>CM042241.1:7821523-8421523 GCA_023566225.1 Romanogobio albipinnatus
AGTCTGTTGGGGAGTCTACTAACACTCTAATGGTAGTGCTGGGGTAACAGTTTAGGACCCAGGACCAGTAGTGAAAAATAAAGACCAAGAGCCAGGAGTGCAATTCATTAAAGAAAAATGTACTGAAGAATATTTTGCAGTTTCATCAGCAGAAGCCAGCTTCAAGTCTCACAAGGAGTTCGTAGGCCGTTCGTAGTGTTTCAGTAAAAGGAATATAAAAGGAATAAAATATCATATAAACATGAATGACCGATCCATATTTTATCTCTAAGTGAGCAAGCACTGTTACTGCACTCCCATCAGGTTAGGGACATCACATCCCTAGGACTCAGAGACCAAATACAAACTTTAGAAAATATAAAGGAAGAAACAACAATCAGTGGTTCTCTTGATCAGTGTTAATTTTGACAGCATATTTTGATTTAGTTTTAGTCATAGTCTTTTGACTAAAATGCCATTTAGTTTTAGTCATATTTTAGTCACCTGAATTGTTTTAGTTTTAGTCTAGTTTTAGTCGACTAAATATCATACGATTTTAGTCGACTAAAACTACAGTAGATTTAGTCTCCTAAAATCTAATGAGTTTAGTTAAATTGTAATACATTAAGCATTTAAGCATCACATAACCGACTGTCACTTGAACTGACATTTTGACATCATTTTGTTTTTGACATTAAAAATACACGAAAGAGCTCAATTCACTTTTTTGTTTGTTTTTAAAAACATCTATATAGTTCTTATAACTTTGTATTTCTGTTTAAGTTAGTATATCAGGTTAAGCTAAAGCTTCAAATAAGTTTGTTTATTTATTTTTTTAATTTCAGTTAACATTTATTAAATTTTTTAAATGGTTTTAGTTTACTATTATAACCCTGATACTTTATTTAATATGTGTCAAATACTGGTCTTTCCTCCTGACTATAAATTAAATGGGAATTAAATTAAATACAGTTTATTGTGTAAGCAAAAAAGAATATATAATGCGTGACTTTTAATTATAAACCAGCTGGAAATACACCGGGACTCTTATTTTGAAATGTCTGTGCCTTACTATTGCAGTTGCAGGAGCTCATTCAAGTTCAGAGATGAGGAGATAAAATATGCGTTGTTACAACCGTCTAAAACACATTACTATATAAACATCATAAAGTAAACATTGTCATTATTCATCAGCATTAGTTCATAAACAATTGCTGGCATAAATGTGTGTTATTCATTGATTGTGAGCCGCTCTGGAGCGCTGTACTGGGGATGCGTGAGTGAGCCTGTAGAGCAACAGCGCCGTGTTCTCCAGCGGTTAGATCAGCTCAAATCAAATGTGCGCATCTGTTACACAGGACATCAGTTCTGACTGGATCTCTTCCCTAATCGTCCCTCCCTAACATTTTCGTCTCGTTTTTATTTGTTGACGAAAATGACAGTTGATTTTCGTTATAGTTTTTGTCATCCAACACTAGTTTTTATTTAGTTATCGTCTCGTTTTCATCAGTGAAAAAAGGTTGTTGACGAAAATGATGACGAAAATTATTCGTCAACGAAATTAACACTGCTCTTGATTTAAGCAAAATCATAACTGGAAAGAAAAAAAAAATAATTATAATAATATAGAAAGATAAATATTGATTAAGGCTTTGATTATGAATTTAATTCGGATATATATAGGTATATTGAAGCAGCAGTGGATTTCAGAATCCAACCTTTCAGTAGTTGACACGTTGAAAAGTTCCTTATCGTAAGTCGAATGTCTATCGAAATAAAGTGTGACCTTTCACTGCTGCCTATATCACCTAGCAGACATGATTAAATTTTTTTGGGGGATATTCACAGATCTAAATTAATTTTCCATTACAAAAAATAAGTTTAAAGGCTTATTTGAGCTGCCTTATTTGGGTTTCTAAAAACTGCAATATTGGCTTAAAGGGTTAGTTCATCCAAAAATGAAAATCATTAATTACTCAGCCTCATGTCGTTCCAGACCCGTAAGACCTTCATTTATCTTCGGAACACAAATTAAGATATTTTTGATGAAATCCGAGAGCTCTCTAACCCGTCCGTAATGCTATTTAATTACCCCTTTTCAAGGCCCAGAAAGGTAGAAAAGACGGTTTCAAAGCGCTACTGTAGAATGCCGGCTTACCATTGGCCGATGCTGTTCATGTGAGCACCACATGTGATGCTGTTTCTGTTTGTTGTATTCTCATAGATGTCTTTTTACTACTTTTCTGCGCCTTGAAAATGGTAATTACATTGCCGTCTATGGAGGGGTCAGAGAGCTCTCGGATTTCATCAAAAATATCTTAATTTGTGTTCCGAAGATGAACGAAGGTCTTACAGGTTTGGAACGACATGACGGTGAGCAATTAATGACAGCATTTTCATTTTTGAGTGAATTAACCATTTAACTGAGTTAACATGTTTACAAGATATGTTCACAGTTGGAATATGACCAAAATCTGATAAAAATAAGAATACTCTTATGCATGTAAGTTGCATAAGCATAAGTTATGATAAACAGATAAACAGTCAGATAAACTAAGACGTGACATTTACATTTATTCATTTAGCAGACGCTTTTATCCAAAGCGACAACTGAGGAATACAGGAAGCGATCCGTCATGAAGAGGATCACAAAAGTGCCTGAAATACTACGTTTTGGACATGGCTTAGAGTAGCATAAACTAGAATAGGGAGGGAATAGAGGGAAAATATTTTATTTTTATTTTTAAGATGAGGTTAAGTGCTCACGGAAGAGATGAGTTTTTGAATGTTGTCAGTGATTCTGCATTCTGGATGGAAGTGGGGAGATCCTTCCAGCAGCAAGGAACAGTGAACAAAAATGTTCTGGAAAGGGATTTTATGCCTCTCTGTGGTGGTACCACGAGCTGTCGCTTCTGGTAGGAATGTAGACTCGTAGTATGCGAGTGCTGAACTTGTGGTGGATCTGTAAGCAAGCGTCAACGCCTTGAACTTGATGCGAGCAGCTGAATAATTTGAAGCATCTTGATCGCACACGATGGAAGTTCAGCCAGAAGCGCATTGCAGTAGTCAAGCCAAGAAATGACCAAGCTGTGTTGCATGCTCTGTAAGGAACGGTCTGATCTTCCTGGTGTTGTGCAGAACAAACCTGCATGACCGAGCTGTCTTTGAAATGTGGTCATTGAAGGACAGCTTCAAAGGTCATCAAAGGTTACTCCAAGATTTCTGACCGACCGTGAAGGGGTAATCAGAGATGAACCAAGCTGGATGGTGAAATCGTGTTGTAAAGTCGGATTGGCAGGGAAGACGAGAAGCTCAGTCTTTGCCAGGTTGAGCTGCAGGTAATGTTCTTTCATCCATGCCGAAATGTACGCCAGGCAACTTGAGATTCATGCAGCTACTGTGGGATCATCTGGTTGAAATGAAAGGTAGAGCTGTGTGTCATCTGCATAGCAATGGTATGAGAAGCCATGTGCCTGTATGAAGGGTGCGAGTTATGTAGTGTAAATGGAGAAGAGGAGAGGTCCAAGCACTGAACCCTGAGGAACCCCTGTGGTCAGTTGATGTGCTTTGGATACCTCCCCTCTCCAGGCATCCTTGAAAGACCTACCTGTGAGATAGGATTCAAACCAGTGGAGCGGAATCCCTGCAATGCCCAGTGATGAGAGGGTGGACAGAAGAATCTGATGATTCACAGTGTCAAAGGCAGCAGATAGATAGAGGAGGACGAGGACTGATGATTTGGAACATGACATATTGTTTTATATTATTTTTTGGTTAATGTAAAATAATATATTTTGGTTGTCTGGCTATCACCAGACCAAGCTCAATTTAAGATTGAACATTGGTCTGGGGAGTCTGCTATGTATTTTCTGCTGCACAAGAGGTGTGATAAACAAGTATAAATTAAATGTCTCTGAACGCAATTGGATAGTCCTTCAACCAATCAGACCACAAGAGGCGTGATCAATGGGCAACGGCCCATGGGTTCACTATCTGTCATTGTGTTAAACCTTAAACTCGCCAAAAGTGTGCCTGGTGTATAAGCCAGTCTGTGATTGTTTCCCGCAAAAGTGTAACAGAAGCAGTAGAAATGAATGTACAGGTTTCCAGACTGAGTTGCAGGGCGAAATCAAATCGCCGGCAGATCAGGCTGGCTTTGCCCAGTCTAATATTTTGGCTTAAAGCGTTAATGTGTTTACATGACAAATAAATAATCAGATTATGACCAAAATAATATAAAAAAAACCCTTGCATTAATATACTTGAATTGTTGTGAATGTGGTGCAACAGAAAGAGAAGTTTAAAATCTGTAAAGGTTTACAAACAAGTCTTGTTGTCTTTGAATTTAATAATACATTCTCAATACAGTCACAAGAAGCATAGCTGTAGCATTATTTCCTTGTGAACTCAAGCAGATTTGACTTAGCTACATGAAACATGAGGCTGAGAGGATCTAACGCACAGTGAAAGATGACTGTTACTGCTTTTATTGGCTGCAGGTACTTTACACACTGCTTTAAATTCCTATTAGGAGCCTCTCTGTTTTCAGCTAGTGCCTGATTAATGGCCATATAGCACTAGTGGTGGGCTTTATTAAACCTTATCATTTAGCCCTGCTTATTGGCTGTTTATCTGTGAAAGAGCTCTAAATATTTCAAGCCTACCTCAGCAGGATCTTTCTCTTTCCATCAGGCTCATGCGATTTGATTGTTCTGCTTTAGACATCTTGGATCCATGATTCTGTGCAGAATGACGTGCTGCATCCGAAATCCCATACTGTATAGTAGGTACATTTGGTTTGAAATTTACACTATATTGCCAAAAGTTTTGGGACATCTGCCTTTATATGCACATGAACTTTAGTGACACCCCATTCTTAATCCATAGGGCTTAATATGGAGTTGGCCCATTTGCAGCTATAACAGCTTCAACTCTTCTGGGAAGGCTTTCCATGAGGTTTAGGAATTTTTGAAGAAGTGTATTTGTGAGGTCAGGCACTGATGTTGGACGAGAAGGCCAGTCTCCACTCTAATTCATCCCAAAAGCATTCTATCGGGTTGAGGTCAGGATTTACTTGGCACAATGTAGTCTAGCAAGGTTCTCTTAGCAACCGCCAAACGCAAATTGCCAGACAGGGAGATGGAAGCGTGAGTCTTCAGTCCAGAGAACACATCTCCACTGCTCTAGAGTCCAGTGGTGGCGTGCTTTACACCACTGCATCCGACACTTTGCATTGTAGCTGCTCGGACATGGAAACCCATTCCATGAAGCTCTCTACACACTGTTCTTGAGCTAATCTGAAGGCCACACTAAGTTGGAGGTCTGTAGCTATTGACTCTTCAGAAAGTTGGTGACTTCTGCGCACTGTGTGCCTCAGCATGCGCTGACCCCGCTCTGTGATTTGACGTGGAATATTTAGTAGTGAGGAAATTTCACGAATGGACTTATTGCACAGGTGGCAACCTATCACAGTACCACGCTTGAATTCACTGAGCTCCTGAGAGCGACCCATTCTCTCACAAATGTTTGTAGAAGCATCTGCATAGGTGCTTGATTTTATACACCTTTGTGTATAGACCATGTTGTTACTGTCATGTGACCTACTCTGTCATTTGCATCACTTCACTTCCATTTACAAATCCTTTGTAGTGGACAGCACATTCCAGGGCCCAGTTTATGGCCGGGCCCCTCTCTGTCCATAACAGTGGACAAAGGTTTGCTACATTTTGATTGGATCTTGGTAGACTGACACAAACAAACTGTCCAACGCCATCAGATAAAGATGCTTGGACAACAGCCAGACACCTCTTAGAGGCCAAAAGGACCACCTCTTGTACCAAGCCTAGGAAGGACAAGACATCTCATTGGTCCACATGCAGTTTCTGCCCTTCACCCAAATTCCTAGTGTCCTGGTCTATGACTGCCATAAAAATTCCACAGGACCTCAGCAGTAGTGGGTGAAAGAAAAACCAAAATGATCTATCGAAATCCAGTCATAACTATGTTTGGAAACCTTAAGACTGATGTAAACTACACACATCCATTTCATACTTATTCAGAGAAATAAGTATTCTCAGTGACAGCTATTTGTAATGCAACATCTTACACAGAATCAGCTGTTAATGAACAAATTAATGAACAGTTCAATCTTTTCCCATCATGTTTGGATTCTATTTGTTTAGAATATTGCCAAGGGTATTCTGATGGTGGTTTGGAAAGTGAGAAATGCATTGGTAAACTTTAAAGACACTTTAAAGACTTCTAACTGTGTACAGTATGCAAATGAGTTTCACAGGAGAAAGGAGGGTGAGTCTCACTGTGGACCCCCTCTGACGCCAGCAGCCAATCGCAACACTGGAATGGAGAAGCGCCAAATTGCAATCTCCTCCTATTCGGAAAAGGATAAAGGTACCCTTTCAGCAGACACACCTTGTTCTGAGTCTCCCTTCAAGAGAGACATAACAGATACACCGTAATGTTCTGAGTTTCTCCTTGAGAGAGACAAACAGTTCACCAAGTTCTGAGTCTGTCCCGCGAGTATAAGACTGTGACAGAGCAACCAAGTTCTGAGCCTCTGGTTCATTCAGAGAGACAACAAAAGATCCAAGGATCTGAATCTACAGCTTGTGAGGCAGCAACAGATATGACCACATTCTGAGCCTCCAGCCTGTGAGGAAAGAGACATTAACAAACACTACGTTCAGAGTTTTAGTCCAGCGAGACTACAGCATGTCCCGAGTCTCCATGCCAAAGAGACCAAAGCGGATTGACCAAGTCCTGAGTGTCTGACCCACAGAGTCAGAAGACACACAGAGACATTTGCAACAAGGTTAAGCTCAGGAGAGCAAACCTTCACTTCGAGGTTCCTTCGTCTGCGTGTTCCAGATTAAGGACCTTCTGCACCTTCTTCAGGGCCTCATCTGCGTGTTCCAGATTTAGGACCCTTTGGTGCTCCAGGAGATCAGCATCCCACAGATCTTCGTGTTCAAGACTGTTGAAACGGATTCCAGCTCCTTTCCCACTGCATTGTCACCCAGCACAACCAATGGAAGAACTGCTCCATCGGACTGCTTACTCAACCAAGTGGAACGTAAATATCACTTAACCAAACCTCTTTCCAGAAACCTTGGCATTGTTGTATATATCAGTATATGATTTTCTAATTTACATTAGAGGTAATTTAACTGATGCTAGTTAATAACAAATAAACTTTCGTTTATTTGTTTGATGCATAATAAGGTTTTTCACCTTAGTTTCAGAGAAACAACAGTTTATCTTTCCATAAGATAACGCAACTCTTCCATAGCCACACTCAACTTAATCACATGTATTTTATATATCTTATGCACTTTATTCTTTTATCATTCATTGTATTCATTTAGTAGTGGTGCTAGTTATTCTTGTTTATCTTTTGTTAATAAAATCTATTAAATCCATTAAATCGGTCCGCATGAGCGTCTATCACCCACAAACGGACGGTCTGGTGGAACGATTTAATCGCAAGTTAAAAACCATGATTCGGAAGTTAGTGCGGGAAGACGCCAAAAATTGGGACAAATGGCTAGAGCCTCTCTTGTTTGCCATACGGGAGGTCCCCCACGCCTCCACGGGGTTTTCCCCCTTCGAGCTCCTCTATGGACGCCAGCCCCGCGGGGTTTTGGACGTTCTTAGGGAGACTTGGGAGGACGGACCTTCAGATAGCAAAAATGAAATTCAGTATGTCCTGGACCTGAGAACAAAACTCCACACTTTGGGGCGGCTGTCAATGGAGAATTGGCTTTATGCCCAGCTGCACTACTTCCTGAACTTCAGCCAGCTCCTTTGTTTCCTGTCTGCTATTATTGGACAAACTGATTAATCCAGGTGTGCCTGACCTATGTAGTCACAACAACAATAATCAGACACACCTGGATTAATCAGTTTGTCCAATAATGGCAAACAGGAAACAAAGGAGCTGGCTGAAGTTCAGGAAGTAGTGCAGCTGGGCATAAAGCCAATTTGTTGCAGGCTCAGGACAGACAGAGTAGGCAATACAATAGAGGCTCTAGATTGCGTCAATTTCCACCGGGAGATAAAGTACTTGTATTACTCCCCACGTCTAGTTCTAAATTGCTAGAGAAGTGGCAAGGGCCCTTTGAGGTCACACGGCGAGTTGGGGATCTCAACTATGAGGTTCTTTGAGCGGATAGGGACGGGGCACGTCAGATTTATCACCTCAACCTACTTAAAAAATGGTCTGAGGCGGAGTCGGTGTTGCTGGCGACGATAGTGAGGGGGGTGGAGGATCTCGGCCCAGAGGCGCTCCCAAAGCCCAAATCCGCTGCCCTGGCCCTTGGTGGGGATCACCTCTCGCCCTCGCAGCTCACCGACTTGAAAAGGTTGCAGGCATATTTTGCCGACGTGTTCTCGCCCCTTCCCGGTCGAACGAACCTCATCCATCACCACGTTGAGACGGAACCGGGTGTGGTCGTTCGTAGCCGCCCGTATCGCTTACCCGAACATAAAAAAAAGATAGTTCAGAGCGAATTGGAGCCAATGTTAGACATGGGAGTAATAGAAGAGTCCAACAGTGACTGGGCGAGCCCGATCATTTTGGTTCCAAATCCTGACGGCTCAGTTTGTTTCTGTGTGGATTATAGAAAAGTCAACGCGGTGTCTAAATTCGATGCTTATCCAATGCCTAGGGTTGACGAGTTGCTTGACCGGCTCGGTGCTGCTCGATTTTATTCGACACTGGACTTAACTAAGGGCTATTGGCAGATCCCCTTATCTCCTTTGTCCAAAGAAAAGACAGCTTTCACCACGCCGTTCGGGTTACACCAATTTGTCACCCTTCCTTTCGGCTTGTTCGGGGCTCCAAAGCGACCTTTCAGCGTCTGATGGACAGAATTCTCCGGCCGCACGCTGCATATGCCGCTGCCTACCTGGATGATATTATCATCTACAGCGGTGATTGGCAGCGTCATATGCAGCATTTGCGGGCTGTCCTGAAGTCGCTGAGGAGGGCTGGGCTCACGGCCAACCCGAAGAAGTGTGCGATTGGGCGGGTGGAAATAAGGTATCTGGGCTTCCACTTGGGTCACGGGCAGGTGCGTCCCCAAATTGATAAGACAGCAGCAATTGCGACCTGTCCGAGGCCCAAGACCAAAAAGGAAGTTAGACAGTTCCTGGGGCTGGCGGGATATTATAGGAGGTTTGTGCCTAATTATTCGGACCTCGCCAGCCCGCTGACTGATCTAACGAAAAAGGAAGTGCCAGATACGGTCCAGTGGACGGAGCAGTGCCAGCAGGCTTTCACCAGAATAAAGGCTGCTTTGTGTGGCTGACCGCTCCTAACGGCTCATGACTTTTTGGATGGCTCCCCGGCCTGAGTCGTGCGGTGGGGGTATGTGGTGAGGTGGGCGTGGTTTCGCGAGGTCTGCGGGCGGAGAGAAGGAAAGGAACCGAGCGGTGAGTAAGCGGCTCAAACGCAGATTACAAACACCTGTCTCTGATTTCAGTAATTGGCGTGGAGAGAGCGTATAAAGCTGGTGCGAGAGAGAGACGGAGAGAGAGAGAGGGACTGGGACACCACTGCTGTCGCTTCACCGACCTGTGCCAAGAATATTGACTGTTTGAGAAGTGTGAGTGATTGTTGCGGTCTCGAGACCGGTGCGCGCCCACGAGCGCTGTTTATTTTTGAACGTTCTGAGTATAAATAAACGCAAGTGTCCCAGTCACGCCGACCCCTGTCTTCTTCCTTCCTTACCGACATGAACCGTTATCACAAAGAGCAAACCCTGAACTCTAACACTTTAGTCTCTACGGGTGAGATTTCATATTTTATTCTGTAAAACAAATAAAGTCTTCAGCGCAGCTTTTTTAATTTGTCTTTTAAGGTCAGGAATGCATGTTTAAAAGCCAAGCGAACACGTTGAACATGCAGAAATACTTCTTAACTCTGAAATTATATTTTAGATGTAATTGTTAGTGCATGCAATGACTATTGCTTATTTCTAATGTATTAAACGTTACTGAAATGTTTGTGCTAGAGACATGAATGATACTTCAAATTGTAAAAACTGAGGCATGATGTTACTTTTAAGGTATTTAACATGGCAAAATCAATCAATCAATCAATCAATCAATCAATCAATCAATCAATCAATCAATCAATCAATCAATCAATCAATCAATCAATCAATCAATCAATCAATCAATCAATCCCATAGGTTTACACCGAAAGAGGAAACTGAGACATATCTAGCCATGAACTATCATTTCAAAGTTTGGGGTTAGTAATATTTTTTGAAAGAAATTAATACTTTTATTCAGCATGGATGCATTAAATTGTTTAAAAGTGACAGTAATAACTTTTATAATGTTACAAAAGATTTCTGTTTAAAAAAAAGACACAGTTTTTCACTACATAATTGACTGTAGATATAGTAAAAATTGGTCGTCAGCCTGATTTTGATTGATCGGACATTCTATATTGATGTGTCTGCTAATAATCAGTAAGACAGCAGGTGGAGGACTGATGATGGCCGGAAAGCCCGAAACTCTTGATTACAAACCTCAGCTCACAGCGAGGGTCGAGCTCCACATGGAACTCTGCCGAGACTCAACACCGCTGCAGTAGTCCTTTTCGGTCAAAGAAGTCCACAAGAACTCGCTGGCATGAAGGAAACTTTGTTGATTGGTCAGATGGTAAAAAGCAGGCAGTGGCTTTCAGTTATGTTTAGTTCCTTAATCTCTGTCCCAATCTTCAGTTTACTCTCAGCATTGCAGGTTGAAGCCGCCCATGTGGATACTGTTGTTATGGACAGAAGCGGCGGTGACTCAGAGCCGAGGTCTCAGCAGTGTTCCTCACTCTCCTGCTGGTCTTTCGTGCCCAGTCAAGAGGTCCCGTCATGATGAGCATTATGGTGGTGGAACACAACAGGAGGTGAGATGAAGAGAAGCGAGACTCAAACCAGCATGGCTGCTGTCTAACTCCTAAGTGTTCCAGCCATTGCTCACATTCAACTTCAGACTCCTTTTTTCTTCTTCCTTTGATTCGAGCTCTGGGTTCAGGAAGGGAGTTAGATATTTTAAAGGTGCACTGAAAAGACGTTTCACATCTAACAAAAATGTGTTCTAAAAGTGTTTTGGTAACATTCCCATTAAATGTTTTTTTTTTTTTATTGTTAAAATGCAATCATTATAGGAATGTTACTTTTGAATGTTCTCTAAACATTCTGAAATAAGTAGTAACATTTAAAAAATGAAAAATGAACATCCAACTAAAACGTTCCAGAAAAAAAAAAAAAAGTTCCATGAAAGTTGTATAAGTATGCTTTTGTGCTAAAGTTTTGAGAACATTATTAAAGACCGGATAACTATGAATAATAATGTGAAAATAATAATGGTGTGTTCATAACTTTGAGTCTGACAAAGAGCCTGCGGGCTCGAAACGTAACCTGTGTGTGTCTACTATTACATTTTTTGCATATTTTTGGAGATGTGGTATGCCAACTTTTCCTGTTTTTTATCATCCCTTTTGTCAAGCACCCAACTTTGAGCATATTTTTGCCGGTGATGTGCATGCTTTGGTCCTGATTTTGCTAACTTTGAGAGGACCTTTTCAGAACGTTAGCCAAAGTTTTGAGAGCGTTCCCGTTTACAGCTAAAACACACAAATAGGACTTTAAAATGATTCAATCCAATTCACATATTTCAAACGGTATACTAAGAGATTCTGTATACAGGTTTTTGGTCCAATAAGTAATACATCAGTCTTATTCAAATTTAATAGAAGAAAATTACTGGTCATCCAATATTTTATATCTTTAACACACTCTGTCAACTTGGATAATTTAGATTCATCATGTTGAAATATATAACTGAGTATCATTGGCATAAAAGTGTAAGGTAATTCTATGTTTTCTTATAATATTACCAAGTGGCAGCATATTGAAAATAACATAGGGCCTAACACAGATCCTTGTGGCACTCCATAATTTTCTGACATTATCTTATATTTTTTTTAAATATCCAAAATGGTAACGTCTGATAGGTATGATCTAAACCACCTTAATGTCTGTCACTGAATATCAGTGTAATTTTGGAATTGATCTAAGAGCATGTTATTATACTATTATTATTGGCCCGATTGAAAATTAAATCTAGAATGGTTCGGTTAAGGTGAGCAATCTGACCCAATGAACCAAGCAATGTCATAGTTTATGACAGGATGTATGTTAAAAAGCAGCAATGTCTGATTCTGTTTTAACTGCATTATAAATGGTAATTTTTCAATATAATTAAATAAAATTAAACAGTTAGTGTGAATGGTGACTACATTCGTATAAGTGTTTGCGTGTATGATGACAGATGAAGGCAATAAGCTTGTGGAGTGAACATGTCAATCTGTCTTGTTGGATGATACAGAAGAAATTCTGACCAATAAGAGGACAGCTTTTTCCTCACATATGACTTCCAAAAACACTTTTGGTGCGCTTTGAAATGTTGCCTTGTGAAAGCAAACCGAGCCAAAAAGAAAATGCAACATTGTAACAAAATAAGCCCCTATTTTGGAACAAAGAACACAATCTACAGGTTTGAAAACACCCTTAAACTGCTGTGTCATTTCTGATTCAATTTGATCTCTGTTTATCTTATTCCTTAGGGGATTTATATCTTGAAATAAAAACACAAGTTCTCATTTGTTATCATTAGCTAATGTATTAATTAACATGGTTACTCATGGTCCCTGCCAGTAAAGAAAGGTATAATTTCCACGTTCAAACTTTGTCTGTGTAGGCGACTAATGAACAATTCTCATGCAGACCCTTCCTGAACTACATCTCAGAGCCAATCTGCATAAGTGCTGCAGAATGTGTTGAACAGCCGAGGGGGCTTTGGCCCGTTCTGACGTGAGTGTCAGCTTCCCCTCCACCTGTGAGGGGATGTTGACCATGCGCATGCCCCAGGGACACCTCTGAGGGCCTGGCAGATGAGGCGACCAACCACCGCTTGCATGCTAATAGGGAGCCATTCTTCCCAATAGATGTTTTCGACAGATATAGCCTGAATACCAAAACGCAGACTGCTTTTCCCTCTCTAAAACAATTGCTGGCAACCTTTATGCAAGCTTTTGAAGTGATAAGCTACTGCACTTGTCATTTTCTGACTGCGTGGCTATGTGAATTGTTCTGTGGTGCAATTCAGATATAAAAAATCTGACTTCATATCTTTTTCCAGTCATTTAAAGCTTCAGAGACCTCACATGTCTCACAATTACTTAAAGGATTAGTTCACTTTTAAATAAACTTTTGCTGATAATTTACTCACCCCCATGTCATCCAAGATGTCCATGTCTTTCTTTCTTCAGTTGAAAAGAAATTAAGGTTTTTGATGAAAACATTCCAGGATTGTTCTCCATATAATGGACTTCAATGGGCTCCAAACGGTTCAAGGTCTAAATGACAGTTTCAGTGCAGCTTCAAAGGGCTTTAAACGATACCAAACAATACCAGACGATGATTAAGGGTCTTATCTAGCAAAACGATCAGTTTCTGCGAGAAACCGAGCAGTATTATTTACTTATACTTATCAGACGAACGTGATCATCTCTGAGCTCCGCCGTAACTTCCGCTAAGTGAGGTCAAAATACGAGCCTGGTCATAGATGTATACGTAGATGCCTCATTAGCGCATGCACGGATCAGTAGAATGAGGAATCTATGAGCGATATATCTATGACCACGCTTGTATTTTGACCTCACTTAGCGGAAGTTATGGCTGAGCTCAGAGATGATCACGTTCGTCTGATAAGAGGTAAAATAATAGCATAAATACTGCTCGTAATAACTGATCGTTTCGCTAGGTAAGACCCTTATTCATCGTCTGGTATCGTTTAAAGCCCTTTGAAGCTGTACTGAAACTGTCATTTGGACCTTGAACCGTTTGGAGCTCATTGAAGTCCATTATATGGAGAAAAATCCTGGAATGTTTTCATCAAAAATCTTAATTTCTTTTCGACTGCAGAAAGAAAGACATGGACATCTTGGATGACATGGGGGTGAGTAAATTATCAGCAAAAGTTTATTTAAAAGTGAACTAATCCTTTAACATGCTGTCGCAATGCATGTGCGTAGAACCCTATACAATTTTCAAATCCCATTTTATTTTTTCCCGAATTTCGTTTCAATTTTCCTTTTTTTGGATTCCATTTCATGGTTAAATTAAATTTTAGTAATGACAAAGCTTGAAACTTACAGAATTTAATATCTATTTATTACATTTTTAGGGCCCACTGAATTTATTTATTTTTCTTTCCCAAATTCCATTTTTCCCCCATTTAAAAATTTCTAGATACCGTTTATATAATTAATTAAATTCTAATAATCAAAAAAGCATGTCTAGTCAATTGAATTCATTCAACTTTAAAATGTGATGATTTATTTAAACAAATTTTGGATTTACGATTTATTATCAAAAACAGTGGTAATCAAATAAAGGCATACAACAGTACAAATTTTCTTTTAAGTCCCCATGAAATCAAAATGGAAGTTTCTGGGGTTTTAATATAAGTATGTTAGTCTTACTCATTTTCAGAGAGACTCGCAGTACAAGCATTGACTTTTTGCTCTTTAACATTCAAAGACACTAATCCATATCGCGATTTGATTAAGTGTACAGCCCTACTTTTGATTTATTCATCCCAAATTTTCCATATTCAGTGACATTCCGTGTTATACTGTACATTCCATTTTTATGACTGGAGTTCACTCCGTTTCATAGCCAGCTCACCTTCAGGAGTTCCATCCTTATCCACAATCGTGGAAGCTAAACTACTTGTCTTACAGGCCGGACGTGGTAGGATGCCACCACCGTATGTCTACATGACATGCCTTTACCAGCGGCGTTCAACTCTGCTGACCTGACTAAGACTATAATTGAATGCTTGCCTGTGCGGTTTGGGGTGACTGCCATATATAAGGTGGATGTCAGCTGGCTCAGGATAGAGGATGAGTTGCTTCAGTGGTTTATAATAGGAACGCTGCCTTGCGTCTCCAGTGATCTAGCTCTCGGGAATGGCTCATCTACCACAATATCTCCCTCATAAAATGCTGAGCAGAGAGGTATTGATCAGCAACGGCGGGGTACTGATGGCAGTTTTCCATTGTATAATGCAATGTTTTAATGGATTAACAATGCAATTAATATGACAAAGGATGTCCTAAAAGCCTGTTTTCGGGTCAAAATTAGACATTAAACATCCATATTGGCCCACATTTTGGCTGTCAGGGTTTGGCTTGGTCCAGTTAGCTTCTGATGGTAGATGCTGTGTTACCCTTTTCTGTGGGCAAAAAAAGCATCTTTTTCTATTGATTTACATTGAAAAGCATATGTTGCCTGATGAAATAAATAAATAATAATGCATTTAAATGAGTAATTAAATGAAGTAAAAACTAAAAAAATACATATATACAAATTGTACAAATTCATAGTGATGTCGTACGAATTTGTACGAATAAGCCACCTCGTACAAATATTGGTCGTGACTCATGAGATAGTGTTGGGCAATTCGATGGATGAGTCTGTGTTTGGTGGTTGCCAGGAGAACGGTACTTGCCTGACTGCATTGTGCCAAGTGTAAAGTTTGGTGGAGGGGCGATAATGGTGTGGGGTTGTTTTTCAGGGGTTGGGCGTGGCCCCTTAGTTTCAGTGAAAGAAACTCTTAATGCTTCAGCAAACCAAGACATTTTGGACAATTTCATGCTCCCAACTTTGTGGGAACAGTTTGGGGATGGCCCCTTCCCGTTCCAACATGACTGCACACCAGTGCAGAAAGCAAGGTCCAAAGACATGGATGAGCGAGTTTGGTGTGGAGGAACTTGACTGGCCTGCACAGAGTCCTGACCTCAACCTGATAGAACACCTTTGGGATGAATTAGAGCGGAGACAGCGAGCCAGGCCTTCTCGTCCAACATCAGTGCCTGACCTATATATATATTATAAATTTTTACTTTATTTGAAAATGTTCTATATTTTTCATTAATAATTTCATTAATAATAATTCATGCATTTTACATGTATTATATACAATGATTTTTTGAGGGCTATTAAAAGCATGCTATTGATTTATCATTGTTTTTATTTATAAATAACTGCATGCAAAACAACAAAATACATAACGCACGCACCAAATCACTCAAGAAACATATTTAGTTACAATTTCACAGAGGTCTGCACCATTTTTATAATCTTCTAAAAAAAACTCACGCTGAAGTCTTACCTTTGCTAGATGACGCGCAGTGTGCCTTAAAATCTATTGAAGCAGCATTTTTCAAGCTTGATGTTTCATGTATAATTTGTGAGACCAATACTGGCATCGAAGAAAGACTCCTTTTAATTATTTCATTGCGGTGTAATTTCCTTGCCGGAGGCTGGGAATGGCTTGCTGAGACTGCATTAACATAATTATTATGCAGTACCTACAAACCTGTGAGTCAAGGCTCTCTGACAGTGGCCCAAACATATAAATCAAAGTATATTATGTTTTATGCTATGTTGTTTTGTACTGCATTTTGACCATTTTGCAGCTTAATTGTTGCATGCCACTAGCAATGCCAAGGTCAGGTTTTGATTCCAATTGAACTCATGCAAGCCTGATAAAAATGATAGCTTGAATGCACTGTTGTTTTAGCTTAAAGCGTCTGCCAATTGAATAAACATACGTATATGCCTCATGCACATTAATAGCTGTTTATTACAGCTTACACACAACCAATATAGACTTGTGAGAACTTGAGGGATTTGACTTGATGCATTCACTAAAAGTGTAAAAGGATAAAGTATGTCACATCAGTTCATAGCAAAAAGTGCTCAGAAAATGGAAGTTGTCAGTGGAAAAAATCTGTTTCTTTGCAGGTTTCTTTGTGCTTTGATATTTTCTTATCTGATGCAATGAAATTGATTTGTTTAAGTGTGGCTTCAGTGTGAAAATACGTTTTGGTGCCACAGTATTTACTAGGGGTGGCACGGTTCACAAAACCCACGGTTCGGTTCGTATCATGGTTTTAGGGTCACGGTTTTCGGTTCTGTACGGTTCTTGTTTTTGTTTTTTTTAATCGTTAACACTCCAGAAATTTACTTCAGCATATGGTATATATGGCTTAATCATCCACAATTTAGGATACAGTATTAAAAATTGTTATATCAACAGTGTTGCCACAGTTACTTTGAAAAAGTAACTTAGTTACTTTACAGATTACTTGATTTTAAAAGTAACTAAGTTACTTTACAGATTACTTGATTTTAAAAGTAACTAAGTTAGATTACAAGTTACTTTATTAGTTACATTCATCAGTTGCAGACAACACCTCTGCAGCCTCAACATAAAAATGACAACCGTTTTTGCCAACACTAAACATAAAACATACACTACACTAAACATAAAACACTAAACATAAAACCCTAAACATGTTAATGAAAAGGTACAAATTACTTTGTGTTCTTATTAAATACATTTATGAAAAACAATTTATATTTAATTTTTAATTTATATTTATATATGAATGTAAATAATTATATGGGCCTACACAAATAATATAAAATTACAAGATTTATATTTTATTGTAAACGTAATGTGCAGCCTTGTAAAGGGACAACAAATATATGATCGATCCGTGAGAACAATATATTTTTTAATAATCTTTAAGTGCACAAAACTATGAAAATATATGAAACGCTTCAAAACAGAGCGGCAACAAAGCGCTTATGCGCATCCCGGGTGCAGAATGATGTGCTTAAAGCAACATGGAGTCAGTGTGCAGTGCAGCGCGAGTGCACATTGAAAAGTTCACGGCAAAGAGAAGATGAGCGTTGAGCCCACAAATCCTAGTCTACTATGTAGCCTATATCGGTCCAAATATTCACTGATTATTTGTTTCTTCACAGTTTTTAATTCTGGTTATTGTGCGTGTGATGCTATAATAGTCCTTGTGTTGTCACCTGAGTAGCGAGCACAACATCTTTCAGAAACCGCTAGATTAACTCCAGGAAGATAAATTATTTTATCAATATATCAAGTATTATAACGGGAATATATAATATGGAGTGAGCTTTCCCGTGCAGCTGCTGACTGGAACCGAACGACGCGCAGTTTGAATGCTGAACGGAGAATGATTGACAGCTACAGCGGAGGAAAGACATTCAGCTATGGAATGGCTTTAGATGACTTTGTACTAGCAAATCATAATATACTAATAATGGTTGCTGAAGGATGTGACAATATATATTTCTGATGATTATTTAATTATCACGACATGCCTAATCTGAGCAAGTGACTGCCTGTCTTGAGTTTTGTCGACAGACGGAGGCGGCAAGAAATTTGACGGAGCGGCCGCCTCGTAATTCTCTATGCAGGAAAAACCCTGCTGAGACTAAACAAGAAAGCAAAAATATATATTTTTACTAAGGAAAATGACAAAAAAAGTAACTCACAGTGACTTGGATAAGTTACTTTAATCTGATTACTGGTTTGGAAATAGTAACGCGTTAGATTACTCGTTACTGAAAAAAGTGGTCAAATTAGAGTAACGCGTTACTAAGTAACGCGTTACTGGCATCACTGTATATCAAGTTGTTTCCTAACTGGCTGTCTACCGAGTCCGACACATTGGCGTAACATTTTTCATGTTAATCATATCAATTTTGATCAGAACAATGCACTGTGGCTTTAATTCAGCTGACCTGATTAACACATTTCACCATGAAGTGTCCCGTGTGTTTCACAATCACCATATGACATCCAGCGCTGTGAAAAAATAACATAAAATACACGAAAACACAACACTGACAGACGTTTTTGCCCAAACTTCAAAGGCATGTTTAAATTATTAGAACTAGAAGCATATCTTAACTTTTAAATGTTACATTTATCATGTGAACTACTTATATACAACATATGCATGTGTGTATGAGACAGAGGGGAACACGGTCGCATTTGCAGCAGATATATGTTGCCCATCATAAATCAAAGCACGAGACAGACAGGGGTCGGAGGAGAACACCGGAAAATGTGACAGAATGGACTATATTTGCAATACACGAGCCACGGTTCAGCTGCGCTACTCGCGAGACAAACACTGCCAGTGTGTGTATGCGCAACGGGCTCCCGCTCTCCGCACTGCATGTGCCCTGCTATACGATGCTGGCAGCCTTCCTTATCTCTCCCACTTGCATTTCTACATGTGACGTGACCTGCAGCACTCCACTTTTACTTTACTGTATGTCCACACACACCTCTTATTTCGCGCGAAAAGGACACCCACTGTCTGAGGTAACATATGGGCACGAGGATACATTGCGCATCTGCGAACCGTGCGACACACACACTCCGAACCGAGACAAGCGAACCGAACGGTTCAGTTTTTTTCCATGTACCGTGCCACCCCTAGTATTTACATAAGCAATTTGCTCAAGTTTGCATTAATTTTTTAGTTCTGTTGGACTCAAATATGAAGTTATTACATTAATACTCAGACAAAGAAGGCAAAACAGCAGACATAATAAAGTTACTGAGGAGGTTAGATTATGGAAAATGTAACTTAAACTTCAGGAAACTCAAACAAACAAACAGATTGATGCTCATGTAAAATAGAAAAGAAAAAAAAATCCTATTGAAAAATATAAATTCATTTTTAAATACGAAACCTCTTTGTAACCCTCAAAAAACGACTCAGAATAGGAAGTAGATGCTAGTCTGTATTTACAAGCTTGACTTCACAGGTCCTTCTGGCCTGCTTCCTTGGCTGTTCGCGCTTACTGGCCTCTGGCACACTCTGTGTATTCATTACTCCAAACAGACCAAGGGTTGTCTCGCTACTAAAGCAAATTACCCTGGCTTTTTGTGTGACAGTGGCTGTGCTTCTACATGGTTGATGGCTAATCGGAGTGGAACTGATGCAGGATTTCCTTCCAGGGCTTCCCTGTAATTATTAAGAGTATAGAAATGGAGTAGACCTTCATCCAGCCTTCATGCTGAGCTAGCAAATGTGGACATGCACAATACACAGTTTGGCTGGATGCGTTTAAAGGGATAGTTCACCCAACAAATGAAAATTAGCCCATGATTAACTCACCCTCAAGTCATCCTTCGCTTCAGAAGGCCTTTATTAACCCCCCGGAGCTGTGTGGAGCACTTTTATGATGGATAGATGCATGTACTTTTATGGACTTCAAAAATGACATTATAATGCTTGGATTAGCCAGGACTTTTTTAAATACAACTCTGATTTTATTCGTCTGAAAGAAGAATGTCATATTGTCACATACTCACCTAGGATGAGGGTGAGTAAATCATGGGCTGATTTGAATTTTTGGGTGAACTAACACTTGAAATCTAGTAAAAATGTTTCATTCATTCAAAAATGAAATTGATTTATTTTTCATTGATTTAAAGAGTTAGTTCACCCAAAAATGGAAATAATGTCATGTATTACTCACCCTCATGCCACACCCGTAAGACCTCCGTTCATCTTCCGAACACAAATGAAGATATTTTTGTTGAAATCCGATGGCTCAGTGAGGCCTGCATAGTCAGCAATGACATTTACACTCTCAAGATCCATTAATGTACTAAAAACATATTTAAATCAGTTCATGTGAGTACAGTGGTATAATATTAATATTATAAAGCGATGAGAATGAACAACAACAAAAAAAAAATAACGACTTCTATAGTGAGAACCTTTGTGAGATGGTGGTCCAGTAGGTTAAACCATGGAACTGATACGCAGAAGGTTGCTGGTTCGATCCCAGCGCTCACCACCAGTGTGTCCTTGAGCAAGGCACTTTACTCCATGTTGCTCCAGGGGGATTGTCCCTGTAATAAGGGCACTGTAAGTCGCTTTGGATAAAAGCGTCTGCCAAATGCATAAATGTACATGTAAATAACCGATTTCAAAACCCTGCTTCATGAAGCTTCGGAGCGGAAACAAATCAGCGAGTCGAATCATGATTTGGATCGCGTGTCAAACTAGCCTGACATCGTCATACTCAATTCTAGTCAGAATATGAGTCTGATACTGCTCCGTTGGGCTGTGATTATGGGGTGTGTTTCAACCGAACCAGGAAAGACCTCAATTGGATAGACCTACAACCAATCAGAGCAACGGAGCGACGCATAATGTTAGTTGTCAAATG
The DNA here is from genome assembly GCA_023566225.1 of Romanogobio albipinnatus. NCBI lineage: Eukaryota > Metazoa > Chordata > Actinopteri > Cypriniformes > Gobionidae > Romanogobio > Romanogobio albipinnatus. Next base: position 7,842,679 of record CM042241.1, read on the forward strand.
TCAACAGAACTCAACTGCACTGTGTTGCCAAGTCCGCGGGTTGAAGCGACCCCAATTATGTGATATACAGACCCAGGAATGCGAAATTTAGCAGCCGTGCCAAAATAACACATATTTTACCCCCAAAATGCCATTTTTCCCGGAGAACCCCCCCACCCGGAAAGCTATTGTGCTTGTTTTTGGCTAGTTTTGAGTAGCAGTTGGGCGAGTTTTGCTGTAAAAACTTGGCAACCCTGTCTGTGCGCGCTGGAATAAGTCACGTTAGAAGAAGAAGATGATGAGTGTAAACGATCTTTGCCGGTCCTTCAGAAATACGTAACGAGTTCTGATTGTGCCAGCGGTTCCCGTGTTGTGATTTGACAGCAGCTTAGCGCACATGGCCCGGTTCCTGTGTTGTGATTGGACAGCAGCTTAGCGCACGTGGAAAGGTCACGCCTCTTAACGGGAGATATATGCGCTTAATGATCTCTACAGCGTCCCTGGGAAAGCCAAACAAAGGTTATTTGACTCCGGGATGAAAATAACAGCGTCTCGACGACATGGCGACAAACACACTCAAACGCAGCACTTCCTTTTCTCCACGCGACCGTCCTCTTCTCCACGTGGGACAGCAACAAGACCACGCCCCCTTTTTAGAGTATTCTTGTGGGCGGAGGTTAGTCTGTTCTACTGTTCTACTGACTGACGTAATTAATGAAGGAAGTACCAGGATGTAGTCCAAACCGTCCCTTCGCTGTAGGCTTTGAAAGGGAACGTCTCAGGTTACAAATGTAACATTTGTTCCCTGAGAACAGGGAACGAGACACTGCGTCAGCTTTTGCTTACGCTACGGGGAACGCCTCCAGCGTGATCGGTGCCTGAAATCACAATCAAATCACGTCAATCCTATTGACCGACGACAGCCTATGATGTCATCAAGGTGCGACCAGGAAGTATATAAGGGAGCCTTGCCAACATGACAGTATCTAATCGTCTGAAGGGACTGTTTTCGGCAGGCAGGCCGCGGGCAGCGCCTACAAACATGGACCTAATCACATTGCCAACAGCAGTGTACTCAGCGAAAGTGCTTAAACAAAGACCCTCTAAAGCGAGGGGAGTACAACTTACATCACCTGCCTCGGGGCGGCGGTCTTACTTTCCATGCAGCGGCCAACCATAAGTGCGAGGGCGTCAGCCATTGGCAGTGCTCGGGCCTCAGGAGAGCATTCGACCAGAACCTCCAAAGAGGTTTATCCGATGTTCAGTTCAACCCGAGCCCTAAAGGAGGTGGAGCAGAGACATAGAGCAAGGGTGAAACAATACCTTTTCTTTAGAAAATATAGAACCCACCGGCCAAACATCCTCCAGGAAGAGGCCGAGGGCCGCCAAAAGATGGCGGCCACCAAGCTCTGAAAGGCGGAAACGGCAGATAAAGTCTGATCGCAAACCAGCGAAAGACGCTTCACTCCGTCCCACAACCACTGGCAAAGCCGCTGTCTGCTGCAACACCCCGACTGCGTTACTCGTAACCCCAGAACGCAGAGAAGGGGGCGGGCCTTGGCCGGACGACTCTGTAACAAGAGGAGGCTGAAACAAGGATGCATAAACCACGCCATTTTTTTATATCAAAAGACAGGCCAGGGGCGAACAACCTTCCTTAAAAGGGAACGCCCCCATCCTTGACAAAGCCTAGGCCAAGTGGTGCGACCTTAGATCGCACTAGATCTACTCAGGGCTCGGGAAAGAAATATTATCACCTCTAATATTACACATTGAGGCCCCGAACCCCTTTTCCCAAAGCCCCGCAGAGCTGGGCGCAGATCTTACTACAGCTTGCGCATTAGCGCGTACCCGGTCTTCAGCTACTTCCCACTTTACGCTAAGAAAACACAGCTCGCCCTCTACACTACAAGCCCTCGGGCAAGAGCGCGAATTAATCACCCACATAGTGGGAACAATAACACGGAGAGGCAGCAAGACTCTACTAGCAAAAGTGAGGCATTCACACACAACCACATAATGTTGCAAAGAAAATTGTTCTTAGCTTACTCACGGGGGGCTGCAGGCCCTGCGAAATCCCTCGATGATCCAAAATTTCCCCAAGCAACCCCTCAGGGGAGCGACGGTACAAAAGTCCTGAAAAACATAATTTTGAAATTTCGCCCTCATAGAGGGGGACTCACCAATCGCTCCTCGCGGTGCTTCAACCCAGCCATCGAGCTAGTATCCGCCCGCCATCCTGAGGGGGGCGCTTTTAACAAACAAACCAGGCGGGCCGGCAGAATCTTACATTTTCTGCTCACCATAGGCCCACCGGCCTGATGTAAAGCGCCCAGAGGGAAAGCCAGAGGAAGGGAAAAAGGCAGCGTTCATCTCCGAGTCCTCGAGGGCGGAGTCCGCTGCCTGCGCTGGTTCCGGTTACCAGCCCCGGCTTCCTTCCTCTTCCTGTTGCGGGTGTCCCGCCTCCCCTGTGCCCCAGTCCTCCGTCGGCGGGGGCGCTCGAGAGGCGACGCTGGCTTGCTGTTCCCGTCTCCAGCCCTCAGACTGGGACGGGCCGGGGACACCCGACTGCCTGGGCCCGGTCCCGGACCTCAGCGGGATGCATGCCGCCTCAGGGGGTCCCTCCCCCTGATCGAGGTCCCTCAGTAGGTCCGCCTGGTAAGCCTGCAACACAGCTGTGGTGTGCAAAGCCGCCGCAGCGTGACCCACTGACATGTACGCCCTGCCATTCAGGCATTAGACCGGCAGGGTGGGAGCCACGGTGTCGCCGGCCGCCCAGAGGCGAGATAAACATAAAATCTCGTCCACGGGCGGCCCCGACACACACCCAGCCAGGCAGTCCCTCGACATCAGCGAGATTTAGCTCGCCGATGTCGACAGATGCGGGGCTGAGTATGGTTTCTTCCATCCCCTCGAGATCTGCTGATGGAGATCTGGAAGGAATGGAAGACTCCCAGGAGTTGGGAGGTCATGGGCGGAGAGAAACCGATCGTCCGAACTGTTTGGACGCTCAGCCTCTCCTCACGCGCCGCAAAGGCAGCTGCAGTCTACCCGCAGCGCGTTCCATGACTTCCAGCAACTCCCCGTACATGGGACAGGATGGTTTGAAAAGCTTCAGCATCTTTTACTGACTCACCCATCCTCTGCTCGAGCCTCTCGCGATCTGGATCGTCCTCAAGAACCATAACTGTCTCCAAGCGACGAGCCAGATCCATCTGGGAAGCGCATTTGGACGCCGCTCAGCCTCAGCTCGAGCGTAGCCGTTCCCAGATGCTGAAACCTCTCCCCTCGAGAAGAGGTCCCGCCGAGAGCGGAGCGTTTCCAGAGGACAACGCTCGCAATACTACCACAAGAGGTTCGCCAACCTCTTGTGCGTGCTCTTCTCCCAGACAGTAAATGCAAAGTGTGTGTGTATCCAAGCGCAAGCTACACATTTTAAAACACACCTGCAGAAGTGGCGTTCTCAGCACACTTCATTGTTATCCTTCTTGTAGATGTTTCACGTGAAGACAGGCAAAACAGTCCCTGAAGACGAAAAGATACTGTCATGTTGGCAAGGCTCCCTTATATACTTCCTGGTCGCACCTTGATGACATCATAGGCTGTCGTCGGTCAATAGGATTGACGTGATTTGATTGTGATTTCAGGCACCGGTCACGCTGGAGGCGTTCCCCGTAGCGTAAGCAAAAGCTGACGCAGTGCGAGTTCCCTTTCGAAAGGGAACTTCTGTTAAATAAAATATCTCGCTTGGCATTGAACTTTGAGCTTTAAAATTTTACAGGTATTATTTATGCTCTAACAGCAACATTACACACTAACTAAAGTTTGAACAGTGGGATCACGAAGAACGGGACCTTTAAATATGTTTTTAGTACATTAATGGATCTTGAGAGTGTAAATGTCATTGCTGCCTATATGCAGGCCTCACTGAGCCATCGAATTTCAACAAAAATATCTTAATTTGTGTTCTGAAGATGAACGGCGCGCGGGGTCTATGCCAGCATATGAACCCTTTGCTGTAATCCTTATGCTAGCTTTCCCAAATCAGGATGCTGCTGCTTCCTCAGGGGGAACGGATGGGGCATGGATGTAGGTTCAGCAGGTTGGAGATGCTCATTTCACATAAGGACTATCAAAATCCAGAGAGTCCTGACACATGGCATGCAATGAGGGCAATTAGAGCCCTTGAAGGCATCTTATGTGTGGCCCATGTAAAAGGCCCAAGTAAAAAAATCTGGTGTACATCGGGAAGCTCAATGGGTCCTGTGCAGACTGAACAAAGCTTCAAAGACATTCTTGGTCACCGGAATGCACAAGGGGATCTCAAAGGGGGTCAACGGTGACTCAATGGCAAAAATGATGATAGATGTCACAGTCTTGTATGAAGGAGAAACATTCTGAGAAAACGGCGCCCAGTGGGTTGTCCCCATCCATAATTTGCGCACTTGAACGCCATTGGACATTGCGATGCAATGTCGTTATGTCAATCAGGCTTCAGAATTCTAGGAGAAAGGCATAGCGTCATCGATGACGCAACCAATATTGAAAGAGAACAATACATTTAGCCCTGGTTCACTTAGCATTCACACTGTAATTTCAAACACTGATCCTAAAGATACAAAAAAACAACAACTAACAAGTCAAGTCAAGACAACCTTATATAGTGCTTTTAACAATGCAGATTGTTTCAAAGCAGCTTTACGGTGTTAAACAGGAAAATTCAGCCGTATAGCCATTCTGGAGAAAACGGTGATGTCATCAGTTCATTTCAATTATCATACAGTCAGGGCCGTTTTTAGGCATAGGCGAACTAGGCAGTTGCCTAGGGCGCCATCAGCTGAAGGGGCGCCAATGAACGCATATCAGGGCTGTGTGTAAAGGGTGTCAAAGCCACCCTGAAATAGGATTGCCGCCCCCACTGGTTCCCCCAACACTATTGGATCAGAGTACTGTCAATTACTGTCTGAATGTTGCATGTAAAGTTTGCATTTGGAGCGCTCAACACCATTAGATAAAAGAGCTCGGTCAAAGATAACGCTTTTTTTAACCACACAATAAAGCTAAATTCAAAGGCCAGTTAAAAAAACAGGTACAATAAAAAGTGCATAAATCTGTATTTTGTTAGGGCCGTATTTGTGGCAGTCGAGAAATCACGCTGTGAAATGGGCAGATAGTGTAATATTGCTCGGTGTGTATTATAGACGCAAAGATGTAGGCTAACCACACTCACTTTAGCATTTCATGATATCATTATATTTAGACTGTATTAAGCTTTCTTCTCTTACTTGCACCTTCAAAAGGTGTGTGTTTTTGCGCTAATGCATTGTTAAAGGATCAGTGTGTAATTGTCCCATATAAAACTTCAACGGCCAATTTAAAAATAGTATAATAAAATGTGCTAATTCACAATATTTATTATCCTTTATTAAACCGCTTTGTCGAATTGAATGCATCTTTACGGGTGGTGTTGAAAGCTGAATCGATTCATTCAGTTCTAATAGTGTCGTACAGGGCATAGCGTCGCGTTATTTAAAGGGGAAGTTCAAGCGTCAATGAGAAACAAAGACCGCACTGAATCAATATTTATTCTTGTTACTTGCATGTGACTGGAACAGCTTTTATACGTAGTTTCCAAATTGTATTCCTATATATTTGTTAATAAGGATTACAGTTCTAAAATGGTATGTATGTATTTGTTAATAAGGATTAAAATTTATACCAGTAATACCATGTTGCTTTTTAAGATTTGGCTGGGGGGTGCCAAGAAGGATTTCGCCTAGGGCGTCAAAATGGCTAGAAACGGCCCTGATACAGTGACAGTGTGGGCTTTAGATCAGTAATTAGATCAGTAATTTAGCTTATATGGTTAATTTAGTTTAATAATTCGATTTATTTGGATATTTAGTTGAAAAATTTAGTGTTTTAGTAACAAATGTAGTAAAATTTAGTAACAAACAAACAAACAAAAAACAGATTTTTATGATATGAATTTTGCAATGGAACTAACCAAACATCCAAAACAATGTTGTGATGCATTGTGTGTAATTTATCACAAATAAAACAAAAAAAACTTGAATTATACTGTTTATACGTGAACTCGAATTCTCCCGCCATCTAGCTTTAAAGGGCTCATGAACTCTTATAATGTTTCCTGGGGTGCACTTATAATGTTAGTATGATTTTGACATAAAATATTGTCATAATAAAATAATGTTTGTAATTGTCATAATGTCATCGAAATAAAAGGCATTTTTCCTATACCATGATTTTAGCCCTCTGATTTGAACGCTCTGTTTGAAGGGGCGTGTCTGCTGTGAGACGTCAATGTAAACACTCACTGCTGTGATTGGCTAACATCTTTGCATATGAAATAGATAAGTATGACATGTGGAGCTCTCTCGTAAACTTTTAGCCTGTTTTTACTATTACAGCTCTCAAGGTTAACTAATCGTGAAAAGTGTTGATTATAGCATTATATTTAGATATATTGCATTACATTTAGATATATAGCATTATATTTAGATTTATGGCATTATATTCAGATCGTGGTGTGAAAGGTTGCAGTAATGAGCATTGTAGCCGATCACAGACATGTTAGGCGCATGAATGAAGCGATCTCGTCATTGTAACTGAATTTCTGCACACTAACGAATGCTTTCATCATAACTAACAGTGCAAACACAATGTAAATAAGCGTTTTATAGATTATAAGGGGATTTTTGCTGAGGTTCCAGAACTCAGCCACTGATAAACGCGTACTGTTTGATTGACAGCTCCAGCGATTGTAAAGGGAGCGTTCTTTGAGTGTTTAGTCACTGGTTTGATTTACTGACACATAGACAAAGAACATCTGACTGTACATGAATGATTATATATCAGAACCACTGGTCACAGATCAGGCATTAGAATTAACATGTGGTCGCACTCGCATTACTGTCCATGTCGTAAAACTAGTTTGCAAAGCCTGCACCGAAATTGCGTCCGATTTACCAAAGAATCCACAGTGAAATGTACAGAATACAAATAAATAATGCTCAACTGAGACATTCACATTGTTGATAATAAATAACCACATTCTAGCATTGGGATCCTTTGGAAGGTAATGTTATTTTTAGTCCAGTGATCCTGTATCGCTCTTCTTTCCTCATCATCTCACTAACACGCCAGTGGTCGGGGCCAAAGTTCCAATGATGAAGTAGCCGTTGATATTCTTTTGCAGAGGTGGTCTTTCAACTATAGGCACATTCCACAATGAGTCAATTGCTGAGCTTGGGTACAATACAAGTCCTGTTTTTGGACTAACAAGGATGTTTTTAGTTCTGCCAGAAAGTCTCGGGAGAATAAATACTGTAACAATTATCCATTTATTAACAACCCAGCAAGCAATAAAGTACATTGGCATAGGCCCCGTCCGTAGCTCGCAATCTGAGGGTCCGGACTCTGCATATCCTGCCTGAAGACGAAGGCAGAGGCGCAGCCGACCCCCCCGTGAGGTATGGAAGGGACCATCCTGGTGGTGGTGGGGTGGATGTAGGGAAGGATTTGACTTGGAGGTGGTGGGGAGGATGGTGGTGAATTGGAGCGTCAGCATCTGCGAACTCAGACATGAGTAAGTACCGATCTTTTATACCCAGGTATTAGAATGTGATTGGATAGATAAAGTTAAAGTGACATGACAATTAAGTCTTCCCGGCAGAACTTATGCTAAAGCTTTCATTTCTGAAACTTACAGGATATTCTCATTGTATGATGACCTCCTGTATATGTCAAAAGCTCAAGGAAAATTAAATTTCTCAGTTCATGACCCAATTAAAATGAATTGTGAGAATTCGTCACCCTGGGTCATATGGCCACACTCTAAAAAATGCTGGGTTAAAAACAACCCAAGTTGGGTTGAAAATGGGTTGTTTTAAGCCAGCGATTGGGTTGTTTTAAGCAAACATTCAGCCCAAACGCTGGGTTAAAACGACCCATTCAATGGGTTAAAACAACCCGATTTCTGGGTTAGTCCATTTAACCCAACATTTTTTAGAGTGCATAAACGATAAAATTGCTTCATCGGAGTGACCATGGCACGTACCCTTCACTAACAGACGTGTGGAAGGACCCATTGTAAAGGGATTCGGTTGTTCACTTTCATTTGGAACACTCCTACAAATGGCGTCCCCTTCCTCTTTGACGCTTGGAATTCACCCTCTGTCCCACCTTTTCAGGGTGCTCTTGTTTGGTGCGCACCATGGTTTGAATGGCACTTATTCAGATGAACCACGCTAGCAATCACACCAGAATTCGATTTAAAGGTCCCGTTCTTCGTGATCCCACTGTTCAAACTTTAGTTAGTGTGTAATGTTGCTGTTAGAGCATAAATAATACCTGTAAAATTATAAAGCTCAAAGTTCAATGCCAAGCGAGATATTTTATTTAACAGAAGTTCCCTTTCAAAGCCTACAGCGAACGGCCGGCTTGGACTACATCCTGGTACTTCCTTCATAAATTACGTCAGTCAGTAGAACAGACTAACCTCCGCTCACAAGAATACACGAAAAAGGGGGCGTGGTCTTGTTGCTGTCCCACGTGGAGAAGAGGACAGTCGCGTGGAGAAAAGGAACTGTAGCTTGAGTGTGTTTGTCGCCATGTCGTCGAGACGCTGTTATTTTCATCCCGGAGTCAAATCACCTTTGTTTGGCTTTCCCAGGGACGCTGTAGAGATCATTGAGCGCATACATCTCCCGTTAAGAGGCGTGACCTTTCCGTACAACTTGCGCTAAGCTGCTGTCGAATCACAACACGGGAACCGCTGGCACAATCAGAACTCGTTACGTATTTCTGAAGGAGGGACTTCACAGAACAATCAGGCCGTTTTTAGGACAGTGAAAACAGCGCTACACAGATGAGTAAATTGTGTGAAAAATACTGTGTTTTTTTACACGCGAAACATGAACACATGTTATATTGCACACTGTAAACACAATCAAAGCTTCAAAAAAACACGAAGAACGGGACCTTTAATCAAACCAAACATGCCAAGTGTAAACACCCTTAAAGAAAAAAAATTACCTTATTTAAAATTGAACTCTAAAGGCCTTTGCACACTGAGTCCAATATTCGCATGCAAAATTTTTGCACGTCAAAAAATTAATTCGACCACACGTTATGTCAGTCACGCTTGCACACTGCCTCCGAAACTTTCGTCCGTCACAAACATTTTTTTAAACAGGTTCGATTTTGTGCGTTTTTCGCATCCGTTTTTCCCATCTACAGTGCTGAATCTGATGCCCAACCTAAACTGCTGGCAATGGTGGTGAATGAATCGCCAGTGCTCAGATACCCACAATTATATATAGCCTACAAATATTATTGTATCAAAAATACTACTAATATTATTATATAACAGCTATAATTATAGCACACCAAGTCCCTGTAAACCATGTGTGTGTGTGTGTGTGTGTGCGCGCGCGCACCCTAGGATCAATTGATTCACGGAAATTGGTGGTCTTCTTTTTAATATGTGGCTCCAGTATCGCTAGCAAAGCATCAAACTGAGTCACTGACATTTTAAAGTAAACTTTGAATCGGTCTGGATAATCACGCAGCTCCTTGATAAGGAGGTGGAACTCTCCTTCCTCTCTACGCGATCGCAAGAGTGGATGATGGAACCATTATTTCCTCTTTCTTTTTCTCTTTTTAAGACGAGAGAGGACAAAACAATCATCCTCACTACTTGAAGACGGCATTTTGTATTGTTTTGCGTTTTTTTCCCGTAACGCATTCATTAATACGCATCGGACTCAGTGTGCAAAGGCCTTAAGTGTAACACTTTACAAAAAAGCTCCATTGAAAAATACTTCTAAATCATCTATTAATCTTCATTTTAACTAATGGGACCTTATTGTAAAGTGTTTCCAAACTTACCAAACTTATCTCGTCTCACAAACATTAATGACACCTCAAATCAGGCAGATTATTGAGGACAGGTGTGCTATTACTTTTTTATTTTATCAAAAGTCTGGCGGGCAATCAAACAGGCTTACATTAAAGGAGACAAGTTGTATTATACTGTTTTGACTTGGATCAGTACGCAATTGCCTAGTAACCACCTAGAAGACCATAGATTTGAAGATCATTTGCGTCACCGCTGCCACACACAACTACATACGATTTCAACACTACTAGCATGTTTACATGAATTCTGTTATCCAATGATTAATCAGCAACAAAGGACTCCCAAAAAGTATTTGAAATACAGTGGAATCATTTCATAGACCCCCTGAGGTCAGTAAAAATTATCCGATGAGCAAATGTTCTGAGCAGGTTGGCAGTGCGTCTTTACAGAGACCTGAGGGGTAAGTGGGATCAGTATCACTTCAATAAGGATTCTTTTAGCCTATGGTGCATTCTCAGTGTGAGGTGTGAGACGACTCGTATGTTTCACTGATGGCAAGATGTGTGATTTCAACAGATTAAATCAAAGTATCTGTTCATGATACTGTGAACGCAATTAATTGCGCCCTTGATGATCTTCCGGGCCTTTTGGAGAGCAGGGTAATCATGAGGACCCATTCAAACAGCAGGCATCGATGTTAGACCTCAGTAGAGCTCTCTCAGAGCAGGAAAATTGCTATTTTCCATTTCTTCATTCAGTATAAATGCAAACAAGAGCATATTCACATCTGCTCTTACTGTTTGTTTATGAAGCTTCAGCTAGTGTTTACCACTTGCACACATCAGAGAACATTCTATTTAGATCAAAAAAGAGAAGGGAGAAAAACAAGAAGCCCAGAAGTAAAACTAAAACTGAAAGGCCATATTACATATGTTTTTAAAATGTGATTAGACTTGCTATGAAAGAAGCAACATACAGTTTTACTTTATAACTTAATATGTTTCCATAATTCAGATTCACTGATTCAGTCAGCTGATATAACTATTCATTTGAATGAAATATCTACATGCTTAAATGTCTCTTTGTCATGTTTTATTTCATGCATTTCTGTTCTGTTACACAGAAAAATGTTGACGTAGAAATGATTTTCACACAGACATTGCTAGTAACTTTCACAATCATTTCCAAAGAAGCTGCAAGTAACCAACACAATCTCAGTGCAATTCGTAACTATTTAACATTCTAGTGAATTGGTGACTAATTCTTATGAATTGGCATGTTTTTCTACGATCTGCTGAAAATCCAGTGATAGGTGGGCCTATACTGTACATGTTTTTTTTCTAATGATCGTACATTGTACGATTCACATTGTACGAATTCATACACAATCGTCCATGCAACTACCACTTTATTGCTTCAAAATTTTCATAAAGAGATCATAAAACTAATCCATAGGAATTGAGCGGTTTAGTATACATTTTCTGAAGAGACTCGATTGCTTTATATGATGAACAGATTAAGGCTTTTATTCACATATAAATATTAATTACCAACATAAACACAAGCTAAAACGAGATGTGTAACACGAGAATGAACCTCATTGGTTCTTGTGGAAGCTCAAACGTGCTGCGTAACACGAGAATGAACCTCATTGGTTCTTGTGGAAGCTCAAACGTGCTGCGTAACACGAGAATGAACCTCATTGGCTCTTGAGGAAGCTCAAACTTGATGTGTAACACAAGAATGAAACTCATTGGTTCTTGTGGAAGCTCAAACGTGATGTGTAACACGAGAATGAACCTCATTGGTTCTTGTGGAAGCTCAAACGTGATGTGTAACACGAGAATGAACCTCATTGGTTCTTGTGGAAGCTCAAACGTGATGTGTAACACGAGAATGAACCTCATTGGTTCTTGTGGAAGCTCAAACGTGATGTGTAACACGAGAATGAACCTCATTGGTTCTTGTGGAAGCTCAAACGTGCTGCGTAACACGAGAATGAACCTCATTGGCTCTTGAGGAAGCTCAAACGTGATGTGTAACACAAGAATGAACCTGATTGGTTCTTGCAGAAGCTCAAACGTGGTGTGTATCACGAGAATTAACCTCATTGGTTCTTGAGGAAGCTCAAACGTGATGTGTAACATGAGAATGAACCTCATTGGTTCTTGTGGAAGCTCAAACGTGATGTGTAACACGAGAATGAACCTCATTGGTTCTTGAGGAAGCTCAAACGTGATGTGTAACACGAGAATGAACCTCATTGGTTCTTGAGGAAGCTCAAACGTGATGCGTAACACAGGAATGAACCTCATTGGTTCTTGTGGAAGCTCAAACGTGATGCGTAACACAGGAATGAACCTCATTGGTTCTTGAGGAAGCTCAAACGTGATGCGTAACACGAGAATGAACCTCATTGGTTCTTGTGGAAGCTCAAACGTGATGCGTAACACAGGAATGAACCTCATTGGTTCTTGAGGAAGCTCAAACGTGATGTGTAACACGAGAATGAACCTCATTGGTTCTTGAGGAAGCTCAAACGTGATGCGTAACACAGGAATGAACCTCATTGGTTCTTGAGGAAGCTCAAACGTGATGCGTAACACGAGAATGAACCTCATTGGTTCTTGAGGAAGCTCAAACGTGATGCGTAACACGAGAATGAACCTCATTGGTTCTTGAGGAAGCTCAAACGTGATGTGTAACACGAGAATGAACCTCATTGGTTCTTGCAGAAGCTCAAACGTGGTGTGTAACATGAGAACGAACCTCATTGGTCCAGTTTACCATATCTGATGTGTGTGCATTGATCAATATGTGAATAAAAGCCTACATTTAATCTGTTCATCATATAAAGCAATCGTATCTCTTCAGAAAATTTGGAATAAACCGCTCAATTCATATATGGATTAGTTTTATGATCTCTTTATGAACTTTTTGAATCATCAAACTGTCAAAGTGAAATCTCTCAGATTTAAAAAAAAAAATATCTCCATTTGTATTTCGAAGATGAACAAAAGTCTTACGGGTTCAGAACGACATAAGGGTGAGCAAATGATGACAGAATGAACATTTTTGAAACTAACCCTTTAACATTAGTAAACTACATTAGTTAATATAAACTAGCAATGGAAAATACTGCTGCAGCATTTCTTAATCTTAATTAGTTCATGTTAATGGCAACACATTTTTAAGATAATAAAAGCTGTTAAAAAATATACTGCACATTGTTAGTTCATGCTATAGTTAATAGATTAATGAATGTTAACAAATTAGATGTAAAGTGGGTCTATGTAAAGATGGCATTAGCCAGCACCAATATCACCCTGTAGCCCAAGACTGGTTTCCCACTGAAGCTAAGCAGGGCTGAGCCTGGTCAGTACCTGGATGGGAGACCTCCTGGGAAAACTATGTAGCTGCTGGTAGAGCTGTTAGTGAGGCCAGCAGGGGGCGCTCACCCTGTGGTCTGTGTGGGTCCACTATATTACAGTATAGTGATGGGGACACTATACTGTAACAAGCACCATCCTTCGGATGAGATGTTAAACCGAGGTCCTGACTCTCTGTGGTCATTAAAAATCTCAGTATGTCCTTCGATAATGAGTAGGGCTGTAACCCCGGCACCCTGGCCAAATTTACCCTTTGGCCTCTGTCCATCATGGCCTCCTAATCATCCCCATATATATATATATATATATATATATATATATATATATATATATATATATATATATATGATTGGCTTCATCACTCAGTCTCAGCTGGTGTGTGGTGGGTGTTCTGGCACAATATGGCTGCCGTCTCATCATGTGGATGCTGCACATCAGTGGTGGTTGAGGAGATTCCCCCTTCCGTGTAAAGCTCTTTAAATGCCTAGAAAAGCGCTATATAAATGTAACAAATTATAATGATATTATTATAAAGTGTTACCAAAAACTGAAATAGTATTTTCTTGTAAAACATACAACAATAATCTTTTTTTTTACACTTTAGTTTGCACCGTCATCAGTTGGTACGATGACTCAGTTCTATGGTAAGAATTACTACTCATCTGGTTTGTTGCTACTTCATGCTTTCCACAAATACATCAGTTCACATTTACCAGACAAGCAAACGAGTGCTATATTAAATGTTGCATGACAAATTCCCACAGCTGTGATGGCCTCTTCAGTAGCGTGTCAGGCTGTCCTGACAGCCTACTACAAAGCAGCATTCAAAAACAGCGGGGTTTAGTTAGTGCCGTGCACCAACGTTGAAAGATTTGAGAAATATACATGGGAAAACGGCATATTTAGATCAAATGTCACCTAAGTATGGTAGAAGTATACTTGCTGCAAGTTTCTATTTAAGCTTGATTCATGATCTTCTCTACACTGAGATGGTCTTATAAGAATTCTCGTCATAATAAAATAATTCTTTTGAGTACAAGTGGTACTTGCAGCATCTCAGAACCATCAAACATGTTAATGAATCTCTTCGATAATGAAATTATATCTGAACATGAACTGATTAGACACTTATTTATGCACTTGCACAAGTAGAGGATTAATCTTATGATTTGCTAAACATTTCTACATACTAGGTAGGTTTATATTTAAAAGATATAAAGGATGTTCATATTCATCTGCGGTGTGACATGCATTTTGCAAATTCTTTTCTAATTACTTTTCATGCAGTTTTATGACCATATTAATTGAGATGCTTTATACGGTATATATAAAAAAAATTGCACACTGCAAGACCATTTTAATAAACCAAAGGAGGCAAAGGGTCATTCAAATTAAGTGGTGACCATTAACAGCTTCTCAAATATACGCTTTCCCTATACATGCATATACATTTGACCCTAAAATCCATAAATAATACTTCATAAAATAAAAACCAAAAATGAAGAAATAACTATGTTGGCACAATATATATTAGTCTACTATAATTTCAAGAACTTAAGCATAAAACTTATATCAAATAGAAAGTTTTACGATCATGAGAAAAAAAGAAAAAAAAAACATGTCTGTATGTTACCTGTACTTAAATTCTTCTCATTGAGAATATATTTCATGAATCATCCCTCCTTTTTTCCTCTCTCCACTCTCTCGTCTCTGTCGCTCCTCATGTTTCCGGCTCCGTTCTCTCACCTCTCTGTCCTTCCCCACATGTGCCGCGGCCGCTGTGATCGGCCCCCCGGAGGAGGAGGGGGGAGCGCAGGCTCGGGAGTACCCCCCGGCCTACGAAGGGCGTTGGGGGTATGTGGCGAGCAACGAGGCTGAGGGACCGTGAGAGCGGGACGAGGCTGCGGTCATTAAGTATGATGAGTGCCAGCTGCGTGCCGCATCGGCCTCGTTTTTCACGGAGGAGTGACGGGAGTATAAAGGAGGAGTGGCAACAGTGAAGGACGAGAGAGGACCAGGCCTGGATTTTAAGTTGTGTTTTGTTTATGTTTGTTTATGTATGTGCGCTGCAGTCGACCGTGAGGGGCTGTCGCTTTAACTTTCATTTTGTGTTCATTTATTTTGATCAAAGTTGTTGAACGTTCGCCGGTTCCCGCCTCCTTCTTCCCATACAAGTGAACTGTTACAGCTACGTTTTCGTTGACTAAAAAAGCTGTCTCAGTGTGGACGGAAGGCCAAAACGGAGAGAAAAAGATGTGGACATGGCCTCAATTCTAGTCAGAATATGAGTCTGATACTGCTCCATTGGGCTGTGATGTTTCAACCGAACCAGAAAAATAAAAAGCCTCTGTACTCAATTGGATAGACCTACAACCAATCAGAGCAACGGAGCGATGCATAGTTGTCAACTGATCTCAACTGCATGAACGCTGGAAGAAGAAGAAGAAGAAGAAGAAAGAAGAAGACGATGAGTGTAAACGATCTTTGCCGGTGTTGTAAAAAACAATTTAAGGATACACAGAGTACTTACCAACACGATCATCATTTCTGAGAGAAATAGTAAAAGTGAATGCATATACGAACAAGTTCTCCGTTTAGGATTAGAACTAATTCAACCCAAGCGCTGTTGATCATCTGTCCATCATCGTATAAAGCCCACCGTGACAATGTGATTGGTCCGAACAGCTTTGGTTCGAGCATAGTTGCTCCACAACGGATCAAGTCCAGACGGAACTTCCCGACCTCAAATGTCGTGGGTGGGGCTAAGTTCTGCTGGCATCCAGGCTAGGTCTTCATAAATGCCAATAAATAACCTTTATTTTTAAGAGTGAGAGTATTATATGTGTCTGAGCTTTTTGATCTTGTACTTTTATCAAGTCTCAAAGGACATCTCTCCATTCCAGACAACAGACATAAAGAGCAAGGATTACGTACAAGAATTCCATTATGAATAGTGTGTTTTACAAGATTGCAATGACAGAATCAATGAAAACAATTTATGACCCCATTTCTTACATCTGGCTTGAGTTTTATAGGAAAGTGTCAGCATATTTCTTTTTATGGTTAGACAAAACTTTCTGAGGTACGGTCAGTTTTATCTTTAATTTATACTTTTATGTCTTTTACTCGTACCTGAAACTGATTCACATAATATCACATAAATAAACCGTCTCTCTTTAAAAATGATTGTTATGATAATTGTGACTTTCACACTACTTATCACTCCACTTCACCTCACCTGAAGATTTATTTTACTCCTGAACAATGCAATGCATGCAAAACATGCCAAAAGAGAAGGACAATAAAACAAGGATGTGCTACGTCAGTGCTTGTGCTGCAGATGTTTCTGTGATTTACAGTATAAGATTAGATTAGATTCAACTTTATTGTCATTACACAAGTACAGGTACAAGGCAACGAAATGCAGTTTATGTCTAACCAGAAGTGCAATAGCAGCAAGTGCAGGACATACATACAACGGTTGCATAAGTGCAGGACATGGATATGTACTGAATATATATTTATATATATTACTTGACGATGGAATTAGATCCATACACAGGCTTGCAGTCGGAGGTGAAGAGGGGGTAGAGAAATGGGCTTAGCACACAGCCCTGTGGTACACCAGTATTAATTGTGATGGACGTGGAGCAGATGAATCCTGATCGAACATTCTGGGGTCTGTCAGTTAGGAAGTCCAAAATCCAGTTACACATTGAGGTGTTGATGCCCAGGTCTCCAAGTTTGGCTATTAACTTGGTTGGGATGACAGTGTTGAATGCTGAGCTGAAGTCAACAAACAGCATGCGTGCATAAGTGTTTTTATTGTCCAGATGAGTGAGCATAGAGTGCAGTGCCATGGAAACTGCATCCTCTGTGCTCCTATTGCTGCAGTAGGCAAACTGGTGTGAGTCCAATGTGGATGGTATAGAGTCTTTTAGGTGTTCCAGGACCAGCCTCTCAAAGCACTTCATAACGATGGGTGTGAGTGCTACAGGGCGGTAGTCATTAGGGCACCTCGGCTAGAGTGTTTCGGCATAACGGTGGTTGGGAGGACTGGACTAAGGAGTATTATGGTCTGAGTTCTGATATTGCCTGATGTTCTGATAAACATCAATCTGTTGGTGCCTGGATGACAGAAAAAAAGTTCTACTTTAAGTGTAATAAGTAATAACTATTTTTCATATTCAAAGGCTGATTGTGATTTTGATATATATAATGAAAAAAAATATTTGTTTTACGTTTCTCAGCAATAAAATTCAGATTTTGACAGATTATTATCAAATACACACCGATCAGGCATAACCTTGTGACCACTGACAGGTGAAGTGAATAACACTGATTATCTCTTCATCACGGCACCTGGGTGGGATATATAAGTTTGAGCATAATGATTTCAGCCAGGGCCAAATTGTGATGGCTAGACGACTGGGTCAGAGCATCTTCAAATCTGCAGCTCTTGTGGGGTGTTCCCGGTCTGCAGTGATCAGTATCTATCAAAAGTGCTCCAAGGAAGGAACAGTGTTGAACCAGCGACAGGGTCATGGATCATTAATGCACGTGGGGAGCGAAGGCAGGCCTATGTGGTCCGATCAATCAGACGAGCTACTGTAGCTCAAATTGCTCAAGAAATTAATGATGGTTCTGATAGAAAGGTGTCAGAATACACAGTGCATCAGTTTGTTGCGTATGGGGCTGCATAGACACAGACCAGTCAGAGTGCCCATGCTGACCCCTGTCCACTGCCGAAAGCACCAACAGTGGGCACGTGAGCATCAAAACTGGACCATGGAGCAATGGAAGGTGGCCTGGATGCTCAAACAGCAACATATACATATACTACAGAAAGTTGAAAATGTACAAAAAGGAATAATAGGATCCTTTTTTTCACACAATATTTTAAAGATCTAAAATCTTTCAAATTCTCCAAAAGACATAATTATTTGGTAGATTACCCCATGAAGTTCTTACATTATCATTCTCCAAACAATACTGTCTCCGCATCCCAGAATAGCATACAGCAAAAAACGTCTCGGTTACATATGTAACCGAGACGGAGATGTAACGTTAGTGACTAACGAATGGGGGTTTCGCTTAGAAGCCAATTACCTTCGAGAATTTAATAGCGCCCAATGGCAGTGCCAATGCGATGGGCATGCGGAATTTGCATGTGTAACTCCGCCCCACCTCGTGGGTATATAAGGAAGTACGCTGGCAACATCGCATTATGTTACTGCTGCGGAGCCAAGACTGAACTCCGCATTCCAGCAGCACAGTGGAGGTGGCAAAGGGACGTTACGTCTCCGCTCCCTCCTCAGGGAATGAGGGTTACATACGTAACCGAGACGTTCCCTTTCGCTCAGTCACTACGACGTAACGTTAGTGACTAACGAATGGGGGTCCCAATATAACAACGCCACTCGGCTGTCTTCCAGTGCCCTGCGTAAGTGTGAGTACCCTGTCGTAAGACTAGTACAGACGAAGGACTCCCACTTATCACAGGATACCAAGGTACACTGGGAAGCATATTCCAGTGGAGATATGCCAAAATGCCTACCCGTGGGGAGGACTTAGAGAATACACATATGACCCGCTAGGGGCTGCATATGGAAGAACTCTAGGGTACCAGCCCAACCCCCAGGGACTTGCCAAGGGAAAGACACCTGCTCACTGAGGAGGCTTACGGTGGAAATACTCGTGTGGGGGTCGCCGGAGGGGAACCATGCATACGGGGCACCTGGCCGGACATGAAGGTCTGGACTCGAAAGGGCAGACTGAACTGATGTCGGCGTCGACAGTGCTGGAGGAACTCAGGGCTCTCGGGGAAGCTCACCTGAGGAGAATATCGCACGTATCCAGTCCGTGGAGTGGAATGGCGAGCAAGCGAAGACACCTGAGCCTGGTCCATTACCGGCCACTAGTAGAGGCGAGTACATAGTCGGACACTGGCTCCACTCGGAGATTGTAGAATCTGGCGAATGTGTTAGGTGTCGCCCAGCCTGCAGCTCTGCAGATATCTGTTAGCGAGGTGCCATGCGCTAAAGTCCAAGATGAGGCCACACTTCGAATTCCAGGCACGCTTCGTCAACCGAAAATGCCTGCAGGTCCCCTACCCTCTTAACTGAGGCCAATGCGGTCAGCAGCGTCTACATCGACAGAAACGTAATATCAACCGACCACAAAGGGTCAAAGTGCGGCCTCTGCAGAGCACTTAGAACTACTGAGAGGTCCCAAGAGGGAACGAGAGGAGAGCGAGGAGGATTCAGTCTCCTCGCTCCCCTAAGGAACCTGATGATCAGGTCGTGCTGACTTACCTTTTTGTCCCCCAAGAGATCGTGGTGGGCAGATATTGCGGCCACATACACTTTGAGGGTGGAGGGAGACAGCCTTCGCTCCAACCCTTCTTGGAGGAACGCGAGCACGTACCCGATCGGGGATTTCCAGGGGTCTTCTCTTGGCGGGAAGAACACCAGGTGACGAAGAGGTTCCACTTCGACGCATATGCATGCCGAGGGGACTCTGCCCTAGCGGAAGTGATGGTAGCGACCACTGCAGGTGGTAGACTACTCAAACCTGCCGCATCCCGTCCAGAAGCCACACGTGGAGCTTCCAAAGGGTGCCCCGTCTCTGAGTGAGGAGGTCCGGTCTCAGAGGAATAGGCCAGGGAGGGGCTGTCGCAAGGAGTAGCAGTTCTGAAAACCAGGTCTGGCCGTGCCAATACGGGGCGACCAACATGACCTGCTCCTTGTCCTCCCTGATCTTGCACAGTACCCGTGTGAGAAGGCTCACTGGGGGGAACGCATATTTGCGTAGGCCCCGCGGCCAGCTGTGCACCAGTGCATCCGTGCCAAGTGTGCCCATGGTCAGGGAATAATACAGGGAGCAATGGGAAGAGTCGTGGGAGGCAAACAGATCTACCTGTGCATCGCCGAACCGTTCCCATATCAGCTGGACAGTCTGGTGATGGAGTCTCCATTCTCCAGGAAGTGGCTGAAACCGTGAGAGCTCGTCGGCTGCACGTTTCAGTTCTCCCGGGATGTGGACAGCACGAAGGGACCTCAGGTGCTTCTGACTTCATAAGACGAGATGGCGGGCGAGTTGAGACATACGGCGGGAGCGTAGACCGCCCTGGTGGTTGATGTACGCTACTGTGCCCGTGTTATCTGTCCGGACTAGTACATGTTGACCCTTCAGCAATGCTAGGAAGCGGTGCAGGGCGAACCGTACTGCCAGCAACTCGAGGCAATTGACATGCAGAAGGCGCTGGGGTGCTGTCCAGGAGCCCGCGGCTGCTTGTCCATTGCACATGGCACCCCAGCCCGTGGAGGAGCCATCTGTTGATACAACAACATGCCTGGAAACTCGTTCTAAGGACACTCCAGTCCGTAGAAAACTGAGGTTCGACCACGGGGTGAGCGTCTGTAAGCAGGCCCGAGTCACTTGTACTCGGAGTGTGCCAGACCGCCATGCCCAACTCGGGACTCGATCGCGTAGCCAATGCTGAAGCGGTCTCATATGTAGCAATCCGAGCGGCGTCACCGCGGCTGCAGATGCCATTTGCCCCAGGAGCCTCTGAAATAGTTTCAGTGGAACCGCACTCTCGCTCTCGATTTGACGGAGGCAAGTCAGCAGAGACTGCGCGCGCTCGCTCGTAAGCTGCGTGCACATGGCGACTGAGTCGATATCCATACCGAGAAAAGAGATCCTCTGCACGGGGCAAAGTTTGCTCTTCTCCCAGTTGATCCGAAGGCCCAGATGGAGTGATGGAGCTAAGTGATGGAGCACTAGATCTCTGTGTTCGCAAACCTGCGCTCGAGAGTGACTCATTATGAGCCAGTCGTCGAGGTAGTTCAGGATGCAAACCCTGTGCTGCCGGAGGGGCGCAAGGGCTGCCTCGACAATCTTTGTAAAGACGCGAGGGGACAGAGATAGCCCGAATAGGAACGGTCTGTGTCGGGGTAGGATGGAGACATGGAAGTAGCCGTCCTTCAGGTCGATCGCTGCAAACCAATCGTCTGGACGAACGCATTCGAAAAGGCATTTCGCTGTCAACATCTTGAACGGAAGCCTGTGAAGGTATCGGTTCAAGATGCGAAGGTCCAGGATTGGCCGTAACCCACCGGTTTTCTTGGGTACAATGAAGTAGAGGCTGTAGAACCTGGACTTCATCTCGGCTGGAGGGACAGGCTCGATTGCACCCTTCGCCAGTAGGGTGGCAACCTCTGCACGCATGACAGGGGCATTGGCCCTGACCATAGTGTAGCGGACTCCCCGGAAGCAGGGAGGAACCTGCGCGAACTGAACCACGTAGCCGTGCCTGATGGTCTTCACGACCCAACGGGACAGTCCCGGAAGCTGAAGCCAGGCTCCCAGGAACTGCACCAGCAGGGTCATTCGGACCACAGACGTACCCAGGGTGGGGCAGCGAAGCAGCGTTACCGGCCCGGACATGGGAGGCTATTGGGCGTCCAGGTGTGGGGGCACGGTTAACGGCTGCGTCCTGACTGAGCGGACTGGGACGCCTTCCTACGGCGACCTCCACGACCCGGCCCGGGTGAAGGCTGCTGCTGGGGCGGGGGCGGGAGGGGCGGTAGCCTTGGGAGGGCGTCCTCGGCGGGGAGCAGGCTGAGGCGACTGTGCCGGTGGCTGGGTGGAGGCAGCAGCCGGCCACCGGGGCAGTATATGTTTTATTGCCTCAGTCTGTTTCTGAGCGGTTGAAAACTGTTGGCCGAAGCTTTCAACCGCCCCGCCGAAGAGGCCAGCCTGGGATATGGGGGCATCGAGGAACCGGGTCCGCTCGCTGTCCCGCATATCAGCCAGGTTAAGCCACAAATGTCGCTCCTGGACCAACTTTGTGGACATCACTTGACCCAGGGAGCGTGCGGTCACCGGAGGGCGATGTCGGTGGCGGCACGCAGCTCGTCCACGAGCCCCGGGTCAACTCCACCCTCGTGCATGTCCCTGAGGATCCTGGCCTGGTAGACCTGGAGGATCGCCATGGCATGCAAAGAGGCGGCAGCCTGCCCCACAGCTCTGTATGATTTCGCCACCAATGTTGATGTGAATCGACAGGCTTTGGAGGGGTGCTTAGGATCACCAGGCCAAGTTGAAGCGCTCTAAGGACCCAGTTGCATCGCAACAGAACATTCAACTGGGGGGACCCCAGTGTACCCGTTGGCCGCGGCCCCATCGAGAGTGGAGAAGGTGGAGGAAGTCGCAGAACGGTCGCGGGAAGACAACGGGGACTTCCAGGGCCGCGCAACTTCCTCATGCAGCTCGGGAAAGAAAGGCATTGGGGGCGGGGACTGAAGGGTGTCAGCGCGCACCCCCAAAAACCAATCATCGAGCCGCGAGCGCTCGGGACAGGGCGGAGGGTTCCACTCTATCCCAAGACTCGCGGTGCCCGAGACAGCATGGCTGTCAGCTCTGGGTCTGACTCGGGCAATGCTGGCGCGCCCAAAGGCGGCAGCACAGCAGAGTCATCATCCTCGGAGGACTCGAGCCCACCTTGTGATGCGGTGACCGACATTGCATCCTCCTCCGGAGCGCCAAACGAGATGTGCGGGGGGGCCGGAGCAGGCCCCGCGATCTCTGTCTGGACACTCACGGGTTGCAGAGCACTAGAGGGGGGTATGGCCCGAGGCATGAGCGTCGGGGCTTTGTTCCACACCGTCACCCTCAGGTCACCCTGACCACCAGCCAAAGTACCGCCTCTCGTGGAGACGGTAGATTGGGGTGTGGTAGAGGGGACTCTCACTTCTTTACGAAGATCCTCGAGTCTCGACCGCAGCACCGCGATGGTCATGTTCCCGCAGTGGGAACATGACGCATCCATAAACGCTGCTTGAGCATGCTGAAAGCCCAAGCATACCAAGCAGTGATTGTGCCCATCGAAAGAGGAAAGCAACCAGCCACACCCAGAAGTACACGGGCGAGACATCCTGAAAAGGACGTGCCACGTGCAAGCTGTTTTGTGAGAGGAAGCTTCGCAGAGAACGCCGAAGCGCCCAGGGACCACACACCAGCTGTCTAGCAGACCACTGCGCAGATCAGCAGGCAGGCAGTATGCGATCGCTGGAACGCGCCGTAGACACCAACGCCTCTGGAAAGCTGCTCGTCTCGAAGGCTGACAAAGACTTAGCAGGCTTGAAGGAGTGAAGAGATACTCTTGGCTCCAAAGCAGAAACATAATGCGATGTTGCCAGCGTACTTCCTTATATACCCACGAGGTGGGGCGTAGTTACGCATGCAAATTCCGCATGCCCATGGCATTGGCACTGCCATTGGGCGCTGTTAAATTCTCAAAGGTAATTGGCTTCTAAGCGAAACCCCCATTCGTTAGTCACTAACGTTACGTCGTAGTGACTGAACGAAAGGGAACATCTCCATAACCTGTAGTGGACAGTAATAGCTTGTCAGGTGTTGTCAGTTTGGCTTTTGTCTGCACATTCTTGTCACCAAACATGTAAAATGAATCTAGCACAGATGCTACCAATGAAGCTGTTTGCTTGTGTGTTTGTAGGATACGCAAAATATTTTTTATTGAAAAATGCATCAATCAAAAAAATGGTAAATCAAGACTCAACTGTCAAATGAGTGACAGTTCACTCTGGTTAACAGGCGACATCATATTCCACTCACTGTTCATGATGTCATAATGTCAACACAAGGGTAAAGGTTCTTCAATAGCACACACACTATGTGCTCTCTGAGGTATATGGGAGGTCACGCTTGCATGACAGCGTTCTGACAAAGGAAAGAAGAAGTGAAAGAAAATTGACAAGTGTTTGGGGGAAACCCATTCCTCATTGATGTCTCAAACAGGACTGACACGGCAGCAACCAATGAGATCCGCTAAGGGAAAAGGTTGAGCCGGAGCGCAAAATGATTGATATTCCTATTTTCCTTCTGACAAGGTGGGGTATGGCCTGTATAATGAATTGTGACACTTTAATTAGCTTGTCCGAGATAAACAAAATCAGATCAGCCTTGTTGTTCTCCTTACTAGCCACTTAACCTATCACGGGCTGGGTGCCGGTGGCTCGAAAAACGCACGTTTAATTGTACATTTGGGATTGGAAACTAAACAGGGCATTTTGGAATCCTCTTGGTAAGAATTGAGCAGCTTGGTAAGATCTATTGTCTGTTTATTTATGCGGTGAACTACTGCATATTGCATGGATGCTAGTTGTGGTGCATTATGTCAGAAATGACTGTCAACAATAATAATAGGAAAATGTATTTGTATTGCAGATGGTTGTTTATGGCATAACCAAAAATGCATGGATAGATACATGGATAAATCTCAGGTAAACTGCCAAGTAAATGTCATATTTCACCCCAAACATTTTCTTTAAAATCATAGAAAATGTAAAGAAACTTTGAGGAAATAATGGACGGACGGATGGATTTTAGAGTGAACATGTTTAAAAGTAAAATGACCATCTACATCATGGTAATGCCATTTTTTTGAGGAAAATAATAATAATAAATATAGCTGCTAGCAGCAATACTGAGGCCAAGCGCAACAGAAGCAAACAAGGAAGCTAGCAGCAGACCAACTGAAAAAATGAGTGAAGACATTTGAAGACAATTTTAAGCAAAAATGTTAAAACCCCACATTAAAACATGTCATATTTTGTTTAATTATAGCGCCACCAAGAGGCACAATCCTACCATTTGTTGTATGTGTCCTCGGAGTGAGCCCATACATGTGTGTGTGTTTATTAATTTATTTATTGCCATTTATATGAAAAAACACGTACAAAATTACTGACACCTGATTTGATTGGATTTTAATACCCCTTACTATCAATATTTTGACATTTGGATAATATCATGTAGCTAACGTCCTATGTTTCTGAACTTCTGACGCTGGTTTTGATATCTTTTGAAGATATCAGCTAAAGTTTTATAAGCGCTAAATTACCACGCTGCACAAACAATACGCCGAAACCTGGCAAGTCTGGTATCGTTGGACTCGGCAAGGATTCAGGAAAAAGTTACTCCCATGAAAACAAGTCAATCACACCCAAAGTTAAAAGCATTTGCAAAAGAAATTGTCCACTTGGTGGTGCTGTTTCGAAACTTCTCAGGCTCCTTCAGGGCATCGTGATGATGACCCATACCGAGTTTCATAACATTCCGTTCATGTGTTCATAAAATATATAATTTTAGCACATAATTCAAAATGGCCGACAGCCAAAATTGTTGATATGGTACAATTGGATATCAGTTGACTCGTTATGACATCCCAAATCTAACAAGACCACTTTTAGGATTTTTAGGATAAGTTATACGGAAAATTAGACATTTTTCGTATCTCCAGATTAATAGGTGGCACCGGGCCGAAACGCTGCATATACACTTTGAATACACTAAAGCGTTGCAAAGATATAGCCTTAAGTGTATTTTTGCAAAATGGCGGAAAAATGTAATGACGAAAAATGACATCATATGGTTCGAGTCGTCATGAGCCAAGGAATCAGAGGAAAAAAAATAATTTTGTTTCTAGCTCTTATGGCTCAAAGATTATTAGCATAAACATGAGTCACACTTTGGACTGGTGGTGGCGCTAGAGGGATTGCTTTAGAGAATCCAAAATTGGTGTGGTTAATGTTGGGCCAGTCCTCTATCTGCGTACCAAATTTCATAACTTACCCGCAAACGGTTCTATGGGCTGCCATAGACTTTAATGGCGGAATAATAAGAAATCTAACGTTTCAATAGGTGCCTCCGCACCTTCGGTGCTTGGTCCCTGAATAAAAATAAAATATTTATAGCAATATACAGCGTCTTTTTCCCCTTTTATTTTAGAGTGAAATTCCATTTATATTCCTAACTCCACAGTCAAAAGGCTGCACACTACTTAGCAGTACTTTTGGAACCTGCTGCCCACTTTCTGGAATTCATATCCTGGTTTTGTGTATACGAGTATGTGTGTCCACACAAAGTTTTGGACAGTACAGGTATGTGTGTGTTTGGATGCCCCTGCTCTCCTCAGGATGTTAAATGACAAATGCTCGTCCCAGGGGAGCTCATTAAAATCCCCCCAAGCGGAGGGTGTCACAACCACCCCAGACAAATAGCTCTGCCATGCTGCATAGTGATGCTTCCTATCTGTCTGTCTGCAGCTGAGAGATAGAGCCGAGGACCCATGGTGACAGTCACAAAGAGTCTATCGCTCCCCCCGTGCAACCCCTGCTCATTCCACCATTATTAGACATAACAGGGCCTGGAGCCGGTAACCAGGGCAAGGGGTGCACAGATAAGAACTCATTAATTTATGGCCCTTTGAATTTTAAATGGTCAGGGATGTCTGCATGGCATACATATACAGTGGGTTATCAGCACCATGGACAGTGCTATGGCAAAAAACAATGGTGGTAGCACCACAGACAGCTCCATCAGTAACCTTTGTGAGGCAAGGCTTGCTGTGGGTGTCAAATTAATGCAAAACAGAGAGGGTTAGTTCAAGAAAAATACGTTATAGTGTTTTTTGGGATCCAAGGGTTCGGATGGTGCTCGGGTAAGTGTTCCCCATGTGGATAATGGCAGAGAGGTATGGATTGTGACGGTATTAATGGGATCTCACACTGAGGTACTGAGGAATAACAGACAAGGAGAGTCGCAGTTACCAGGGGACTTATTAACTGCTATGCCCTGCAACTGAAAGTGTTCGAACACACACACACATTTACCTCCTTTAATGGTCATCCCATCTCATACTATAATCACTACACTGTGAAAACATTTTGCCCTGCAGGAAGAGGGACTACATTCAATGTTTAATTAATGAGCTAATTAATTAATGCATAAAAGTATTAAAGAGATCACATCACATTTTCACATCACCACTTCTGTAGCGCTTGCAGACTTTATACAGGAAAAAGGATGCAAATGAGTTCATAGGTTCATAAAGAAGAACAGTAGCAGATTTCAAACTCGGACTACCTTTAAAATATATTTAATATAAATCAGTGGTTTTGTTTCAGGACCCTAATTTTACATTGGGAACCGTTTCTACCTAGCCTGACGTCGTCATACTCAATTCTAGTCAGAATATGAGTCTGATCTGCTCCGTTGGGCTGTGATTATGGGGCGTGTTTCAACCGAACCAGGAAAGACCTCAATTGGATAGACCTACAACCAATCAGAGCAACGGAGCGACGCATAACGTTAGTTGTCAAATGTCAACAGAACTCAACTGCACTGTGTTGCCAAGTCCGCGGGTTGAAGCGACCCCAATTATGTGATATACAGACCCAGGAATGCGAAATTTAGCAGCCGTGCCAAAATAACACATATTTTACCCCCAAATGCCATTTTTTCCCGGAGAACCCCCCCACCCGGAAAGCTATTGGGCTTGTTTTTGGCTAGTTTTGAGTAGCAATTGGGCGAGTTTTGCTGTAAAAACTTGGCAACCCTGTCCGCACGCACGCTGAAATGAGTAAGATGAGTGTAAACGATCTTTACCGGTGTTGTAAAAAATAATGTAAGGATACACAGAGTACCAACACGATCATCATTTCTGAGAGAAATAGTAAAGGTGAATGCATACGAACAAGTTCTCCGTTTAGGATTAGAACGAATTCAACCCAAGTGCCTTTGATGACGTGGATGATTACGGTAGTGTTTATCATCTGTCCATCATCGTCTAAAGCCCGCCCTGACAATTTCATTGGTCCGAACAGTTTCTGTTCGGTCATAATTACTTCTCTACGGATCAAGTCCAGACCGAACTGCCTGTGCAAATTTTTTTGTGGGCGGGGCTAAGTTCGTCTGGCATCCAGGCTAGTTTCTACCTAACGCAGTCCTAAATTTAGAAATTTTCCTTAACATCAAACACTGAAATGAATTTGTAATTTTACTGTTGGTTTCTAAAAATCTTTAAAATTCAGATGGTTTTGTACTGTCTTCCACCAAAATAGAGAAGTGTGAGCGTCCGGGACCATTCACGTAGCGTCTTTTACGCAGTCAAGTTCGTTATTTTAAATGTAGACACTCGATAAGAAAAACGAACTTGAGCATGCAAAAGACGTGACGTGAATGTGAACGGCCCCTTGTTTTTCTCAGGCGCGTTTCAGAATGATGCAGGTCATGTGACAAGAACCACGAAAATGCCATGCAGCGACAACAGGAATATCTTATTATTGCACACATAAATGAACATTTATAATGTTGTTAAAATATGCTTTATGTGTGTGTATGCGCTCCCGATCTGCTATTAACTTTATAAGTTAAGCATTAAACACATAAAGCATTAAGCACATGTCTAAAATGTACACAGTGCACCTTTAAATGAGAACTGCAGATCATTTTTGGGTCAAGACCACTAAGTTTTTTTTAGATACCACCATCAATTGAATATAATGAGATGCAAATTGTTTTCTAGCTTTGCAATATTAAATAATAATAATAATAACAACCATAATAATACAATATAAATATTTTTATACTATATTAATAAATATAAATACTGCATTCTGGTGTGTGAAAAGAAATGTGTTTGGTGTGCATCTGTATGGGCTGTATGGGACTGGTTTTATAACAAAGGAAATGGGGAATACTGCCATAACTTGGTGCGGTTTGTGGAAATTACAACTCTCCATCTCTGTCTCTTATCTAGTGTGAGATGTTGGAGATAAAAAACTAAAGTCTAAACATGCCATCCAGGGAATAGCGATAGAGTGTGAGAGCAGGTATTCTACATACTGATTCGGATACTTTCCTGTATTTGCTTTCCTGTAGCTCAAACAGTAGAGCATGGCGCTAGCAACTCCATGGTCATGGGTTCGATTCCCAGGGAAAGCAAGAACTGACAAAATGTAAAATGTGTACCTTGAATGCAATGTAAGTCGCTTTGGATAAAAGCGTCTGCCAAATGCGTAAATGTAAATGTAAATGGATACCGGCAACCCAATCGGGTTTCGTTTATGACAAATAACATACATTCAACACCAAATTTGTGTGTGATGGACTGTGATAGTAATGTGAGAGCGATCCAAGACTACACTGTAAAAAAAAATCCCCTTAAAATTTACGGTAAAATAATGGCAGCTGTGGTTGGCTTTACGGGATAGCACCATATAATGTATAATGTAATAATTACGTTTACAAGCATATTTTAAAGGTTTATTTTGTTATAATTACATGTACACCAGGGGTCGATCTCAAACTCAATTTACCTGGGGGTCGCTGGAGGTAGTCTCTGGGTCAAGCTGGGCCACATCAAGAATTCCGCAAAAAAAAGTGATCAACTGATCCAATCTTCTCAATCTTTATTATTAACAGTTCTTCAACATGAACTGTTCCTCTGAATTTGAACTTTGCTTCTGAACATGAACGCTTCTTCAGAACATAGGCTTCTCTTGCCTACTCTATTTTATTAAATATAGCCTATAGAAATTAATTATGTAACAATGAAATAATTAATGATTTTAATTTTACTTAAAATAATAGACTAATTCAAAGCAAGGCCGTAACCAGATCAAACAGGACAGTGAATTAAATTCTTGGTCCAATTTTAGTTGGGAAATAATCTTTCTGGGATTATTTGCAAACAATAGGGGTGTAACGGTACACAAAACTGACGGTTCGGTACGTACCTCGGTTTTGAAGTCCCGGTTCGGTATGGATTCGGTACAGCAGTTTTACAAAATTGCTTTTTATAAATTTTTATTCAACAGTGGTTCAATGAAAAAAAATTGTGTCTGTCCTTAAATGAATTAAATTATAACTAAAAGTTTCTTAAAGATAATGCTGTAAACTATATAGGGAGCCCTTACTTACATATAGCTATTAAAGATTAACAACAGAGCCCAAACTATGAGCCTAAATTCAGTTGCTATTTATTTTTAGATATAATAATCAACACTCATAAGCTTCACATAAGGCAGTTTTTGCATTAACTTCTAAATCGAATTATTTTTATTCGTTGTTGAAATATAATCATTTAGTGGCTGTAATTTTCATGACAGGTTTATTTAAACACATTAAATAAACAAGACATCACTAACAGGCTAAGTAGTATATAATGAATATATAACGGCTAATATAATGAATATATTATAATATAGTATACTAATATAGTGCATGTATTCAGTGAAAGAGTTGATTTCTCTAGTGAGCTACAGCTGTGGACACTGAATGACTTCTGAGTAAACGTGATTCTGCATGACATTGTTTACAAGCAGTTTTATTGTCTTTCCGCGGTTGAAACACAGATGGAGCGATTACACGACATATGATACATTTCAGTAAGTTGTAATGTATCCTCAACATACCTTAAGATGTATTCATTTATGTTTATTCTTTAGGAAGAGATGATCGCATTGACTCGCGCGCCGCGCCGCCGCTTTAAGTTGAACTGATACGTGTCACGTCACATTAAAGAGCGTTAGAACGTTTGAATTTCGTGATAAAATGGACTGAATACTTAATATGTTCGTGTGGGAACTCGGATTGAAGTGTGTTCCGCGCTTACAACAAGCCGACTGTTAACTGTTAAAGATTACATTCATAACCGTTCGGTACACGCGTGCACCGTACCGGAAGCCCTGTACCGAAACGGTTCAATACGAATACGTGTACCGTTACACCCCTAGCAAACAATATTTGCATTAATTTGTGTCAAATATATTATTAGTCCCAAGGTTCTTCGCATGAGTGAATAAATACATAGATCCGTGATTAATATTTGAATTCCCTAGTGGTCTGGTGGTAGAATTTTTGTAAACCGTGTCAAAGATGTTTAACAAAGATGTTCATCAATGATTAGGAGCATGGACATGTTTGTGTGCACTTTGTTTTGTGATTTCATCTGAAATAATAGATTATCTCTCCGCAACGGCATTAAAGGACAACTCCGGTGAAAAATGAACCTAGGGGTAATTAACACATGGTTACCGAGTAGATCGTTCTCTGGGATGCGTTTTCATGAAAATCGAATGTAAAGAGTTTTATCTCTAAAAACAGATTAGCTTTTAACTCTAGTATATGGGGCACAGGATAAGTCAAATTAAATCGCTAGTTAATACCACTAACAAGGCTCAAAATAGCCTCACACTAACACGGTAGCATAATGAGGGTCCCTACATGCACACCGAAGCATTGAGAACTTTGTAAGTGTACAAACAGTTTAATAAGAAGATACTTTATAAAGACAGTACATTACCATAGACAGTAAAATAAATGGACACAGCGACCCCATAGACTTCAACGGAGAGAATTGAAGTCAGTTAGAAGCACTCACTTCCTGATGGCTGAGCGTACTGCGCATCCTCGGACTGAGCTTGACGATGTAGATGTGACGTGAGCAACCAGTCTGACAGATGTAAGTCTTCTAGTAGTTGTGCAAAGTGAATTCTGAATCACCGAATCTTGTAGAGACAGAGAGGGTGAGCAGGAGCAACTTTTGATGAATGAAGCAGGATTTGCGACATCTCTATCAGCGTTTATGCCTCCACGCCCCCCCGATTGCTTCATAGACAATACAAGATTGCCTGCAAGCTTCTCCTCGGATCTATACGGTACAGCGCGACGGAGTCGCATGGTTATGACGCAATCGTAAGCCTATGTTTTACAAAAACGGCTTCTACGGGGCGATAGTGTAAGATACAAGGTAATATAGCATTTTATACATTGTTGTGTTTGTTTAGAAATAAACAATGGACAAATGGAGTCTTTAAACGCCTCAGATGTAAAGATATTCTCTGTCAAAGTGAGGCCAAAATGAATGGGAGTCAATGGGATGCAAAGGTTAGCAATGGCTGCCCCTATGGAAGGTACGCTTTCCGGGGGCTGGATTACCCCCTTGTACATTACGTGTATACAGACAGGAGCCATCTTGGAAAACAGTCTCGACAAGTCGAGCCACGAACGCTGTGCTAAGTGATTCCACGTCACAGTTCATCACTTAGCACAACGTTCGTGGCTCGACTTGTAGCGTTATAAGCTAATCTGTTTTTAGAGATAAAACTCTTTACGTTCGATTTTCATGAAAACGCATCCCAGAGAACGAGCTACTCGGTAACCATGTGTTAATTACCCCTAGGTTCATTTTTCACCGGAGTTGTCCTTTAAGCGATAGATTGACGCGCTCGTCTGTGTGTGTAAACCCAGCCTACTTTGATTTGTTTGGCCATTTCAATCGCTGTTAGATCACATTAGTTTCGACTGTCTGATCAGCCTCACATTCTGTTCCTGTCAATCACGCGGTGTCAACCAATTATACTGCAGGAGGGAGGGGCGAGTCAACTCTCTCACACACACACACGCACGCACGCACGCACGCACGCACGCACGCACGCACGCACGCACGCACACACACACACACACACACACACACACACACACACACACACACACACACACACACACACACACACACACACACACAAAGGAGGCAGCAAGCAAGCATGGCAAGCGCGGCACATGCAACGATTCATCAAAAAAAGTGCTTTTCAGATCAAAGCGCGGACCGCACTAACACTAAACTTTGATGTTAAGTAGAGGGGTGGCCCGCGGGCCGCGAGTTTGAGACCCCTGATGTACACTATTAAAAAATGTACAGTAAAAAACAATATACAATACTAATATATAGAAGGGTCACAAGTGTCATTCACACTTTAAAAATGCAATAAACTTTAATTTAACAACATTAGATGTAGCATAAAACCCTAATGTACATAATTGATTAGGAAAAAATAAATACAAAAGAAACAGTTATTTCAATAAAAAATACATCAAATGCGAAGTGTCACGCAGGGAATTCTGGGAATGTCAATTTACGACTTTTCACTGTAAATTACACAGTGACTTGTGTTCTTTTTCACTTCCAAAAACTGTACTTTTAACGGTATTTTACTGTAAAATTTGATCAAATTTAAGGTTAGATCTATTACAGTTATTTACCGTATAGTACGGATAGTTTTTCACCGTAGCATTTTTAGTCTTTTAGCGTTAAAATAATGATTTTTTTTTTTACAGTACTTTATATGAGCCAACAGGCAACAGAACGCCTTCTGATAAAAATAAAAAAATACCATAAAAGAGAAACATGCCTCTTTGAAAGCAGGGTTTGAGCAAAGAAACAAATGATTCCATTATTCATTGAAGCTGCTGATTTTAAAAGTACTCTTGGACTAAGCAAACTTAAAGGAACCAGACGTGGAAGAGTGTTAAGTCAAAATTAAATATTAGAAATATTCTTTTGGGGTCATTCAATTGACAGTTTTGCAGAAAAGAAATTGGAGCTTTTAGGGACAATAAGGAAAGTACAACTTTAAAGTGAGTTTTCTTCGTTTTGAGAATAATGTTCTTGAAACGTCTTCTGGGAATTGTTGCGAAGGCTTCGCATGAGGCATTATTATCCTACAGATACAGAAGACAGGAAGCTTGTCTGTAACAAATGAGACTAGGTGGGATGAACTGATTAGAACAATATATTGTGTTAGTCAAGGCTTTCATTCCTGCTAAAAAGTAACACTGCAAAAGGAAAGCATGAGAAATACGAAAGTGGAAAAAGGGGACAGGCTAGTATGCAAAGATGTCGAGGGATAATTAAGACCTGACAAGCACGTCCAATACAGCTTTAATGACACAGCCACCTGACAGTTAAAGAAGTAACATGCCTGTCAGTGTGGCAACCCCAATTAAATAGCAATTGTTGTCCAACAATGCTGTCATCAGAGCAGTAGATACAGACTGATTTTGTATAATTGCATGCCCTGTAGATCTAACACGGGCCTGTCTTTGTGAGCTGACACTTCATTCTACCAGATGTTGTTTTGCACATAAATTAAATAAACACGTCTTCTTTCTTCTCAAAGCCTATTTTCTTCACAATGTGCACTCATTTTCCCATTGCCCCTGTTTAAGCCTAACATTAGACTATATTATTCCTCATACTTACAGTCCTGCACCGTTTGAACTATACAGGCATGAGTGATATCTCAAATTGTACGGCTTTTTCAGAAGAAATGTGCTATTATTTTTCTAAACGACCTGGGGTACGTTTCCCAAAAGCATCGTTCGCACGCAAATGGCAAATTCCGTCATTATCAACTGAACGATCTGGCGTTTTCTGAAACTACAGTTCCAACCACTGAACATTCGCAAACAGCGTCGCAAACTTACATGGTTGGAACCGCAGCTCTCAGGCCAAGCAATGCGTTTGTGTAAGAAAAATATCCATATTTAAAACCGAATTTCCGCCAGATCGAAAAAAAAAAAACGTAACTGATGCGCGATGTCGTCAGATGTAGCGTAAGCATTTTGAACTGCGAGAGGCACT
Source organism: Romanogobio albipinnatus (assembly GCA_023566225.1). Lineage (NCBI taxonomy): Eukaryota > Metazoa > Chordata > Actinopteri > Cypriniformes > Gobionidae > Romanogobio > Romanogobio albipinnatus. Next base: position 7,877,225 of record CM042241.1, read on the forward strand.
ACACTTTTTCCGTAAGTTGAATACGGAAGGCGATCTGGTGGAGGCTAGATAATTTACTTTATAAAGTTTTAAATATGGATATTTTTCATACACAGAAGGCCTTTATTAACCCCCGGAGCCATTTGGAGCAGTTATATGATGGATAGAAGTACTTTTATGGACTTCAAAAATGAAGCAACAATTCACTGCCATTATAAACTTGGAAGAGCCAGGACATTTTATATATAACTCTGATTTTATTAGTCTGAAAGAAGAATGTCATATCCACCTAGGATGACGTGAGGGTGAGTAAATCATGGGCTAATTTAAATTTTTGGGTGAACTAACCCTTTAATGTAGCCTGGATGCCAGACGAACTTAGCCCCGCCCACATTTTTTTTTGCACGGGCAGTTCGGTCTGGACTTGATCCATAGAGAAGTAATTATGCCCGAACAGAAACTGTTCGGACCAATGAAATTGTCAGGGCGGGCTTTAGACGATGATGGACAGATGATAAACAGTAACGTAATCATCCACGTCATCAAAGGCGCTTGGGTTGAATTTGTTCTAATCCTAAACGGAGAACTTGTTCGTATATGCTTTCACCTTTACTATTTCTCTCAGAAATGATGATGGTGTTGGTAAGTACTCTGTGTATCCTTAAATTCTTTTTTACAACACCGGCAAAGATCGTTTACACTCATCTTCTTCTTCTAACGTGACTTATTCCAGCGCGCACAGACAGGGTTGCCAAGTTTTTACAGCAAAACTCGCCCAATTGCTACTCAAAACTAGCCAAAAACAAGCCCAATAGCTTTCCGGGTGGGGGGGTTCTCCGGGAAAAATGGCATTTGGGGGTAAAATATGTGTTATTTTGGCTGGACTGCCTGCTAAATTTCGCATTCCTGGGTCTGTATATCACATAATTGGGGTCGCTTCAACCCGCGGACTTGGCAACACAGTGCAGTTGAGTTCTGTTGACATTTGACAACTAACGTTATGCGTCGCTCCGTTGCTCTGATTGGTTGTAGGACTATCCAATTGAGGTCTTTCCTGGTTCGGTTGAAACACGCCCCATAATCACAGCCCAACGGAGCAGTATCAGACTCATATTCTGACTAGAATTGAGTATGACAACGTCAGGCTACCTTTAATGCCATAAGAGGATTAAAATGGCCCTTAAAATGCTAACTCGTGTCTGGGTTTTGACCTACAAAAATATGTCATCCTGGCACCACTTTATAGAATGGTGCTCTCTACATTTGGGTTTTTTTGCCACTGGTTCCCTCAAGATTTTCCTATGGGGTTTTATAATGTTTTTTTTTTGTTGTTGCTTTTTTTGGAAAATAAGGTCTGTGGTAAACATAACTTAAAAATACTTGAACGTTTTGCTCTACAACGTAAACCAGTGGCGAATTAGTCCTCCAGGGTTTGACATGATCCCTGCAGTGTTGGGGGTAACACACTACAAGTAACTTGAGTTACGTAATCAGATTACTTTTTCAAGTAACTATTTATTTGACTGACCAACACGATCTCATGGCAATGCGTATCAATAGTACGAGTGTGCAATCTCGTGGAATGTCTACGCCAAAATGAGTTTTGGCGTGCATATGCTACGCAGTTTTTTGCGTGCATATGATACGCACTTTACGGCGTGTATATGACACGCTTTTGGATAGGATGGGGGTGGTGGTTCGTACGTATAATACGCCATAAAGTGCGTATAATATTCACGCGAAAAACGGCGTACCATATGCACGCCAAAACTAATTTTGGCGTATACACTCCACGAGATTGCACACTTGTATAATTTATACATATTTTCGTAAGATCGGGCTCGACTGACAGCTCTCCTGTCCCCATGCTGAGAAAAATCATGAGTAAGTGCAGAGTGAGAGTATTAAATGTGAGCATTTATTCATCTCACTTGCACAATAAAGATTCAGTACCCCTCAAAATGAATGAAATCAGTCAAATGCAAAATCAGAGTACTATGCAAACCTCCAATAATGAAATATTAAATAAAACAAATATTTTTATGCATTTAATCTGACTTTATTGACCAATGTCTTGCTCCTAACCTTCGATGATTCAGTTAAATTTATACTTTAAAAAATTTTTTATTGGGTAAGTAAGTGTTAAACTTTGTTCTCCTGCGTTCTATTCTTCCATTATCTAGAATGGCAGCACAGCTGAAAGGTTTGTTTGAGCTGAGCCCTCTACTGTACACGTGCAAATTTGCATTTTTACCTCAGCCTGAGGTTTATTATTTCAATTTTGGTGTGAAGAGCTCTTTACATTTGAAAAAAAAAAAAACAAGCCCAACCCAGGTGAGAAAAAGTAACGCAAAATTAATGTTACGCTAGCCTAGAAATCTAGACGCACTCTAGCGGCAGCAAATCTAATTTGCAGCCAGGGTCGTCTAGCAACTCTCCGTTGGCTTGCGAGCTGGAAAAACCAAACTCTGGTCAGGCCAATCACATCGTGTATAGAGTCGGTGGGCGGGCTTAACATAATGGCGGCAGAGTTGCGGCGGTTCTGCGTGCTACTCGTAAACAAAGAAGCTGCCGAACAGTGGTCTTTCGAATCGGCTTTGGCTGCGACTCTGGAAGACTTGGAGTTAAGCTTTTCTTTGAGGAAAGAACAAGGAACGGGACTGAAGTCATTCTTAAGAAAGGAAGATGTGTTCGGAGTTTTGCCGACCGGATACGGCGAAAGTTTAATCTATCAACTAGCTCCGCTTCATCTTCTTCGTTGCTCTGGTTGGTTGTAGCGCTATCCTATCCTAGGCTAATGTAATGCATTACGTTTCTTAAAAATGAACTAAGTAACTCAATTAGTTGCTTTTTAAGGGAGTACCGCAATATTGTAATGCAATACTTTTCAAAGTAACTTTCCCCAACACTGTCCCTGCAGCACTCTAACTAACTAACTAACTAACTAACTAACTAACTAACTAACTAACTAACTAACTAACTAACTAACTAACTAACTAACTAACTAACTAACTAACTAACTAACTAACGTGGTTTAAACAATAGAGGTGCGACTGGTTTCAGAAAACAATCATGACTAGCTAGTTAGTTCCTACAACGATGCATCATACTATGGTGGTTAAGCAGTGAGTTAGGTTACATCATTGTATGGGAAACACACTGCAGATTAATGCCCTAGCATTTAAAAAAAAAACAAACATGCAGGACATCTTAGCAACCGAATCGCAACACCCTAAAAACCACACTTGCATCCTGACATCAAATTCACAGTTTGTATTTTTTTTATTTCTCTTGATAAAACAAGCTGGGTTTCACTGCATAAATATGTTGAACACCCAGCATGCAGTTGGCTGATTAGTATTAATATCCGAAACTTCAGAGAGGTATGTCAGCATTGGACAGTTGTGTTTTATTAATAACTTGAGTTATTCAAGTCTCTGAGTCCAGCAAAAAACGTATTTTGAATAGAAGATAACTTTGCTGATACTCGTACACACATTAATTCTTTAAAACTTTGTTGAGGTGGAATCCATGATGTGTGTGATGAAAATGCATCAGCAACAACTCTAGGCACTATCAGATATAGATTTTGATGTTGTCCGATGCTATATTGATAAAAGGCATTCTTTCCTAGGAATAGGATTAATTTATAGAATGTTAAAGATAAATAAACATTATTTATTTAAAGCTGATCTTTAGGAGACTCCATTTGTATTATCAATCTTATAGGAAACCACACACATTCTTGTTCAAATTCATTTTAACTTTATTCATATTAAATTGAAAATATACTTTGTAACAGGATCATGTAACAAATATGAAGTATTTCAGTTCAGTTGGCATTCAGTTTGGTGGAGGGTGGTCACTACCAATTGAAATGCAAACGGAAAGGGGAATGATTTGAACTACTGACCCGAATTTTATTTTTTTTTGTCCTGGGGGGCTTAAGCATGTTATAATAAAAGTGAAACTAAAACATTCTACAAAGCTATGAAACACAGTGGCCCCAAAACATTAAATAACAAAGTATTGAACAAAGTGGCATTTATTAATAATAATAATAAATAAAACAAACAATAACAGAATCACACATTTAAATTAAAATAATTTAACTTTTTTCAAAAAAAAAAAAAAAAAAAAATCACACAAATAAACATAAATTAGTTTTTAAACTATTAAGCAATATGCTGCTCAAATAAAAAAAAGCATTGTGACACTTTCAGGTTGGAAATTGACTTCATAAATCCACTAAAATTACCTTACCAATGTAAAAATGACTTAAAGAAATAACCCAAAAATTAATTACTCACCCTCATGTCGTTCCAAACCCGTAAGAAATGGGTTCATCTTCGGAACACATATTAAGATCTTTAACCCCAACTTCATGTAGAGACACGAGTTTGCACACACACACACAAAAAAAACGTATTTACAAAATATTAATCTCCAACGCGCATTCACGAGAGAAGCACAACGACGCATGCGTTGTTGCGTTGGAGAATCCAGACAGCTTGGAATTTGGATTTTTTTCCCACCTCGTTCTTGGAAATAACATATGGAACGCCCTTTTACAGTCTATGGGAACGCCACGCCACTCAAACTCACATATTCGACCTGGGAACTCGGGGTACATCGATCGACCCCTAACGCGAGACGCGCCATTTGACGCCACTTCCAAGATGTCGGCAAGTCCTGCTTCCAATTAGCTAAACGAAAAATGTTAAAGTTTAACATTAGACATTACGTTTATGTAATAATACCTCCGTTTTTGCTTTTCGTCATTGTCAGCTGTTTTTAGAGCTATTTTATGTCGTGTTTATTCTGTTTTTGCCATACACAAAACACGATATGCTCTCGTCCCCAGATAGCACACATACATCTCGGAAACGCCTATTTGATGTGCGTGTTTACATCTGGAAGATGTATTTTTTAGAGTGTTTGCTCATCTGCAATACGTCTATTGGACGTTTCCTGTCAGATGTCAAATAGACGTTTAAACAATGTCTTTAAGATGTTTATGATTTAGAATGTATGAAAACTGACATCTTAAAGACGTCTATCAGATGTTTGTAAACAGCAGATGCTTTCCAGATTAAGTGATCTTTAACAGACATCTTGCAGACATATGTGTGCTATCTGGGATGCGAACGTGACGTCTGATTGTCTGGAACGCAGCATACTATTTTAAATGAAGTAGTAAATTAAGTGTTTTTTAAGCGTTGCTTCATAAACTTGAGGGTAAACCACTGAGTCACATGGATTACTTTAATCTTTCCTACCTTTCTGGGCCTTGAAAGCGCTTAGATTTCATTAAAAATGTCTTAATTTGTGTTCCAAAGATGAATGAATGTCTTGCGGGTTTGGAACGACATGAGGCTGAGTAATTAATGACAGAATTTTCTTTTTTGGGGTGAATAACCCTTAAAACTGATTCTGAGAAAAATTCTAGCATCACTGCAATTGCCACTTGGCTTAATATTTTGTTATCAAATGCCCTGAAAGTGTGACTTAAGCGTCCAAATACTTTTTAGGCTACTATAAATTATTTTACATATTTCTAGTTAGCTTCGCACACACCACCATCAGTAATAATGCATCAGCCACTCAGTGATTTTTTTAACATAAATGACTGCAAGTGCTTCAACAGGAGCAAGTCTCTCACCATGTACATACGATCATATCTAATACAAAGCAATCAAACCAAATGCAGACATAGAAAACGAAATGTCAATAATAAATATAATTCACTCAAGATATGTCATTATTGTTTTAAAATTAGGCTGACAGAAGTAGATACTTAATCTTATGATGCGTCTCGCTGTAAGTCTTAAATAGTCATATTTACAACTAATAAAGAACATAAAGGGAACGAATAGGGAAAATGGGCACTTATGGAGAGAAGGAAAGGGCCACAGCTAACCATAGAAGCAGCAAGAGAATAAGAAATCCACAGAACAGAGCGTGACACACAAAGCAACAGGCCCGAGGAAAACAGAACATCACTTGAGATCAAATCAAACGTCACAAATACAAAGTTACTGACACAATGTCAGACCATTACTACAGACGGCGCATGTTAAACAGAACTGAACATTTCATGGCAAAGAAAAAAAAAAGTTGATGCAACAGTCTCTATATATTTACACTTCCCCATAAATCTTTCAGTACTCTACAAAAATACTATTCACTTTCCTTTAGAAGAACACACTTGTTACAGAGCAGTCACTCCAAATGCCGAATGGCTCAGAAATACAGTACATGTTACAGTAATGTTAAAAATCTGTACTTCCCACTCCATTGTTTGTCATATCTACATTTAAGGTTTGGTAATGAACAGTCAATTACTGCAAATTGTGTGAATCTTATACGTGGATTCTTGGCAGTCCATACAATTGCTAAGTCTGTAAACAGATGCTTCCCTGCTGTGGTTCCACATGCATCAGTTTACATGTTAATATCTCAAGTAAAATGATGAAATATGGTTCAACTATTTCAAATATGTGTTCATTTTAGCCAGTTCAACATGATCTCATTAGTATTCGTAGGCATGTTTAGTATGTGTGTGGTTCTAGCATACGTTTATTTTAGCGTATATCTAAATGTATATCAAAGTATAAACTGCAAACCCTTTTACACTAACAGGGAACGTTTGGGGAGAGTTCTTTTTTGAACGATTTTTTTATTCAGCATTAATTTGATCTAGTTTCTAGTTTCCACAAAAATATTGAGCAGCTGTTTCTTGAGCTCCAAATAAGCATATTAGATTGATTTCTGAAGGACCAAATTCAGCTATTCCATCACAGAAATACATGATATTTAAAAATATATCAACACACAAAAGCATTATTTTAAACTGTAAAAATATTGAACAATATTGCTCTGTATATTTGATTAAATAAATGCAGCCTTGGCGAGCGTAAGATAGTTCTTTCAAAAATATTAAAGTCTAACTGACCGCAAATTCTTCAACGGTAGTGTACTTTAAAGATGTACAGACGTACAAAAGTCTTTCACTGATGCAGACCAGACAAAAGTTGAGACTAAAGTTACACATTTTTAAAGGGTTCACACTTTATAATACTCGTAACTTGAATCTAAATGTCCAAATATATACACAAGCACATTCATTCCTACATATAACAATGAGATCACACTGGCCGGTAATGCAGAGCTAAAACAGCTTAATTCTAACCAAAAATGGCATTTCTAAATCAAAAGTTCACAATGATAATGGTGCCATGAGATTAGGCTTTGTTATATTTGGCAGTTAAAGACTGTTAAAATGTTCAAGCATCTTGTTGCAACACAATACCCCTAATTGAACTAATTGTAACAGTAAATGTCTTTGTGTTCAAATGCCACAAATCGGACAAAACATCACCAAAATGGGATTTATTTGACCTACGAACTAGTCTTACAATACATCATTAAAAGCACAGACACATGAAACTACGAGTGATAGTCGATTGGAAACTACAGGGGCAACACTTACTGTATTTGTGCTACACTTCTTATTAGGTGTGAGATCACAGACAGACAACTACAAAAATAAAACCACACAGTTTTAGACCATTGACAGTGATAGAGACGGAAGGCTGGTTTCTAATTATGTTAGCGCTGAAAACTGGCACATTAAAATCTTTTAGTGTTTGCAATTTTACAAAATACAGCTGTTATGTGACATTGTGATATGCAACACAGCATCACATATCCAACCTCCGTACTTCATGTAAACCTGCTGTGTTAACTGTACAATTTGTTTTGTGAAATACAATGAAATGCCCCAAATAAAAACATAGCAGCCATTGTGAATAAATAGTAATGATAAGAAAATAAATGTTGTGCCCAAATTCCATTTTCCAATTACAGGTTCGTCAAAGGCTCAGTACTGACACTGAATTGTACAAACTCAAAATGACTAGGAAATATGTTAACCAGCAGATTAAAACGAAATGCATTCATTTGTTTTGCTAACCTCAGTTGGAAACAGAACACACTCCAGACACATAATTACCTACAAAACACTGAAAATATATAATGATTGAAACCTTCTCTTAAAGTCAACATAAAACAGCTTTCAGTTTACTTCCTTAATGTGATGCTAAACGGAATATTCATTTTATCAACCGAGAAATGGTTCGATTATGAAAATGGGCACATGCCATACCATAAAATGCCTTGAATGTGTGTTTGTTGATTGCAAATCTTCTAAAACGCTACTGGCACCTACTTCTGAGGAGATGGAGGTCCAATTCAGAATTAAATTACTTAATGTTAAAATTGATAATTATTTGCTATTATTGCCATAACCGTATGACATTAGCTAATATTAATCACTGCGTTATCCATTGGCAATAATTTAGAAAGGCTATATTACCAGCAATTGTAGCCTCAACAATGCCACAGTACACTGAAAAAAAAGGTGATCAATTTTCACTCAGAAATTGCACAATTAATTACAAAGAAATGGTATGTAACACATTAAATCAGACATACAATTTTGAAGTAGAAAGACTGAAAAGGGCTTTTCAAACTTGGAACAGTCAACCCTGGGTCCGAGTAAACGGAGTCCTAGGTTATCTTGCTTCACGTTTCACACTGCTCATAATTTACCCAGAGTTAACAATGAATCCTGGGTGATATTTCACACGGTACGTTCCTAAACCCTGGGTTAACGTCCTTATTTGCATATTTGCAGTGCCAGTTTCACTGACTAGACAAGTCAAGTCAAGTGACCTTTATTTATATAGTGCTTTTTACAATGGTGATTGTTTCAAAGCAGCTTCACAGTGTTAAACAGGAAAATAATGCAACAGAATTTGATTCGGCTGTACAGCCGCTCTGGAGAAAACAATGATGTCATTAGCTCATTTCAATTATCATATAGTGTCGATGCGGTCGGATCAGTTATATAGTTGAATATTTATGCCGTTTTTCCACTACACAGTACCAGCTCGCCTCGCCTCGACTCGCCTTTGTTTGGTTTTCCACTGTGTCAAAGTTGTACCTGTACCTGCTTCCAGGTACTTTTTCTCATATCACCTCCGGCGAGGTTCTGAGCAAGCAGAGGCGATACTAAAATGTGACGTGAAAACACGGCAGACTGCTGATTGGTCAGAGAGAATCGTCACTATTCACTGTGTCATCATTGCACGCACCAGGCGGAGTATCCTGAATATTTTTTTACGGCCTATGGAATAACCCCGCCTTTTTTAAATAGTTTGGCCAGAGATTGCGTGATATGCCCATTACTATTATGGCAACTTGGAAGAATACGCCGTGGTCAAACGAAGAGGTTTCCTTTGTTTGGTTGCCGAAGAGAGGATCCAGTGAGAGCTTGATGGGGCAACGAGGAACGGAAAAGTTTCCTGCAGCGTCACTATGACGACCAGGTATTATTGTGGAGGTACTATCTGCAATGAAAAACGGAGCGAAAAGTGGGCCGAAGCTAGTCGAGTCGAGTCGAGTCGAGCTGGTACTGGTAATGGAAAAGCACCATTAGTGTCCCCAAATGAGCAAGCCAAAAGCCAAAGGCGACAGAGGCGACGGTGGCAAGGAACCCAAACTCCATCAGGTGACAGAATGGAGAAGAAAACCTTAGGAGAAACCAGGCTCAGTCGGGTGCCAGTTCTCCTCTGGCCAACGGACAAACAGTGTATGATTATGAATCAGACAACATTACAAGTCAGAAGTCATATTAGATCGGAATATTCAGAATATTTGTCCAGTCCCATGGAGATTTTGAAGATCGGAGTCATCACGGCGGAGATGGGTTTGTTGAGGATGTCGTGGCGATGAGGCCTTCACAGGGCATGTGACCTGTATACATAAAGGCTCTAGCATTGCGCATCCTCATATTACACATTGCTGACTGTAATATGAATGGCTATAAAGGTACGAATGAAACGGCCTCTTCTTCACTCCAATTGTCGAATTTTCCATCGCCGTTTGACATTTTTCCTTCCATACTCAGAAACGTCTGTTATGCATCGCTCTGTTTCCGTGACTTGCCAAAGCACGTGAATATAAGGCACGTGATTGGTTGTCAGTTGCTAAGCATCTAGTTGTAAAATTCTAACACCGCATCGTTCCATTCTGTTTGGCACCGCAATGCAGAGTTAACACTGCAGAAGCGGGGCTAACTGCTCCAGAGCAGGGTTTCATAACCCCGGGTAAAATGCGGTGCTAACCCCACTTCTAATTTACAAGTGTGAAACGTTCCTTTACCCGGGGTTAAAAGCAGGGTTAAGAAAGACGATAACCATGGGTTAAGTGCAGTGTGAAAAGCCCTATATAGTATTTTCTTGTAAAACATACTCCAGTAATCTTTGTTTTCTTCGAGGAATCATTTTTACAGTGTAGTTGGCAATTGGTTAAATAATTTTGACGTCAGCCGTTATTGTTATTTCAGTGGTGGAAGTTCAAGTTATACATTGTGATGGACAAATTTAAACATTTTGTTCTTTGGAAAAACGTAGAACACCCAGAACATTATGAAGTAAACAGGATCAATTTCATGTTGGCCTTAATATGTTGATAGCATAGGTTATATCTTTCAACCAATAAGAAGAGGAAAGTAACAACTTAAAACAACTCCAACTAAGGAGATTTAAAGTTGCCACTTAATACCGAAAAAGTAAATGTAAAATGTAAACACCCTGTAAACCATTCAGTGCCGTTCTTCCTGATAATTAATTCTCTGCATCTCTCAACAGGTGAGTTCACCACTCACCAAATGGGAATAACCCCTGTGACTTTCACTGATGATTACTGTATTGTATTCTCAATATGAACAAATCCTCTCAGTGCCTTTATCAGCCTTTTATTCAACTCATTGTGCTGAGGAACTCGACTGTTCATGATTTCACAATCCTCTCAGGTCTAGTCTTCCCCATAGGGCAGCAGGTTTGGCGGTATGAAGGATTTGCTGAAAAAGTGCGAGTGTTCCAGTCAGGAAATTATAAAATTCAAGTGCATATTCACTCCTATCATTTTTTTTATACACTTCTCTTTCCATTCAGAATGAAATTTTAACTTTCAAACATCCATGTTCTGTTTCAGACTCAAATTAAGGACCTTTGAGAGTGTCTGGAATCTTTAATTTCACCAAGTTAATGATGTTACTAGATCTAACTATGTGCCGTCCTGCATGAAGCACTTTAAAATACCTGTAGAGGAGAAAAAAAACTATGTTCCTAGGTGACTGGCAAGGTTTTTGACGATGGACGGTGTTTGGATGGGATGCGCTGACCTTCTCCCCAAAGTATTTATGCCATATTTAATTTGGCATAATGTCAGTTCAGTGGCTTATATTATTTCTAGTCCCGTTTTTGACCACCAGAGGATCAAGGAAAGACATTTAAGGTGCTGGTAGAAGAACCAGGCTCTACAGAGCATGGAGACCTGGACGTTAGACCACAGTGTTCCTCTGCCGGTACGGAGGAGGAGGCAGGACTGTTCCTTGCTTCATTCCAGACAGGTATTCAGGGTTTTCAGCCACGGCTGGCTGTATGCGGCCGTTCTGCTTGTAAAGGAACTTGTTATTGCAGACCACCGAAGAGTCTTGGGAGTTCTGAGGGGTAACCTTGGGTGGAAGGCTGTGCTGCCAATACTCAGGATTGTCAAAGCTATTCTTGTACGTCTTGTCCATTAATGCAGTGCCAATCTGGCTGCCTGGTGGCACCGGGTGACCCGGTAGTTTACCTACCACTGTGGGCTTGGCCAAATTTAACTGTTGTGGGGAACGATTCGATTGGCCTGGGTGTCCTGGTTGGACTTGATGGCTCACAAGACAGATCTGGCCTGCTGGTGCTTGCAAGCCAGATTTGCTTCCATGATCATGGACTGACTGAACTGAATGGGTATGTTGATCCTTTTGGCTCACCAGTCCAGGGTGTACCAGCTGAACTGGTGGTATGGCGAAGTGAACGTGCGGTCCGTGGCTGTGATGATGGGGTTTACCCATTTGTGTGATGTGGGGAACGTGGGTGCCTGGAGTGTGGGCTGCTGTGGTCACCAGCAATGGGATGGAGACTCCATTTTTCCTTAACATTTCCTGGTTTATGTCACTGGTGTTGTTGAATGTGTTGAGGTAAAGGGGCTCATTGATGTATTCATCTTCACACTTGGGCTTTCCATCAGGGGTACTGTGGTAACCTGGATTGTCTAGCGCGTGAAAGTCTTTATTTTTGCGCCTTGTTACAAAAGGATTCTCCTCAACGGGATTCAGATGATCTACAAAAGTGACAGACAATAACATGGATAAAAGACATTATGCTTTTTAATACACATTTTATACACGACTTATCATATAAGTGTGGAATTGCTAAAAAGGTGAAATTATTTTATAGATAAAAAGTAAAGTAACTTACTAATCATTTATTAACTGGAAAAAGATTACTGAGTGCACTTTTAAAGGAACATTTCACCTCAAAAATGTAAACATTTATGCACCCTAATGTCATTAATTTCTTCAGTGAAATATAAGGTAGCCAATTTTAATAATATTTTGGCCACTCAAATGTGTTTGAGTGATTGAGGACTGGGGCTGCCAAGCTCCAAAAAAAAAAAAAAATCATACAAGTTTTATATTACAATTCTTCTGAACTGAACTGATCTGTTCTGTTGAGACTCAGTGATCACTGATTCAGTGATTTGGTCAGACAGAACTTTATTAATCCCACAAGGGGAAAATAGTAGTAGGTCCATGAACAAAAAAGCTATAAAAGGACTAAAATATATTAAAATTTCACAATTAAAGGAGTACTTTAAAATGAAAATTATCCCATGATTTACTCACCCTCAAGGGTTAGACTTTCTTTTGTTAGACTTTCTTCTTTCAGATGAAAACAATCAGAGTTATATTAATAAAAACAATTTTTTTTAAAGGGAACTACTCCTTTAAAAAGAAATGTATCATTTAAAACTAAATTATTAAGAATAAATATTTCACTTAAAACTCCACAAAAGAAATACAGGTTTGTATGGAAGCTTGTTTCTGCCACTGAATACAAAATAAAAAAGGTTATTGCGACCTTTTTAATAAAGTCAGAATTGTGAGAAATAAACTTGCAATTGCAAGGTATAAAGTCATAGGTATAAACTCCCAATTCTTTTCTTAGAATTGCCAGTTTATATCAGTCTTTTTCTCCCCTGGCAACTGCGATACATAAGCGTCAGAACTGAGAGTTAATACAACGCAATTCTGACTTTATAACTTGCAATTCTGTGTTTATATCTCGCAATTCTAAGAAAAAAAGTCAGAATGATCTTTTAAATTGTTTCATTCCATGGGGGAAACAACCTTCCATAGGTTTGAAATGACATCAGGGTGACAGAGCTTTTACAATTTCTATAATAAATGCCTTGAGAACATACTTGTGGAGATCTTGTCCTTCATAGGGGACATATAACCATCCTCATCTGTATCTTCCCTCTGTCCTTTCTCTCCCAGCAGGACAGTCGGGTCTGCACTGTAACGCTGGCCGCTGCTGTCCTCTACTGAGAGAGCTGTGTGCTGTTTCTTCAAGCTTCCATTGCAGTGTTGATCCTCCACTCGGTCCAGACCTGCTCTTTGTATACCTGCCGGGACAGAGGGGCCACTTCCTGTAGCAACTGCCTCATGAGGTCGGGACCCTGTTACCTCTTCAGGGCACAAACTTCCATCATGATACCCAAACTGGTTCTGATCACAGAAGGAACATAAATTAACTTGAGGAAATAAGATGCTGAAGTTAGAAATATAACATGAAAAAAATGCATTTTGGAAATGTCATGCAATATGGAATCGGGAACTGCCATATTGATAAGACTAAATTACATCAAAAAGACCAGACCGACTTTAATTCACAAGTTAAAATCAGACATTTTGTTAATATAGAGACAACCATGGCAAAATATCCAAAATGAGCACAAGGTATGGTGCAAAAGTGTGAAACTGCATTGTTTCAGAACTTTAGGCACCATTATATTGAACATATATTTTAGATTGGGCACTTTGGGAAATATACACTTTAAAAGCTATAGTATGAGGCAGGAAGTGGATGTAATTTTGCCTTTTCTTTTCATTACTCGGGCGAAATGAAATAATGTGACCAACTTGGCAACGGAGAGAGTCTATTCAAACAGTAATAATGAAAGCAGGGGGCAGCGGCACTGCTCTATATAATGCTCAGTGCCAATGTGACTCCATGTTTCCAACTGAACAGGCATGATCATTAGCAAATTACACAGCTATACATACACTATTCAAAAGTTTGGGGAGTTCTTATTTTATTTTTAATTTTTTGAAAGAATGTAAGTAAAGCTGGAAGGATTCAGGAAGGATGCATTAAATTGAACAAAGGTGAGTTTTTTTCTTTACATTGTTACATATTTTTTCTATTTCAAATAAATGCTGTTCTTTAGAGCTTTCTAATAACCAAAGAATATTGAATATATCACGGTTTACACAAAAATATCAACTGTTTTCAACTGATAATTAATATGAAATGTTTCTTGAGCAGCAAATTGGCATACTTGAATGATTTCGGAAGGAGAAAACGATTTTAAATGGTAATAATATTTCACAATATTAGTATTTATTAGTATATTAGTATTTTTGATCAAATTAATGCAACCTTGGTGAGAAGAAATGACTTCTTTCAAAACATAAAAAAATCGTACCGACCTCAAACTTTTGAACGGTAATGTAGATTTAAAGTACTCATAGGTGAACGAATGAACAAGTAAACAAATAAAATGCAAAAGGGTCCAAAAGTCTGGGACCACACTGAAATACGGAAAATCTAGGATTGCTTCAAAACCTGGAAACAAACAAAGTTTATACATGAAGAATGAAAAGCATGCTTTTTCACTAGTGGTCTCAGTCTTTTGGACCATACTGTATATGTTATACTACTGTATATTCTTCAGTTGGGATCATAATAGTTGTAGAAATGCAATATTTATGCATCTATACAGTGTGTATATATATATATATATATGTATGTTAGTGCTGTCAGCATTAACGCGTGCGTTTAATTTAAATTCCTTAACGCATTAAAATCATTTAACGCAAAAAAATTACAAAAGTACGTGAAGCTGAGTCATTAATGTAATTTTAAGTGTATTAGTTTTTTTAGAATTATATGGACTCCTTATATTTGTCGTTTTCCGATTCATCGGTTTGGATCGCTTCGAAGCGGTATGAATCAGCGAATCTAATCATGATTCGGATCACGTATCAAACCGCCAAACTGCTGAAATCACATGACTTTGGCGGTTTGACACGCGATCCAAATCATGATTAGATTCGCTGATTCATAACGCTTCGAAGCTTCACGATGCAGTGTTTTGAAATCGGTCATCACTATATAAGTCTTTATTTAGTTTTTTTTGTGTGCACAAAAACTATTCTCGTCGCTTCATAAAGTTATTGTAGAACCACTGTAGTGAGATGGACTTTGTAACGACGTCTTTAGTACCTTTTATGGGTCTTGAGAGAGGAAATTGTGCCAATTGAGGCCTTTCTGAGCCATCGGATTTCAACAAAAATATCTTCATTTGTGTTCCGAAGATGAACGGACGTCTTACAGGTGTCGAACGACATGAGGGTAAGTAATTACATTTTTGGGTGAACTAACTCTTTAAGTGTGCGATTAATCATGATTACATTTTTGAATCGATTGACATGCTTGAATACATGATAATGTGTGACAATATACAGTACCAAGCTAAAAATAAATAAAGATATACATTTTTATGTAAATATGTCCATGAATGTACTAGGAATAAAAGAGCATGACATCATAAAAACACTGAAAAATGAAATAAAAGGACCCGATAGATTTTATTATTTGTATTTTGATTCCTGCTATTCAAGTGACAGATATGAAGTGGTACACCACGGTGCTTACTTGATTTGAATCTACATGTGGGTGGGGCATATGGGAAGTGGGAGGGGCATTTAAGGAATGAGGAACCAAGTACTCCTCAGCGTCCATCAGGTCATCCAGCTCCTCCTCATCTAGAAGACTCTGGAAGAACTTACTGTGGTTGGGGCTGGGCAGCTTCATGCGATCGTCCCCCTGAGATGACAACATATAGTGTTATCCGATGAGGTTGAGGATCATGAGACAATCGTTAAATCGATTTAAACAGAGAGAAGTTACGCAATCCCTACCTGTATGACAAGGTATCTCTGAGGGTCTCGTGCCATGCGGCTGAACTCTGCAGCGAGTTCCTTAAACCGAGGCCGACTATCAGCATCAATCATCCAGCCTGGAGATGAAGACAGAGCAACAGTCATAGATGTCTCTATTTCAGTTCAAATCTGACTTGAGTCTTGTCTGAATGCATGTACTGAATGTACATTTTCACATAAATATAACTACACTTTCAATATGTATGCATACATTGTATATATTCATCTGTATTGGGTTGATGGTTTTGCTATCACTAATTTTCTAATTTAATTTAAATTCCCTTTCAATCTGACACACAACGGAAAGCAATAAAAGTGGATTTCATGCAGGAATATTACACTCTCTGAGGTGTTATAATTGTTATGTTGAATTAAATCATAAACGGTCAAATCTGATTACGACAAACAGATCTAATCTCCGTCTCTTTTCACTTATTTGTGGAATTGACTGTGCCAAAACAAATTGAGTGTGAGCGCATAAAGAGAGCCGGATAAAACAGTGACAGCGAGTACAAGACAAACGTATCAGTTATGATTTGGCTATAGCTTTTTACTTTGTATCTTTTTTTTAGCAAAATGGCAAAACATAACCATATTAAAGTCTGTCATTTCTCTTCCTCTAACAGCACCAGATGGAGATCAAAAATAACAACAGGTTTGTGAAAAACACTTCGGTCAATAAAATGGAAAGCATTCTATATGAACAGATTTTAAAGCCTCAGAATATGACTCACATTTCACCATCACCATGTAGACGTCTATGGTGCAGATGGGCGGCTGGGGCAAACGCTCGCCCTTCTCCAGGATGTCTGGAATCTCGCGCGTGGGAATCCCATCGTAGGGCTTTCCTCCAAACGTCATCAGCTCCCAGATAGTCACCCCTGAATGAATGTGAAACACATGGTCCATCTCCAAAGCTCACTGTTAGTTAACATGATGGTCATGAAATTATAGGAGTGGACGTGTTGTTTTCAGCTATGTTTAACTTTTTGCATCTTACAGAAAGTAGTATCCCAACTTGCGGT
The DNA here is from genome assembly GCA_023566225.1 of Romanogobio albipinnatus. Classification (NCBI taxonomy): domain Eukaryota; kingdom Metazoa; phylum Chordata; class Actinopteri; order Cypriniformes; family Gobionidae; genus Romanogobio; species Romanogobio albipinnatus. The sequence continues at coordinate 7,894,412 of CM042241.1, forward strand.
TTTCAATAATTAATGGGAACTATATGAATGCCACTTTTTGGTCTTTTTCATAAACTCAATTTGCATTTACTCCATAATTTTGCTGATAGTATCCTCTGAGAACAAAAAAGGGGAAAACAAGAAAAAAAGAACCCACTGGTGCTCCTTACGTGGCAGTCAAAAATGACTTTTTTGATTACAATGAAATGAATGTACTGTATTTTAGTTCGATAATGTTTTTATTTTATTTACTATTTTGTATTTTTAGGGGATTTTATGATACTAAATTATATTTATGCTGATTCGATACGCTCCGAAGCTTCATGAAGCAGTGTTTTGAAATCAGTTATCACTATTTAAGTCGTTATTTGTTTTTTTTTGACGCACCAAAAATATTCTCGTCGCTTTATAATATTAATATTGAACCACTGTACTCACATGAACTGATTTAAATATGTTTTTAGTACATTAATGGATCTTGAGAGTGTAAATGTCATTGCTGGCTATGCAGGCCTCACTGAGCCATCGGATTTCAACACAAATATCTTCATTTGTGTTTTGAAGATGAACGGACGTCTTACGGGTTTGAACGGCATGAAGGCCTGTACACACCAGGACGAATATCGCGCGCGCTTATTGCCAGCGTTTTTCGACGCATATTGAGTGTTCACACCCAAGCGATTTTCACTGGCGATGCGCAGAGTGAACGTGCAAATTCAGTAGATGGCGCTCCCGTTACACAAGCTGGTGCTGCGGCACTTTACGCTTCTGACACTCGCTTGTCACGCAGAAGAAGAAGAGAGACAATATTTACGTGCTTGCCAAAAGCATTCACACACTTTTTGCTAACTGGCAAGCAGCATTACATTTACATTTACATTTATGCATTTGGCAGACGCTTTTATCCAAAGCGACTTACAGTGCCCTTATTACAGGGACAATCCCCCTGGAGCAACGTGGAGTAAAGTGCCTTGCTCAAGGACACACTGGTGGTGACCGCTGGGATCGAACCAGCAACCTTCTGCATATCAGCTCCATGGTTTAACCCACTGGACCACCATCTCTACATTAGCAGCTCATCTTCTTCTTTGTCTACCTATTTCTTCTTCGTCTTATCAATGTGTGCTTGGCAAGACCGTTTAGTGCTTGAGTGCAACCAAGTCGTGTTTTATTGTAACTTCAGCAGCTCCAGGCACATGAACGGCAATCTCATTGGTCGGCCAGTTTTTAATGCGCCATGTCGAAACAAAAAAACGAACCCAAGTCGTTTTTTTTTTTTAAATGACGCTTTTACGCCTGCCGTTTTTGCGCGTCGGTGTGCACACTCACATTGGTGCCCTTTGTTTAGTCACGAGGCGTTAAACGTCGGCCATAAACACGTGCGAAAATCGTCCCGGTGTGAACAGGCCTTAAGGGTGAGTAATAAATGACATTATTTTCATTTTTGGGTGGACTAACCCTTTAAGTTTGGTCTCTTTTTAAAGATGACACTTGCCAGATTGCTGAAGTGCAAAGTAATAAAAGTGAACTAAAAAAAAGTTATAGAGGTTTAAGTTATAATGCACAAAAATACTATTTTTAAATATACCAAAACATGTTTTACTCTATACAGCAAGATAATCAAAGCCATAATTCTAAACAAGTTGCGTTCCAATTTTGAAGTTGATCAGGTTTAGGTTAATCTAAAAAAAAAAAGAAGAGCTTTCAGAAAGATTTTGTTTGTACAGAGCATGGGCGTCGGAACCATTGTATGTGGGACAAGACCCACCCACTTTTTACGATCAATGATATTGGACCCACTCACTTTTATCGTCTCTTACGTTCAGCACATGTCTGTTTACATACCCCTAATCGATAAACACTTATTATTAAACACATGTTAGATGCTTTATTTTTCACTTTTCTAATATTTTCTTAATTTTTATTGAAAAAAAAATGCCTTTCCGATCTGATATGTGATGGGAAAAGGGAGAAGATTGAGTTCAGCGAAAGGAGGACTCGAACCGCGGGTCGATTTGAGTCGAAACTAGATGCTGTGTGTCCTACCCCTACACTACTGACGCCCTCAATAATATGGCGATTTTTCGGCGATACGTTTAGCAAGCAAAGCGTTATATTTGTACTTAATGTAATTGGCATCTACTCCATTAAAAAATTTCTGAGGACCCACGCACATTTTTTTTGCTTCCGACGCCCATGGTACAGAGCCACACATATGACATGCAAGGAAAAAAAAAGAAAGAAATCGTGCACACAATTTACTACGTTCCCTCAATTTGCTAAATCATGCGGACGATTTACTAATTTGTTCCCTCGATTTATAAATTGTGCAACACAATTTAGCAAATCAAGGGAACAAATTAGTAAATTGTGCAAATAATTTATCCAACTATTTTTTTCCTGCCATTGTCATGGCCAACCCGATCTCATAGCAATTCGTACGTATTTTATGAGGTGGCTAATTCTTACAAATGTGTATGACCTCACTCATACGAATTAGTAAGATTTGGACATATTTGACGAGTTGGTCAACTGGTACTGTATGATTTTGTACAAATGACCTACCCCTAACCCCGCCCCTAAACCAACCCATCACTGCAGTATAGACAAGTCATACGAATCCATACGAATTAGCCACCTCGTACAAATACGTACGACTTGGCCCGTGAGATAGCGTTGGCAGGGCTCCATATGTTTGGGCGCAGTACCAAACTTTTCCATGAAATTTGTTTCCCATTCATTCCAATGCAATCCATGTGAGACTAACAAGTGTGACAGTTTTTTTCCAGGACCCTTTCACCTTTTCTGTTTTTCTGTTTTATTAATTTTTTTCACGTAGCAAGTGAAAACAGTTAACATGTTTCATACTACACTCTTAAACAATAAAAGTTCTTTGGCGGGGTGTATGGTTCCATAAGGAACCTTTAATATCCAAATAAACTTTCCATTGCACAAAAGGTTCTTTGTAGTGCAGAAAGGTTCTTTACACTATAAAATGGTTAGAAAAGAATCGTTCTTTAAAGAACCTTTCACAAAATGATTCTTCAGGGAACCAAAAATGCTTCCTTTTATGGTTCTTCCTTGCACCTTTATTTTTAAAGGTCCCGTTCTTCGTGTTTTTTTGAAGCTTTTTTGTTTCGCGTGTAAAAAAACACAGTATTTTTCACACAATTTACTCATCTGTACACCGCTGTTTTCACTGTCCTAAAAACGGCTGATGAGTTCCTTTATTCTATGAAGTCCCTCCTTCAGAAATACGTAACGAGTTCTGATTGTACCAGCGGTTCCGTGTTGTGATTTGACCGCAGCTTAGCGCATGTGGAAAGGTCACGCCTCTTAACGAGAGATGTATGCACTTAATGATCTCTACAGCGTCCCTGGGAAAGCCAAACAAAGGTGATTTGACTCCGGGATGAAAATAACAGCGTCTCGACGACATGGCGACAAACACACTCAAACGCAGCACTTCCTTTTCTCCACGCGACACTTCCTCTTCTCCACGTGGGACAGCAACAAGACCACGCCCCCTTTTTTTGGCGTATTCTTGTGGGCGGAGGTTAGTCTGTTCTACTGACGTCATTAATGAAGGAAGTACCAGGATGTAGTCCAAGCTGGCCGTTCGCTGTAGGCTTTGAAAGGGAACTTCTGTTAAATAAAATATCTCGCTTGGCATTGAACTTTGAGCTTTATAATTTTACAGGTATTATTTATGCTCTAACAGCAACATTACACACTAACTAAAGTTTGAACAGTGGGATCACGAAGAACGGGACCTTTAAAAGAATTCAGATGAAGTAAAAAAACAACAACAAAAAACTTTTTCGATCAAAATGTCCAAAGAGCACCAGAGGGATACAAATGTATTATTAAGTCAATATTAAGTCAATATTATTATAAATATTCATTAATTAAATAAAAAAACAAATAAATTAATTGATTATATAATAATATATGTAATACAGTATAATAAGATTAACTGAGAATGCTTATTAAAAAAATAAATACATTAAGTCAATATTAAATATTAATAGATACCTCAATAAAAACTAAATATATGGATATAAATTAAACATAAATAAAATAATACAATTATGTTTATAATATTATAACATAATAACAATGATTATAAGTATAACAGTTTTTTTTGTTTGTAATTTAATCAGAAAAAACAACAACATATTAGCTAAACACAATTTGCTTCACTTTATATCTCACCATAGCTCCATATATCACTTTGGTGTGTGAACTTCCTGTAGTGAATGCACTCCAGGGCCATCCACTTGATGGGCATCTAATGAAACGGTTTTACATTTTAGTTTATGCAAAGAGCATTTTCATATCAACATGGCAATTCAGAGCATTTTGTTTAAAGGATATACAATAATGCAAAATACTTGGTAACACTTTACAATAAGGTTTCATTTGTTAACGGGAACTAACAATGAATTTATTAATCTTAGTTAATGTCAATAATTAAAATAAAAGTTGTATCTGTTAACAGTTAATGCAATGTGAACTAACACAAACAAACAATGAGCAGTTGTGTTTTTATTAACTAACATTAAAGCTACACTGTGTAACTTTTCTAGTTTATTCTTAGCTAAAAACACTTAGTTCTTTCAAAAATATATGTGCTCATTAATGTATATTTACTTCTTTCAAGTAATAAAGTATTCTCGTAAGTTTATAATATGCCATTGAAAATACATACGGGTAAGGGGTTCGAATGGGGGTCGCCATGTTGCCCCTCCATCTTGAAAGTACATTAGCCAAAGAGGGACATACCCGTAAATTCAAGCTTCGCCTTTCGCGTTTTAACACGTTTAACGCGTTTTGTAGGAAAATAGTGTGACCCCTTTAAGAGCGTTCGCCCCGGTTGGAGCACCTGCGTTCTGTGTGTGTGTGTGTGTGTGTGTGTGTGTGCGCACTGTGCCTCGAGCTCCCATGTGTGCGGATTATTTTCTGTCTTCTGTTGCTAACATTCATTTATTTTTGTTTTGTTGGGTAATGCTGTGGACGGAAGTGGAGTTTGTGCCGGACTCTTGTGGGGGTTCCGCGGGGAATAAAGTGCGGGCTGTTTGACGTCAATCGCCTCCGTGTTTGCATCGACTCCAGTTGCGTTGAGTGAGCTATCCGTATTTTTCACCCGGACACACGCGTTACAACTCGATGGCGAATGTGAAGAGGGGGATTGCTGGATCGAACTGGAAGCCATTTTAATCTTGGACTAAATCAGCCACCGTAGGAGTTAAAACGAAATCGGAATTGGGAGGAACAGAAACTAATATTTACTGGATGGTCATATACCCTTTCACCGCTAGATGAGGGAAAATATCACACAGTGTAGCTTTAACAAAGGTTCATAAATATATATTGCTCAAAGTTGCTCCTTATTAACATATAATTTTAACAATGAGACTTTATCGTGTTACCAAATACTTTGATTTGGGGAAGGTATGAAATGCATTCATGCTCAACATTAAATGAGAGTCCAAATGAGACCCGTCTACTTTCACTTAAAAGGGTTTAACAAACTCCTTTACAAGAAGAACTGCTAGCGAACACAAATGAATACTGCTGATTTTTCCATAAATCATCTTTAGACTTTTTGATGTGCTTTTACCTTCTGGTGCATTTTGATGTAAAGAATTTCATTAGACAAATATGGATGATGTTTCAAACACTGACCTTGCCCCTCTCCGCGCTGTACTCCTTTTCATCTATTTCCAGGAGTCGAGCAAGTCCAAAGTCAGTGATCTTGATGTGGTTTGGAGATTTTACCAGGACGTTACGAGCCGCGAGGTCCCTGTGCACCAGCCGCCTCTCCTCCAGGTACATCATACCCTGACGAAGAAGAGATTTGAACAATTATCATATCAACCAATCATGCTTAGTATCACAGAGCAGCAAGTGACGCACATTACAGTGAAGCTACAACACCTGAGCTTCCCTCTCATAGAGCACTGCTACACAAATGCACCGGAGATTTAAATATTGGCCTGTCAAATTAGATTCGTTTCCTAAAGCTAGACTGTAAATTAGTGAGACATCTAATTAGAATGTAATAGCATCTCCTTATTTCTCTTTACCCATGCTCACTTCAATTTGCTGCTTTGGGTCACTGTGCATTAATACTGATTTTAGTGCCTCTACAGAAGTTTGCCCATGATTTATGGCTTTATGTTAATCTTCAATTAAAATGCAACTTCCTGGCCTTTGGGAGGAGAGATGAGCTGTGCTGGAGGGACTGCTTAAACTCTGCATATGCTTGAAGAAAATCACTGATAGTGAGGGTTAAGGAAATGGATCTGTGGGCTTTTTTCTTTTCTTTTTCTGAACGGAGATAGAAAGGACTGTGGACGCATGGCAGCAATATGAAGGACGACAAAACTAGAATGGACCATTGAGGATGTATGCAGATGCTTACAAGACAAACTGAAAGAATAATGGCCACTGGAAACACACCGTGCAAATAATCATTTAAAAAGCCATGTTTTGTGTGAGTTCTGCTGTGTAATTGCCAGTTTTAGGCACAATTAAACAATGACAAAATTGAGATCCTGCCAACATCAATGAAGGAACAAAACGAGAAATGTTGAGCTGCAAGAAACACAAAAACATGTTTTTCACAAAATGAAATGAAAACTGTTTTAACAAATTTTGCTCAGCAAGGAACCATTAAACGGATCAAAAGTGATGGTAAAGTAAAAATGTATTTTAAACTTTCTATTCAGCAATGAATCCTGACATTTTTTTTTAAATGGTTTCATCATGTGTGCAGCGGCGCAATGATATTACACAGCGCCTGGAAATAGGCTAACTTCCGTCATCATAACCAACATGACAACCTGCTGGCACAGCTAGGGAGCGTGCTGGGGACTATTTTCAGGCGCTGTGTAATATCATTGCACCTGCAGCACCCATGGTATGGTAGAAAAGTTCCTTGATCATTACCAGGAATGAGAGTATAGTTCCTAGCCATATCGGCCTAGAAAATCACAACTTTTCATTTTCCGTCGGTCTTAGTACACGATGTAACTACAGAAGAGTCAAGTTTTAAATAGGAAAAATATCGAAACTATTTGGACATTTTTTGAGCGAGATGCTAACGGTCTAATCAGATTCAATGATCTATGCTAAGCTATGCTAAAAGTGCTACCGCCAGACCCGGAGATTGGCTGAATGGATTCGAAAACGGTAAAACTCAACTATTTAACTCTACACTCTAAAAAAACGGTTCTATATGGCACCAAAAATGGTTCTTGGCTCGTAATCATAGGGGAACCTTTTTTAGTGCTATATAGCACCAATTTTGGTGCTTTAGTGGTTCTTCAGTGGTTCTTCAGAGATTCTTCACCGGTTCTTTGACTAAGGTGCTATACAGCACCGCTAACTATGGTGCTATATAGCACCGCTACCATATACAGAACATGCTAAGATATGGTGCTATATAGCACCAAAAATGGTTCCTCTATGATTACGACGAAGAACCATTTTTGGTGCCATATAGAACCTTTTTTTTTTTTAGAGTGTAGGGGAGTTGGAAAATGAGCCTATTTTCAAAAATAGTGGCGTATCCTTTTAATAATGTGGAACATTTTTTAATAATGTGGAACATTTTAAAGGTCCCGTTCTTCGTGTTTTTTTGAGTGGAAAAACCACAGCTTAGCGCACGTTTCCCGGTTCCTGTGTTGTGATTCGACAGCAGCTTAGTAACTTGTACGGAAAGATCACGCCTCTTAACGGGAGATGTATGCGCTCAATGATCTCTACAGCGTCCCTGGGAAAGCCAAACAAAGGTGATTTGACTCCGGGATGAAAATAACAGCGTCTCGATGACATGGCGACAAACACACTCAAACACAACAATTCCTTTTCTCCACGCGACACGTCCTCTTCTCCACGTGGGACAGCAACAAGGCCACGCCCCCTTTTTTCACGTATTCTTGTGGGCGGAGGTTAGTCTGTTCTACTGTTCTACTGACGTCATTAATGAAGGAAGTACCAGGATGTAGTCCAAGCCGGCCGTTCGCTGTAGGCTTTGAAAGGGAACTTCTGTTAAATAAAATATCTCGCTTGGCATTGAACTTTGAGCTTTATAATTTTACAGGTATTATTTATGCTCTAACAGCAACATTACACACTAACTAAAGTTTGAACAGTGGGATCACGAAGAACGGGACCTTTAATTTACCTAAGTAGACCTGGCAAACTACATTTACCAACAAAAAATAAATAAAAATCATATATGGTATCTGCCACAGATACTCCTGTGAAGATTTTGAGTGATGATGCAAATGAATCGTTGAATCAGAGTAGAATTGATTATCTGAAACTGGACAATTTGGAACTGATGGATCAAACTAGTGCCATTTTTGCAACTGACATTCAAATCAAAGATGCTATGTAATAATCAAATAAACAGTGTTTTATAAAATATGCAATTATTATGTGAATATTCAATGCATTTCGAAACACTACTGGCAAGAGAAAACATGAGCATTCTCATTCATCTCAATGATCAAAATCACGTCCTGACATGCTTACATCGTTGACTCCTTAATGGTGCATTTACAGCATCTACCAACCAGCCAAACCCAGACAAACACCTTGACTTATTCACGGCTCTCTGTGACATGTCATTTGCTGACTTTTTCTTCCACAGGCAACGATCATCGCTGCTCAGAGCTACTTATACAGCTGTCTGGGAATTTATGTGAACATGCATGAATCATCAGACAACAGCTGAGTCAAGAACACTGTGTTAAAATACATTTTCTCTGTGATACAGACAGAGACATTGACCCATCCATCACACAGCAGCACTGCAGACACTGCGTTGAGAGCCACTTCTGCACACTCTCTCTCTCACAAATATAGTCACGCAGAGTAAACACACGAGAACAAGCACAACATATAATACAGATTAGCTTGAGTGATTTATGTAGGACATGATATTGTAGCTCAGTTTCAAAACCTATTGCTTAGTCATCAACTCCATACAGGCAGTATCCTCAATGAGCTTATCATGATAGACAACAATTCATTTATTCGAATCTTGTTTGTTATTAGCATGTTGCGAAGGCTAAGCTAATGATGCAATACTTCACATATGTCAAAATTAAAAATTCAGACATTTATAATGTTACAAAATAAATATGCTTTATTTTATTCTTCTGTAATTGTTGCTCTAATATCAGGAGTTTTATATATTAATCGCGACAGGTAGAGATCCATCCATGTTAGATATAGATCCGGGTCGCTAAAGACCCGAATATGTAAGAATAATTGGCGAAACAGTCATGCATGATCTTGATTATGTCTTGTCATGCATGATTAATGATCTACAAGAGAATAGAGAGAGCTTTGGTGAGAACTAAACAAATATTTAATTACTACATCAGTCATTTTTCGCTAGAAATGACATCAGAAGTAGAAAATGTTGGTAAAAAAACACATTTACACACAAACTGACCAGCAAACGCAACTTTCGGACGCCATCTTTTTTTCCCAGCTCAACTGTCACAGAATGGAAAGCACATGATTGTGGGATATCAAAAGCAGCGAAGGATACAAATATGCTGCCTTCAAAAATCGATCAGATGAGGGTATCTCTGGAGACAGGAAGTGAAGCTAACATTAGATTCGGACGTGCCTTGGTGCCTTCCTGCCTTGAAATGTGTCCTCCGAAGGCAGCATTTTCCAGGTTTCGGACGCAGCCACTGACTGAACTGAGGTGTGTGCTTATTTGCGATGGTAATTTCAATGAAGATGATTACAAAATATTTATATTTTCTATTTCATTCTTTTTTCTTTCTATTCATCAAAGAATCCTGAAAAATGGTATCACAGTTTCCACATAAATATTAAGCAGCACAATTGTTTTCAAAATTGATAATAGGAAATATTTCTTGAGCAGCAAATCATCATATTAGAATGATTTCTGAAGGATCATGTGACACTGAAGACTGGCAAAATGATGCTGAAAATTCAGCTTTGCATCACAGGAATAAATTACATTTTAAAATAGTTATTTTAAATTGTAATAATATTTCACCGTAATTCCTGTTTTTGCTGTATTTTTGATCAAATAAATGCAGCCTTTATGAGCATAAGAGAAATCTTTTGAACAGTACTGAATATTAAAGCATTGCTGAGTATAAAAACACAAAGCATACACATATTTGGTCAAAATTTTTGGAGTCCAATTAAATGTTTATTGATGATTTCAACTCAGAGTCATCACCATCTTAGAATCTTAAAATCAAAGTAACCATTAGCAAGTCAATGAAAAACATAGTACTCTTTTGTAAAGTATTGCCTGTTTAAGAAGTGTATGACCCTTTTTTCCCATTAATATGTACGAGCAGCCTTATATTGGAGCCGTTGTTTTAGCATTCAAAAAAGGAAAGAAAGAAAAAGACGAAGATCTTTAGCAAATGCAAACCCGCTTTTGTCAGCAGAAACACCAAGACAGTCGTTCTCATGAACTGTATCCAAACTATCTTGAATTTTTCCAATTTGAGTTTTCATTCTGAGATCAAGAAAGCTAGATCTAGTGGAATTAGCATTCAAACGACAAGCTTTACTGCTGCCTGCCTTTAATGATCCCTTCCAATACAGAAGCTCTCTATCCCACCAAAGAGATGGGCTAGGCAGTGAGAAGCAGCCCTTTGTGTGTTCGGTTTGACTGAAGTAAGATTAAAGCAAGAGCAAACCCCGTCAAAAGCTACCAGCGTTTAGTATTACAGGCTTCTTGCAGGCTAGCACGAGGAGCAGGTCCAAGCGTTGGCGTGACGTGCATGTAAGCAGGCCAGAGCATTCGAGTAGCATCCCTAACCTCTGTTCTCTTGTTTTTACATCTGCGTTACTAGAGGTTAAAGTTTCTCCGAACAAAAAGAGAAGAGGCTCCCGCGGTGCCCTATTACAACACTTTCTAACCCCTGGCATGGGAAATAACAAATATTAGACATGCATGACCACCGGGGCTTAATTAAAATCAGAGAGAGAAAGCTGCATCTAAAAAAAAGTGGTGGAGGAGTGTGAAAAAACACATGGAAAAAAAAATATTGAAAGATGTGTTGAGGGTCAAGATTGTTGTAGTTACAGTTGCGTACATTCAAATCAAAGATGCTATGAAAGATGTTTTTTTTCTTCCCTTTTGCCATTGATCTTAGTATTTCACGACTGTAATTGTTTGAAAAATTACATCTTTAAGCAACTACAAAAAAAAAAAAAGTTTATGTTGATCACTTTTTACATGATCTTGGGACCTATCATACACCCAGCACAATGCGACGCCAGACACGACGCAAGTGTTTATTGCTAGTTTCAGCCCGACTTGGCCTTTAAAGGGAATGGGAGATGAGACTCTGATTGGTTTATTGCACGTTATGCCCAAAATACACCAATGACTTAACCCTTAAATGCATACCTCGGGTCTTTAGCTACCCCAGATGTCATTCAGTACCCTCCTCCTCATTAATTTTTTAAAGTTAGACATCTACCTTCTTAGTATTCCTCAATCAATCCATTTTAAACAATATAACAAGAAAAAAATATATTAAATTATAATTGAATGTCTGTTTTTCCACTAGTTTTTTTTGTCAAAATTGTATAGGACCCGAGGTGTGTAAGATTGTACATCTTTTTTTTCTGCACAATAATAAATGAATCTATAATGACAAAATAAGCACAATTCACCTTTATTCCTTTATTCATTAAGGTGGCAATGTCTGATACACAATGATGGGGTGAAGTTTCACTCATAGTTACCTCAGACAAAAAACAAAACAATATTTATAATCTGCATAATTTGAAATGGCTCAGTGATTTACTGCAGAGCAAGTACTGAACACATTCAAATATTAGTGTCACTGTCACTTGATGATGGATCTGGTCAAGAAGCTGTCAGTGATCAGAATATTTATTTTCAAGACGTTGCAAATGAGTTTTGAGAATATGCGTGCGATGGCGAATATGAGCCAGATGCTGAATGTGCTGGGAAATGAGCTTTGACGAAGACAGTGATGATGGTATAAAACATCTGCTCAAACTGAACCCTTCCAAGCTCCAAAGGGTAACGAAATATGCTTTATTTTATTCTTCTGTAATTATTGCTCTAATATCAGGAGTTTTATATATTAATCGCGACAGGTAGAGATCCATCCATGTTAGATATAGATCCGGGTCGCTAAAGACCCGAATATGTAAGAATAATTGGCGAAACAGTCATGCATGATCTTGATTATGTCTTGTCATGCATGATTTGTGATCTACAAGAGAATAGAGAGAGCTTTGGTGAGAACTAAACAAATATTTAATTACTACATTAGTCATTTTTAGCTAGAAATGACATCAGAAGTAGAAAATGTTGGTAAAAAAACACATTTACACACAAACTGACCAGCAAACGCAACTTTCGGACGCCATCTTTTTTTCCCAGCTCAACTGTCACAGAATGGAAAGCACATGATTGTGGGATATCAAAGGCAGCGAAGGATACAAATATGCTGCCTTCAAAAATCGATCAGATGAGGGTATCTCTGGAGACAGGAAGTGAAGCTAACATTAGATTCGGACGTGCCTTGGTGCCTTCCTGCCTTGAAATGTGTCCTCCGAAGGCAGCATTTTCCAGGTTTCGGACACAGCCACTGACTGAACTGAGGTGTGTGCTTATTTGCGATGGTAATTTCAATGAAGATGGGAATCAGCTGTGGATTATGGTTGACTTAGGGTAGGTGCGGAATGTGAGGAATGATGGGAAATCAATCAGTAATTGCAGTGTAAATGCATTCATGCTACCCATGAGCTGCAATAAACTGTCTGTAAATATATCTAAATACCAATTCAATTCAGATGCAGCTTCTGAAAAAACAAACAAACACATGGCCATTGTAGCTTAAAAGTACACACACCTAAAGGATTATTAGGAACACCCTACTAATACTGTGTTTGACCCCCTTTCGCCTTCAGAACTGCCTTAATTCTACGTGGCATTGATTCAACAAGGTGCTGAAAGCATTCTTTAGAAATGTTGGCCCATATTGATAGGATAGCATCTTGCAGTTGATGGAGATTTGTGGGATGCACATCCAGGGCACGAAGATCCCGTTCCACCACATCCCAAAGATGCTCTATTGGGTTGAGATCTGGTGACTGTGGGGGCCATTTTAGTACAGTGAACTCATTGTCATGTTCAAGAAACCAATTTGAAATGATTTGAGCTTTGTGGCATGGTGCATTATCCTGCTGGAAGTAGCCATCAGAGGATGGGTACATGGTGGTCATAAAGGGATGGACATGGTCAGAAACAATGCTTAGGTAGGCCGTGGCATTTAAACGATGCCCAATTGGCACTAAGGGGCCTAAAGTGTGCCAAGAAAACATCCCCCACACCATTACACCACCACCACCAGCCTGCACAGTGGTAACAAGGCATGATGGATCCATGTTCTCATTCTGTTTACGCCAAATTCTGACTCTACCATCTGAATGTCTCAACAGAAATCGAGACTCATCAGACCAGGCAACATTTTTCCAGTCTTCAACTGTCCAATTTTGGCGAGCCCGTGCAAATTGTAGCCTCTTTTTCCTATTTGTAGTGGAGATGAGTGGTACCCGGTGGGGTCTTCTGCTGTTGTAGCCCATCCGCCTCAAGGTTGTGTGTGTTGTGGCTTCACAAATGCTTTGCTGCATACCTCGGTTGTAACAAGAGGTTATTTCAGTCAAAGTTGCTCTTCTATCAGCTTGAATCAGTCGGCCCATTCTCCTCTGACCTCTAGCATCAACAAGGCATTTTCGCCCACAGGACTGCCGCATACTGGATGTTTTTCCCTTTTCACACCATTCTTTGTAAACCCTAGAAATGGTTGTGCGTGAGAATCCCAGTAACTGAGCAGATTGTGAAATACTCAGACTAGCCCGTCTGGCACCAACAACCATGCCACGCTCAAAATTGCTTAAATCACCTTTCTTTCCCATTCTGACATTCAGTTTGGAGTTCAGGAGATTGTCTTGACCAGGACCACACCCCTAAATGCATTGAAGCAACTGCCATGTGATTGGTTGATTAGATAATTGCATTAACCCTTGTGTTATGTTGCGGGTCAATTTGACCCGTTTTGATTTTTAAGTTGTCAGAAATATCAGTTAACCTGTTTTTTTTCTTAAAATTTTGTGACTTTTTCTGATTTAGGTTCATGAACATGCATGCAAAGTTTCAACACGTTGATGTGTTTTGACATATACACACACATTTACTGTTACGTTCGTGATGTTCACGGGTCAATTTGACCCGCATATTTTAATGTTCTAAGGCAATTGTAGAGACCCAAAATAATAAAATTTCTTGGTTATATTTTGTTATTTTAGTTTTTTACTAACCTATGAAGCTAAAAAAATTAGCTTTTCCCCATTTTTTCAATACAGAAATATTTTTTGTATGCCACAAATGGTAAAAATTAGCTATAATTTCTTTTTTCAATCTATCTGAAATACTATCTAACCTACATTGTTTTTCTTGAAATTGTGTGACCTTTTCTCATTTAGGGTCATTAACATGCATGCAAAGTTTCAACATGATAATGCGTTGTGAAATGTGCATATCAAAATTGTATACACTCTTGCTGTTTGTGGATAGCATATAGGATAGCTGTTCAAAAGCAACTGTACAGCCACAAAATACAAAACACTTTGTGCATCTCAGAGCTCTTCAACTATTAACAACTTCATGAAGCAGTGTTTTGAAATCGGCCATCACTGTATAAGTCGTAAAAGTAAAGTTTAAAACAAGTTATAGAAGTTTATGAACATGAAAATATATAACATATATATTTTTATATTTTATATAAAATATACATTTTACAAAACATGTTAAATTCTAAAACCTCAAGAAAATCAAAGCTAAATATCTGAACAAATTCTGTACCAAATTTTAGGTTGATATCTCAAAAAAAAAAAAAAAAGTTTATGTGTGCAGTACCAACGTTTTCCACTAGATGACATGTAGACTCTTGGATTTCCATATATGGGTTGAGTGATCTGAACGTTATATTTTCATACTTTTCAAAATATCTATGAAGTAGACATCCTATTGAGAAGTAGTTTGGGCAGTAATGTTAATATTTGATTTGAATTCAATCTCTAAAATGCATATAAAAAAAACATATGGAAAGAGTCAAAACGTGCGTTATAGTTTGGTACCGCATCACAAATGATGAATCTATCGCTATTTATCTCCTGCTCTGTCATCTCTTTTGAAAATCAGTCACCAAATATGAAAATTAGAGTCTGAAAGCTTTAAAATGCTATATAGTTGGTCAAGATTTCTTTAGGTTTAGACTAAGATAGTATTGTTCTAAATGTATAAAGGCAAGTGTCCTAAGGGCCAATCTTAAAAATAAAAATAAAAATGTTTAAAAGTATTTTTATAAATCGTAAATTCAGATATTTATTCTTTGTAATGTGTGAAAAGTATTGATATTAAAAGTTAATTGTTTGTACCTGATTGTATGTGTTTTTTCATAGTGTTATTTTTGGGGAATTGTATTGAATCCAATTAGGGTCAATTTGACCCGGACCATAAGGGGTGTAACCAGAAATCGAACAGTGCACGAGGGTTAATGAGAAATTGAACAGGTGTTCCTAATAATCCTTTAGGTGAGTGTATATGTGTAACAACTTTTATGTTGAATCAAATAAAATATCTTTCTAAAGCTACTTTTTGTTATGTCTATTTGAGTTTTTTTCTCATTTAACATAATAATGATTTTAAATGATCTTGTGGGGTAATTTCTCAGCCAAACTTCATGTGCGCTTAGATTAATCATGTTATTAATTCGATTTTTAAACATTTGAATCGTTTGATAGCCCTAAACATAGTAAGCATTTTACAGTGTAGTTACTATGCAGTAAACAGTAACACTTTACAATAAAGTTCCATTAGTTAACATAAACTAAAAATTAACAACAATTCTGCAACAATTCTACATTAAGAAATGCTGTAGAAGTAGTTGTAGTTGCTGTTAATTTCAATAAATCAAGTTGTATTTGTTAACATTAACAGAACACAGAAATAATGGTTCAGTTCCTACCTTGGCTTTAAAGTCACGGTTTGGTATGTTTTCATTTGACAGCCATGCACTATGATTTAATACTTCCTAATATCAATGGAGGCACATTCCAATTATAAAGGACATTTGATTGAACATAAATTTGGATGAAGAAGTCATCGCTATTTGTTTATTATTTTTGAAATATAAAAAGCTTATATCTGCTAAGTTACAATAATTGCACAATAGCATATAGATGACCTCAAAGTCAACATACATGGACTAAAAGCCACACAAACTCAGAATTTCATGGAGACTTAAAGAAAAAAAAAGAAAACTTATTTTGTATATTACATGACCTCTGATTATTTGTTAATCCTTGTTATTAATTATGCATTGAAAAGCATTACTTTCCAAAAGCAAATAAAGAACACAACCTAAACTAATCTAAAAACAGCACACAATATAGGGCTACACACATTTGCTACTGATTAATGCATACATTAAAAGATGTTTAAAAACTCAAGTCAGTCCTTTACTATGTCGTTTGGACTCTCACATTTTGCATGCAATCTAGTTGAAATATATAGCTGCATTGCAAGAGGGATTCATATTCACAAACTCTCTTCAGCCCAACATGCAGAACAATGTTGTCAGTTTCCTTGATGTGTTACGGAGGAGGAGGATAACAGGACTACATACTGTCTGAAAAGCTGTAGTGCGTGGGCAGCACAGGAGGTTCATCAGACAACATGGTATAATTTGTGATAAATACACAGGAGCCGTTTCCATCACACATTGGTGGAACAAAGACAATGCATACTAACTACATCACAGTGCACAACTGTTAAAAGTTTGCAGCTAGCTGGCGAAAGAAGATGAGTAAACATCATTTGCTATTTATGAAAACTCAAGAGTGAACTTGCTACTGTTTGTTTCATACATGATCAATTAATTTTTCAATCATCAACAACTCCTTATAACCTTCATTCTTACACCGTTTCTACAACGGTGCATGAATCCTACCCTCTCTCAATTTCGATTTTCAGTTTTAATAGTACTTTATTGCAGTGGTTCTCAACTTTTTGGACTTCAAGGACCAATAGTCTCTGTTGCAAAATCGAGTTCTTCTAAGCTATCTTGGATGCTGAGGAGATGAAACTGATCAGGAAGATTATTTATAAAGCAATCTTTAGTGGTAGAAGTGATAGTTCTACTATATTTGTAACAGGGAGTCGATTTTACAGCCTTGGCTAAACGGAGTATACACGAGACTAGATAATGATCTGAGACGTCATCGCTCTGCTGCAGAATTTCAATGGCATCAACATTGATTACATATGACAATATTAGATCTAAAGTATGATTACGACAATGAGTGGGTCCTGACACATGTCTAACTCCACTAATTTAGAATGTCTGTAAATGCCAATCCCAATGCGTCTTTTTCATTATCTACCTGGATATTAAAATCACCATCAATTAGGACTTTAACTGCAGCCAGTAGCTAACTCTCAATGTCAAGCGGGATTTATCACTAGGATAGTGTTACATAAAGCACCATCACTTCAAAAGAATTATATTCTAAACTAGACCTCTGAGTAATACTGAAGATATTACTATAAACTACAGCAACACCTCCCCCGCTTCCTTTCAGACGAGGCTCATGATCGTGTTTACATACACAATCATGAACATTTTCATTCACCGCTCCCGGCTGGTGGAACGATCTTCCCACCATCTCTTCCATGAGCACTTAAAGGGTAACTTCAGCAATTTAGCATTAAGCTTTGTATCAGTAGAACCCCGGTAGTATATTAAAATTATGGTACTTTCTCCCCTCATGTCCCCCTGAGACAAGAGAATCATTTTATTTCTGGAAAAAATCCTCCGATGACACAAATATCGTAATTTTGCGCCATCTGAGGATTTTTTGCCAGAGGCTAGAGACTACAGGAGCTAGTTCCGCATGTTTTCAACCCGCCCACAGGGGAGGGATCTCACTCACAGAATGTAAATGCGCACGGCCGGTGCCGCTCGGCTTAGGGCATTCATAACGGGGCGGTACTGAGCATCCATCCATCCATCCATCCATCCATCCATCCATCCATCCATCCATCCATCCATCTTCTTCCGCTTTATCCGGGGCCGGGTCGCGGGGGCAGCAGTCTAAGCAGAGATGCCCAGACTTCCCTCTCCCTAGACACTTCCTCTAGCTCTTCCGGGGGACACCGAGGCGTTCCCAGGCCAGCCGGGAGACATAGTCCCTCCAGCGTGTCCTTGGTCTTCCCCGGGGCCTCCTCCTGGTTGGGCATGCCCGAAACACCTTCCCTGGAAGGCGTTCAGGAGGCATCCGGAACAGATGCCCGAGCCACCTCAGCTGTCCCCTCTCGATGTGGAGGAGCAGCGGCTCTACTCCGAGTTCCTCCCGAGTGACTGAGCTTCTCACCCTATCTCTAAGGGAGCGCCCAGCCACCCTGCGGAGAAAGCTCATTTCGGCCGCCTGTATCCGGGATCTTGTCCTTTCGGTCATGACCCAAAGCTCATGACCATAGGTGACCATAGGTGCTGAGCAAAGGGAATGTTTCAACTTTTCAATGAATACCTATGAAAGTTTAGCTTCCATATGCGATCTGATAACGTGCCAGACTGGACACGCGCCGAGAATGACAGCCGCGCTTACCTCAGCTCTGCTCAGCTCTGCTCAGCTCAGCTCTTCTCTCATGAGGAATGAAATCTGACTCCTGCTGCGTCTGTGACGTGACTTTCATTCGGCTCACTCACACTTTATTGAAAAGACATGTTCAGTTTTTAATTGTAGTGTCTATTCTCTAACTGAACTAAATAATTGTATTACTATGAATATCAAAACGACGTTGGGGTGGAGCCGCGGTGGGTAAGTGATAACCAGTAGCCGTGGCTTTGGGAGTGGCCTCGTTGAGCAGCGAAGCAAGTGCATTCTGGGAGTTGTTGTCTTTCATCCACATGAGACAAAAATACATTTTCTGTCTTTTATCAGTCTAGAAGGCACCAAATTCAAAAATAATTTCACATTTCTACTACATAAATGACACAGTTTAAATACACATTCATCTTCCCAGCACTGAAGTGCTCCTTTAACCTCATAAAAAAAGAAAAAAATCTTTATTTTCCTCTTTCTTCCCCTTTTCCCTCCCTACTCTAACCTGTGCTACACAAAGCAATGTACACAGACTTTGGCTCTTTTTGTGTTTATTCGACTCTTCATGACGGATCGCTTCCTGTACTCCCCAGTTGTAAGTCGCTTTGGATAAAAGCGTCTGCTAAATGTATAAATGTAAATGTACATACAATACTGCCAAAGTAATGCATGCCGTGACATACCAAGTCGTGCGTCGACGAGCATCTGTCGGACTAGATTTTGCGGTGTGTTCCACACGTCATCTCTAGTTGTGCTCACAATGGCAGGAGTTTGCACAATTCAGGATTTTTATTTGGGGGCGGGGCCCTCAGTGAGAGAGATCGCTCTGATTGGCTGTTCAGTTTATAAAAGAATAAAAGCGAAAGAGATGAAAGCGAGCGAAGAAGAGACAGAAGGCTCTTCTAATTTCTTAGATCTTACCTGACCATTCCAATACACAAATATTTTCATAACAACATGAGCTGCCTGGAATGAAGAAAAGTGATAATCGTGATTGATATTCAAAATGGAAAGCAAGCGCTGCTTTGTTTATGCTTTGTATAAGTATCGGATGCACTTTTTTGGGGGCTTCAAATTTTGGGCTCTCATTCACTGCCATTATAAAGCTTGGATTAGCCAGGGCATTTTTAATATAACTCTGATTGCATTCGTCTGAAAGAAGGATGTCATATACACCTAGGTTAGCTTGAGGGTGAGTAAATCATTGGGTATTTTTTTATTTTTGGGTGAACAATCCCTTTAAGTGACTACAATAACTTCTCTCACTATGGGGGTTAGGGAATGGATTCTGGCAGATGGATTTATTTAAAGTATGTTCGTTGTTTATTTTCTGTAAAAATATATATTATAATAGAAGCACATTTTTGCAAAACAAATTTACAGGAAACTTCTGTATGATGTGTTCAGATACATGCTTCCATCCGTCTCCTGAACTAATAAGTACTATTTTTTTTAAATCCTGTTATACAGCAGATTTTACACTCTACAACTCTTTTCCCTTTAAACTACACCATGAAAGACAAATTAAGTCTAAATTCAATGTATTATCATAAATTGAATGACAGTACTACAAAAAAAAAAAGACCTGCCTTGCTCAAAAGTGTGAAAATGGACAAACTCTCAACGCCAATGTGTTATGAAAGACAGACAGACAGACAGAAAGATGTTGGCATAAAACTATTTATAGCTGGCTAAAGCCCAGACAATCCTATGAGACTGAAATAAGATGACGGAATGGAAAAACATCCGCATAAACATATTTCAGTACTGGATCAAGATTTCTTCCTTTGCCCACATCTTCAAAAGCAAACATTACTAAATCATTCATGAGCACAGAGTCCCATCAGCTGCAGGCGGCTTGAATTAGCCTAGTTCACTCTAATATGTGATAAGGACACCTCAGCTCTTTTCATAGTCAACCATCTTCAAATGAATGATCCAATCAGAGTTTCAATCCCCCAAATCCAAACTCCATACATCCATTAGTGCAGCGGATACCTCGCTGTAATTGGAGGGTTTCAGAGGCTCTCTGTATTTCCAGCGTGTTCAGCAGGCTGAATGAAAGCGCTTATTCAGCTTGGATTAGGGATCGTTTGAGAGGTGATGGAAAAGGCTGAATGCCGGCTTTTAACAGCACATGCATTAAAAGGTGAATTTAAAAAATAAATAAACAGAAAGGCTTATTAACAATACATTCAAATTGAAAAAAACAAAACAAAAAGTTTTGGCGCACCGTAACTTGCTGCATCACAACTGAGTTGCGTTCACTCAGATAGAAAACAACTTGTGCATTATAGAATGTCTTAAAGATGCAGAACGCTTCATTTTGAGCCTGCCATAATAAAACAAATGATCTGCGCTATATTATTCACATTATTTTATAGTTCTATAATCTCACTGTCGAAAATGGTCTCATTCGATTGCATTTTTTAAAAATTTCTCCTCAGGAATTCACCCTTCGCCGCGAGTTTGATTGACAGGCGATCTGACCAATCACATCGACGAATCTGCCGGTTTATCCGACAAAGCAGTCAGGAGAGTTAGTAGATTAACGTCGGTGGACTTGAACTTGAAAAACGGTGTTTACTGACGTCTTTCCGCGGTTGAAACAACATTTCTTTAGTTCTCTTGAGAACATGTGTATGTGGCTTGAGAGGCCCAAGGCTTGTCGGACATAGCAACAGTTACTAAAGGGGGCGGGTCTTTGCGAACGGTCAATTCTACAAGAAACATCATAGATGAATAGAACAGAGAATTCCATTAAGTCTCTTAAACTATGAAAGAGGAAACTTTGCAATGTCAGTAATATATGGATATCAATTACTGCACGAGAGAAAACACTGCCTATGTGTGTGTTGCTATGAAAAATAGCAAGATGGAAATGCTGGACAAGGTATGAGAATTGAACATGATAAGCTAATGGAGGCAATGATGATAACTAGCTCTTTTCTAATATATTTTTTAATTTTGGCATTGTTTTTTTTTTTTTTCTGGCAGAAAAATGCTGGATGCTGGGAATTATTCAAATGACACCCATCATCTGATGGAGGGTATCACTTTTGATGCCAAGTTAGCTTGGAAATATGCAAACGAGCTCTACCACAGCCACATACTTTATCCAGAGAGAGATAGATGATGTTAGAAAGAATATTTTAACCCTCTTTTATTCATACTGCAATGCAAAATTAAATGAATAATTATGATTTTTAAATAATCCAATATATGCACAAAATATCTAATTTGAACTTTTGCACATTCAAACCCCTGATGCCTGTATTATTAAATCAGGAAGGTAAAAAAATATACGTAAAAACAGGTAAATATATCATTAAATTAAAGGGGATACGTTATTTTATTTTCAGAAACAGAATTCTGGAGCGAGCAGCCTAGTACCAAGACATTTTGGACAATTTCATGCTCCCAACTTTGTGGGAACATTTTGGGGATGGTCCCTTCGTGTTCCAACATGACTGCGCACCAGTGCACAAAGCAAGGTCCATAAAGACATGGATGAGCGAGTTTGGTGTGGAGAAACTTGACTGGCCTGCTCAGAGTCCTGACCTAAACCTGATAGAACACCTTTGGGATGAATTAGAGCGGAGACTGCAATCCAGGCCTTCTCGTCCAACATCAGTGCCTGACCTCACAAATGTCCTTCTAGAAGAATGGTCAAAAATTCTCATAAACACACTCCTAAACCTTGTGGAAAGCCTTCCAAAAGGAGTTCCCAAATGGTGGGCCAAATCCATAATAAACCCTGCGGATTAAGAATGGGATGTCATTAAATTTCATGTGCATGTAATGGCAGGCGTCCCAAACTTTTGGCAATATAGTATGTATTTTGAGAGTTACTCTGAATCTAAAATAAAAATAAAATAAAAAGGCCATTAAGAAATAAAGCGTATTAGGACATTTGGAGATATAAAGCCGTAATTCCCTTCTTTTTTAACTTTGAGGCAGAAATGTTTTTTATAGGTACTGCATATTCAAGGAACTCATGTCCACACTATACAGATCTTGTATTCTCAGACAAAAGATGCAAAGTAAATGAGCAATGAAAGACAACATTAATCCTGCTAACCAGAAGAGAGAAGAATCGGTCTGAAGAAAAACAGACACTAAAACTGCTGCTATCCAACTCTAACATCTTGAAAAGTTGCAGGCGTCAAAAGCGGTCTCCTCTCTCCCTGGCATCTAACTATCTCTTCATCTCCACTGTCATGTTCCTCAGGTTTAGGCGTGAGAAAGCAACAGGTCTGGAAATTCACTCACAATATAATAAGTCTCTAGTTTCTCCAAGAACACAGCAGGAGGAGGAGCTAATGCCCTTGCACCACATACAGGTTCTGTATGATAGGAGAGCACAACGCCAAGATCTAAAAGGACTGGGCAGGAATCACAGGTCACTGGGTGAACACAGCAGGGTTTTCTAATGGACGATTGAAGGGATTAACATCCTGAGGACCACAGCAGGTGAGAAATCAAAGACAGATTCAACCTCAAACTCTCTAGCTTCTCAAAGAGATGACATGCTGGTAAACAATCTCTAAGCAGTGATTGTGGCTCTTGATCGAGGACAGTGGATTTTTTTTTCTGTCCAACACAGAGGGCAATATTATACAATATATCTTTTATGAATAAATTATTTAATTTTCTCAGTTTGAATAGATAATTGTTTTAAAGGTTTAACTATCGATGTCAAGTTCTTCAATGTCTAAAGCAGCATTTCATTCTCAGGTTTTGTATGCACATTTTGGACATTTTATTCACATCTTGGCTTTTACATCCAGCATTTTTATGCAATATCTTAAAATCTGTATACAAATACACAATCGTTCAAAAGTTTGGGGTCGGTAAGATTTTGTAACGTTTTTGAAAGAAGTCTCTTCTGCAAAAATACACTGAAAATAGTAATATTGTGAAAAAAAGTATATTTTTAGTATATTTTATAATGTAATTCATTCCTGTGATGACAAAGTTGAATTTTTAGCTGTCTTCATTGTCACATGATCCTTCAGAAATCATTCTAATATGCTGCTTTGTTTCTTATTATTATGAATGTTGAAAATATCTGCTGCTTAATATTTTTATGGAAACCATGATACAGGATTATTTAATGAGTAATACATTCAAAAGAAGTAAATGTTAATGTTTTGACATCTGGGTATAAAGTGTTTTAATTCTATTATATATGAGTGCTGCCCTCTTAAGGTTGAACGGTGGCTACTGCAGTTGAATTTTCCTATTGGACGTTGTTGGTCATTGTGACATATGTTGGTTCTTCCAACGGCTCACTACCCATGCCCCTGGCACGAGCTCACCGCGCCCTTCGCATAGGCTCACCCCTAACCCGAACCCCTGGTTCTGTCAAAACCACTGTAGCGTTTTTAAACCCTGACACGCAAGTAGTTGCCGTGGTAACGAACAACAACACCATAACATGCTGGCGTATAAGCTGTGTCTCATTTCATTTCATTTCGAAGGCTGCTTCCTCCGGAGGACACATCCTGTGAAGGATGCGGTATATGGAGTGTCCTTAATCAGAATTCAACGAGACATCCTTCGTAGGACACAAAGGCAGGAAGTATCACATTGCCATGTCAACATGTTCAATGTTCACATGTTCATGTTCAACATGTTGCTCTCTCACACAAGTTACATGAATGAAAATTATTTATAACTTGAAAATGACTATGACTGTTTTTTATAAACAAAAACCAGCTTGAAACTATTTCAATTCAAACACCACATCTTCGCTTGCATGTATATCTGCCGGCGTCGGCATTTTTTCAAATAATATTTAAACGCAAAGAATTGTGGGTTATCTGCAGCAGCAAAGGATACACCTCATGCACACTCCGAATTCCTGTGAAAGAAGGGCGCATTTGAAGGTCGCATTCGGAGTGTCCTATTTAAGGCCCTTTCACACCGGACGCGTAACGAAAAAGCGAAGCGGAAAAGCGAATTCACATCAGCCACGACATGAATTTGCGACGTCTGTGACGTATCAGAGCTCCAAAACATTTGCAGCGTCAGCTGAGAAAACGCAGACACTTCCTCATTCAGTGAAGACGAGCTTTTCATTTTCTTTAAAAGAAAAGAAAAGAAGGTTTTGGGTGGACCCAGTCTTAAGAACAGAGAGACCGAAGATGCTAATCTTGGACAGAAGCTAAAACTTTATCATGGCCGGTTCCGCACTTGCTTTCAAATGTCTGTGGGACAATTTGAGGAGCTCCTCCAGAGACAGTAGCAGCGCACCTGACGAGACCAACACACACTTCAGGAACCAATCGATCTGGAGCAGCTGTTTCCAGTTGAGTCACAATGTAAACATTTAACCCTTTAAGCGCCAGAGGTTTTTTCCTAAAATGTTCGATTTTGACATATTTATTTCAAAAGGCTATATCTTAAAAGTGATAAAAGATAGAAACTTTCTGTAAACTAGAGAAATATTAAGGATGACCCAAAGTTTATGTAGGGATTACATTTTCCCATCTAATTTGCATATTATGACGTCATATGGTGGTGGTCATCTTGGATTATGGAATTTTCATGAAAAGTCACGTTTAAATTATAAAATGCAGCACTTCTTTCCCCCCAAAATGTCCCTCATCTTCTGTATGATATATTGCACAATACTGAATGCTCAGGTAAATAGTAAACAAACTGTGTAAATCATTACTAATAAATGGTAGAAACAAACCGAATGCATGTAGCGGTTGGCCTTTTGCTGTAGAGATTTTCCATTTACTACATGCAGTAGGCACTCTGATTCCATGTATGGGGCACATATATATTATTCATATGACACACAAACACAAGTAGACTATGCATACTAGCCCCTCTGCCCCGTGTCACACCACGTCCAGATCTGCCTCGCGCGCGCAGAGTGTGCACAGCACGCGCCTCGTTCCCCACAACACTAACACGCCTGCTAACTTCGCGATGAACACTCCGACCCCGGGAAACATTGTTCCCCACCACTGACATTGGGCAAAGGACCATCTACATTGGCAAAAGGATTCACCGTTTGTGCTTGGTGTAGGGCTATAGTTTCACTTTCAGAATCATCGTCATATTCTGAAGGCAGATATTCCCCTTCAGAATCAGGGTCTGCGAATAGAAGACCCAACACTTCATTGCGGGTAAGCTTTATTGATGCCATCAGAAAATAATAATAATCTAATGCAAATACTCGCTGACGTTGACAATATTGCTCTGATAAAATGGCTCACTCGCACACTAGCTCCGCTTTTGTTCGCACTGATTCAATGCGCTCTTGCTCAAAGATTTTGTATAGAAGCATGACACTTTTTTGTGTCGGGGATGAAGTATGACATGTCTGCCATCTAGTGGAGGGGAGGTCGAACGAAATTTGACACCCTTTTTGACAAAATCGGCCGTTTTATTCAGTGCCGCATCTTGTCGAGTAAACTCGACCGTGGCGCCTAGAGGGTTAAGTGTCACGTAGACACAATTAGGTTTAGAAAAAAATCTATAGTTTTAACTCAAAAGGTTATGTTATCGTTGTCTGTAGCCTATAGTGGGCAAACGCAGCTGCATATGTACACCTGTAACTACAACTACAGCTGTAATCTCGTGAGAAATGCGATACCTTGCAAAGGTTAATGTTGATTGAATAGCTAATGACGTCAACTGGACATTTCGTGACCTTTGTTTCCTTGTATGTGATTGGTTGAAGCCTTTTCTGTCGCAGCGAGAATTTAAAAAACTCAACATCGAAACTAAAAAAATAAACATTGTTTTTTCGCCACGGCACATTCACGTTCGGTGTGGAAGCACTCATTACACAAACAGCTGATCAAAAAATAAAAAATTTGAATTATTTGAGCGTCAAAATCGCGTCCAGTGTGAAAGGACCTTTACTTTTCAGCCTTGATGACTCATGCAGCCTTTTAATACGACCTCTGGAGGACGCAGCCTTTCGAAATTAAACACCCTATTGACTAACTTTTATTTGAGGAAATCTGTTTATAATAAGCTATTAGGTTTGAACTTATTGGTCCTGCACTGCCTATTGATTCAGTTCATTTGAATGAAAATACATTGAATGAAAATACATTGCAGCGGCTCAAATTGATAAGGCTCTAGCTCTGTGTCTACAGACAATTCTCCCTCCTCTACTTCAGGTGAAGGTGAATGACCGCTCTGCTGCAAATCTACTGGCGTCACTCCAGTCATTCTCCATCTTTGCGAGTCTGACAGCTGTCAATCAATCCGTCACTGCGGGTCTCAGGTGCACGCCCTTCGCTCAGCCCCACCCTCGGTTCGTCCCCTCTGTCTCCGCTGGGCTCTGCCCACTTTTCCAGCATCTTTCAAATAAGTGGGTGGAGTTAGGCTCTGACCTGGGTTGAGTTACCCTTTAATGCATCCTTGCTGATTAAAAGTATTTATTTATGTCAAAAAAACAAAACAAAACAAAAACTCAACTACTGATATTATATGTAGACAGGGAATAACTGGAACTCTAAGTAAGAAACTGGATTGGCAAATGACAAACTGGACTTGCGTTAACTATTTGAGCACAGCAGCCCAACCGGTGGAATAAAATGATGACAAATAAATATTTCATGTAGTACTGTGTCGGAAAATGGAAAGCCTATCGGGTCGCTGAGGATATTTTCCTTGAACTCCTTTATACACCAGTTCATTACTTAATGTTTCAATCACAGAGCTGAAGAAAGAAGATTTTCTTTTAAAACATGGTAGGGGGGCAGGTGCACTCATTTGACGCATGAGACACCGGAGCTTCTTCCTTGTAAGTACTTCTAAGAACGTCCTTGTGTTTGATGTGGTACCTGACTGAGCTAAAGCAAGTGTTTAGTGGTTCAGTAAGCCTGCAGATATGCGTTCAGTATATAAAAGAAAAATGGTAGAAAATCAAGTATAGTGCACTTACTATGAATTCTGGGAAGGGTATGTAGAGATTCTATATTTCAGACAATGTTTCTCAAAATACATGGTCAACAACAAAGACCAAAACATGTTCTTTCATGGGAACTCTTACCTTTGCGATCTGCACGCACCAGTTGAGCAGCAGCTGGGAGCCGATGTTCTCCTGGTGCTCGTGAACATAGTCCAGCAGGCAGCCATGGGGCATGAGTTGAGTTACCAGCTGAATAGTGGGACTCAAGCAGACCCCCAACAGACGCACTAAATGAGGATGCTCCATGCTAGCCATGATCAACGCCTCCTGGAGGACAAAAACAGAAACACTAGAAATGTGCTGTTCCCTTTCAAACGCTACACTCAATGCTGCATAAGCTTATGCAAATGGAAAATGTCTTTGACATAACCAGCTGTGAAAATAGTGTGAAAACACGTCAATGAAATTGACCCGGAGGTATTTATAGCCTCGGCCGATGACGTCATTGGGCGCACCTGCTGCACGAGGCTATAAATAGATGAGCTTCAGCTGGAGCAAACCAGGTCTTTTTGTTTTCAGACCAACTCTGTGTTATGGTGTGTTACAAAGTCTCTGGAAAAAATCTCTCTCTCTATCACCCAGCCCCGCTGGGTCTGGATGTGATGGTTCATACTTGGCCCAAGAATGCAAGTCTCATCAAGTTATGTTTACCACAGACCCTATTTTACTCATAAATTGAAAAACCCCATTATAAGCACCAATTATTAGTGAATTAGTGAAGTAGTCTTCCGGGTTTTGACATCATCCCTGCAGCACTCTATTTAATTTGACCCAAAATGTTTAGACTTTTCAAGAAGTCAGTGGAATTGCTTATAATGCCATCGAGCACATCCAGAGGAAGCGCTGTCTGCATCGAGCTCGCAGCATCCTCAAGGACTCCTCTCACCCAGCCCACAGACTGTTTTCTCTCCTGCCCTCCGGCAGGCGTTTCAGGATCCTCCGGACCAGGACCAGCAGACTAAAGAACAGTTTTTTCCCCAGAGCTGTCTCTTTACTGAACTCAAACCCCCGTTGATCCACTTCCCTCATAAACTGCTAACTCTCCTACCTCACATCTGCCTTCACTTGTTATTTGCACTACCGACTGTTTATTACAGTAACAACTGTTTACTTATGCATTCTGCACTACCATATCTTAACTGGATTATGCTCATTTGCACTGCCAACTGTATTTATAGTACCAACTGTTTACATTTGCATTTTGCACCGTACTTCTAATTGCAATATTCAACCACTTTCCACTGCACTTTTACACTTTCTTTCGGATAGCTCTGTCCATAATTTATTGCACTACCCTAATCCACTGATATTCCTCATATTAGCCTAACATATTATTGTATACCTCTATCTGTAAAATTCAGTTTATAGTAACAGCCATCTGTATATTATATTCATAGTACATATTCACCTGTAAATTCAGTTCTGTTTATAGTAATAGCCATCTGTATATTTATTCACTACATATTCACCTGTAAATTCAGTTCTGTTTATAGTAATAACCATCTCTCTATTTATACATATTTATATATATTCAGTACATTTCCATGTCCTGCACTTACGCAACCACTGTATATATCCTGCACTTGCTGCTATTGCACTTCTGGTTAGACCTAAACTGCATTTCGTTGCCTTGTACTTGTACTTGTGTAATGACAATAAAGTTGAATCTAATCTAATCTAATCTAATCTAATCCCAAACCAAGTTCCAAGTTCGTATTCCCTCAATATAGATTTTAGATTTAGATTTTAGAATATAGATTTATCGTTTGCGTTTGCGTTTGCGATAAAGATTTAGAATATAGATTTATCAATTTAGATTTTAGAATATAGATTTATCGTTTGGCGATATGGGCATTCTCAGTAAATTCATTCACTTGTCTGTTCTTGCAATATTATTTTGCAAATGATGGTAAAATGTAAAGTGAGGTTTAATTATAAATTACTCACATCCATAAACTCCACATTGGCTTTAGGTCCTGTACTTTCATTAAGTATCTTTATGGCCACTGGAATCTTCACTGTCTCCCCCTCTGGAATCCAGATTCCCTTATAAAAAAAAAAACAGCAGCAGAAGTTGATGAAACACGTAATACTCATATAAACACATGAATCATAAAAGTGAATGTAGTACCTTGTAAACTGTGCCAAAGGCTCCTGTTCCCAAGATCTTGACCCTCTTGAGCTCCGTCTCCTTCAGTATACGTAACTGTGCCTGGTTTGGAGCCGTGCCGCTCGGCGTTAAGGGCTCCACCAACTGCTCAAAAAACATAATAATTTAACATAATCGCAAATTCATACATAATAACTACAATGAGTTTCACCTGCCAGCCACTGGTTGGTACTATTATGGTCTATAAGATTTTATTGTCATCATTGTACAAATGTCTTTTGCCAATTTAAGTTGCACTGCTTTTTCTTTTATCTTGTCGTCTTTACTTCTCTAGCTAAGCCTGTGTTTATAACAGAGATTCTTTCCTTCTTTTTTTCCAATTCACGAGTAAAATAATGTCTGTGGTAAACATAACTTGGACATTTTGCTCTGCAATCTAACGTTTACGTTGTTGTAGAACAAAACGTCCAAGTCTCGTCAAGTTATGTTTACCACAGACTATTTTACTCATAAATTGAAAAACCCCATTATCAACACAAATAGGAAAATGTTGAAAAAAAACACTGCAGAATTAGTCTTCCGGGTTTTGACATCATCCCTGCAGCACTCTATTTAATTTGACCCAAAATCTTTAGACTTTTCAAGTCAGTGGAATTTCTTATAATCCCAAACCAAGTTCATATTCCCTCAATATAGATTTTAGGACCCAGCAATCACTAGATATTTGTATTGAAACCATCACGTTCAGTCCATTCTCAGCCCAAAATCCCAAACTGCAATGCATTTGCTTCATTAAATTCTTTATTTGCAGGTCTATGTTCCATTCTTAGGGGCCATTCACACAGAACACGTTTTTGCAGTTAAAAAGTCACTTATTTTAACTTGAGGGCTGCGTTTTTAGAACGGTGTGTCATGCAGGAGATGCAAAAGACGCAAAACGCGAATGCAATTATTAAAGACATCCATCTAGTGCCTGTCTACATAGACAAACAACAGATAAACAGCACAAAGAAATGCAAAAATGTGAATGGCCCCTTAATCTGTTTTCATTTGCCTTGCCACTAAAACTTTTGCCAATTTGCAATACCTTTAAAAAAACATGCACATCATAGCTGCTAGACTTCTCAAATGTACAACTCACTGTTCATATCACTCTGCAGTGGTTTCCCACCTCATCATGTATTCAGTTCAAAGTACTTCTTTTAACCTTCAAGGATCTTCATATTTTTGAACCTCTATCTGCAGTGTGTGAGCTACTGCATTCATATATTCCTGCACATATGCTCAGTCCCCCGAGTTCAGATTGCTATACTTTTCCTTAGATTTCAACTCTTTAATATGGGTGACAGAACCACCATTACAATAAAACAGCCCAATGTCAAAATGGTTGCTATGGACGGACTCTATTTCAAAATAGTTTATTATTAATCCTGAGTAATATTGAGTGTTTTATGTCTTTCAAAAGAAACAAATCAAGCATTCTGCGTTAGTTCAGGCAAGCCTGTATAGTCAAGCTCTGCTATCAGCTGATTGGAAAAATTCCAACTCCACCCATATCAGCTGATCCGATTCCTATGCACTCAATTGGTAACTCTCAAGGAGTTTTCATTTTAGGGGGGCTCCCAGTGAGGGTATGAAAAAAAAAATGGTAACACTTTAGTTTAGGGTCCAATTCTCACTATTAACTAGTAGCTTATTAGTATGCATATTAGGATATTGGCTGTTTATTATTACTTATAAAGCACATATTAACGCCTTATTCTGCATGACCATATTGTACTTCCCTTAATCATACAATGTGGGCAGGTTTATAATCAGAGATCCCAAATGTGAGGTAGTTAGGGGGGTTCAGGGGCTTACTCAATATCCTTCAAATATTCCGATCTATTATGACCTCTGACCTGTAAAGCTGCCAGAATAATAATAATACGCTGTGTGTTAATTGGCCAGAGGAGAACTGGCACCCCGACTGAGCCTGGTTTCTCCCAAGGTTTATTTTTCTCCATTAGGTCACCTGATGGGGTTTTGGTTTCCTTGCCACTGTTGCCTCTGGCTTGGCGTGCTCAGTTGGGGACACTACATTTTTCAACTAAACATCGAAATAAATCTAATTAATAAACTAAATTAACCATATAAACTAAATTACTGATCTAATTATTGATCTAAAGCCCACACTGTCACCGTATGGAAATTGAAACTGATGACATAAAATGGCTATACAGCTTAATAAAATTATGCTGCATTATTTTCCTGTTTAACACTGTAAAGCTGCTTTGAATCAATCTACATTGTTAAAAGCGCTATATAAAAAAAGTTGACTTGACTTGACTTGACTACTCCCCAGAGAAATTTCTACATATGTGCATTTTAAGATGCTCTGAACGCCAAAAAATGAGATAACAATAGCTTGAAAACCATGTCAGTGAGCAGATATGACTGATGAAGTTTTTCCATTATCGTCAGTGAAGACAGTAAACATATGTTTAACTGATATTTATATGTTTTATGAATCATTTTTGTAGAAATGTTAATTCATTGAAGGCTAACAGGAAAGCTAGGTAACTAAATGTATTAAATTAATTCACAATATGCACACATTCTTTACAAATCTAATGCCCAATACAGGCTGAAAAAAGCTGAGCTTTTTTATTTACTGAATGCTACAAATGGAATGATATTAATTTACAATATGCACACATTCATTACTATTAATCTTTTGACTAATCTGAAGAAAACGGCTTTGTTAATATTTCTTGTTTGTTGATTATATTATAAATGACATTAGGTACATAGGCCTATTTCAATTCAAAATGGCGAAATTTGACAAAAGTTTATTAATTTGGCTGAATATTTTTGTCATTTGTTTAACGTTTCTGATTTAAAGAAGCAGCTGTCAAATATGAAATGTTTAGTTTAGCTACATATCTCGCACCTGACGTCGAGTCGTGCTGCTAAGATTCTCGCGCAGCATCTGTGCGTACATAAAGCCCGCCTACTCTGATTTGATTGGTTTTCTCAAATATTTTGACATTGACGAGCGATGACAGACCAATGAGGCTCAGATCAACGCACACACCTCTGCTTCTGACGTGCACTCTGCTTGACGCCACTGCGGATTGAAGAAAACGCGGATTAACCCAGATTAAAAAACGGGATGAAGCCGAAGCCTCCCGCCAGTTTCATATGTTATAAAGTTTAATAACACATTTTTCAGGGGGGCTGGGCAGAAGTTTAGGGGGGGGGGGGCTTCAAAGGGCCTAGTGATGCCCAGGTCTCAAACAGGGCGTCTTACTTAAGCTTCAGTGCAGTCTGCCTGCTTGGCTGCTTCCACTGCACGCTGCTTTGCAACCCACCTCCACCCCAGCTCCTCAAACTTGTGTTTAACTTAATCATGTCATTCTGTTGTCACTGAGGCATGCTCTGTTCTCAGTGGGGGATTTACGCTGCCCTCCCAGTTTAAAGAAAATGTGAGGTTGTCCCCAGAAGCTGCCGCTGTTCCCTGTTTTGGCTTTTCAAGGAGCTCATGAAAGGATGGGGAATTTTTAGAACAGAGCCATATCGCAAATGTACATTTTTGCAAAATATGCCAATAAAAAGTTGACTAAAAGTTTGTCTATGATGTTTTTGACTTAAATGGACCTGACTGAACAGCAAATAATCCTGCAACACTGGATTTATCTGCAAGAAGCACTGAAACAGTAGATCAATTTGGTGCTATACACTCCCTAAACACAACTGCAGATTATACATAATATTGACTTTATTTCAAATGCACACACTCACACACATACTGGCTGCATAGCATTTTAAAGTACTTTTATAAGTTTCCATTTAAAGATCTGAAAATGATCTCAATTATTCCATTTGAGGTTTCCCACCATTGAAGTGAGAGAGGCACTTTCAAATGGAAAATTGAGAGCCCACAGACCTGTCCACGCACCGCAACACCAAATTCAATGGCCAGGCTTTCTGTCCGCAGTTTTTTCCCAGACTGTGTCTCCTGATATCACATGTTTATAAAATGAATGCACCGCATCCAAATGATTCAAACTCATTTTGAATGTTGGCCGATTTTTAGCTCTCACCTCTGTTTCTAAGAAACGGCGTAAAGCTCTTTTCTTCTTGATGCTCTTCCGACGGAAAAAGATAGCAAATCCGAGAGCCACGATTACGACCACAAACATCCCCCCAATCACCCCGGCTGCAATCAGAGGAGTCCTGGAGGAAAACGCAAGGGTTTAAAACATAATAACGTTTTTCATTTTAGATTCTATTGGCATTTTAAAGGAAGGACTCAACTATATATTTGAATATCTAAATAAATGAATTGTTTGAAAGGAAAATGACATTATCAGCTCTATTGAAAAATGCTCGCTGTACCATTCTTTTTATGTTAATATACATTTACATTTATGCATTTGGCAGACGCTTTTATCCAAAGCGACTTACAGTGCATTCAAGGTACACATTTAACATTTTGTCAATTCTTGCTTTCCCTGGGAATCGAACCCATGACCTTGGCGTTGCTAGCGCCATGCTCTACTGCTTGAGCTACAGGAAAGCTAGCTCAATAAAAATATAAATATAAATATAAAAAAAAAAAGTGACGAAAAAGGTGCTAACTTTTTAGAAGGCCAACTGCTTTTCCAATAATAGTGCCATGCTCTTTCAAATCATAACACCTAAAGATCATACAGTCAAGATACATTCTATGCACAACACATATGAAGAGTTCCTAAGTTGGAAAGATTTTGTAATGTTTTGAACTGTATTCAGTTGATTTATTAGCATAAAGTAGAGGCATTTACCTGTCCAGCATCCCAATACAATCTTGAATCCGGGGTCCAGTACACCTGTGATACAGACAAGCAGAACAAAAATAATAATTCAAATATTATTGCTACAATAAAGACTACTAAAAATGATGATGATGATGATGATGATTGATGATGATGATGATTGATGATGATTGATGATGATGATGATGATGATGATGATGATGATGATGATGATGATGATGATGATGATATGGTCTAATAGCTTGTTGCATGTACACTACTGAAGGTTTGGGGTTATTTTTTTTTTTTAAGATCAGCAAGAACACATTACATTGATCAAAATAAACCATAAAGACGTAGTTACAAAAACAATATTTCAAATAAATGCTGTTCTTTTCTCCGGGAAAAATTGCATTTTGGGGGTAAAATATGTGTTATTTTGGCACGGCTGCTAAATTTCGCATTCCTGGGTCTGTATATCACATAATTGGGGTCACTTCAACCCGCGGACTTGGCAACACAGTGCAGTTGAGTTCTGTTGACATTTGACAACTAACGTTATGCGTCGCTCCGATGCTCTGATTGGTTGTAGGACTATCCAATTGAGGTCTTTCCTGGTTCGGTTTAAACACGCCCCATAATCACAGCCCAACGGAGCAGTATCAGACTCATATTCTGACTAGAATTGAGTATGACGACGTCAGGCTAGAAAAACTATCATTGTTTCTAAAAAAAAAATAAGCAGGTTCAAAATTGATGATAAGAAAGGTTTCTTGGGCAGCAAATCATCATATTAGAATGATTTGGATCATGAGACACTGAAGACTGGAGTAATGATGCTGAAAATTCAGCCTTGCATCACAGGAATAAATTACATTTTAAAATATATTCAAACAGAAAACAGTTCTTTTAAATAGTAATAATATTTCACAATACTGTCATCAAATAAACACAGCTGAGCATAAGAGACTTTCAAAATCATCAAAAAAAATCTTACCAAGCCCAAGGTTTTGAACAGTAAATGTGTACCATGTCAACCGTTGATCTACCTAGTCATCTATCTAGCGTTAGCCTCTTCCATGAGCTTCAGTGTAGCCTGGAATCATCTCAAGAGCTTTACATACAGAAACAAGGCATGTTGGAGCATTGTGACAGTACTGACTGTGTTCAGTAATCATAGAGAACAGTGCTGAAGAGCCTAAGCTTGACAGTAACCAGCGGCAATGACTGTCACCCACAACATGAAGGGATCACAAGAGCTTTGCTACGGTGTCCTAGAGCATTGCAAGAGCTTTGATTTGAGAGCCAATACAGACCAGAACAAAACAAAGGCCCAGACTGGGTGGATGTCTCTAGTGTGTCCATGCACAGCAGGATCTGCCTCAGATCTATGGGATGTGACACAGAAGGTCTGTGGAACTGCACCCAAATTCGTCATCCCACTGGGCAGTTAAAGTTTAGATTTCCAAGATGAAATGGAGTAAAAGAATTGCCTAGAGCAGGGCTAGTGAATTTCTGAAAGCTCAGGTGCCACACAGGTCAGGTAAAGTTTTAAAGAAATTATTTTATATAAAAGTGGGTAGTATGGTATGCATTATGATCAAATCTATTATCAGTATTTTGTTACAAAATTCTTCTATTTCTAATAAATAGTATTCTTTTGAACTTTATATTCATCAAAAAATTATATTAAAGGGATAGTTCACCCTGAAATTAAAATAAATACATCTTTTACTCACCCTGCTGTTGTTCCACTGTTATCCCTGAAATTGTTTTAATTCAAATTATTTAGGTACAATAAACATAAACTCCAACAGATTTGTTCAATTACTTCATGTTTTTCGTTTGTTGTACGATTTGCACGATTTTTTTCATTCTATTTAATTGTTTAAATTAAATGTACTTAAAGAAGAAGTCAGGCATGGATGCATTTTTATCAACGTTTGCTGCAGTATAGGCCTTGCAACTTTACATTTTGGTCTCAAACAGCTAATACATTATTAATCCCTAATAAATTAGATGTATAACAGTTAGCCAGTAAAACAAAATATAAGTTTAGTCTGTGTTTACACTCAAAAAATTATTTTACGATACTGTTGACTTTATTTAAACAATTAATTTTGTTTAAAGGTCCCGTTCTTCGTGTTTTTTTGAAGCTTTGATTGTGTTTACAGTGTGCAATATAACATGTGTTCATGTTTCGCGTGTAAAAAAACACAGTATTTTTAACACAATTTACTCATCTGTACACCGCTGTATTCACTGTCCTAAAAACGGCTGATGAGTTCCTTTATTCTATGAAGTCCCTCCTTCAGAAATACGTAACGAGTTCTGATTGTGCCAGCGGTTCCTGTGTTGTGATTTGACCGCAGCTTAGCGAACGTGGAAAGGTCATGCCTCTTAACGGGGAGATGTATGCGCTCAATGATCTCTACAGCGTCCCTGGGAAAGCCAAACAAAGGTGATTTGACTCCGGGATGAAAATAACAGCGTCTCGACAACATGGCGACAAACACACTCAAACGCAACAATTCCTCTTCTCCACGTGGGACAGCAACAAGACCACGCCCCCTTTTTTCACGTATTCTTGTGGGCGGAGGTTAGTCTGTTCTACTGTTCTACTGACGTAATTTATGAAGGAAGTACCAGGATGTAGTCCAAGCCGGCCGTTCGCTGTAGGCTTTGAAAGGGAACTTCTGTTAAATAAAATATCTCGCTTGGCATTGAACTTTGAGCTTTATAATTTTACAGGTATTATTTATGCTCTAACAGCAACATTACACACTAACTAAAGTTTGAACAATGGGATCACGAAGAACGGGACCTTTAAGGTTTTCATTTTGAAATAACTAAATAAATCAACTGAAGATAAAAGAAGACATTAAATCTCTGAAGATCTCAGCAGAGGAGGATTAAACAACTCCACAAACAGCATTACCAGCTTCACACATTACTAACCAGACTGACTTTAATTCTGTTTGACCATGATGGAGATGAGTGCTTGTTTTAGTTGGACTCTTGACCCTTGGCTCGTTAACATTAGTTTTTTTTTTTCCTTTGGCTGCTTTAACTGTGTGTTAATAAAACACACTTTAGTTATGCCAAGACAATTTATGCTATTCTACAGCATGAGATCCAGCACTGTTATGGTAATCGAATAATATGCAAGATTTCAAAATCATGTATTGCTCAAAAGGTTTTAATCTGTGGCATTTCTTGGACACACACAGACATCAAGAATCTGCGTATGAATCTCAACAATGGTGACAATCAATGAAAAGCGTCATGATGCAGTGCATGCTGGTTACCACCAATCAAAACTCCCCCATGGGTCCCAGCATGCATTGCGGCATGACTAAATTATGCATCTGAATTGTGACTAATTCTCTTTTATTCTTACAATTTGCTTTTCCTTGCCATAATAAATGTGCTTTATAAACACACAGTTAAAGCCGAAACACTTTAGTTAAAGAGTCAAGGGCCAAGAGCCCAACTAAAACGAACACTCATCTGCATCATGGTGACCTAAAATTTAAGTTAGTTTGTTAGTTCAATTAACTAAAAGTAATTAAATGCTGTTAAAATCTTAAGTACATTAAACTGGAAATGTTTTGTTTTTTCAACAAGACAAAATTAACTTTTTTAGTTTCCATAAATGTTTTAAGTTCAATCAACCTGTATAGGCTTACATGGCCCTCTATCTTTTTCGGACCTCAAAAGCATAAAATGCTCAAAAGCATTTTTTTTTTTAAATGTCCTGCACGCGCTCTTACATATAATGGCAGTGAATGCACTGTAAAAAAATCCAACTTATGTTTTGTATGACAAATTCAGCTTTTTAAGTTTATTCAACTATTTAACATGAAAAAAGTTGAGATAACTAATTGACCCTAAGTTGAGAAAACTCAAAATGTTCTGCAGCTGGTTGCCTTAAACTTTTAAAGGTCCCGTTCTTCGTGATCCCATTGTTCAAACTTTAGTTAGTGTGTAATGTTGCTGTTAGAGCATAAATAATACCTGTAAAATTATAAAGCTCAAAGTTCAATGCCAAGCGAGATATTTTATTTAACAGAAGTTCCCTTTCAAAGCCTACAGCGAACGGCCGGCTTGGACTACATCCTGGTACTTCCTTCATTAATGACGTCAGTAGAACAGTAGAACAGACTAACCTCCGCCCACAAGAATACGCGAAAAAAGGGGGCGTGGTCTTGTTGCTGTCCCACGTGGAGAAAAGGAAGTGTTGCGTTTGAGTGTGTTTGTCGCCATGTTGTCGAGACGCTGTTATTTTCATCCCGGAGTCAAATCACCTTTGTTTGGCTTTCCCAGGGACGCTGTAGAGATCATTAAGCGCATATATCTCCCGTTAAGAGGCGTGACCTTTCCATGCAAGTTACTAAGCTGCTGTCGAATCACAACACAGGATCCGGGCCACGTGCGCTAAGCTGCGGTCAAATCACAACACAGGAACCGCTGGCACAATCAGAACTCGTTACGTATTTCTGAAGGAGGGACTTCATAGAATAAAGGAAGTCATCAGCCGTTTTTAGGAGAGTGAAAACAGCGGTACACAGATGAGTAAATTGGGTGAAAAATACTGTGTTTTTTTACACGCGAAACATGAACACGTTATATTGCACACTGTAAACACAATCAAAGCTTCAAAAAAACACGAAGAACGGGACCTTTAAGTTTTCTCAACTTTTTTTTTTTTTTACAGTGTGGCGACCAGGCTAAAACTTTTCAAAAAGGATACAGAAGTATCACACAATGATACAGTGAGATGCGCCATGTATGGACAGTGTTCAGGAGGCATACTATAAGGTTTTGCGAGAGAGAAACCGTATTATTCAGTCAAAATACTGAACTTGACCGTTACTCTGCGCGTTCCTGTGAGTGCGTGCGAGCCGTCAGCAGTCACTCACGCAATGTTGACATGAAAACCGGTACACAACAATCACTTCAGGAGGTTTCCCTTATTATTAGTATTATTGTATTATTCTTATTATTTATGTTATAGAAGAGACGAGAGTCACGTTTGTTTCTATTGAGCCTGATTTCTCAAAATGGTGCGTGTGTGCTTATCCTGGGTTCACTGACAACAGTGCGGCTGCTGATGGCTTGCACGCACTCACAGGAACACGCACAGAGTAACGGTCGAGCTCAGTATTTTGACTGGTTTCTTTGCAAAACCTTATAGCATGCCTCCTGAACACTTTCCATATATGGCACGCGTCTCACTGTATCATTGTGTGATACTTTTGTATCTGTTTTAGCCTGGTCGCCATTCACTGCCATTATATGTAAGAGCTCGTGCAGGACTTTTTTATTTTTTATTTCTGCTTTTGAGGTCCGAAAAAGATAGAAGGACATAGGGTATTGGAACAACAGCAGGGTGAGTAAAAGATGATTTTATTTTTATTTCAGGGTGAACTATCCCTTTAAGCAGCATAACCATTTTCAACATTGATAATAATATAAGAAATGTTTCTTGAGCAGCAAATCAGCATATTAGAATGATTTAGGAAGGATCATGTGACACTAAAGACTGCCTTTGCATCACAGAAAAAAAATAAACATTTAAAAATATATCAAAATAGAAAACAGTTCTTTTAAATTGTAAATAATATCTTACACATCTTACATAATATCTTACCAATTATAGAGGTATACGTGTCTCTTTTAAATGTTTTCGTATTATATGAAATTTTGTGTTGGTTGTTGTTTCCTCTCTAATGGACCTTGAGTCTGGAAACAAAGTTGAATTGAATTGAATATTATTGAATATGTTTACTGCATGTTCAAAATTGCTGTCAACATTATCAAATTTCCACCTTAATGGTGTTTATCATATGGTATTTATAACTTGCTCCTTATTACCAACGCAAGAAGACATGGAAATATGTTTGTAATGTAATTACTGCAGTTGCCATGATGATGATAAAATCACAGGGCCTCAAAAAAAGTCGAGTGTGTTGAGTAGTGCCGGCCTGGAGGAAAAGGCAGACATGCATACAGGCAGATACTTACCCCTGGGTGCAGTTGGGGTGGCAGGGATGGCACTCGTTGTTGGTCTCAGCATATTTGAAGATGAAGCTGTGTGCTCCCTGCAGACCATCAGGGCATTTCTCCACACAGTTGGGCCCATCTTTCAGATGCAAGCACTTCTCACAGTGATCTGGACCCTAAACCATGCAGACAAAATGCAGGAGAATCATCTATACAATATTTGTCTATAGGAGTCATACATGACAACTCAAAAGGGACAACTACTTACAATGTAATATTTATATTGATGCTTATCCCAAACGAAGCATGGTTATATTTTATGCACATATCATATTTTGGTACTTTCCTGTGAGTTTGAGCAACATTACACTTTCATTAAAGTTTTACTTAAGCCATAGTGGTGTTGACAACATAAACAAATTCATACACATTTGATCGAAATAATTGCCCATTTTGAAGTGGTTGTCACATGGTTGGGCGAGATCTTACATTCTCTGGCAGCTCTGATGTTTGCTAATTATGCAGCTTAGGAATTGAGATGGACAGCAGGTTATCTTAAGAAGCTGAAAGCTTTGTTCATCATTTCAAGTTTAAAACCACAGCGCTTGCATTTTATGTTTTACAAAAAAAAAAATTGAGTACTGCTAACTTAATTTACAGTTAAAAAAAAAAAGATGCCTATGGGGGGTAGGGCTTAAGTAGTGAAGTAAAATTAGAACGCATTCTTAAAACATGAAATGGCTTTGCAACCCATTTTACTTCTGTAATATGGTATATTTCAAAGTGGTCTTAAATTTAATGGTAAAAATGTAGGGTGGGATTCTAAAAAAAAGCCATTTAAAAGGTAAAGTTAAAGGGATAGTTCACCCAAAAATTTAAATTAGCCCATGATTTACTCACCCTTAAGTCATCCTAGGTGTATATGACATTCTTCTTTCAGACGAATAAAATCGGAGTTATATTAAAAATGTCCTGGCTCTTCCAAGCTTTATAATGGCAGTGACTGTTGCTCTGTTTTTGATCTTTAAAACTTTATTAAGTAAAGTTACAGCCGATCGCCTTCTGTGGACAAGTGTTGAAAGTGCCTTCTCGCAATTGAAGATGCGTACGCGACGTCTGACGAGCGTACCTGGTAACGTAAGCCTTTGATCGGCAGAGGCACTTTCAACACTTGTTCCATAAATTGAATACGGAAGGCTATCGGCCGAAAGTTTACTTTATAAAGTTTTAAATATGGATATTTTTCTTACACAAACGCATCGATTCGCTTCAGAAGGCCTTTATTAACCTCCCGGAACCGTGTGGTGCACGTTATTTGACGGACAGACACATTTTTTTATGGACTTCAAAAATAGAGCAACAGTCACTGCCATTATAAAGCTATGAAGAGGCAGGACTTTTTTTATGTAACTCTTATAACTGTTATTCATGTATTACTTTTTTTTGTTTTTTTTGGGGGGGGGGGGGGGGGTAAATTAAGAAAGTTAATTTGATGATGATGTTTATACAGTATTTTACAGTAAATAGCACTGATTGGTTTACTTACAGGGCCATGACAGGTAAGAGTTTTATCCTCAGCCTTTTCACACTGGCTATCACACTCCACACACACAGATCCATTGGCAAACTCTTGAACATCTCTAAAACATACAAACAAATAGAAATATTCAGACAGTTACTATTTTATTTCGATTTTTTAACAACCATATTTGGCTGTGTATGTATGAACAATTGTCTTGGAAATATTCCTTTAATTCTTATTTTATCATATCAATCAGTCAAAAGCATTTTAGTCAAAGTACATGACGTATTTTCTCAGCAACAACACATACAGCAGGTTTTGTTTTGTCGCCGACCCGTCCTCCATGTCTTCTTGAACCATGGCCAACTGAACCGCAGACACTACATTCACACACCGGCGAGAACTTGGCTAATATGCTAGTCGACTGAGTAAGATCCATGAAAAAATAATGGCATTTTAATTAGAAAAATCTTTCTCGGCACTGGTTTGAGAGGATAGAATAAACAGTCCTCTTTAAATTGCGGTCAGATTGCGGGAGATACGACAAAGGAGCTGCCTAGCAGAGCCATCAATACCCTTTCCTTTGTTCATTTCCATCAGCCCATGTTTCAGAGGGAAATTTTGAGAGGCGGGAAAGATGCAAAACAGGAAAAGATGGTGCTTTGTCAATAACAGAGTGAGGATCAAAGAAACCTCTAAGATCTTAAAACATGGGAAATCGAGTGTACGAGCACTCACAGTTTGAAGTTCCTCACACTGGAAAATGTTGTGGTCAGAATGGGTGCTAATGTGATGCCCTAAACCAACGTAACTTCAACACACATAATGCCCTGGGCATGTTTCCATCCACAGCTGCTATGGATATGCTTAACCAGAGTCAAATGCTGCCTTGCTTTAGTAGGAAA
This sequence comes from Romanogobio albipinnatus, assembly GCA_023566225.1. Taxonomy (NCBI): domain Eukaryota; kingdom Metazoa; phylum Chordata; class Actinopteri; order Cypriniformes; family Gobionidae; genus Romanogobio; species Romanogobio albipinnatus. Next base: position 7,937,391 of record CM042241.1, read on the forward strand.
TACCTCTTAGCAAACTTTTATTCACAATGGTGTCAACTTGTATTGTTGCCGGGTGCAAGAATTCAAAGAGTAAACGTTTAATGGGAGTGAGTTATTTTTGGTTTCCAGTGAAGGATCCAGTGCGTTGTAGGCAGAGGCAAAAGGCTGCACATTTTGTCCATTGAGGGTGGAAGGAAACGCTATTGATTCAATCCCCCCCACCTACATTTTCCTGCCGGTATTGAGAATCGAACCTGCAACCTTCGGGTTACAAGTCTGACTCTCTAACCATTAGCCCTTGATATATTAAAATATACTGTAAAATATAATGTTATATATTGCATAATACATTTCCATATGAGAAACTATAGTCCTTATATTTTTCAATATACTGCAATATATGCATTGACCATGTATGGCTATATATTGATACAAAATAGCATTACATGTTATATTCATAAAGTTTTATCCACTTTGCCAGCCAACCTAACGTGTTATTCTTTATTGTGTACATATATTGCACAAACATGTTCCCAAACATATAAATGTGAATGTATTGTAGACACATATATACACACATTCACGGAATATTTCTAGCTCCCAGCATGCTTTGTTTCTGACTGTTAGAGGAGAGTTAAATGTTAAAATGAAGCGCTATTTCACATGTTTTGCTCAATATTAATATAGGCGGACATTTGTTAGTGTTTTAAGTTGAAGTATTTTTGTAATTTAAAAGGTTTTCTGGTAGGTTTGAGTTTTTGGGGTTATCTTTGTTTTGAAGTGTGGTTAGGCTGACGATTGGCCGAACACCATTAAGACTATATACTCTATTAAAAAAGTAATGGCTGTGTTCTCTTCAGCACAGGGATAGTCTCTTTGCTAAATACTTTAGTACATGCAGGTATGCTTGTGCTATTGTCAACTAGCTTGAAAATATGAAATATTTATAATGTAAGTAGATATAAATATAAGAAATATATTACATTATATATTTCTCTATATATGTGTTTATACCGCATGAGTAAAAAAATATCTGCAATATATTAAACACATGCAGCATATCTGGATCAAATATAAATCTATATATTATGAAGTGTATTACTGAACATAAAATTACATACATTATTACATATTAGTAAATATATAGTCACACATTTTTCAATGTATGAAATATAATGTATAGCTTCAAATATACCATTAGATCATTCATACATAGGGAAAGGTATTTTCTTTCCGTAAGGGAGGCAACGACTGCCCCAGTCCTAAAGTAGCAGCCACAAGTGCGTCGGCCATGAATATCGTGCTGTTACATGTGCCTCAGACACCAGGTTCCACGGGGCACATCCCAATAGTGTCAGTTGAGTTCTCTCGAAAGGAAAACATTGTTCATTTACATATACTACCAACATTGTAACAATGCAAAGAAGGTTGAAAATCGCTGAAGTTACACTTTAAAACTGAATTCAGCAAACATAATTGACATTGATTCTCGAAATAATTGGAATCAGAACTATCTACCAAGGCTTCTACCTACAGTATACCTTCAACTGTAAAATGGATTTTAATTAAATTGACTTAAATTGATTCTTTAAAGTAATCAGAACCTCTAACCCCAATTACTTCAGGAAAAATACACAGCGCTGCGCTCAGGTCTGAACTCTTGCTTGAGCAACTGGAGCTGTTTGGCACATCCCCATTCACAGACTCCACACAACAGCAGCTGATTTAGAGCACAATTAATTGAGTGTAATGAGACCCCGGTTCATTCTCTAAAATATGACACTCCCCCACAGCTGATTATTGTTAGGAACTAAATTACATTTTTCTGCCACGGGGAATCCTATTCAGATGTTGGTCAGAGTTGCCATTGTTTAATGACTACACCAGAAAGCAGTGCCAACCAAAGAGCTCTTCTCTGACGTTCCCAGTGGACCAGAATGTAAATTTGTTGTCAGATCAGTGTTTCCTCTTTGTCATTCACAGATGGCAGTGTGTTCTGAGCACACTTGGGACAGGCCGAGGAACAATTAGCTGGATTGTGGCCTGTGCAATAGCACCGGCCAGTCACTGAGCTGCTGTCTTCTGCGTTCAGACTAGTAACTTTTAGATGAAATCCATCCCTCTGATTCTTTTAATCTTTTCTCACAAATCCCCAAGGCATAAGTTTGTATGCAATTCTGTTTACAAAGTGACTAGGGGTGAACGGCAATCTAAATGATATATAGTCTTCATAAAACAAACAAAAAAATACTGCAGTAACCATGGCTGTACCCAATAATCTAGTGATGCTCACACAATGGGTCTTATTGTTGAAACATTAGCAGAATGAATTTGTGTAACTGGTCTGTAAAAATACATAAATTGTCAACTTGACAACTCGACTGGATTTTTGAATCTAGGGGCCAGATTTACTAAACAGGGCAAATTAGCGTGAGAGCACAATTCCATAAATTCACCGATGGGAGTGGACAGTTCTGCGCGTGACGACACGCAAATTAATGAACACAGACGCAGTCGGATCATTTGCATAATGACCAACACAATCTACCCGTTAGGGTCTGGTTGAAAGGGGTGGTAAAGCACACTCTTTCGAAGGCTTGATTGTGTTTGTGGGGTGCACTGTAACATGTGTTCATGCTTCGTTTTTAAAAAAATGCATTATTTTTCATATATTTGACCTTTATTCTACACTGCTCTGTCCCTCCTTGTAAAAACGGTCTGATGGTTTCCGGATTCTATGAAGCCAGTCCCTCAAAAATACGCAATGGGCTCTGATTGGTTAGCTGGCCCAGTGTGTTGTGATTCACGCCTAGAGCACGTTTGTCGAAAAAGTCACGCCCTTTACCTTTACCGGTAGACTGGTAGTATTAGAAAGAATGGCATCAATAAAACCACACCAATTTGAGCCCGAATCAGACCCAGACAATTTTAGTGAAGATGATCGAGCAGAACCTGTTCAGTCCTCAAGAGTAAAGACTGCGGATCTGTAGTGATCGCTACTGAATGGCACCGTTACTTTTGTATTTTTAGACGATTATAGCCAAATATCTGTCGCAAGAACGAACACTAAACATTGGCTTTACTAGTATCCAAATCAAACACAGAACCATGTTTAGCATGCCTGTAGATAAACAATACATAACAGCTCTAATCAAAGAATCATTTACACTAATGCCAAGTTCACTGCTGAGATTTAAAACAGTTTGTAACGTTAGGTGTTTGTCAGATAACGTTAAGTATGAATGAGCATTTAACAAACTGGTTTGCAGAGCCAAACAGCGTTGTCATGTTTACTTCCTTGCTACAACAACAACACAAACTATTACAGGAAAACACATCAACGAAAAATAAATCCTACTTACAGGTTGTGGCCCGTAAACAGCTTCTGTTTTTAATCCATCTTTCAGGACAAGCCGTTGTGCGAATCCCGCTTTCATAGCGCTCGTGAAGATTGTGGAGCTTTGCTCCGTGAGATGAGCCGCGGTCATCCGCGCGCGCCCGTCTCATGCGGTGTTCACACCGGACGTGAATAAATCGCGCTATTCGCGCGAAGGTGGACGCTTGAACATTTTGAGTTTACTCGCTTCATTCGCGCGTGACATTCACTTCACAACAGACGCGAGGTCGCGTCATAGGAGGGACTTCTGCCAGCGGCTCGTCTCGTTGAGAAATGACTGACATGGGCTGTGTTTACGTCTTTTTTTTGTTAAAAATGTTCTGTTAATGTGTGACAAAACGGAGTTTTAAGACTTGTTCAGTCGATAATGTAGTTGTTTAAAGCTCAGATCTGTGGTTTATTTATATAAAGAGTGCCTATTTGTACATTTTATCTGGCGTTTCCGGAGTTGTGAGCTCCAGCGGATCAGCGGCGCTTACACTGGCTGGTTTATCTCGTGCATCTGAACCGCGGCTCCTGTATTGCAAATACAGATGAATATAGTCCATTATGTCACATTTCCCGGTCTTCTCCTCTGACCCCTGTCTGTCTCGTGCTTTGATTTCGTCGGCAACAACACTCCAGCCTAATAACTAGCCTACCACAACAACGCTTCCCCGCGGCGATACAAAATGGCCTCCCCCCCTTATTTCATTTTCTCGGAGGAGGGGTTTATGTAAATATTGGGGCTGGTGATGTCAGCACACCCTGGAGGAATGTCTGTAGTCCCTACTGGCCGTTTGCTGTAGTCCTTAGAAATGTATTTCTTTAAAAGCAAATATCTCCCTTTGCTTTAAACTTTGAACGTTGTAACTTTGCAGATGTTGTTTATGCTCAAACAGCAACATTACACACTAGCTAAAGTTAGAAAAGTGAAATCGTGCTTTACCACCCCTTTAAGGCATGCTTTTTTGGTCAGTAAATAATGGAGCAAACACCAGTAAATAGACGAGAGCAAACCTTTGTAAATCACCTTGCGTGATTCATTTAAATACTCTCCTCCCATAAATTTGGGAAACTCCTAGAAATACATATGCAATAAGATCAGCTGCAAAAATAACGCTGTCCACGCCTTTTCAGCACTCATTTATCACTACGTGTCTTTAGTAAATCCTGACAGCTAGCGTAAGCTGTTAGTAAATCTGGCCCTAAATTTCTTAGGTCCCTAAATGGATATTGATCCAAAAACGTATGCTTAACCCTTAAATGCATACCTCGGGTCTTTAGCGACCCGGGATGCATTCACTACCCTCCTCCTCCTCATTCATTTAAAGTTAGACATCAACCTTCTTAGTATTCCTCAATCAATCCATTTTAAATGATATAACAATAATAATTTAAAAAAATTATAATTGAATGCCTGTTTTTCCACTCGTTTTTTGTCAAAACTGTATAGGGTCGCTAACAACCCGAGGTGTGTAAGATTGTATATTTTTTTCTGCACGATAATAAATGAATCTATAATGGCGAAATAAGTGCAATTCCCCTTTATTCCACAAGGTGGCAATGTCTGATACGCAATGACGAGGTGACGTTTCACCTCACGTTTCACTTATAGTTACCGCAGGCAGAAAACAAAACAATAATAATTATAATCTGCAAAACTTGAAATGGCTCAGCGATTTACTGCTGAGCAAGTACTGAACACATTCAAATATTAGTGTCACTCTCACTTGATAATGGATCTGGTGAAGGAAGCTGTCAGTGAAAAAAATGTTTATTTTGAAGACGTTGAAAATGAGTTTTGAGAATATGCGTGAGATGGCGAATATGAGGCAGATGCTGAATGTGCTGGGAAATGAGCTCTGACGAGGACAGTGATGATGGTATAAAACATCTGCTCAAACTGAACCCTTCCAAGCTCCAAATGGTAAAAAAAAATGTTTTATTATATTCTTCTGTAATTGTTACTCTAATATCAGGAGTTTTATATATTAATCGCAACAGGTAGAGATCTATCCATGTTAGATATAGATCCGGGTCGCTAAAGACCCCAATATGTAAGAATGTTTGGCGAAACAGTCATGCATTTAAGGGTTATAGGTGCACTTTGTAACTTTTCCGTCCACTAGAGGTCGCCTATTCAAAACAAAGGCGTAGTTTGATGACGCCAAGTTTGAGTGCATAATCTTGGGACATGTGGTCTTCAACTCACAGCCGGTGGAAAATAAAATATTCAGGATAGGACTTGGGCAGAAATCATGTTCATGGATGTGATTATTAATGTTACTGTAGAATGAAGCAGAGCAGGACCGAGAGTTGTGGGAGCTGAGCAAGGCCACAGGAGCGATTGTTAACAAGACGAACGCAACACACGCCTTGCGAGCAGCAGGACTTTTATTATGCCACAGTCGCCGGCGCTATTTCCATTTTTCCGGTCATGAGGTAACGCAGCTCTATTTATCATAATAGATACATTTTGAGTGTGTTTAAAATGATGTTATGACGTTACTCTGTGCGTTCGCTCGGCGTTGCATACTGCAGTAAGAGTAAAGCGTTTCTGCAAAATAAAACCGGAAAACGGGGGTAACGCAGATATGATGGAATTGACAGGCGACTCCCTCACACGTCCCGGTTCCTTGGGTAAAATAGCAATTTTCTCAAGATTTACAAAGAGTTGGAAACATTTGGGATATTGTAAGTACTCAATGAACAAAATATATAACACTGGATATTTTACTTTTTTGGATATTTTACTGAAAATATGTTACATAGTGCACCTTTAAATGATTACAATTACTCTTATTAATGAATTATGTTGTGCATTATATTAATTACACGTTAGTTTCTTTTTTAAGGTTAAAGAAATTCGAAAAGCAGAACAATTGTCTGGCATCTTTTTTGCAATATTCATCCTGCATATTGCATGGCTGATAGTTGTGGTGCATTATTGTCATGTCAGAAATGATTGTGAACAATACAACAGTATCTTTTCATCATATACTTTTTTTTCTATGCGTAAAATGAGTACTAATAAAGAACAAGTGCCACTTGTTGCTGTAATTCTAAGTACATTTCCATTTTCATTCCATAATTCTAGACACAGCAGATCATATTTGTCCTCGTTTCTTCATTATCTTAAGTCTGTGTCCAATTTGTTTTTTACTCACCCATCATACAGATAACAAGATTTAACACACGTCCTTCCCCGGCTGAAGTATTTACAAGATAGACATTGATCTGGACCGGGACCCCAGCATCCTTTCGCTGAACACAGCGAATCACAAACCATCTTTTGTTGAGCTGCGGAAGACAGAAATGACTTTATACTCATATACACACATTATATGGGCACACAATAAAAACAATGTAAAGGCCCCATGCAATGCATTGAGTTTTTTTGGTTTTTAGACCATGTCTACTGGCTTTGAGGTCATCCAAATCCTGGTGTACGTACAGCTAAACATCCATATGTTCCTCCCCAACTTTCAACAGGAAATATGTTGACATAAGAAAGAAAACTGTCTGTGTTCATTTTGCAGTTTTTTAAAATACATATGGCTGAGGTTAGATATTGCTACTGAATCCATAAATCAGGGCTGTTGAATAATCCATGGTTCCCTTTCGAAAGGGAACTCGCGCTGCGTCAGCTGACGCTACGGGGAACGCCTCCAGCGTGACAGGTGCCTGAAATCACAATCAAAAAACGTCAATCCTATTGACCGGTGACAGCCTATGATGTCATCAAGGTGCGACCAGGAAGTATATAAGGGCGCCTTGCCATCATGACAGCATCTTGGCTGAGGAGGAGGAGCAGGATTTATGTTCCTCCTCCTCGTCTGCTGCTCTTCCACTCGAGCAGAGGATGGAGGAAGAGGCTGGTGAGTCAGTTGAGGCTGAAGCCTTTCAACCATCCTGTCCCATGTATGGGGAGTTGCTGGAGGTGATGGAACGCGCTGCGGTTAGACTGCAGCTGCTTGGTGGCGCGTGAGGAGAAAGGCTGAGCGTCCAAACAGTGTGGACGATCGGTTTCTCTCCACCCATGACCTCCCAACTCCTGGGAGTCTTCCATTCCTTACAGATTTCCAAGAAGACTTCTCGCCCGAATGGCAGGGCGTACATGTCAGCGGGTCATGCTGCGGCGGCTTTGCACACCACAGCGGTGTCGCAGGCTTACCAGGCGGACCTGTTGAGGGACCTCTATCAGGGGGAGGGACTACCCCCTGATGCGATAGTCGAGTTGCGCCGGACCGCGGTTTTCGCTCTCCAGGCCACCAAACAAATAGCGCTCTCCATCGGTCGTTCGATGGCGGCGATGGTGGCCACGGAGAGGCATCTGTGGATAAACCTTGTGGACATCGGGGAGAAAGAGAAGTCCTTTCTCCTTGATGCCCCGGTTTCGCCATCTGAACTTTTCGGCACCTCCGTAGAAGCGGTGGTGGGAAAGTTCGGAGAGGCGAAGGAGCGCTCGGCAGCATTTAGAACATGCATTCCGCTAAGGTCCGGGACCGCGCCCAGGCAGTATGGTGTCCCTGGCCCGTTATGGTCTGAGGGCTGGAGGCGGGACCAGCGAACCAGCATCACCTCTCGAGCGCCCCCTCCGCGGAGGACTGGTGCGCAGAGGAGGCGGGACACCCGCAACAAGAGGAGGAAGGAAGCCGGAGCTGGAAACCGGAACCAACGGAGGCTGGCCTGTCTTTTAAGTATAAGAACAGGGCTTTGTTTCTGCATACTTGATTCAAGCCTCCTCTTATTACAGAGTCGTCTGGCCAAGGCCTGCCCCCTTCTCTGCGTTCTGGGGTTATTGAGTAATGCAGTCTAAGTGTTGCAGCAGGGATAGCGACTTTGCCAGTGGTCGTGGGGCGGGCTTAAGCGTCTTTCGCTTGTTTGCGATTAGACTTTATTTGCTGTTCCCGCCTTTCAGAGCTTGTGTGGCCGCCACCTTCTGGCGGCCCCCAGCCTCATCCTGGAGGATGGCATGGCCGGTGGGTTGCATATTTGTATGATATTTTCACCCTTGCTCTATGTCTTCTGCTCCACCTTCTTTAGGGCTCGGGTTGAGCTGAACATCGAACAACCTTCTGTTTGCCGGTTTTGGTCGGATGCTCCCCTGAGGCCCGAGCATTGCCAATGGCTGACACCCTCGCATCTACGGCAGGCTGCTGTATGAAAAAGTAAGACAGCCGCCCCGAAGCAGGTGACGTAAGTTGTACTCCCCTCGCTTTAGAGGGTTTGTTAAGCATTTGTTTGCTGAGTGCACTGCTGTTGGCATTGTGATTAGGTTAATGTCTGTAGGCACTGCCCGTGAGACTGCGCCGTCATGGAGGCCATCTAGCCTCTGGGATGGAGCCAGCCCCAGGTGCGGGCATACGAAGGCCAGCTGGCTTTGAGTAGCCAGCTTGGGCAGTCTGGGCAGCAGACTCCAGGACAGGTAGTAGGCATCAACAGGCCTCCTTGCAAGAGAGTCTCGACGCGCGGCCCATAAGTGTGCCCCGGAGGCTTTTCTCCATCGACGTCGACTTCAGCAGAAACCACGTCAACTAGTAGGCCCTTTTTGGCCTCCTTTTGTTCTCCCCAGGTGCTAACTGGATGTCCAGGTCTTCGTCAGCAGCAGACAGCTACCGTCAGCCCGGGCTCGCGGCAGGGTCCATAGAATCTGCAGGCCTCCTATTTGGACGTAGGCCCTGCCAGGCCTCCCTGAGGGGTAGGCTCCCGGCTTTTGGGTTACCTTGGCTCAGGTGGTAGGCCCCACCAGGCCTTCCTGAGAGCCTGCTGTGGGTAGCAGGCGTTGTCTGGTCTCCCCCGAGGGGGTATTACTGGGCATTAGTCCCTCGACGGCTGGCTCGAGCTGCTAGTAGGTGGTAGGCGCTACCAGGCCTCCCTAAGAGCCTGCTGTGGGGTAAGCAGGCTTACTTGACCTCCCCTGTGGGGGCGTTCCCGGGCTTCAGTCACTGGATGGCTAGCATGAGGTGCTAGTAGCTAGTAGGCCTCACCCGGCCTCCCTGAGGGCGAGTTCCCGGTTCCCAGTCACTGTGGCGGTGAGCATGAAGTGCTATGAGTAGCACGTTCTGCTATCAGGTGGTAGGCACTGGGCCTTCCTGAGATTGTTCCCCGGTCCCCAGTTTCGGTAACGGATCGTGGCATGGGTTGCTAACAGGTAGCAAGCTGCACGGGGCTTCCCTGTGGGATACGTTATGGAGTAGTAGGCCTCACGTGGCCTCCTCTGAGGGCACATTCCTGTTTCGCGGTTTCTGGACGAGTCCAGTCAATGAGCGAAAGGCTGTGATGGAGGAATGCCCGACGTCTGGCAGGTGGTAGGCCTCGCTAGGCCTCCCTGATGGAGCGAGTCCCTGTTCTTCCCAGCTACCTCGAGGGCTAGCTCGACTGCTATCAGGTGTTAGGCCTGTCTTGCCTCCCTGAGGGCGAGCTCCGCTGTTTGGACATGCGAGCAGTCGGCACAGGTTACCAGGTGGAGGCCCCTTCCGGCCTCCCTGGGGAACGAGTTCCCTAGGCGGGAACACACAACTGACCTTACGCTGACAGCTAGTGGTCACCTGCTATCAGGCTCCGGTTTCTAGCCGTTTGCAAGACCTGAAGGCAGTGTTCGTGCCCTAGCATGACGAGACGATGCTGCTGCTATGCGGTCCCTGCAGGAAGGGACTTTCATAGATTGCCTACAGCATAGTTACCTACCAGGTAGGCTTATGAGCTCCTCTCAAGTGAGAGTTTGCTGTGAGCATACGGCCGCCTGGCGCTGATCCATTGGTTGTAGGCCCCTCGGGGCCTCCCTGGTACGATCAGCCTGTAAGGCCTTTGGCCTCCTAAGCACGTTTTAAAGTAAGTGCTTGGTAGATCCGAGGATCGAGCGGCTGAACTCCCCTCGCTAGCAAGGGTTAGAAAGCACTTCGCTGAGCGCTGCTCTCCAGGATAACCCGTCTCTGAGGTCCGGCTGGTGGAGGACACTGCCTTTTTCTGCAGTACCCTAGCGGGATGTCTCTTCGGAGGCGAGTACCAGAGGCTCTGTACTTTACAGACAGGGTTGGCTGGACTGGCGTGTCCCATATGGGGTCACTAGGTCAGACCTCCCTGGTGGCATTCGGTGAAATCCTCCCGAATAGTGACTGGCGCGGGTTCCCTCGGGTTCCCTTGCCACGTTCCCTTAAAGGGACCCCTTCTGTTGAATGGGCTGGTTCCAGGCCTTCGAGCGGCCAGGGTAGGACCTCATGGTATGCGAAGGTTTCTTCTCAGGTTATAGCTTGGGTTTTGACCGTAGGGAGCGCTGTCACTGTCAGCCTAATGTAACCAGAAGGGGAGTGGTTCAGGCATTTCAGTTGAATTTGCTTGTCCTGACAGTTGTCACTGCCCGGTGGGCATGCACTCCCTTCGGCATGGCGGCGTGGGTATATCGTTCCCCGTAGCGTCAGCTGACGCAGTGCGAGTTCCCTTTCGAAAGGGAATGTCTCAGGTTACGTATGTAACCATTGTTCCCTGAGAACAGGGAACGAGACGCTGCGTCGCTTTGCCATGCCTCAGGGCTTGCCTGCCAAACAGTCCCTTCAGACGATTAGATGCTGTCATGATGGCAAGGCGCCCTTATATACTTCCTGGTCGCACCTTGATGACATCATAGGCTGTCACCGGTCAATAGGATTGACGTTTTTTGATTGTGATTTCAGGCACCTGTCACGCTGGAGGCGTTCCCCGTAGCGTCAGCTGACACAGCGTCTCATTCCCTGTTCTCAGGGAACAATGGTTACATACGTAACCTGAGACGATATCAGACTACCGGTATTGTGATCGGTCGTGTGGAAAAGAGGCCAATGATGAGCCGGCTAACAGCGCGATTGATCCTGCACAACACACACTTATTATCACACTAATTACATCAAGTGTGGCTTGGCAGTGTGGCACTGTGGTAAGTGTTCTGCAACTGTCAACATCTCCATTACAGATAAGTCTGTGCCTCTCCATTTCATCAGTTCAGTGAATTCTTATCACACATAAGATATTGCCCTGTAAAACGATTGTCTTTATATCCTGTGTGTCCCAAAGGTGAAGTATATTGAAATTCAAATCTGGCCAACCTAATATACTAGTCAATTATTAATGCTCAAGTACTCTATGATGTCTATGATGGACAATTTTATAGATAATTTGGCCAATACTGTGTCAATCTCGCACGTTCAGCCTCGTTCATAAAATACATAAATTATGTTTTGCATAAAGACAACAAAGCCTACTTTTAGGTCCAACAAATAAATACATTTGAAATACATTTTGGTATAGTTTTTTTTTTTTTTACAATTAAACACATTTCCACGTAATTATCATTATTGTGTGTGTGCGTGTGTGTGTGTGTGTGTGTGTGTGTGTGTGTGTGTGTGTGTGTGTGTGTGGTTCAGGTAAACCCTACGTTATGAGGACAAAATGTCCCTACAAAGATATATCCAATACAGTATATGTGGAATATGTGGATAATATCCAAAATCCTTGTCCTTTTTTTTCATCCCCATGAGGTAAACAGCTTATAAATCATACTAAGTGATGTTTTTTAAAAATGTAAAAATGCTGTTTTCTGTGATAAGTAGGTTTAGGGTTAGGGGATAGAATATACAGTCTGTACAGTATAAAATAATTATGTCTATGAAAATTCCCCATAAAACATGGAAACCCAACATATTTTATTCTTAAAAATATGGTTAAAATTATTATTTTTTGGCTGTTCGGCAATATCTTCTGATTTATGGAGCAATAAAGACAAATATCAAAAGTCTCTTCTGTAAAAACTCTAATATGTCAATAAAAATGAAACAAGGATCCTGTAACTAGATTTAATCAATGTTTAGATTTCTATTCTGGAGATTTATGTAAAGTAGTGCATGCTTGATTAGAAAACACATAATTTGCATATGTAAACATAACATTTCAGAAAACTTGATATACAAAACATTATTAAAACTTAATGTGATTAATCAACTGGGGAATTTATGGTGATATCTATTAATATACAGTTTTTTTTTTATCATAACCTTATTTTAAAACCGTTTACTAAAACACAGCATTAAAAACATCTCTTTCATTGCCTAGAACACTCACTACACTCTCTGGGGTCCCTGTTGTTCTTGATCAGAGCTCTCTGGGTGTTGGTGCGGAACAGACCGGTCCAGTTCACTGTATTGTAGAAGCAGAGCTGACTGTTGTTGGTCATGTAGACGTTACCGGCGCTGATCTCTCTCAAAGACTGGAACTGCAGTGAAGAGATCCAGCGCTGCTTCAGGATCAGCAGAGAAATACCACTGAGAAAACAAAAACACAGAGAATCACTAAAAACCTCCAAACCTATCGCTCCTTCATATTATTAGCATTTTTATTCGGTAGTCATTTAGCAGATAATTTGATCTGGTGCGATTTATTGAGCTGAACATGCTGTATGAAAATGGTGAAATCAGTTCCACTGTCGTTGATCATGCAAATAGGATAAATACTTCACTGATTTTCTGTGATTTGTACCTATAAAGAGTTCTTCCTCCTATGGTGACAAGGTTGGAAAAGACACCAAGGTCAGTCATGTTTTCTGGCCAAGACTGGATGTTCAAGTAACCTTTGAATGGAATGAACAATTCAATTTCGATTTAAAACCCATCATTCTACAGTTAATGTCTTGATGTGGCAGCAAAAAGCAAAGCAAAAGTAGTCTACTACTTGCAAAAGTAATGAGGAAAATGTAGAAATGTAATATCCCACCAACAAATATCAAACAACATGTTTCATTGGGAGTGATTTCCATACTAGATACACATGTTCTTATGATCAATATCAGAGGTGTGTTTATATGGTCGGCACGGGAACTGCGTTCACGACAACAGTCATAGGTCTTTCTTATTGTGCCAGTTTCATTACGTTTCACTCCATTAACTGCAATATAATATCTGTTTGTGCACACACCATATTTTAATGAAATAAAAGTCTTCTAACGTGACTAGCTGTTCATTTTTTCTAACCTATTAGACTAAGCAAATAAATGCTGCAACAAATCCTATTAGTTGTAAAAATAAGGATCCATGACTAATATGACAGTGTCTTAAGAAATGAATTTGTGTTCACATTTGTTTTTCATTTGCATGCTTAAGTGCGTGAAGCTTAACCAATTGATCGTAAGACGAATGACATCCTCTCTCTCTCTCTGTCTCTACCTGTGATCTCTCTGACGGTGCGGAACACATTTAGTCGCTCAGGATCCAGAGCGCCAATACCATGATACATGTCTCTGTCAAACAAAGCAAAACATGGAATGAGTTTAAGGAATGCAAAGAGTGCTTGTGCACAGTCTTCACACACAGATGAGCGTGTCAATTTATAACTTAATGCCATTGTGGGGACTCTATTCTTACCGGTGAAATCACAAAACAAAATGCACACAAACGTGTCCCTGCTCTTAATATACAATCATTGATGAACATCTTTGGTTTTAATGAAGAAGAAGAAAAAAAAAACTATATGAGGGCCGATTAGAACCCGGAACCTTTGACACAGTTTACAAAAATTCTAGGGAATTAAAAAAACTAAGGGGAAAAAAACATTGGGAATTAAAATGTTAACATCTGATCTATGTATTTATTCACTAATGCAAAGAATCTCGGGACTAATAATATATTTGACGCAAAAATTGTTTGCAAATAGTCCCAAAATGATTAATCCCCAAACTAGAATTAGACCTAGAATTTTGTTCACTGTTCTGTTTCTTTATACTTTATAAAGAATTTTAAAAAAGTGCCCCCCCAAGACATGGTTACGGCCTTAGTTTATAGCAGCTTTTGAGGGCCCATAGATATTAAAAGAGAAACACAAATGTCATTTGTGAGTGCTCAAAACTGTCAACCTGGAAGATTTAAAGGGGTCATGAACTGAGAAATCATATTCTGCCTCTCCAGAAGAAAATCAATGCCTATTTCACCATTGCAACTTTGGCCCCGCCCAGTAGCATGTTAGTGAGATGACGAGGAGAGAAAAGCGGCAGGATCACTGGACATAAAATAATATGACTTTCCAAAGGATCCCAATGCTGGGAATGTGGTTATTTTATTTATTTTCAACAATTTGAATTTCTCAGTTGAGCATTATTTATTTGTATTCGGTACATTTCACTGTGGATTCTTTGGTAAATCAGTCACAATTTCAGCACATTCTTTGCAAACAGACTTTTACGATATGGACTCGGCAGTAATGCCACAACATGTAAGTAACTGTTTATTCTAATGCCTGATTTTGTGATCAGTCAACTTCACACCGTTTCACTCTTGAGCTGTCAATCAAACAGCATGAGTTTATCAGTGACTGAGTTCTAGACTCCCGTCAACACTTCCGTAATAATCAACAAATCTCTTATTTACATTGTGTTTGCACTGTTGGTTATGATGAAAGCATTCGTTAGTGTGCAGAAATTGAATTGCAATGACGAGATCGCTGCATTCATGCACCTAACATGTCTGTGATTGGCTACAATGCTCATCACTGCAACTTTTAACGGCACAATCTAAATATAATGCCATAAATCTAAATATAATGCTATATTCAACACTTTTCACGATTAGTTAACCTTGAGAGCTGTAATCATATTCTGCCTCTCCAGAAGAAAATCAATGCCTATTTCACCATTGCAACTTTGGCCCCGCCCACTAGCATGTTAGTGAGATGACGAGGAGAGAAGAGCGGATCACTGGACATAAAATAATATGACTTTCCAAAGGATCCTAATGCTGGGAATGTGGTTTACTAAAAGTTTACGAGAGCGCTCCACATGTCATACTTAGCTATTGCATATGCAAAGATGTTAGCCAATCACAGCACTGAGCGTTTACACTGAAGTCTCACAGCAGACACGCCCCTTCAAACAGAGCATTCAAGTCAGGGGGCTTAGGAAAAATGTCTTTTTTTTCTAAATTATCAAACATTTTAATGTAAAAATCATACTAACATTAAATGTGCACCCCAGGAAACATTATAAAACAATGCAGTTCATGACCCCTTTAACAATTTCTTACCCTTTGATGCCCGTGATGAGGAAGATGAGGTTGCCGTTGATCTTGGTGCAATTGACAAACTTCTCAATGTTGCTGGAATCTACGGTTTGAGCCGTTTGAAGACTGCCGGTACCTATACCATCACACACTGAACACCACATACAAACAAACATGAACATACCCACGGAGATATGTTCCTAAGAAGCGTAGAGATTATTTTCTGTTATTTGAAAATATGGTAAGTATTGTACTTTTAGGACAGATGTCAGTGCACGGGATGCACATCTTGATGTTATTTTCCTCCACTTCCATCTTGTTGCTCGGACAGGCTCTGACACAAGAGCTGTGATCCACCACAAAGTTATCTATGTCAAAGAACGACAGAGCTTAGCTTTGTTTAAAAAAAAAACGTTTTTAAGGGGCAGTTCACCCAAAATTAAACATTTGTATTTATTTAATTATTCAAAGCTAACTTACGTGGGCATTTCTTGACACAGAAAGCTCCATAGGTGTATTTGGCGTTGGGATTGTGTTCGAGCTGGAAGGTTGTTGGATTGTAGACGAATGGCTGAGGACATTGTGTCACACAGGCCCCGCTGTCATTAAAGTTGGTACAAGCCTGCAAAAACAGTCATGCAAGTATGTGTTCGATCAATAAAACATGACTATAATGAAGAGACACATCAGCTCCAGCTAAAAATATGTTCTAACTAAGAATGCTTTGCATGTTCCCTTTAAACAAACTTTCTATTAAAGGGGTCATATTATGCTTTTTTAATGCTTTCCTTTTCCTGTACTGTATCTGTTTGCCCATATATACGATCTGCAAAGTTACAAAGCTCATAGTGTCCCACAAAGCGATTTATTCTATCTAACAGAGTACAGTGCTCCAGACCTGCTTAAAACGCCTCGATCAAAGTCCAGATATTACTTTGTGAAATATTAGCATAATGCTCGCCCAAAGGCATTCGCAAAGAGAGAGGAAAAGTCTTCAGTCAATTATAGTATTGTCGCCATGTCACTTAGACGCTGTGTGTTTGTACATGAAAGCAAAAACGACTCGTGCGGCTTTCCGAAAACAGATGTAATTAGGAATCAGACAGTTAATATTTATTTAAAGCTGTTTGAAACAGTACAACCCAATAGTGTTTTAGTACCCGAGACCGGTCTTGGTCTTGAGAGTGGTTTTAAGATCATTTTTTGAAGGTCTTGGTCTTGTCTCGGTCTTGCCCACATTTGTAGCCAGTCTCAGATTTAGAGGACGCAGGATTTTTTTTCAAGACCGGTCAAGACCACAACTGCTGGGATATTACTAAATTTCTGGTGCATTGTCTGATTCATTTATTAACAGCATTAATGTGATTGGATGTAAAACTTGCTGCTCCATGATGCAATCAATAACTTATTTATTTTCTGTGCCGGTTCAGAAATTACTGAGGGATTGTAATGCCACCAGAAATGTATACAAATGCTCACAAAATTCAAGATATTGTTGCAAAAAAGTACTTGTATTTTTATATTATAATGTGATATAATCAAGCAATATTCACAAGAGCCAAAGAGAGCCGTTTCCACAAATTTGATAATGACTGCAAACATGATGATGCTTTAATACAAACACTATTTATTTTTCTTTTTAAACATTATTCTCAACATAATTTGTGCCTTTGTAATTTACCAATTCAGATGCAACTTTTGTACCACGTCTGCAGTGCAAAGATGGATTTTGTTGTTAATGATTTCATTTGATTAGTAACAGCTTTATATAGTGTCTTTCTAATTATATTTCTTGATAAAAAATAAGTCATTTCTCAGGTGGTAATGTGGATATTTACTGTATGAATTTAAGGAGTGCTGGTCTGCACTTTACTGGTCTGCTGCACTTTACTGGTCTGCTTTTACATTTACATTTAGTCATTTAGCAGACGCTTTTATCCAAAGCGACTTACAAATGAGAGCAATAGAAGCAGCTAGAACGGTCTGGTCTTGGTCTTGACCCGGTCTCGCCCTGCCTTGGTCTTGGTCTTGTCTTGGTCTCAACCCCTAAAAGTCTTGGTCTTGGTCACACATTAGTCTTGATCTCGGATTAGGTGGACTTGACTACAACACTACCACCCAATGTTTGATTGTGTACAGCACATTTTACACAGCTTCCTGAACCTGGGAGAGTGCAAAGCCGGCTGCTGCTCGTTCTGCTCAAGTCATGCTTGCATAGTTGGTTCCAATCGATCGGCTTGATCATCCACATTTTCAGAATCCAACTCGGGCGTTGAAGCTGAAGCTCACAATTATGGTAAGGAGCATTACATTTCCGAAACATGCTTGAGGTTTCACGCACTAGGCCTGCTGGCCAATCAGAACACTCTGAGCTTTTCAGAAGGAGGGGCTTTGTAGAAGTCCCAATGGAGGGAAAAAAAGGTACTGTACAGTATGTGAAAACTGTTTTTTTTATTTTTAAATTTCAAAGCATGTTTACCTGTTCTATTAACCCAATAAACAAAAAAATGAACTTTTAAAACAGCATCTCATGACCCCTATAACGTTTGTATATAACTTTGAGAGAACCTTGTTAGGGTCAGAGACGTTCTGAGAACGCTCCCTCGCCTTCAAATTATTTTAAAAACAATTACCTTTATTACACTTGATAATCATGCAGAAGCAGGTAAAAATAAAGAGTTGACATACAAAGCAGTCCGTGTCTTTTGGTCCGAAACAGCCTCCTGCACATTCACGGTGGCAGCAGTTACTGACGTACGGACCAAAACAGCGTCCATCACACTGCTCTGCACACACCGTCTTTGTCACTGTAACCACAAAGACAAAAGTGAAGCGCATCTGTGGAGTTGTTATTACTTTACTTTCCTGTAAATATGTCAAAAGTCACCAGGACACAGAAAAAACCTTGAATCTATTATTTGTCAGACAAACTGTGCAACCCTTCATCATCCGTGACACTCTATGGAGCTGGATCCTCTTTAATTATACCTAATTATGTAGAACTGAACCTGCTATCCCCTGCCGTCCCTCCTTTTGTGTCTGCCACCCACTCATGAGCGCATCACTACAGGTTGTGCCACAAGTGTGCCAGAGAAGATCAGCGAGTTCCCAAGAGCAATCACTCTAGGTGCTTCAGAATGTTTTTACATTACAGACAGAACTCATTTATTTTCAATGTCTGAAACTCCCTTTTGTCTCTCAAACTTTGATATACAGCAATATTCCAAGTTTTGTTATTTTGAAGTTTAAATAGGAAGTTACCGCATGAAGTGCATTTTTTTTATTTGCCAACTTGTATTATGTTGTCCTAAAATGCACCTATTATGCTTTATTTAAACTTTCCTTTACCGTGTAATTTAGCTGTTTGTGCATGTTGTGCATCTCGGTTGTAGTCCTGACATTATTTCTGTGACTTAAAGGATTAGTTCACCCAAAAATGAAAGTTAGCCCATGATTTACTCACCCTCAAGCCACCCTAGGTGTATATGACGTTCTTCTTTCAGACGAACACAATAAGAGTTTTATATTAAAAATAAAACTTTAAGGGGTGTGCATTATTGTTCTAATAATTGAACGGCCCGGAGTCAATTATTCCGCTTATACTACAGTTACCACACCTCAAGACATCGATCCGAAGATATATTTAAAGGGATTCGTCCGGTTTTTGTACTTAAATCGCTATTGTGAGTAGGACTATTTCTTCCGCGTCTCATCCAACGGCTCTTTTGCTAGTTCCGAAACGTCATTTTAAAGCTGTTAACGAAGGCTTGAGCCGTTGATAGCATTCTACTGCAGTTATTAATGAAGTTATTAGAAGAGAGAGAGAGAGAGAGAGAGAGAGAGAGAGAGAGAGAGAGAGAGAGAGAGAGAGAGAGAGCGAGAGCGAGCGAGTGCTTGTGTGAATTAGGCTACCTCTGTGCGTCTCTAAACAACTGTTATTACCTCACTAGTGAAAAAATGTCACGTGTAGCCTTTAAGTTGCTCCACTATATAGACTAACTGATCAAATCGTCAGGGCAGCGCTGACACCTTTAGTGCAAACTGTAGTGCGTGTGCGTATATGTGTGATTTCAGTAATGAGACAGAAAAGCTTGCCGTTGATGTCCGCTTCCGTCTGTTGGATTTCATCTGGACTGTCTAATACTGCTGCCGCCCAGTTGTTGAACGTTTTATATTCACCGTAAATATTAAGATTTACTTTAGGAAAATCGTCTGTCATATTGTTGTTTTTTAGTCCTGTAATTTCCGTTATTACGGTTAACTATGCGAAGTGATATGGAACTGTAATGCGGTCAAGAGCTGCCTGGAACTACGTTCGCTGTGCGTCTCCCAGAAAATAATCGCACACCTCAGAACGTTCATCAGCCAATCAGATTCAAGCATTCAACGGCCCCGTAGTATAAAGAACATTTAACATATAAGTTGCAAGCAGTGAGGCCGAGGGACTGTGAGAACGGGGCGAGGCCAGTGGCCTGATGATGATGAGCGCCAGCTGCGCGCCACACCTGCCTCGTGTCTCACGGAGGAGCTCAGACGCATTAAAAGAAGGAGCGACGACAGTGAAGGATGAGAGAGGACCAGGCCTGGATTTTACGTTGTGTTTTGTTTATGTTTTATTATGTATGCGCGGCAGTCGTCCGTGAGGAGGCTTTGTCAAAGTTTGTTAAACGTTCACCGGTTCCCGCCTCCTTCTTCCCATAACAACATACCTCATTACAATATACCTGTTCTCAAACCAAGCTCATGCTCCACTCTTTTTATCAATAGTACAGTTTTTTTGTTCCATTAGAATGCACTAAAATGTCTGTTAGCATAAGTTGACATACTACTATCACATCAATAATATAATACTGAGAAAGGGCTGAAGGTCACATCACCATGAAAGCCTTAATACATTGCAATTTGTCTGTGTGTATGTGTTGTTGTGCAATATAATTGATAAAGCATATGTTAAATACTCACAGCTTTGGCACTGATCCTCCTGGGGGCCCCAGCAGCGGCCGTTACAGGAGCGATGACACCTCCTGCCTGTGGGATACATCTTATCGTTAATCCTGAACAACAACAACAACACTACTTCAATTGCTGTGGGATTTGTTTTATACAATGTCCCCACTTGGTTTTGTCACCGACTAGATTTAATTGACTGTTTTATAATTACCAAGCGAGTGCGCTTGAGTGGGACCCTGAGTAACAATATCACTTCAATTAAAAGTGATCATTTTTAAAAAGAAATTCTGCTATTATCCGAGTGTTGCAAAAAGACTTTGAAACTTTGTCAACAGTTCGCAACAGACTACAGCCTCTTTGAGACACTGAATTTGGAAATTCCACATTGTATGTGAATATAGGGATTAGGGCTGGGTAATGACACCAATTTCACAATTTGATTCGATTTCAATTCACAAGCTTATGATTCGAATTCGATTTGATTCAATTTCGATTATTTTGGATATATATATCAGGTACAATACATGGCAAATTTTTTCAAGGAAAACAAATCTCTGAACTAATGCTGTAAATTATGGGAGTCAGTTGTGGCCTACTATAATATTGAAGGTAAAAATGTACTGATTTGTGCATTCGAATATTGCACTTTAATAATTATTTAATCAACATCATCCTCAATAAACCCGTCTCCAGCGTGTTGCCTCCGGTCCTTCGAATATTCCGATCTATTATGACCTCTGACCTGTAAAGTTGCCAGAATAATAATAATACGCTGTTTGTTAATTGGCCAGAGGAGAACTGGCACCCCGACTGAGCCTGGTTTCTCCCAAGGTTTATTTTTCTCCATTAGGTCACCTGATGGGGTTTTGGTTTCCTTGCCACTGTTGCCTCTGGCTTGGCGTGCTCAGTTGGGGACACTACATTTTTCAACTAAACATCTAAATAAATCTAATTAATAAACTAAATTAACCATATAAACTAAATTACTGATCTAATTATTGATCTAAAACCCACACTGTCACCGTATGGAAATTTAAATGAACTGATGACATCAAATGGCTATACAGCTTAATAAAATTATGCTTCATTATTTTCCTGTTTAACACTGTAAAGCTGCTTTGAAACAATCTACATTGTTAAAAGCGCTATATAAATAAAGTTGACTTGACTTGACTTGACTTCAATTACACTCTATGGGCTTCATTCATGAAACACGAGCAGAACGAATTTGTGTGTAAATCGATCTTAAAGCCGTTCTGACGTAAATTTTAGGGTTCACAAAAAAGTTTGTATTTTCAAAATGTTAGTTGGTACGAAAGAAATGTACACCTGCTCCCTACCACATGTAGATGGTGCGTAAAACATTTGAACGTTCTGTGTTCTAATTTAGCCAACCTGACAACATTGCATTTTGATGCACTATGTACTGTAATAATATTTTCTATATTTTCTAATAATCTTTTTTTTTCTTTCTGTTCAGCGTTGGGTAATAGGCAGCGCTCGTCACTGTCACTTTTTACCTGGACGTCCAATCACAGTGGAGGAGGGGTGGGACAAAAACTACACCGACCAATCATTCCACGTGTACACCGACTGAACAGCAATAATGGAGAAGTTAATACTGATTTTTACTGTATTTTTCATAATCAGTAATACTCTTCAAAATAAGATACTAGTAACACACTACTGCCATGGATATTCTATATCATATTCATAGCAATCAAAGTATCTCAGATGGAAAAACGCTGCCCTTGCAGAGCGCTTTCAAGCGCCACCAGCTGGCCGTTTTCAGAAGAGCACCAGGCATTTTTAGCTGGATAAAATGCTTTGATGGACACATGATAATTTAATATGTATTGCTAGGCATATGGCCAATTAGTCTCTTTAGCATTTGTGCAATATACTGGAGCCAAACCTGAGAAAGAAGTCCAGAAGAATGAGGAATGTTTGGAATTCATTAATATACACACGTTTAACTACCAAATCCGTGGTATACGAAGCGTTTGTGAATCTGGAGGAGAGTTTTCGTAAATGTCCATTTTACACGCAAATTACTCAGAATTTGCTCATATAGTTACGAAAGTTTCATGAATGAGGCCCAACGATGGGTTTTTGAGTGACCACAGCACCAAAAGGGTATTTATGTTTTAGAATTTCATAATAAAATGGACATAATTTGAAATCTGAGACTTTGTTTCATATCAATAGTAACAAAGCACAAAGATTATTGCGATTTATTGTGTGGGAGGTGAGCTACAGTGTTCCATTTATTCATCAACTGAAAACAGGATGACTAATCGATTCTCGGGATATAAGAATCGATATCGTTTCGTAAAAATGAGAATCGATTAAAATCGAGAAATCAATATTTTTTACCCAGCCCAAATAGGGATCGTAAAAATTCAGTCAAAATCTATTATTACCCGTCATTTTAATTTCAAAATTAATGATAATTAAAATTTTAAAACATTGATAATTAAAAAGACATTTAATATCTTTCATTCAGATTTTTATTCACAAACTTACAGGACAAGTATATAGGCATTTATTTATATTATGAAAAGAAAGTTGAAGAAAGACTGTGCATCACTTTTCAGTTTTCATCTTGAACATTTGGAGACGGATTTTGAGTGAATGCGGTCATCCCTTCCTCTTTACTATGTTACAGAATGAAACATGAATGAACATCAGAAAATATGTTGAAAGATACAATTTACAGAATTCCGTATCATGTCACATGTAATCATAATCAGTGTTGCAAACAATGTCACATAACATTATACAAAAAGATTTCAAATAAATGTAGTTCTTTTGAACTTTTTGTTCATCAAAGAATCCAGATGAAAATGTATCAACGTTCCCACTAAAATATTAAGCAGCACAACTGTTTTCAACATTGATAATAATAATAAATGTTTCTTGTGCAACAAATCAGCATATTAGAATGATTTCTGAAGGATCATGTGACAGTGATGCTGAAAATTCAGCTATTAAATATACTAAAATAGATATTAATAATTCTAATAGTAATAATATTTCAAATATGACTGTTTTTACTACATTTTTATCATGAGAGACTTTCTTTCAATCCCCAAACATTTGAACAGTTGTGTATAATAAATGAATGTATGCATGATTTAAAAGTTGCATGCCATTTTTAGGCATTTAAATGTAAATGCACACTTTCACCAATGTTTCAGTATTACTGTAAAACGTTTTTACTAACTTGTTCGCTACAGCCTGACATTTAGCATACATCTTTTGAATGCACACAACAATTTCAAAGTCAATTCATGAAAAATATTCATTATTATAGCCCAATTTAATTCATTAAACATATCCAAACACTCACATGTGTTGCCACTGTTGTTTGAGGGCACAACCAGAAGTTCAGAACGCGGGTTCTTGATGATGTCTTGCCAGTGGATGGTGTCAGCATGGCACAAGAACTTGTTCTGATCCACATACACGCCTCCATTCAGGATTTCTACAACAGTGAAAATTGTAAAAGAGGGTGAATTAGGAATCATGTTCACAACGTGCTGCGTTCGAGCCATTTTGCCTATTTCACCCCTTACAGAAAAAACACATGAATTTTGCACATGTGAAGTTCATGTGTTTTTTTTCTGTAAGGGACAGCATAAATAATATTGTTTGTGCATATCAAAGACGTACAGTTCATTCTAAGGTCAGATATAACCCTGATTGCTCTATGAAACCAGTTTATGATTTATAAATGAAATGTAATGAAAATAATCTCTCACTCTCTCTTTTAGAACAGGATTTAAGAATGAAATCACCCAAGTTAAGGAGCTTATAAAAGATCAAGCAAGATTATGAGCATATCAATGTGTCTGTAGAGATTGGGAGCATATGCATTATGTGGTGGAGGTAGTATATTCAAGCTGATAGACGCCACATTCCTTTTAAATCCCTCCCTCCTGTTCCCCTGTAACAAATAGTGCTAGGTTTAGCGCTCTGATGAACAGCCTCAGTTACTGAGAAATCAGATATTGTGTTCTGTAAGCCTGCTTAAAAAAAAAAAAAACGTAGAACTGTTTGGTTAATAGCCTCCAACAACCTCTTCTGATGAATGAGGCAGTAGCTGTTTAAAATGGGTTAGTACGGTTTCATTCACTCTTGAA
Source organism: Romanogobio albipinnatus (assembly GCA_023566225.1). Lineage (NCBI taxonomy): Eukaryota > Metazoa > Chordata > Actinopteri > Cypriniformes > Gobionidae > Romanogobio > Romanogobio albipinnatus. The sequence continues at coordinate 7,961,858 of CM042241.1, forward strand.
GAGAAACAAATAGGAAGTTAATGAAGCAGTATTATTATTCAGATGCTGGCTACCCCTTCATAATAAACTGATGTAACTTTATAAGTTACATGGCTGAACAGTTCTGTTAGAACGCCTCAGATCTGCACAGGGTTTGATTACTGAACCCACACAACTGATTAGAGCTCACTATTAAAGCTTCAGCAAATAGCATCACTGTTTCTTGTTTTTAATTGCTAAGCCCACACAGAATGGATAAAATGGATCTGAGCACTAGTATACAATTAGCCTAATCTTTCAAAAATACACAAATTGTTATCTGTAAACATTGTGAATGTATCATGCATTATATATTTTATAATTGCACAACTCTTATAAGAAATCATCATCAAATCAGCATATTAGAATGATTTCTGAAGGATCATGTGACACTGAAGAATGGAGTAAGGATGCTGAAAATTCAGCTTTGCCATCACAGGAATAAATTACATTGTAATTACATAATACAACTGTCATAATATGTTTTCCCCTGCGGGTTAAAGATTTGACATATTGCATAAATTATATTTGACTGAAATGCTTGTATTGAAAAAGAAAAATATTCTACCAATGATAAAATAGTGATTTTTATGATCACTACTTTAACCCTACACTCTAAAAAAAAAAGGTTCAATATGGCACCAAAAATGGTTCTTCGTCGTAATCATAGAGGAACCACTTTTGGTGCTATATAGCACCATATCTTAGCATGTTCAGTATATGGTAGCAGTGCTATATAGCACCATAGTTAGCGGTGCTATATAGCACCTTAGTCAAAGAACCGGTGAAGAACCTCTGAAGAACCACTGAAGAACCACTGAAGCACCAAAATTGGTGCTATATAGCACTAAAAAAGGTTCCCCTATGATTACGAGCCAAGAACCATTTTTGGTGCCATATAGAACCTTTTTTTTTAGAGTGTATTTTAACGATCTAAGCACATGGTCTAAAGCGCAATTTTGCTAGTTTAACGACGGGAACAATGGTCGTGCGCACATCTCTTTCACATCTCTAGTTCGGTTCATTTGGTTCGAACCAAGGACAAAACAATTATACATTGTAGCATTTTTTTGTTCCTTTTCACACCACACTGATTGCTTTGGTCAAAATGCAGTCACATGACAACATCCACATCACTCATTGGCCATGGCGCATTTCCTAAACTGCTTTTCGATTGGTCAGAATTTACGTGCGGGAAAATTCCAACAGAAGAGGAAAAGCCAGCAAACAACACGGAGACAACACAACTATGGAGAGACGAATGCGCGGGCTGTTTTTGTCCCTGGCCATAATCTATTACATTGTTTGTATACATCACAATATGCAAACGACACATTTCTATAATGAAGCGCGGATGCGGCTTGAAAACAACGTTCTAATGCACTGCAAACGATCGCACTGTTCTTGTGAGTTTTCGAAAGTTGGGACCTAATATGGTTATCGGACCAAATTTCTATGAGGCTCCGCACCTCCTCACTAGTTTGTCCGCGAGCTGCCATGCTAAAGTGCAAACTGTCAACAAACGCTTCCTCATCCCATAATGCACAGCGCAGCTGACTACGGCAGCTGGTTTAGTCCAAAAATGATCAGTACTTTTTGCCACAAACGAACCGCTCCAGAGAGCTTTTGTTTGAAAGCGTACCGTTTGGTCCGCTTTTGGTGCGCGCCCGATTCCGATTGCTGCTTTCACACCTGACCAAACGAACCGCACCAAAGGGGAAAACTAACTCTAGTATGATACAGCCGAACTAAATGAGGCAGGTGTGAAAGCACCCTAAAAGGGTTGTCCCTATTCTCTTAAAGTCGGCATGAAACGGAAGTTGAGATCGTAATTTTTCCATGTTTTGACATATATCGGAGTGAAACCTTCGCGAACAATAATATATGTGGGCGGGGCTTGATTCTGTCCACTGGGAATTGATTGGATGGTTGTGGTTTGCTATTGGTCGATCTTGTGTGTGAGCGACAGGTTGCTCCACCCTCGCGCCAGTAAACACGTCATCAGCTGCAGGAGATGTTATTTTTAAGATTACGAGGGCACATGAATTTATAAAAAATAATGATGTGTAGATAAATCATTTATAATAAATACTGCAATTTTCAGTTAAAAAAAAAGAAAGGTCAATTTTGATTTCATGTTGACTTTAATCAGTAATGGGTGTGTTTTGGGTGTAACGTGCGTGTCATCTCCCATTCCCTTTAAAAGCCAGTCGCGCTTACACCATGGCGGATGCGCTATTTGCCGGAATATAGACAACCTCAACCTGATGAGTCATTTTAAATACATGTGTGTATTGCCACGATTGGTCAAATAATAAGCCAATTTCATTTGTCATTACTGCAAATAGGTCATTCTGATAGATGCAATGATTGTGACATAGGCATTTGTATATTTATGTACACATTAATAATCTTTTACATTTTATTCCTTTAATTTTTCATATTTAAAAACGTTTCTGTGCTGCTGCGCATCCCTGTGTGTGTAATAGGCAGAGTGCAAGCGCATTGTGCACCTGCCTATAGGCGCATATTACTAACGCGCTCTTTTAATAACAAAAACAACATTGAGCTATTAACAACAATGCGCCTGAACGCACCTCATTTTCAGACCAGCATGCCCATGGGCGCACAAATGGGGGCAAATGCATTTGCTAAGGTGAAGGGTATACCGACACATAGACAAGCTAAAGATTGAATTTATGCACATTTTGACTCAATATCTCAAATAAACTCACTGACCAGCATTACTAGTTTACCATGTCTCAGAGCCCTCATCCCTGCATTCAAAATGAACCCAGGGGTGATCAAGGGTATTTAAACATGACAAATTCACTTCCTTTGAGTGAAAGTGAAATATTCAAATTTTCTTTCAGCACTTCCGCGATGATGGAAGTGCAGTGTTCAGGGGGAAAGGTTGAGACTGTGAATGGAACAACAGACCATGAATACATTTTTAAAGAGTCACTTTTGACATTCACAGCCTGCATGAGAAACACTTCACATCATTAACATCTTTTTGATGAGTTCATCTGCACACAATTCTCAAAGAAGGTGGCGAAAAGGCAGGGATCCATTCAACAACAATTGTAATAAATCTATATTTAAATGAGAATGCTATCAATTTGAGAGCTTAAATAAAGTTATTGAGATAAAGTGCTTTTGAAGAAAAATTAAAAGAGGGGGAAAAAAGTTGAGCTAATCAAAATGTTTTAAAATATATATTATGGAGTCATCTGAAGGGCAAGCACTTATCGTACATACTGCATCCTTATCGGCCAGAGAAATTGGGCGACATTATGGCACCCCTATTAACGTTAACTGCCAGCCTCCATCTGTAAACATAACTCAATCAATTCTATGGCACAAATAAACTGTGGGTCACAGCGGAGCACAGTGCAATGTTTCTTAAACTGAAAATCATAGACATATATATCAAAATAAATATAAGCCGAAAATCACATCACAAAAAAAACAGGCTTATTAACTTTGTTGTAATTATAAAATATGAACTTTATAATAAAACAATAATCATTAACAAGCATTATATGGCAGAGGCCGATGATTGAAGCAAATGTAAATAAAGCATATAACATAACATAATATACGTTTGTATATGTTTGTATATGTATCTGTTACAAATCTGTGCATATATTTTACCGGGTTTTTTAAGGACAACCAACAAAATCAGAAATTAAAGTAGAAGCATAGATGCATTTGTATTCAAGTTTAAATGTGCAGCTGTGCAATAACCAATTAATGTTTTTTTTTTTTTATAAGACAGAAGACAAGCGAGAAAACATTGTTCATTAACTCAAATTGGGAAGACATTGTCAGACTATTAAAATGCCTTTTTATGTGATTAAAAATTCACCTCATATTGTTATTTATTTATTTACTTAGATCTGACAGAAAATGCAATAATTTTGCATAAAATTTAATTGAATATTAATATTAAAGTCAAATTAAAACAGTGCAAAAAACCACTAACGTTTGACAAATAATCCTCATCTCATTCTGTCTGTGTCCATTTTTACATGGACAAATCATAATCAGTAAGATGCAAATGAGACTGGCAAACCTAAAGGACAGGTCACCAGTGCACATATGAAGAAACCAGGCTATAAATCAAGAATGAGCATTTATTGAAAACATAAAAAAAAAAAATGCACTAAGTATTTTTTTGATATTGTGCATTTTTTTTAATAACATCCAGGAAACACTTTATTGTGCAGTGCCCTTGTTACATATGTTACATGTACTTACCATAGTAATAACAGTAAATGATGCATAATTACATGCAACTAACCCTCAGCCAAACCCTAACCATAAGTACATGTAGTTAATTAATATTACTCAGTACTTAAATATATAATTACACTGTAACAATGACACTGTAAAATAAAGTGCTACCAACATCCTAATCATTGAATCATGTTATGCCAAGCACTATTTTATAATGCCTGTTCACTTTAGAATGTGCATTAACTGGTTAGCCTAAAGAAATTTAAACATTAAAATAAATATAAAAAAAATGTTTCATTCATAATAACATAAACATAGTAATAAATTTAAAAAATCACATGATGTGAGCTAAAAAGCAAAATCATCAATATGATCGCTGTTGTCTAATTTAGACATAAAAATATAATATTTAAAACAAATATTCAGATTTTTAAACAGGAGCTGTCTGCCTATAACCAATATAAAAAAAAGCACTTTGGTCAACTCTTTTCATGAAGCCTTGTTCACACCAACAGCAATTTTAATGATTGAATATTAAAATAAGATTCTGTCATTCTACTTTGACAAGGAATCAATTTTCATGCTGTTAGAAATTATCATTATGCAGGGAAAGCATTTGAAATACGACATTTCATGAACAAGAACAATTATTAATGCATGAATCAAAATCAGTTAGAATCAGAGGCATCACTAGGCCCATTTTAGGAGGGCTTTAGCCCCCCTATAATTCCACCCAGCCCAGCCCCAACCTAAAGATTTGCGATTAAAGATTATGTACACTAATTCAGGATCGCCTTGTCCTCCTTTAAAACTCATATGAAACCGGCAGAAGGCTTCAGCTCATCCCTGTACTAGACTGCGTTATTCAACATGTGTCAGAGGCAGAGGACAAACTATGTGCATTTATTGATAGATATAGTTCTTTGTCATAAATGGAGTTTACATAATATGATTCGGGAGTAATTCGAGACGGTTTACCATGTACTGTAAAATCTGGGCTTATTTATTTATTGATTATTTTTACAAAATTCATGAGACTTTGTGACTTGTCCTACTCTTGCTATACTTCATACTTAGTGCAAAAAAATTGCTAATTTTAAAAATAATATTAATTGGATAAATCCAAAAGCAAGACGCGTGGAAATAACTATAAAAAGGAGGGGAAATGGCACATTAGATAATGAGTGGTCCTCTGCTGCCAACCACTGGTTATAGTTGTAATTTCATGTCATTTTCATGTTTAAAATGTGTTTGTTTTCCACCAGGTGACAGTAATCCTCAACTAAAGCATGGTATTTTCCATGTTATCTCCATGAATGGAAAAAATAAATGAAGATCTTCTTCTAGATAATTACTGTAATACAAAGTTTGTCTGTATTCTTAATGACTATTAATGCATATTATCTGGTTATTTAAATTTATTAGAAAAAAATTCAGGGATTAAGTTGATAGGTGGTGTAGAACTATATATATATATATATATATATATATATATATATATATATATATATATATATATATATATATATATATATATATATATATATATATATATATATATATATATATTAAATCATACCCTCATTTGGGGCTGAGCCCCCATAATCTTCTCCTGCCCAAACTTCTCAGAGGAGACAAATGATGCTCCCATAATAAACAATAAACATTCTCAACTTCGCACAGCATGTGCTCACACAGCGATGACAAACTTCTGTTCACTTTGTCGCTGTCAGTGCGAACGGCCCTTAATATCCTCTACTGAGGCTTCAGATCATGATCCACGGCCCTCCGTCACTCCTGCCCTCCGCCCCACATTCACAATGCATCTCATTACTCAGCCACACAGGGAGGGGAGTTTGGCTTGTGGAGATAGAAGAGCGTCCCAGAAATCACACCCAGCAGCAGGGTCTCAGGAGGGTAGGCTGGGAGGGTTGGTGGAGCGATGATACGGCTGCCATCTCATGTAAGAACAAAACCAAAACTTGACAAAGCCAGTCTTTATTTTCTAGCAAACTTAAATATAGCACAACTGTCACTGGTGTAGCAAGTGTGAAGAAATGCCTAAAACCTGTTCCCCCAAACTTCCTAGGAAATGTAGAAATCAAGAAGGAAAATGAGTGTTACAACATTCCTGTAGCTCAAACAATAGAGCATGGGGCTAGCAATGTCAATGTCAAATGCATGAGCTGCTAAAAAATGCATACTTTAAATTCAGTGTAGTCTTTTGGATGAAATCGGCCACCAAATGCATTCATGTAAATGTGTAGCTTTTCCTATTTGCTTCAGTGTTTCCCACAGGATTTTGTGAAACTATGGTGGACATCGCTCCACTGTGTTTAAAATGTATGGCCTCTGGAACTAGGGAATCAAAATATATCCCTGAGCTTGAGAGGCTGTTTATTCTTATCCAATTTTTAACTAGGAAATTGGTATTTACGATAATTCCAATAGCGCATGTAGGCAGCAAAAGTGCACACTTCGCTTTGAAACATGCAGTGCAAAAAGACTATATACTTATTTAACTAGATTTTAGTTGGTTTGATAGATATTTTGCCAAAAGCAATGGAGCAAACAACTTTAGAGACCTTTTATGTTATTATAAGAGGTTTTCAAATATTTTCAATTCATTATGAAACTGCCGGCAACAGATTAGACTATGGTACTTGTCTAATTAATGGGAAACACTTGTCACTGTTCATCAGTCCATCGTCTCGTCCTCTCTGTTTGTGTGGTTGTGTTGGAGGCGTGGTTATTGATTGCTGCTCTGATCACCACCACCTGCTGCAATCATTATCCCTGCCTATTTATACGTGTCACTTACATCCCTCATTGTCAGTTCGTTACAGGCTGTCCTGCGGTTCCTGGTGCCCGCTCTTCTGTCTCCCGGGAGATTTGTCCTCGTTCCGGTTTCCGGATTCCTGCCGCTCGGTTTTGCCTGCTGCTTGCCTGCATCACGAACCTGTTTGGAGCTTCCGCCTGCTTGTTCTCCTGTGCACCTGGACTTCCTGCATGCTCTGTCTTTGTCTGCCTTATTCTCTGTTCATTCTCTATGGTCTTCGGACGTTACACGAACTCTGTGCAGTTTAACGTGTGTCAATAAATGAGTTTAATCGCTATTGGATCTTTCAGTCTCTTTTTCAATACGTGACAGAACGATCTGACCCCGAAATGGATCCAGCGAGAGTCGCAGAACTGCAAGAGTACCTCACAACCAGTAATCAGAGAATGGATCACCAGGATGAACTGGTAACCACCACTGCTCAAGCAGTGCAGGCACTCGTGACGCAGGTGTCCGAGCTCTCGACCCAGATCCAACAACTGAGATCGCCCACTGCACCCACCCGCTGTTTGTTCCCCACAACCCTGTCAACATCATCGGCCAGCATGAGCCGCGGATTCCCACGCCGGAGCGTTATTCGGGCGAGCCCGATTTGTGTAGACCTTTCTTAACCAGATGCTCACTGTTCTTTTAATTACAGCCTATGACGTTTTCCACAGAGACTTCTAGAGTGGCTCTGGTGTTGAATCTGCTGGCGGGACGTGCTGCGCTTTGGGGAACGGCAGTTTGGGAGAATAAACAACCTTTCTGCATCTCGTTCCTTGCACTCTCGGAAGCGATCAACGTTTTCGTACGAGGAGGACCCCTGAGTGTCGTGAGTTTCTGGACGGAGACACGGTCAGTCCACCCCACGATCACGAGCCCATGCAGGTGGGGAGAGCTCGGCTTTCCCGGGAGGAGAGAGAATGTCGGAGGACGGGAGGACTTTGTCTCTATTGCGGCGCGGCGGGGCATTTCCTCAACCAGTGTCCGTTAAAAGATCGAGCCTGACAGTAGAACGAGGGTTACTGTCGGGTGGAGCTGCGTTGGGGAAATCCTCATCCGTGACCCTCCTTCCAGGAAGAGGGCAACCGGATCACATCACTCCGGAGTTAGTGGACTCCGGAGCAGAGGGTAGTTTTTTTGGACCGCAACCTAGACACCCAGCTTCAGATTCCTCTCACCCCTGGATTAATTTTGGCGTGAATTTTGTAAATTGCTGGGGGCGACGGTTAGTCTGTCTTCGGGCTTTCATCCCCAAAGTAATGGTCAGACCGAGCGCGCCAACCAAGATCTTGAGAGAGGATTGCGATGTTTGGTTTCCAAGAATCCTTCGTCCTGGAGTCAGCAAATCTCTTGGATTGAGTACGCACATAATTCCCTACCAGTGTCGGCTACGGGCCTATCTCCGTTTGAGTGTAGCTTAGGTTACCAGCCACCACTTTTTCCCAGTCTGGAATCCGAAGTCGCGGTTCCCTCCGGTCACGCTTTCGTCCAGAGGTGTCGTTACACATGGAGCAGAGCCCATGAGACTCTGCTTCAGGTGGGTAGACGCACCAAGGCCCAAGCCGATCGCCGACGGTCTAAGCCTCCCGTCTACGTTGTGGGTCAAAGGTGCCCGCTCTTCTGTCTCCCGGGAGATTTGTCCTCGTTCCGGTTTCCGGATTCCCGCCGCTCGGTTTTGCCCGCTGCTTCCCTACGTCACAAACCTGTTTGGAGCTTCCACCTGCCTGTTCTCCTGTGCACCTGGACTTCCTGCACGCTCTGTCTTTGTCTGCCTTGTTCTCTGTTCATTCTCTATGGTCTTCGGACGTTACACAAACTCTGTGCAGTTTACGTGTCAATAAATTAGTTTAATCGCTATTGGATATTTCAGTCTCTTTTTCAGTACGTGACAACACTGTGCTCAGTAGATCTTGTTTTCCAGTGAAATAACAAAAACATCTTTAAGACAAGGTAAATTCACATGAGAAATTAAATTGCATAAGATAAGTAGCCTAGAAATCTAGACGCACCCTAGCGGCAGCAAATTTAATTTGCAGCCAGGGTTGTCGGGCAACTCTCCGTTGGCTTGCGAGCTGGACAAACCAAACTCTGGTCAGGCCAATCACATCGTGTATAGAGTTGGTGGGCATGCTAAACATAATGGCGGCAGAGTTGTGACGGTTCCGTGTGCTACTCGTAAACAAAGAAGCTGACGAACAGTGGTCTTTCGAATCGGCTTTGGCCGCGACTCTGGAAGACTTGGAGTTAAGCTTTTCTTTGAGAAAAGAACAAAGAACAGCACTGAAGTCATTCTTTAGAAAGGAAGATGTGTTCAGAGTTTTGCAGACCGGATATGGCTATACTAGCTCAACTAGCGCCGCTTAACCTTCTTCGTTGCTCTGGTTTGTTGTAGAGCTATCCTATTGCGTGCAGAGGGAATTTGAAAGACAACCGTTTATCCCGCCCCTCGGATTGAGCCCTGTCAATGGTTCCCAGACCCAACATCTTGATGTGGGTCTGGCTTGTCAGGCTATAAGATTAGTACATTTTGTTCCTTTCACAGTTTTCTTTATTTATTTTTTTACCTGTTTTAAGCATTAACCTCATTAAATGCATTATTTTTTATTTTTTAAGTTTTGCAGTGTAGGCAATAAAAATTCACATTTAGAGCACATTCTTGATTTCCATTTTTGTCTGTATCCATCCTTTCAAACTGCTGATTTTGCACAGCTTTTTTTTTTTTCTACCATGAAAAAAATGTCAATGCAAAATAGGCTGATACATTACAAACATCCACATTATACACAAATTACACTTTTACATTGAGGCTGCTGTGTGCTTAAAACATACATTTTATTATTATTTTGTAAATATTTACTAGTATTTTAAGTAAATAAATGAACCACCCCTCAAACGTTCACTGGTTATCTGCTTCAAGATGCGCTGACATTAGCTCAGTTTCATGAGGGAATGTTTTTAAAAAGTAAAGCTGTGTTTGAAGCTGCGAGATTCTGTGTAGTTTAAACATTTTGCTGCATAATGATGATGCTGGATCCATTATTAATGGAGCTGTTCCTCTCTCAGCCTTTTGAGCAACATACCAGTGAGATGAATTGGCTCTGCTCTCTTCATTTCAGTTAAGCCTTTTCACACATGAGTTCTAAATTATTCCTAGAATAGCTCGGTCAGCATGAGTTGTTTTTATTATAATATTGTGTGTGTGTGACATTAATATTTGGCATACTCAAATATATTGCACAATGACAATTACATGTAAAAATACTACATACTATATGATAATAATGAAGCCAAAATTGTACAAGCAACACTTTAGAAATTCTACTAATGATAAGTGACTTTGTAACTACAACTAACACTCATAAGAGTAAAATAAAGTATTAGCAGATATTGGTAACTGTAATGATCACCAGCTGGAGTGCCCTTGAGAGCCACCAGAGGGCACTCCACACATAAGACTATATTCACTCACTAACTACATTTCCCATAACTCACTGCCCGGACTCATCATCACTTATCACTGATCACTTTCACCTGTACCTCATTTACTGATTGCATTTCACCTGTGTCTCACCATCCTGTTATTTCCTGTCTATTTATACCTTGGTCATTCATTTACTCACCGCTAAGTCTTGTTTAGTGTTACACTGCAATTCCGAGCATTCCCCTGGTTGTCTTGTCTCCTGGTTTTCTTGTTTTGGATTTCTTGCCCTGTTCCCTGGATTACTCTCTTGCCTCTGGTCCCTGCCTGTTTTCTTTGTTTCTTTGTTTCTTTGTTTGGACTGCCTGTCTGTGTATGACCCTTGCCTGTACCTTGGATTACGCTTCTGGATTGCCCTCAAATAAAAGCTGCATTTGGATCCACCTTCGAGTCTCGGAGCAATTCGTAACAGTAACACTTTATTTTAATGTATTTACTATTGTAATAACTATACATTAGGCATAGTTATATGCAACTAACCCTAAACCAAACCCCTACCCTAACCCTATTGTAAGTACATGTACTAAACTGATATTACTCAGTTCTTAAATGTAACATGGACATATTAAAATAAAGGTTAACCCAGATATTAAGCGGACATTGTGATCATCTTTTTTCCCCCAATATTGTGAATTCCATCTGAGTGAAACAGCTTCTCGAAAAAGAAACAAATGTAGGATGGGACTTGATCTTGTCCGTTGGGAGTTTGATATTGGCCAATCTTATTTGAGTGACAGGTTGTCCCGCCCTCACGCCATCAGGGCAGGGCAGGGCGCTAAGGGAAGGGAAGTTATTTTGATTAAAGATTATGGAAAATCCTGTAATATTTCATTAAAAATGCATTAAAGAGGTCACATATATACACTCTAAAAAAAAAAGGTTCTATATGGCACCAAAAATGATTCTTGGCTCGTAATCATAGGGGAACCTTTTTAAGTGCTACATAGCACCAATTTTGGTGCTTTAGTGGTTCTTCAGCGGTTCTTCAGAGGTTCTTCACTGGTTCTTTGACTAAGGTGCTATATAGCACCGCTAACTATGGTGCTATATAGCACCGCTACCATATACAGAACAAGCTAAGATATGGTGCTATATAGCACCAAAAATGGTTCCCCTATGATTACGATGAAGAACCATTTTTGGTGCCATATAGAACCTTTTTTTTTTAGAGTGTAACAATACAAGAGAATATAAAAAACAATGTAATTATATATTTAATATCGTTGACAAAAATGGAGGAATATGAGCCTTTTTCACATTACGTTTGATAATTTAGCTTTATTTTCTAATCAATGTCTGACTGGGAATCTATTTTGTGCCCAATTCAGACATTGTCATAATTATAGTCTGGCTTACCATATACTGTAGCTTTATCCATCCAAGCTTTATCCAGCCAAAGACATTTGTAGTGAAATGTTCCCTATAGTGCCATATAATTGTCAATGTCCAAATTTCTAATAGCAACACATCACATTATTATTGATTCAGGAGCTTCCAGGAACTTCATAGACTGAGAGTATATTAAAATAATGAAAATTAACTGCAACCCTTGCCAACCTCTTGTACATGTCATTCTGCTGGGCTAGCCTTGGCTGACTTGCAAATTGTAAAATTCAGATCAGATTTTTAAAATTCATGTCTACCTGTTCTGAGCGCCCGTACACATTCTGAAGGGCTTTGAAAGCAAGATGTTTCTCATACTTCACATGTATATGTTTTTTGGAATAATCAAGCTGCCAGTATGCGGTACATAGAATTTGGTCTTGAGCCAATGATCTGTTATCGGGGTTATGCCACTAAAACAATATTAAAATCTATTCTCGTTGATGACAGACACAGATATCTGTGTACATGTCAGCATTGCCTAGGATAATGACGGTTTTACGGTAATTTAGGTGAAAATAGAAAAAAACAGTGTTGTTGTTTTTTTTTGAGACATTTTTTGGGTCATATTTTTTAACATTTAATATTTTTATATATTTAAAAGAAACATGCATGTTGATAGGACAAAATAAACGTAATTAAACAAAACTTAAATAGATTTATATAACATACAAACATTTTAATTTATTTTTTTTGCTGCATAATTAACCTTTTTACTTTATTGTTAATTCAGATGCATTTCTAAGCATCATGTACATCAAAAGTGATAATACAATTGATCAAATCTTTCCCCTTTGTTCATATGCTAGATGTGTGGAAAGGTCGAGTCTATATAAAGAACATTATCGCTCAAAAGCAATCATTATGTAGCACTGCAAATACACAATGACAACACAATCCAGACAAAACCGTAAAATTACTGTAGGGTAAATAGAATGACCTCCACCTTGAACTGAGGGGTATATGCAGCCAGCATTACCTGGTGGAAGGATGAAACATGAAAACATGAGCCTTACTGATGGGTAAAAGTGTGTTGGGGGATTTTACATCAAGACAGCACATTTAATCAAACATACAGTGAACACACATAGATCAGTCCCTCCAGAAAAACGTGATTATGCGATCACTTGATTTAATGCATAATCAGCCAAAGTCCGCATATTTATGCGGGGGCATAAAGTATTTCAAATACGCCGCACTTTCGCCGCATAAACTGCCAATTTCCACGTGCAAAATATGCATGATTTTATAATCCCCGCATTTTCGTTGCAAAAAAGTCATATATATATATATTAGCAGAAAGATGAAAAATGTTTGTTTACTTCACACAAGAGCCGCCATTTCCCCCTGTTGTCATGGGAACGTTTTGAAGTGACGTAATTACCCGACGCAAACGTCATCGAAAAGCTGCAAACCCCGTGGAGAAACCATAGATATCGGTGAAACCATGATGAGGCACGCAAATTCCCATTTGCCAACAAAAATAACAGCAAAAGACAGCACAAAGCAGTTTCCCCGTGTGTTGACCGATATCAAAACACAGCATCATGAAGCTTTGAAGCGTTATGAATCAGTGAGTCGATTCAGCGGTTCGGATCGCCAAAGTCACGCATTTCAGCAGTTTGACACGCGATCCGAATCATGAATCGACTCACTGATTCATAACGCTTCGAAGCTTCATGATGCTGTGTTTTGAAATCGGTCATCACTATATAAGTCGTTATTTAGGTTTTAGCACAAAAACTATTCTCGTCGCTTCATAAAGTTATTGTAGAGCTGCCGTAGTGAGATGGACTTTGTAACAACGTCTTTGTGCCTTTTATGGGTCTTGAGAGTGTACAGTGCATTGAGCCAATGGAGGCCTTTCTGAGCATCGGATTTACACTAAAGTATCTTCATTTGTGTCTGAAGATGAACGGAGGTCTTACGGGTGTCCAACGACATGAGGGGACGTCATTAATGACAGAATTTTCATTTTTAGGTGAACTAACCCTTTAAGAGATTGCACTTTGTGCATTGGAAGCACTCAAATGTCTGTTTTGTAAAGCTACCTCTGTAAAACAGGAAGTTATTTATTCATTTTTTCAGAAGTTGTAGCATATTCCTTTTGTAAAGCTACAGAACTTGTTTGACTCAATGTTGTGTAAATTTGAGCCGTGTGTTTATTAAGGTCTTCAATAAAACAAGATGAGAACTTAAATATTCCCAGCACTTTCTGTGATGTAGTGCTTTTTTTCTCTTTTTCATCAAACCGCAGTTTTTGCAAGTTCCTGCAATTTCATCGCATAAAATTGCATCAATATCCCGCATTTTTCCATCGCATTTTTTAAGAAAACGTGCCGCGTAATCAAGGATTTTTACCCGCAACAATCACAAAAAAAGACACATTTTTCTGGAAGGACTGATAGATGAGGATTCAAACTGAAAGATGAGAGAGGCTTGTAACTATCAATACTCTGTAATGGCTTGCAATAGCATGGAGAATAAATAGGGTTTAACAATCAACGAGGCAGAAAATATGTATCTGCATAATGTCTTGTATTACAGAACATAGCAATAAATACAGGAGAATAAAACAAAATCTTATATGGGGGTATATAAGGTACATGCCTTCAAGTCAAAAAGGTTGAGAGCTACTGCCTTAGCAATTGCACAGCAACATACTAAAAAACACTAAGAACACTGCAGCAACTGCATAGCAACGCAACAGGCAACCAATAATTTTGCTGATCTGCGCGGTCTAGCCCCTTTCTGTAAGCCATTAGTGCAAAATTTTTTGAGTTTGAGAAACAGACTTATTCTATGGTTAAGTCTTGTTTTTATCACTTGAGATTAATAGCGAAGGTGAAACCATTTTTGTCCAAGTGTATTCTCGAAAGTGCTATTCATGCTTTCGTATTTAGGTTAGATTACTGCAACTCACTAGCCTAGAAATCTAGACGCACCCTAGCGGCAGCAAATCTAATTTACAGCCAGGGAAGTCTAGCAACTCTCCATTGGCTTGCGAGCTGGAAAAACCAAACTCTGCACTCATGGTACAACAGTAAACGTTTAATTATCCGTCGGTCTTACAACACAATGTAACTATACACATCACACAATTTTGGCGTTATTTTGACAATTATTGAGCAGTAGGCTAGCTGGAGCCATTTACCTCCAGTCTTTGTGCTAAGCTAGGCTAGTGGTGTGTGCGTCAGACAGAGTTATGGCACGGAGATGAGAATGGGATTGATCTAACTCTGGGGGATATGGGGAATAAGATAAAGTCCCAAAAAGTTGGCGTGTTCCTTTAAACTATTGTTGTGCAGAACAAAATATACTTACACTGTTACACACCTCAGGTCAATAGTGACCCTATGCAATTTTTACCCCAAAAAATAATGGGAAAACAAAAAAATTTTGGGAAAAATTTGGGAAATTTTTTTTTATAATTTTTTTTTTTTCTTGTTATATTGTTTATAATGAATTGATTGAGCAAGGTTGAAGGTCTAACTTTAAAACATAATTGATTTAAAAAAAAAAAGAAGAAGATTGATTTAAAAAATCCTCCTCGACAGTGAATGAGAACGAGGTGTGCGTTTAAGGGTTTAAGTGCCCCTTCTATGCTTTTTCGGTTATTACTTTTCATGAAGTATGTAACATAGATGTTTGTAATTGTAAAAGGTCTGCAAAGTTTCAAAGATCTAAGTGCGCAGTAAATAGAGTTATTGTCTCCCAAAAGAAAGAACCAATTCTGAACAGTCTGTCTTCTAGATCGAACCTATGCAGGTTTGTAACAAATTTGCATAATGCCAGCCTATGGCCTTTATTGACTGCTCATGAACAACCTCTTTGACCTGCCCTCAAACACTGTTGTTTTTGATGTAGCCTGGAAGGCCCGTTAGAGTTTGGTTTGTGTTGTCGACATGTCGAGAAGTAGCTGTTTTCTTCTCTGCGAAAGCGAAGCCACTTTGCATGCACTTCCCAAGATGAGGACTCAAATGAATACGGTAAAACCAACTCCATCGTTATTGTTCGTATCTGTGTTTACGAGTGCTGATGAAGCCTCTGGAGCTGAAATTCAGATAAGGGAAGTTTTGTTTCTGACATGCACTATAAGCGGTAGACTAATCACAACAGAGTGAACTATTTGACCAATCAGAGCAGAGCAGAACCATTTCATCATATACATTCTATTTGTATTTCAATCATATTATTCCTCTTTCACTTTCTATATGTCCTGATTCACAAATTGTTGCATTTGAGAAGAAACACACAGTGATCATTTAATGTGACGAGGACTGATCTAACTGATGCTGCTGCTGTTTACCAAGCATTTGGGTGTGCAGATGGAGAGAGAAATGATATGTTCTCTTTAGACTGCGCTCAGCTGCTTGGCATGCTTTCAATTAGACAACAACAGGACAAAACTAAAGTCTGTGGATGTGTGTGTTTCCTAAATGGCACCTTTTTATTTGCATCCCTGCAAGATTTTAGCTTTGGTAAAAACATGCAAATTTTACTCTACCCAACTATCCCTTAGTCAGTGTTTCTAACCTTTCTAACCTTCTAATCATTTCACGATAATCAGTCATGGATAATAATAGTTATTGAACCACAGGCTACATACTTCATATTTTGAATCCAGCTTGCGATATTGTTTAATTAAGAAATACAGGAGAAAGGCCATTACCATCTACGTTTTGCTGTTCTCAGAAATGAGGATTTTATCCAATTATTCAAGCCGGATCATCTGATATGAACTCTAATCTGTATGCATTAACAGTTGTGGCCTAATTGCTTTTCATGGAACATACTGAGACCCACTGACATGAGAGTATAGTATGTGGTCAGAGCTCTCAATCTGCAAATACTGGCATAGAGGAATAGGATACTTCCTCTTCATTATCGTTAGGGTAAATATCATAAATTATTAGACAGACCTCTTAAGAATACTTCATTCCACCGTCTAATATTTCTGAATAGCGACCGCTGACCTTAAAAACACTTTAAAGATGACCACTCATCCGGGAAACCGGTTTCTCCGACATCTCTTTCTTTATCTGACATAATACATGTATGTCTTATGTCAGTATGTAATGCATTTGTATGTCTATTTATTTATTTGGTAAACAACCATGGGCCACATTGACTAACAATTTGTGCCAGCGCAATCATTCTTTTACCGTTAAAAACGTCTGTCAGGATTTACTAAAGACACGTAGTGAAAAATGAGCTCTGAAAAGGCGTGGGCACAGTTATTTTTGCGGCTGACCTTATTGCATATGCATTTTTAGGAGTTTCCCTTTCAGATGCAAAATTTATGGAAGGAGAGTATTTAAATGATTCATGGAAGGATTCATACAACGGAGTTGTGCGACTGTTTTTGTTTGTTCCTGCATATCGGCGACGATTGTTTTATAAACAAGACCCAGTTCGACGCCGGATTTGTAGGTCGTCTAATGCTGAAGGATGAAGCGGCCTCAACTATAAAGTTTCACGACCGTCCGTTGGAACCGCAAGTGAGTACAACCGGTGAGTAAAACTGCTTCAAATGTCTGTGTGCTGTTGGCTATCGGCACGCAAGTGCACATCAAGTAAACAACATGATCACGTATAGTTAATTTATCAATGGAGCATGCAATGTAATTTACACAAGCCGCTAAGCAAAGTAGTCTAACATTGACTTTCCTTGTCAATGTTTTATTTTTTTAAATATCTTCTTTTGTGTTCTGCAGAAAGAAAGTCATACAGGTTTGGAATGACATGTAATTTAACCTCTTAACTGTCACCGTCCCGCTGGCGGGACACCTGGCACTCTTTTTTTGATCACCTTTTTTTCGTATCATATGTTTTAGTAATTATCATAAATTAGGTATCATTCGAAAGCTTACGAACTCAAAATTCATCCTGTGAAAACCGTTTTGAAATTGGACGTTGCGTTACCATGGAAATGGTACTTTAAATTCTTTTAGCAAGCTCCTCCCCTAGTGGGCGGCGTCATGTTTCATATTACAACATTTATTTTAACTACTTTATAATCAAAATCTTTTCTAATCTTGACAAAACACATATCGTCGGAAAGGTCTGAGTCTCAAGGTGTCATATTTGGTGACCGTTTTGTGATGGAAGTGATATTTGCACAGAAAATTACAGGAAAATTCATCAAAAAAAACAATCAATAGAATTTCAATGACACCCGGTGGCTATTTGTGGTACAGCGCCTAAACAAAATCTCATGGGAACTTCAATTTTTGTGATATCAACTTCAAATTTGGAACACAACTTAGTTAGACATATGGCTTTGATTTTGTAGTAATTTTTGATCAAAACATTTTTATAAAATATATATTTTATATAAAATAAAAAATATTTAGTACAGTATTTTTTATTTACAGTAAATTTAAACTTCCATAACTTTTTCATACTTTCATATTTTGAATTGCTTTCACTTTAGAAATAATCTGCCGAGTGTCTGCTTTAAAACAACAACTTAGGTCTATATTCCAAAGCACTCTTGAATTACAGCCATTTAAGTTTGGATAGTGCCAACAATCAAGACAACAATCACAAGCGGGATGAGTCCCATGCGTTTTCCCACCAGCGGAACTAGTTGATAGATTAAACTTTTGCTATATCCAGTTGGCAAAACTCAGAACACATCTTCCTTTTTTAAGAATGACTTCAGTGCCATAACGTTCTTTGTTAGCAGGGATTTCACACGGAACCGTCACAACTCTGCCGTCATTATGTTAAGCCCGCCCACTGACTCTATACACGATGCGATTGGCCTGACTAGAGTTTGGTTTTTCAAGCTTGCAAGCCAACGGAGAGTTGCTAGACGACCCTGGCTAGGGTGCGTCTAGATTTCTAGGCTACCTCAAAGGTGCACTGAGTACATGTTATAGCATCTAGCAGCGAGGTTGCAACCACCCATCGCTCACCCCACCCTTTCAAAGCACACAGAGAAGCTACGGTGGCCGACACAGGACAAAGATGTTGTCATCTGAGACAGCAGAGAGTAGCTTGTGCTCTGTAGAAAAATGTCCGTTTACATTTTTTTTATCCAAAGCGACTTACAGTGCACTTATTACAGGGACAATACCACTGGGCAACGTGGATTAAAGTGCCTTGCTCGATGACAAGTGACCGCTGGGATCAAACCAGCAACCTTCTGCATATCAGTTCAGTGGTTTAACCCACTGGACCACCATCTCCACATGTTTAGAAATGAATGGCACAAAATGGCGACTTCACTGTAAGGGGATCAGTGGTGTATTTAGATAGAAATGGCTCATTCTAAAGTAATAAAAACATAACTTTTCATTCTGTATGGTCTTTATACACCACTGAAAACATAGTTATGTATATTATATTGCATTTCTGTCAATAGATCCTCATAAATATTACAGTGTGCACCTTTAAGGTTTGCTTGAATTATTCATTTTGATACAGTGAAAGAAAAGTAATATTTATGGTGAAATGACCACATATATGTGAGCTACTTTGTAAAGGAGAGTAAGAACATGGAAGAGATGATGAGAACAACAACAACAACAACAACTGTATTTTATATCAAAGGATCCATTAAGCATCAGTGTTCTGTGTCTCAGAAAGGAAGATGCATGCTTTCATCTCTTTACCTGGAACACTGCGGGATTGCAATGGGATAACAGGGAGTAATGGAATAAATCTAAGCAAATTTATATTAGTACACAGGGAATTACAGACCAAACCATAGTACTTTTACTTGTCTCATTCAGTCATACTTTAGATCAAGAAACACTTTGCAACACAATGATGGAATTATGGTAATATTTTTGAGTCATTCAGGAACATTAAATTATGTTTAACATACAGTAATAGTAATTTAGCTTTATGTTAATATGAAATACCAAAGTTTCATGGCATTTCTATAATGACTCTATAATGCATTTCTATAACGTCAGCCCAATAATAAATCCAACTTTAACAAAGTAACTAAACCTCAAATGTATAGAGTTTATAAAAAATGTATTATGGCAGGGCAGTAGTCATTTTGGTAGGCATACTGATGGCTGTCGCTCTCTATTTTCTCTAATCCTAAACCCCTTTGGGTCAACAAAAGGGCCTTTGGCATGTGAGCACATACTTTGGTGTATGTGTGTGTGTGTAAGGGAGGGAGTTAAAAAATAATTTTGCCTACAGCAACATTCTGACACACAGCACCTATTAGGCAGCTTAACCACCACATCAAGCACGTCCTTTCTGAAGGGGGCAATGGGTTATAGCCTTTCTGACACTCAAGAAAACCTTGAGGTTCCACTCTAAAAAACAACCTTATTTGGTGATTAATGTAGATTTAATTCCAGAGATAATTACAGCTCATGCGATTAAAGTGCCATTATTCAGTAAAGAAGGGAGACCACCAGCAGCAAAGTTCTCTTTCTACCAGAGAAAAAAATTGTGCAATCATGGTTTCATGCACCAGTGGAACAGTCCTCAAAGGAATAGTTCACCTCAAAAGGACAATTCTGTCATCATTTACTCACCCGCAAGTTGTTCCAAACCTGTTTGAATTTCTTTCTTCCGCTGAACACAAAATATTTCGAAGAATGTCAGTAACCAAAACCGTTGATTTCCCATCATCTGTTTGGTTACTCATTTTCTTCAAAATATCTTATTTTGTGTTAACAAAAGACATTCATACAGGTCTGGAACAACTTGAGGGTGAGTAAATGACAACATTTTCATTTTTGGGTGAACTATCCCTTTAAGATTACAGGCTAATAGTTTACAGGTGGAAGAAAATAAATCCCATAGTTCCAATAACTACAAAACTTAGGACGTTAAAGAGACGTTTCTACTGACTCTGAAAAACACCAGGAGAAAGATGCCCAAGGTCCCCGGGAGGCCTATACCATGAAGCCGGTTTAGCTGGCTAGCCAGATATGTTTAAGCTTAGTTTGTGCTAATCCTGGGTTTTAGGTACCATTAAAGTGGTTTGGCTTTTAGCCGTGTTCATCTCCACAGTAACTTGCGTTCCACGGCTAACCTGCTCCAATGCAGGTTATGTTCTGGATAAGAGATCTCAAACTGAAATTCGACCAATCAGCTGTGAGCAAACTGACACACCTCTGATGCAATGAAGTCACACCCCCTGTTTCTACTCCAAATTAAAGGTCACTACATAGCAAATGGCTATTAGAGTAAAGCATATGGCTTTTAACAATGCTTATTTATAAAAATAATAATTTTGAATGATTCAAAATGATCTCTTTTCTTCTTGCGGTGTAAATTTGTTTAAATTCTTAATATTTTTCAATCATGTAATATTCTGCAGAAGAGAGAAAATAATCTCGCTGCTTCTCTCACGAGAAGTGAATCTCAGTTTTACTGATCCACAGCGTGTGATTGGCTGTTCACTACTGATGTCACAGCTAAACTCCTAAACTCAGGACAGAGAAACAGACAGAGAAAACCAATGATCAGCATCCTGGGACCAACAAAGCCTGAATAGATCTGTTTAGTTTTGTCAACTCAAAACTAATCCTGTAACCCTGAGTTTGTTAAACTACCATCATGGTACAGGCCCCTGATTACCAGCGCAATAAACTGCAATGTCCTTAATGTAAGACGCCAGAGAAAGAGCTACAGGGAGACATGAAGTACTGCTGATCGTCCTTGAAGTACCAAACCAAGTGTGACCATATGTCCCCGCAAATGTGTTTGAGAACTTGCAAGTGCCTTGGTGGAAGATAACATGCTCTTTCATGTGTATTTCTAAAAGACGTCTACTGCACAAAAACAAGTGTGACAGGAAACAGAGACATACCTGTCAGGTTCTTGAGGCCAAGTTGTCTAAGGCCGAAGTTGTTATCCCTTCTGTAGTTGAGAAAGATGGCCAGGGCGTAGCGTCCTTCGTACAGTTTAGTGCCACGGATGATCCGCAGGTTCTCCAGAGGAAGATAGTCAAACTGGTTCAGAGCCACCAACACGTAACCCGTCACCTCCCGGATAGACTGCGGAGACAAGATTAACAATTTAAGCAAAATACATGGAATTGAATTTGACCATTTTGTGAAATGTAGCTAAAAGTGTGCTTGTGAGATCTTCAAATGTATTCATATCTATCTCAAGGAACATCATTTTATAACTCTTTAGGCGAAGAATTGTCCTCTACTTTCGATTCCACAAAGACTCGATGCCCTGGGTCATCACAGCAATTGAGCATCACCAAAAGGACGACTAACGAGACGGCCTTGATATAATTTGAAGAGATAATGGCCCAAGAGAGCGCTGGACCCTCCCTCTCCACACCCACATCAATCATGTTGACATCCAATCACTGTTTCATACTGAGTATCATTAGCAGGCACAGAGGACAGGTCTGTTTCATGCAGAAGAAGTGAATGTGATATAGCCGTACTGATCGGACACACACATTCTGCCGCTGTATAGTCACGGAAATCCATCTGAAGAGCTGACCAAGCACACGATGACAGCTGTCACCTGTCAATCACATGCACTGGAAGGCCACACTTGAAGGCCACTGCTAGAGATCATTATTATACTGCTGTCTTAAATGCCGGATTCTGATTGGTCTGTCACTGCATTTAATAAACTGCCTGCTAAGCATTTACCATTAAAGGGGTCATGAACTGGCTTTTTTATATACTGTTATCTGAGGTCAACTTATGACGTTTGCGTGGTTTTTACATTAAAAAACATCATAATGAATAAGTAATAGGATATTTTCTGCCTTGGTTTTGAGCCTCCTTGAAGAAACGCTCGGTTTTGATGGGCGTGCCGCACTAAAGACTTGGAAGTAAACGCCCACGGCTAGGATTGGATAAGATTTGCATATTTAATAAGCTTCAGCTCCCCTCAGTACATGTGGGGATTGTTTTGAAAGCGTCTGGGGAAATGCTCACAGGGCTCGCACAATGCCTTTTCATCTCTCATTCACCCGCGATTGATTGGAATGTTTTTTTTTGTATTACTTGGCCGGCTAGATCAGTGAATATTACCGCGAACCGTACACACACACGCGCACAAGAAAGGAATGTTATTTCACTATTTAAGATAGCCGTTCGGCAGGCCGGTGATACGTTTTGGTAGCCCGTCTGAAAAACACATAGGCCGTTGGGCTTTGCGAGCCCTGGCCCATAACATTACCGAATCCGAGTCTGATCACGAATGAACCAATAACACCTCAAATAAAGGAGCCTGTGACAGCGTGCTAAGGTATCTAATCAAAAGATATCAAACGATCTGTAACAATGCAATACTATCACATATAAAAAAACATGTTTTACTCGCACCGTTCCTGTCGGATCCACTATAGAAGGCACAGCATTGTGTTTTAATCACAATATGTCTGCAAATCCAGTCTCGACCTCTATCTTGGTTACAATCGATTCCGCGGTGAAATGAAGCGAACAAACGCGCAATGTCTTTCGGCATGTTTATTGCCCGGCATGTTTATTGCTCAGTTGCGCGACCCGTTTAGCTCCACGAGTCGGTGGCATTCTGCATTCTATGACATCAGTGGTCAACATATTCTGAAATCTCTCGTTTTCTGGGCCTGGTGTCTATAAAAGCTTTTCTTTGACTAACAAGGAAGTTTTCAGCTCCGAAACTTACAGGATATTCTTATATCACGATGAACTTTTATATATCAAAGGCTCAAAGGAAAGTTGATTTCTCAAGTCATCACCCCTTTGAAGGAATAGTCCAATCAAAAGTGAAAAAACTGTCATCATTTATGCACCCTCATGTTGTATGTATGACTTTCTTTCTGTAGAACGTAAAATAAATATTTTGAAGATTGTTGGTAACCAAACTGTTTGAGTTCCCATTGACTTCCATAGTATTTTCTATCTATAAAATGGAAGTCAATGGGAGCCGAAACTGTTTGGTTATCAACATTCTTCAAAATATCTTCTTTTCTTTTTGTTTCTATGCCATGGTATCCTAGTAGAAACTTTTTTGGACATACAGCATGGCAATACCATTGGTGGTAATACGCATGGTAATTTCCATGGGATATAATCACTCTACTATGATAATATTGTAGTAATTTCTGTCTTTGTGTAAATGTCTTTATAAATCAGTCAAGTTTTAGGATAATTATAATGGAGGAGTCCGTTCAATTCAAGCCATCTGTGTTTCATGTAATAGTTGTTAGTAGATGAAGTAGTCTTAGATGAAGCACATCTCCTTGTGTGGGCAGATACTAGGATTCCCATTGTCCTCACATGACATGAAAGAAAGTGAACAAAGGATGAAGTCTGTAATCAGTAATTAGCTTGATTATACCTTTCATACGGGCTGACTGATGAAGAACAAATAGCGTATCGGAGCAGCACAGAAAAACAAAACAAATTGAATAACGCTATTTTTGTGCAGTACTAAATAGTAAGGGGGGAAAAAAGATTGTGCCAAGATATTTTGCATCAATGCTTTCTCTTTTATACTATTTTCACCATGTTGGCTTTGTCCATTTGCTAATAAGTTCAAACGCATGCATGTTCGGTAACATCCACCAGTGTCACTAAAGAAAATCCACACCAACACAACACATGTATAAATATTATTAGACAGACATTTAGATACAGATATGTTCTTTGGAATCAAAAACTGATGAATCGTTCACAAAGACTATCAAAATGCATTATGAAAATAAATAAATACAGTTAATTTGGTTTAAAACAACTTGACTGATTGTGCTATTGATCATGTGTTTACTTCAACCTGTCAGGCAGATTAAATATTGAAAAAATGTATCAATATTAAGGAAAATATTCAATAACAAATATGCCTTCAACATACACTACCATTTAAATGTTTGGGGTCAGTATTATTATTTTCTTTTTCCAAGAAATTAAGAAATGTGATCTAGCACGGTTGGTGTTTAAAATAAATGCTGTTCTTTTGAAATTTCTATTCATCAGAGAGCCCTGAAAAAATATGAATAAATATTAAGTAAATATTAAGATGATAGTAAGAAATGTTTCTTGAGCAGCAAATCAGCATATCAGAAAGACTTTGGAATACATTACATTTCAAAATATATTAAAATAGAAAACAGTTATTTTAAATTGTAATAATATTTCACAATATTACTGTTTTCCTGTATTTGATCAAATAAATGCAGCCTTCATGGGCACAAGAGACTTATTTCCTAAACATAAATTCATTCTTTACTACACATTTTATTTTAAAGGTGTCATGAACTGGCTTTTTTTATTTTGTTATACTGTTGTCTGAGGTCAACTTATGACTTTTGTGTGGTTTTTATATTCAAAAACATCATAATGAATAAGTAATAGGCTATTTTCTGCCTTGGTCTTGAGGCTCTCTGAAGAAACGATCGGTTTTGATGGGCGTGCCGCACTGAACACTTGGAAGTAAACGCCCACGGCTAGGATTGGATGCATATTTAATGAGCTTCAGCTACCGTCAGTCCCAGGAATCGTCTGGGGGAAATGCTCAGAGGACTCGCAAAATATCAACAAACACAATGATTAAATCACACACACACACACACACACACACACACTCTCGCAGACATACACACACACTCACTCACTCGCGCGGACAGACACACACACACACTCACTCGCGCAGACACACACACACTCACTCGCGTGGACACACACACAAACACACACTCGCACGGACACATACACACTCACTCACTCGCGTGGACACACACACACACACACACACACACACACTTACTCACTCACTCGCGTGGACACACACACTCACTCACTCACTCACTCACTCACTCACTCGCGTGGACACACACACTCACACACTCACTCACTCACTCGCGTGGACATACACACACAAACACACACTCACTCGTGCGGACACACACACACTCACTCGCATGGACACACACACACACACTCACTCACTCACACGGGCGGGCGGACAAACACACACTCACTCGCGCGGACACACACACTCACTCACTCGTGCGGACACACACACACTCACTCGCATGGACACACACACACACACTCACTCACTCACGCGGGCGGGCGGACAAACACACACTCACTCACTCGCGCGGACACACACACTCACTCACTCGCGTCGCGCGCCTGGCCCATAACGTTACAAATCCGATCACAAGTGAACCAATTCAAAAAACCCTTTTCCACCCTGTGACAGCGTGCTAAGGTATGTAATCAATAGATTTGCAAAACTAACACATATAAAAAAACATGTTTTAGCCTACTCACATGTGTGTTCAGAAGGAAGCTTACTCAGGGACGATCCTTAGCTCACGAGTCGGCTTCTAGGTCCTATTACGTAAGAGATCCGCATATTCTGAGAGCTCTCGTTTTCTGGGCCTGGTGTCAATAAAAGCTTTTCTTTGACTAACAAGGAAATTTTCAGCTCTGAAACTTACAGGATATTCTTATATTACCATGACCTTTTATATATCAAAAGCTCAAGGGAAAGTTGATTTCTCAGTTCATCACCCCTTTAAATTTAATATCTCACTGATGTTCACCTTTATACTTAGAAATATAATATTGAAAGCCTGAGATTTTGTAACACCGTTTCAACATACATTACAAACACTTCTTGGCCTGCTGCTGCTGTCACACTGAAAAGACACCGTAGAAAACCTCCCTCCAGATAATTTTAGCTCAAATTATAGTAATGTACCCAATGGAATGCCAGAAATCAAACACAGCCAAGTTTCGAATGCTCTCTCACATTATACACCTTTATTTTTCTTGCAGGCATCATTAGTTATTTGTTTGTAAATGTAAAACAAACTATGTCAATGAGTCTGAATTTATATATTCATCTTTACACTAATCACGCTGACGTCCATGTGTTGTTTGAACAAATAAAATAAAATAATCCCAGCATGAGTCAGTCTCTCCACCTGAGCAGCTGGACATTAGTTGGACTTGTCTGTGCATTCGGTTGCGGGAAACAAACCGAGCAATGTTTTTAAAGTCAAGTTCAAATGGGCGGATGATTCTGCCACTTTAATGGTGCCATATTCTGCACTTTTGCAGCATTTTATGCTATTTTCTTTTTGCCCCTATGTCTATTTATAAAAGGTTTTATGCACCAACAATCTTAAAGGGTTAGTGTGGCGAGCAGCGAGGTCGAGGGACCGTGAGGGCGGGACGAGGCGGCGCTCATCAGAGAGGATGAGCGCCAGCTGCGAGCCGCAGCGATCTCGGCCCTCGCGGAGGAGTGAGGGAGTATAAAGGAGGAGCGACGACAGTGAGGGACGAGAGAGGACCAGGCCTGGATTTTGTGTTGTGTTTGATTTACGTTTTGTTATGTGTTGCTGCAGTCGTCCGTGAGGGGCTGCAGATTTTTATTTTTCATTTTGTGTTTGTGTGTAGGCGGCAGTCGACCGCGAGGGGCTGCCGCCGCCATTTTATTTTTCATTTGTTTATTAAAAGTTTTGAATGTTCTCCGGTTCCCGCCTCCTTCTTCCCGTACAAACAAGCTTTACTACAGTGGTGCCGAAGCCCGGGAGGAAGGAGGGACACGCTGTCGAAGAGCCCTCGCAGCTGAGGGGGATCGCGGTGCCGCGGAGTTCGGGCAGTGCGGAGGAGAGAAGTCCGCGAGCGGCTGCCCGAAGCGGTGGTGCTGGAGCGGATGAAGGTCGGTGGGACGGAGAGCTTGCTGCCGTGCCTCTGGGTCGAGGTGGGGTGGCTGCCGTCCGCGAGGGGGTGAAGGAGTCCGCAGCGCTTGCCCGGAGCCGAAACCTGCTGCCGTCCGCCATCTTGGGGAGGAGCCGAAGCCTGCTGCCGTCCGCCAGGTTGGGGAGGAGCAGGGGGCGCGGGACGGGGACTCGCTTCTGGCCGCCCTCAGAAGGAGGAGCCACCGCCGGCCGCCAGGGAGCGGATGAGTCTCGAGCCGTCCACCGAGCGTCCAGTACCACCGCATGGTACCGTGAGGAAGAGCCTCTCGGCTGGCTGAGGACAGAGCGGCAGTGTGTCTGGGAACCGGACCAGAATTTTTTCTTTTTTTTTCTTTTCTCCTCTCTCCACTCTCTCGTCTCTGTCGCTCCTCATGCTCCCCGCTCCGTTCTCTCACCTCGCTGTTCTTACCCCCAGGTCCCGCGGCCGCCGTGACCGGCCCCCTCGGGGAGGGGGGGGGGGGGGGGATAGAGCGCAGTATCGGGAGTGCCCCCCGGCCTGCGAAGGGCATTGGGGGTATGTGGCGAGCAGCGAGGTCAAGGGACCGTGAGGGCGGGACGAGGCGGCACTCATCAGAGAGGATGAGCGCCAGCTGCGAGCCGCAGCGGAGTATAAAGGAGGAGCGACGACAGTGAGGGACAAGAGAGGACCAGGCCTGGATTTTGTGTTGTGTTTTATTTACGTTTGGTTATGTGTTGCTGCAGTCGTCCGTGAGGGGCTGCAGATTTTTATTTTCATTTTGTGTTTGTGTGTAGGCGGCAGTCGACCGCGAGGGGCTGCCGCCGCCATTTTATTTTTGATTTGTTTATTAAAAGTTTTTGAATGTCCGCCGGTTCCCGCCTCCTTCTTCCCGTACAAACAAGCTTTACTACAGTTAGTTCACCCAAAAATGAAAATAATGTAATTTATTACTCATCCTCATGCCGCTTCACACCCGTAAGACCTCCGTTCATCTTTGGAACACAAATGAAGATATTTTTGTGTTAGTGAACACAAAAGGAACACAAAAGAAGATATTTTTGGCTCAGTGAAGCCTGCATAGGGAGCAAAGACATTTCCTCTCTCAAGATCCATTAATGTACTAAAAACATATTTAAATCAGTTCATGTGAGTACAGTGGTTCAATATAAATATTATAAAGCGACGAGAAAATGTTTGGTGCACCAAAAAAACTAAATAACGACTTATATAGTGATGGCCGATTTCAAAACACTGCTTCATGAAGCTTCGGAGCGGAAACAAATCAGCGAATCGAAGCAGCAGTTTGGAGTGCCAAAGTCACGTGATTTCATCAGTTTGGCGGTTTGACCGTAAAAAAATATATAGACGCGACTTCATTCGCTTCCGCTGAAGTTACTGAAGCCTCCGGAGGTCCGAATATGACATCTTGCACAGATTTGGGATCGAGTCTGCGCAGTAGTGACCTCGGGACCGGAGTTGCGCAGTAGAGAGTAGGAAGTCGAGGTGCGATATCAAAAGCCCGCCCACACTCTCACAGATGCAGAACAATGAATTATATTGGTTTGAAATAAACAGTTCTGGAAATGTAGAAATTAAAGCTAAAGCTCTACTCTCCTCCCGATAATCCTGAAAAAAGTCTGTTAGTGCCTAATGACAACTTCACTCAGAGAAGCCGTCAATCTCAGCTGTCAATCATGACGTCACACCCCCCGTTTTTATAGCACAAATAACTAACTAAAACAAAACTTATTTAAAAAGCGGACACTTTATCACAATGATTTAATTTCAAGTGTTCGTTTTTTAAATAAGTTTCGTTTTAGTTAGTTATTTGTGCTATAAAAATGGGGGGTGTAACGTCATGATTGACAGCTTCTCTGAGTGAAGTTGTCATTGAGGCACTAACAGACTTTTTGGGGGATTTTGGGGAGAGATTTGAGCTTTAGCTTTAATTTCTAAATTTCCATAACAGTTTATTTCACACCAACATAATGAATTGTTCTGCATCTGCGAGAGTGTGTGCAGGCTTTTGATTTCGGACGCCATATTCGGACCTCCGGAATAAAGCTTCAATTACTTCAGCGGAGGCCAATGAAGTCGCGTCGTCCATTTTTTTTACGGTCTATGGGTTTGACACACGATCCGAATCATGATTCGATATGCTGATTCACAACACTCTGAAGCTTCATGAAGCAGGGTTTAGAAATCGGCCATCACTATATAAGTTGTTATTCCATTTTTTTGGTGCACCAAAAATATTCTCGTCGCTTTATAATATTAAACCACTTTACTCACATGAACTGATTTAAATAGGTTTTTAGTACATTAATGGATCTTGAGAGAGGAAATGTCATTGCTGGCTATGCAGGCCTCACTGCCTGACTGCCCACTGTCTCGAATTTCAACAAAAAATATGTTAATTTGTGCAATATAAATATATATATATATATATATATATATATATATATATATATATATATATATATATATATATATATATATATATATATATATATATATATATATACACTCACCTAAAGGATTATTAGGATTATTAGGAACACCTGTTCAATTTATCATTAGTGCAATTATCTAATCAACCAATCACATGGCAGTTGCTTCAATGCATTTAGGGGTGTGGTCCTGGTCAAGACAATCTCCTGAACTCCAAACTGAATGTCAGAATGGGAAAGAAAGGTGATTTAAGCAATTTTGAGCGTGGCATGGTTGTTGGTGTCAGACGGGCCGGTCTGAGTATTTCACAATCTGCTCAGTTACTGGGATTTTCATGCACAACCATTTCTAGGGTTTACAAATAATGGTGTGAAAAGGGAAAAACATCCAGTATGCGGCAGTCCTGTGGGCGAAAATGCCTTGTTGATGTTAGAGGTCAGAGGAGAATGGGCCGACTGATTCAAGCTGATAGAAGAGCAACTTTGACTGAAATAACCACTCGTTACAACCGAGGTATGCAGCAAAGCATTTGTGAAGCCACAACACGCACAACCTTGAGGCGGATGGGCTACAACAGCAGAAGACCCCACCGGGTACCACTCATCTCCACTACAAATAGGAAAAAGAGGCTACAATTTGCACAAGCTCACCAAAATTGGACAGTTGAAGACTGGAAAAATGTTGCCTGGTCTGATGAGTCTCGATTTCTGTTGAGACATTCAGATGGTAGAGTCAGAATTTGGCATAAACAGAATGAGAACATGGATCCATCATGCCTTGTTACCACTGTGCAGGCTGGTGGTGGTGGTGTAATGGTGTGGGGGATGTTTTCTTGGCACACTTTAGGCCCCTTAGTGCCAATTGGGCATCGTTTAAATGCCACGGCCTACCTGAGCATTGTTTCTGACCATGTCCATCCCTTTATGACCACCATGTACCCATCCTCTGATGGCTACTTCCAGCAGGATAATGCTCCATGCCACAAAGCTTGAATTATTTCAAATTGGTTTCTTGAACATGACAATGAGTTCACTGTACTAAAATGGCCCCCACAGTCACCAGATCTCAACCCAATAGAGCATCTTTGGGATGTGGTGGAACGGGAGCTTCGTGCCCTGGATGTGCATCCCACAAATCTCCATCAACTGCAAGATGCTATCCTATCAATATGGGCCAACATTTCTAAAGAATGCTTTCAGCACCTTGTTGAATCAAAGCCACGTAGAATTAAGGCAGTTCTGAAGGCGAAAGGGGGTCAAACACAGTATTAGTATGGTGTTCCTAATAATCCTTTAGGTGAGTGTGTGTGTATATATATATATTTAAAATGATGTGTGGCAATACATTTGATGGCAAAGCTGAATTTTCAGCATCATTACTCCAGTCTTCAGTGTCACATGATCCTTTAGAAAGCATTCTAATATGCTGATTTGCTGCTCAGGAGACATATCTTCTCATTATTAATGTAGCAGCATAATATTTTTGTGGAAATTTATGGGTGGCTTCTGCGTAAGCTAAATACTAGGTTAACAACTTCAACTTTTTTGATTTGCTCTTGTGCTTTGTTAGTTTTGGAACCATACACTTATTTTTTCTGTATTATTAATATTAGATACTTTGGAAAAATCTAAAAGTGACACTCTCACCCCTAGTCTTCGATTCCTTTACTAATAGTATGCAAAATAAAAGAAAAAAATAGTGCAAACACAGAATTCTACAACACTTACTGGAGGTGAGTCATACAGCAATTCTGACTCGTTATCATCAGTGCTGAGCAAATGTGGTAAAGATAAAGCTGAGCAGGCAGCAATCATTCGTTTTGAATTCCAGCCCAAGAGCAAACAATATAAATGTCAATGTTAAATGCAATCTATTTGTTCCACTTTAGCAGCAGGTGACATAACAACACATGTGCTTGATCAAAACCAGCTGTGACAGGGTAGATATTAAAAATCCATGGAGAGAAACAATTCAGTTGAACAGCTGAATATCACAAACACAGGAGGCTTCACCAAACCCTTGTTATAGGATTTTGTCAGAGGATTCGCGAGTGTTAATCATTATGACCATGTTGATTTTAGACAATCTCCATTTCAGAGACCCCACTCCAAAAGGAGGAGCTTATCATTTAGCTAGGCTGGATTAACAGAAATATTGATGCTGTCTGCAAACGAGGCCAAGAACATCCCACTTCAAAGTGTCTTTTTTAGTTAAAAAAACAAAAATGTCATAAACAAAATGCGCCAATGTGAGTGTGCACACCATCGCGCAAAACGGCAGGCGTAAAAGCGTAATTTCTAAAAAAAACGCCTTGGGTTTGTTTTTTTGTTTTGACGCGGTGCGTTAAAAACTGTCCGACCAATGAGATCAGCTCTTGTGTTCACGTGCCTGGAGCTGCTGAAGTTACAGTAAAACACGACTTTTCGGTCTTGCCAAGCACACATTGATACGACGAAGAGGAAGTAAGTAGACAAAGAAGAAGATGAGCTTCTAATGCTGCTTGTCAGTTAGCAAAAAGTGTGTGAATGGTTTTGGCAAGCACGTACATATTGTCTCTCTTCATCTTCTGCGTGACAAGCGAGTGTCAGAAGCGTAAAGTGGCGTAGCACCACCTTGTGTACCGGGAGCGCCATCTACTGAATTTGCACGTTCACTCTGCGCATCGCCAGTGAAAATCGCTTGGATGTGAACACAAAGACATGCGGAAAAACATCCAAAAAAATGCGGGCGATAAGCCTGTGCATATAATCGTCCCGGTGTGCACAGGCCTTTACACGTATGCTAAGGTATGCGACTATGCGTACAGTGAAAGTGATGTAAATTCCACCATTAGCACAGTACACGTGTACTAAATGCACACAGCCCATGTTTTTTTTAACCACACTTAATTTTATTTTTGTACTAATTATGCTGCATTCCATTTGTCCTTGGAAGTGGGAAAGTCCTAGTTCCCTGTAGGGAACTTTTCCCATTTAACTTTTAGGAACTTTTAACTAGAAAGCCCCCTCAAGTCAGAAGTGCGACTGGGAAATTCAAGGGGAAGCAGACCAACCCGACTTCGGAATGCAATATGGCTGCTAAGCACATCAACCGTAGTGAAACAGTTGTGATATCTCGTTTATTAGCACTTCTGTTCGTCTGTCTCAATAAGCTCAGTGGTGCACATTGCTCCAATGGATCCAAGCTCTATTTGTGGACATGATACGTCAGCATTATCAGTCAAAATACTGCCTTTTTTATGTGTTTGTATTCCGAAAGAACAAGCACAACAAAGGTTTGCCTGGACGCGACCATCTTAGTTTTCTACCCGTGCACTAGAACGTGGTCAACTCGGGTGTGATGTCATTCCCAGCTATTCCCACATCCCTCCTTCGAGGTAAATGGAGCACAGCATTAATTTGTCCAAAAGGTGGCAACACTGGGTCAAGCCGTTGTCTCGCAGTCTGAAAATAACCGGAGGAGACAGAACAAGAACAACAACAAACTATTGAAAAAACAATAAAAAATCACAAACAATAGACGCCCAAAATATGACGAGGGTTTGTGTGAGGGAATTAAAAGTAAGTAAATACTACAGAAAAAACAATTTCTACATGAAAATGTTAGTTATAAAGTAAATTCTATATTAGTACTCATTTCAGGCCTGTAGAAATTAAAGCGTAAACATTAATGTTATCAAATTAAGTAAAACTATTCAACTTTTCTGATAATTGAATAATTAATGAGTTTGATTTTTCAGCTGTATTTATTGTTTTGTCATTGCTTTTGTTGTTAGGTTTAGTAACATGCCATTTTGTGACTTTTGGAGTTAATTTTCTACTCAAAATGACACATTCATACTCAAAAACGATCCATCGAATGTTACGTCACTGTATTGTGTACCAAGTATTGAGATCTCAATGTTCAGGTGACGCGTTACTACTATTACGTAGATATGGTGTCTACACAATATCTATTGTGCTATTTGCTTAGATATAATTTAGTGTTATATTGTTTCAGTAAAAAGAATTTCAAAGGAAACTTCAACTAAGTAGAATACTCCTTTGGCCGTAAGTGCGGAAAGACGTGTTTGGGATTGACTAGTGGGCTTGGTTTTCAAGCACTCAAGTCACTCGCACATGCGCTGGTGTATGCGCACTATCCACGCGGACACAAACATTATATGAGCGGACGTCTGCGGATGATGAAAATGACCACATAGAACATGGGTGGCCGAAGTATACAGTCCAAAGTTCCACGACGGTCCACGCACTGTCCGTGTGATGCAATTTTCGTCATCAGGAGGGTCTCGGACGTCTGTTCTTTTTTTTTTTTTTTTGTCCAGACTGTCCACATGAACGGTATGCGTACAACAGTGCATGTGCGGGAAAAAAAAAACTCTATCAGACTGTGCATGAGATGGAGCGGCACGCGGAAAATGAAGTAAACTCTGGCCTTACTTTGGTCTTTACAATCAACTACATGTCCGCATTCAGCTCTGCCGGCAACCAATCAACAACAGAAATCTCCGTCACATATCTTTTCCGATAATCATTTTAATTTGGATGTACAATATGGATCACAATATGGAAGAAATGGTTTCAGAAGGGTGCTTGCGAGGGCCCCCTTTGTGGTCGATATGTGCCCTCGATGCGCATTCTTGTCAAGCTCGTAGGAAGGAGTGAGAGTTTAGGATGCCATTTGGGACAGGGCCAATATACTTCATGTTTGCAGACACACACACAAAGCCTGAGGTTGCATTTAACAATTATGAATGTACAATGGATGCGATTTAAAATGGTAGCTTCAACGGTCAGCATTTCCCCTTGTGATGCAAGGAAAGATGGAGCCTTATTCAGATAAATGGTAATCGTTCATTTATAATTCGCTTTTATAGCCATACCTTTTAATATAATGGCAATCATGGGAATTCCTGGTGCCTGTAATTGCTCTCCGGAAATTATTTCACCTCTGAGACCTTGCCACAGTGCTGTGTCGGATCTAATAAGAAACTGCGGAGGCTAGAATGGGAAACAACAGTGGCTTTTTAAAATAGGAGAGAAGTTATTACTAACTGCTGATACGTGATCAGTTTTGCCCTTTACTTTCAGAAGGGTTAAGATTAAATGCAAGCGAGGTCAGAAACTGACACTATAATACCCTCTGAGCAGGGATAGAATTAAGGCCTTTATTTTATTTCCACATTAGCTTATGCACCATGGGCTGTGCGCAAAACTGTATGCTGTCTATCCAGCTACACTACAATTCAAAAGTTTGGAGATTTTTTAATGTTCTTGAAATAAGTTTTGTTAACATTTTAGATTACAGCCCGCAAAGTATTGCGTAAAGTAAAACCAATTTACAGCGTACCTTTCGGTAATTATAGTGTACCTATAAAGTATGTACATGTGGGTATAAGGGAACAATATGTAAAGTTTGGGGAATAAAGGGGTAAAAACCAGGAAGTGAAGCAGGTAATTTTCCATTGAACTTTCTATTGACTCCATCTGATGTTGAATAAAAGTATCACAATGCATTCTTGGATTGCTTTATCTCTGAAGAACATATGTAATGCCGTCTATTTAAGGTTAGTTCACCCAAAAATGAAAGTCTGTCATTAATTACTCACCGTCATGTCGTTCCAAACCCATAAGAATTGTTCATCTTTGAAACACAAATTAAGATATTTTTGATGAAATCAGCGAGCACTCTGACCCCTCCATAAACAACAATTGAATTACCATTTTCAAGGTCTAGAAAGGTAAAGACATCGTTAAAATAGTCCATATGACTACAGTGGTTTAACCTTACTTTTATGTTGCGACGGGAACGAGGGCGTTGGAAGCAAAAAAAAGTGGGTGAGTCCTCTCTCAGAAAACGTTTACTGGAGTAGATGCCATTTGCATTATGTATAAATATATCACCTTGTTTGCTAAACATTTGGATGGTGAAGACACTAGTGTAGGGGTAAGACGCATGGCATCAAGTTTTGTCGCAAATCGACCTGAGGTTCGAATCCGCCTTTTGCCGAACTCGCTCTACTCCCTTTTCCCATCACATATCATATCGGAAAGGCATTTATTTTCAATAAAAATGAAGAAAATATTAGAAAGGTGGAAATAAAGCATCTAACATGTGTTTAATAATAAGTGTTTATTGGTTAGGGGTAGGTAAACAGACACGTGCTGAATTAGAGACGATAAAAGTGAATGGGTAAATATCATTAATCGTAAAAAGTTGGTGGGTCTTGTCAAAAATTCAAGATTAGTTTAGTCGGCATAAAGAGTAAACAGTTGGGAGAATATCAGATGTGTATCAAGGCCGCTACATACTCCGCAAGAACAGAGAAAAAGGTTATCGTTCCCAGGGCTCCAAGAACAAAATGACGTCATTTTGTTCTCTGAGCCCTGGTTTGGGAGTTCTCGCAGCTCGTTCTCGACACATCGTCTGAGCAGAACTTTTTTCTTGTGGGTGTCCGAGAACTATTGTGTGATTGGTCAGAATTTTTAAGTGGGCGGGGTTAATGCGGAGAAACGGAGATGTTCGGCACCTGCTTTTCTCGTGAAGTATGGAATGTTCTGGCCAGAACGAACTTTGTTCTTGTTCTTGCCACCTCGAGAAAACAAACAAATTTCTTTGTACTTGCAGAGTACCAAGCTTCAGAGTATAGGGTTCGTGCATTCGGCCTTAAAGTGACAGCAGCTTTGTAAAGAGCTTAAGTATTTAAATGAATTTAAGGCAGTCATATGCTGGCATTCCGGATGGAGCATTACTGACTGGCTTAAACCACCATGATGGCATAGTGTGCATTTATACAACAATGCAACAATAAGAAAATAATATATTGATATTAAAAAGGAAATTTACTTTTGATACTTAAGTACTTTTAAAAACAAATACTTTTACTTAAGTAAAATTCCGTTTTTAGCATTCACTTAACAAAGTAGTATTTGTCCAGTAGTACTTGAACTATTACTCAAGTAATAGAGATGTGTACTTTGCCCACTGCTTTTGAAATATAAGATATTTTTGTCCAATCTGTTTAATCCCTGAATACATAACTGACTGTGTTTACATTAGTTTCGCATCATAAAAGCATTTCTACGCAAATTTAACCACACAGCTGCATGCACAGCGCGCATGAGTATTTCAAATCGAAAGCATCCTTCTGTCAGTTTCGTATTTTTAATATACAGGCCCACAGGAACATAAATGATCCCTTCAAAGAGCAGTTGAGAGGAAAACACTGGCGGGCCAGACTGCAAACTCACTGCAAGCGTGCATTTCTCACAGCGCATATCCTGTGCAATGAAGCCGGCGAATGTCCTTATAATTCGCTTCATCCTTTCCGAACTCTGATGTGTGAGTGAGGAAATGGAAAGCAAGCTGAAACACATACAGCGTCATGCCACATCTGCGGTTAAAAACCATGCTCAGAATCGATTCACAATCGTTGGACAGAGAATCACGATGCATAATTGTATTTCTCTCATCCCTAGTATGTAGACTATTAAGTTTATAACCAAGCCAATGTATAGTCACGCCACCATGCATGAACTCTAATAGTAGACGACAAGTTGTTGGGCCGCAGTTGCCAGCAACATCTCCAATATTAGTCATCCTCCCGTCAGTATACCTACTAATAAGAACACAACTCCACACCGCTGAAGGGCATTGGACACAGAACTATCCATCATGCAGTTCGGTTCATCATGACCCTATCTATCCTTTGCATTATCACAAAACTGAAGAGTTTAACAAGGTCTGTGCTCGAATATTTGCTGTAGGAGAAACATCCTTGAAATGATACAAATATTACCGTCTTGCGCCTACCGTGAAAGTGCTGTGGATAAAAAAAGCAGGAAAGTAATAATAATCTACTAGGAAATCCTAGCCTGGATAGCAATAATGGTCCACCCAGTAGGCCTGTTTCTTGTCTGAATGTAACTTTTGAAGAATGGAATTGTTATAAAAACTGTTTTTACTGCCAGTGAAACTGTGAATTATTAGCTCTGTTCCGGGCTGCCTAGTTAGACAGCACAGGCACACTTCCAGTTCAAAGGCTGATCCAAATGGGAGGCAACTTCTAAAATATAGCTTATATATTTTGTTTTGACAACAAAATCCGTATCCCATGTACCCTTCGCAGACAAGGCAATCCCAAAATAGAAAATTAAAGAGAAAATTCAAATTCAAGTCAAATTCAAATTCAAAATGAAGATTTTATATATACACTACCATTCAAAAGCTGCAATGCTAATATCATGCAGTAATATTGTGAAATACTAAATAACTGCTTTCTATTTGAATGTCATTGAAAATATAATTTACGCCTGTCTTCAGTCACATGATCCTTCAGAAATCATTCTAATATGATGATTTTCTGCTCAAGAAACATTTCTTATTATTATCAATGTTGAAAATGATTGTGCTGCTTCATCTCCGAGAATCTGGCGGCAAGTTTTGGGAGTTCATTTTTAGTCCATCTCCTAACCTTTGCAGAGATGGACTATAAATGAACTCCGAAAACTTACCGCCAGATTCTGGAAGAGGAATTCTTCAAACAGTGGTACAAGAGGATGTCTTCATGTATTTTACAATACTTCAGCTTGTGATTCTTATAAAGTGGAGGCCATACTTAGCTAAAGTCTCTGAGATCCTGACACTTTGCACTTCTGGAAACTCCAGGTAGTTTGCAGTTCTGGAAAATGGTGGCGCTGGAGACTAAAGGGTTCCTGATGGTTTCACACTTAAGTCTACTCTTTAATTCTTAATTACTTTAACATGTGTCTTTTCTTCACCACCTGCATTTGTCTGACCCTGCTGACCCAATGAGCATTTCACTGTCCAATGGTCATGCCTTAACTGCAATTTCTAGCATTGCATTAGTATTGTATCCTTCTCATGAGCATTTCATAATTTTTGGCTTCTCAGTCTGAGTTAAATCTCTTTTTTTATGGCTCATTTTATCTGTAAAAGAAAACATAAAAAAAAAAAAAAAAAAAAAAAAAAAAAAATATATATATATATATATATATATATATATATATATATATATATATATATATATATAAATATTTGTGGAAAACAGGATTATATAATGAATTTAATACGTTCTAAGAATAACTGGACCCACTTTATAATAGGTGGCCTTAACTACTATGTACTAACATTTTAATTAATCATTTGATACAATGCACTTATTGTGTACATACATGTTTTTACATTGTACTTACAGTTTTAAATAAACCTGCATGTAATTACATCTGTAATTAATTTCTGTAGTTACATTTGTAATTACACAGTTAACACTTCCCTTACACCTAACTCTACTCCTAAACTTACCCATACCACCACACCTGTCCCTAACCCTACCCGTATCCCACCTCAATATCAGCAAAGGTGTTTTGCAGTACAATTTGAACACAGTAAGTACATTGTACTTATTTTTTGATGTAAGTACATAGTAGTTAAGGCCACCTAATATAAAGTGAGGTCGAAATATGTTTGTAACATTGTAAAAGTACACTCGCCTAAAGAATTATTAGGAACACCTGTTCAATTTCTCATTAATGCAATTATCTAATCAACCAATCACATGGCAGTTGCTTCAATGCATTTAGGCGTGTGGTCCTGGTCAAGACAATCTCCTGAACTCCAAACTGAATGTCAGAATGGGAAAGAAAGGTGATTTAAGCAATTTTGAAGGTGGCATGGTTGTTGGTGCCAGACGGGCCGGTCTGAGTATTTCACAATCTGCTCAGTTACTGGGATTCTCACGCACAACCATTTCTAGGGTTTACAAAGAATGGTGTGAAAAGGGAAAAACATCCAGTATGCGGCAGTCCTGTGTGCGAAAATGCCTTGTTGATGCTAGAGGTCAGAGGAGAATGGGCCGACTGATTCAACCTGATAGAAGAGCAACTTTGACTGAAATAACCACTCGTTACAACCGAGGTATGCAGCAAAGCATTTGTGAAGCCACAACACGCACAACATTGAGGCGGATGGGCTACAACAGCAGAAGACCCCACCGGGTACCACTCATCTCCACTACAAATAGGAAAAAGAGGCTACAATTTGCACAAGCTCACCAAAATTGGACAGTTGAAGACTGGAAAAATGTTGCCTGGTCTGATGAGTCTCGATTTCTGTTGAGACATTCAGATGGTAGAGTCAGAATTTGGCGTAAACAGAATGAGAACATGGATCCATCATGCCTTGTTACCACTGTGCAGGCTGGTGGTGATGGTGTAATGGTGTGGGGAATGTTTTTTTGGCACACTTTAGGCCCCTTAGTGCCAATTGGGCATCGTCTAAATGCCACGGCCTACCTGAGCATTGTTTCTGACCATGTCCATCCCTTTATGACCACCATGTACCCATCCTCTGATGGCTACTTCCAGCAGGATAATGCCCCATGTCACAAAGCTCGAATCATTTCAAATTGGTTTCTTGAACATGACAATGAGTTCACTGTACTAAAATGGCCCCCACAGTCACCAGATCTCAACCCAATAGAGCATCTTTGGGATGTGGTGGAACGGGAGCTTCGTGCCCTGGATGTGCATCCCACAAATCTCCATCAACTGCAAGATGCTATCCTATCAATATGGGCCAACATTTCTAAAGAATGCTTTCAGCACCTTGTTGAATCAATGCCACGTAGAATTAAGGCAGTTCTGAAGGCGAAAGGGGGTCAAACACAGTATTAGTATGGAGTTCCTAATAATCCTTTAGGTGAGTGTGTTTACTGCCACTTTTGATCAATTTAACGTAACCGTGGTGAATAAAAGTATTAATTTATTTAAAACAACAACAAACGTACTGACCCCAAACCTTTGAACGGTATGTGTACTTAAAATTAATGAAAAATGAAATTAGAAAATGTTTAAATAAAATAAAAAAATAAAATAAATACACACATATATACATCCAGTATGTCTAAATAAATACAAATGTTACATTTTATTTAACTATTCAAATTGCCAAATATTTTTTTGTGTGTACAGTGTATTTGTATGCCACTACAAGGTTATTAACATAAAATTTTCATTTTCCTTCAGTACTCCGTCTGGGATTGCGGCATATTCTCTGGTTTTCTCCAGTCAAATTTTAACCGGTCCAATCAGCGAACAGAGTGAGTGGCTGAGAATGATGACGTTGATGTTGTGCGCTAGTTTGTGATGACATACGTCACAACCAAACGTTAACGACTGGTTATGGCAGATCCAATAGTTTTAAACTTCAACAGTGTACCCGCCTTCAAGGAAGTTAATGCTTGTCAATGGAGAGTGGCCAGACTCTCTGTACAAATGAAATCTACGAGAGTGTGGTAGGACCAGGCTAGTTCCATGCTAGTTCCATACGCAGCAAAGCAGCTCATTCAATTTTGGAACAGACCTATTGTGTCACATAAACCGGGCCATGGGACACCAGTAAACTAGTAAAAAAGGCCAACTAAATCATGATGTGACAGTCAGAGTTCTGCAAAGATTAACACAAAATCCTATCATGACGGAAAATGACAATGCTAAACATTTTACAATATAACAGATGTTAATTTTCTAACATTAATTACCTGTGATTTTTAAATCAGCAAATGATAAACAAACTTGCATGCGTCTTTGAGAAATGTGCATATACAGCAATGAAAACATGAATACAGCTCAAACATGCTTAAACTGCTAACGTTGTAGCGATGTGTTAGTG
Source organism: Romanogobio albipinnatus (assembly GCA_023566225.1). Classification (NCBI taxonomy): domain Eukaryota; kingdom Metazoa; phylum Chordata; class Actinopteri; order Cypriniformes; family Gobionidae; genus Romanogobio; species Romanogobio albipinnatus. Next base: position 8,003,559 of record CM042241.1, read on the forward strand.
AAGTGCAAGCCTTAACAAATGACTCGCTTAAAGCGCGCAGTAATACTCGGCCCTGCACTGAACCTGCCTGAACTGTCTCACAGTGACAGAGTGATAATGAGGCAGGGCTGTTAGCCCATCACAGTGATTAATACTTCCTCCAAAAGACCTACTCTCTGGACAGTATATCACTGAAAACCCTTCTTCTACATTTTATTCTAGTGTGAAAATGCAGGCTGTCTAAAACCAAAGAGCAGAAATTCAGGAGTCGAGTGGCTTTTTGTCTCTCTCAGCAGCATTACAGTGAGTGCGCAAGTGGCCCTTACACCGAGTCACACAGGAAGCTGTAGATAGAAAACATAAATAGATGTTTTGAAAATTGACACCAGATGAAAATGCATTCCTGCATGGAGCCATCAACACCAAGTGAAATGGGTTCGATTCCCAGAGAAAGCATTCATTGGCTAAACGTATACTTTGAATGCAATGCAGGGCACTTCGGACAAAAGCATCTGCAAAATGCAAAAATCGCTTGATGTTTAGCAAAATGCTTCTTCCTTTGTTTATATTATTTCCTGTTGATGCAGGAAGTTTGAATGGGGGATGATTTTCTTGGGTTATTTTTTCACTGTTTGGGTGGTTTTTGTGTTACCCAGCTCCTGGGTCAGACATAACAACCCAGGGGTTGAGTTGAGTTATTTATTGCTTTTTGCGACCTCTACAGGATAGAGTTCTCAGCTCCATCAAATTGGTGCATGTCGTTGTATACATTTTATTTTATCTATACATTTGTTATTGTACTGTATATTTAATTTTATGCAAATCAACATACGGGGTTGCGATGTGAGTGACCTACACGAGTGTCACGTCGGTCTTTTCACATGATGGAAATGGCTGATGCCTTGCATAACATTTTATGATTTTATTAAAAAAGATACAGAATTAAAAAAAAATGTGTTCTCAGAGCTGTACTCTGATTTATGGGCAGGTTAAGGAGTCAGTGTGGCGGTCTAAAGTTAGAAGTTCTCTCACTGAACATGATACAAGATCGGCACAAGATCCAGCGCTGTTAGAGTGGAAACGGGACAACTGGTCGATTCACTTTAATTACTTCTAAATGGAACATTTTTTACTTCTAATATTTGTTAAACAAGCTTAAATGTAGGCAATATATTAAAAATGATACAGAATATGCTATACTGTAAAATTATTAAAATAAAGGAATTATCATGCAAACCAGTGGTTGTGTTGAGTATTTGAAAAAAAGTTTAGAGGATCTGTAAACATTAAAGTTAAAAATAAGCTGGTATTATAGTAAAAAACGAATCAACACATTATGCCGGGTTAAAGAAACCCAATTACCCAATTTGCTGGGTAAAATTAACCCAACATGTGTTCTGTCCTATATTTACCCAGCCCTTGGGTCAAAAACAACCAAAATTGTGTTTTTTTAGAGTGTAACTCATAGCTTGATGGGACATTAGAGAATATTGCAATCCAGAGAACATTTGTTTGGACAAAATGGACAATGGTCTGTTTTCCCAGACTGGAAAATCTGTCAATTTGAAATATGTACAAATGTTTTATACACTCTAAATAATGCTTGGTTATATTATTAACCCAAATGCTGGGTTCAGCCTGTTGGGTCATTTTATTGGCTCATTTCTATTATTTTACCCACGTGCTTGGTAGTTTTATGTAACTTAGCTGCGGGGTTCATTTTACTGGGTCAATGTAACCCATTGTTGTGTAGTCTGTGCCAGACCGGTTAAAACTGAATACATTTGTCAGCAGATATTTTGTGTGCTGTTCTGAGAGAAACATCTTCCTGAATGAAAAATGAAAGGTTTGTATTACATTTGTTTACCTATCAATGTTGAGCCACCATATTAATGGTTAATCATATTTTAGAGTATATTATTATTTAAAATAAGATAACCTCAACATCAGGTTGTGTGACCCAGCTCTATGTAAAAAAAAAAAAAAAAAAAAAAAACAGCAAATGTGTTATTGTATAAAACCCAACAAGCTGTGGGTCAAAATAACCCAGCATGTGTTCTGTCCAATATTTACCCAGCACCGGGTTTCCAAATAACCCAACAATGGTTTTTAACCCAGCATGTTTTAGAGTGTAGCACATAGGTACACCAATACTATCATTAGCCGCTTGTCCACCGTTCTAAAATGGTAAGGAGCGGTTCAATTAACCGTTCTTGGCCTGGAATTCTCAGCACTAGCCGCTATTTGACTATCTCAGTCTACAATCTGTACAGAAGGCTGATTTTAATTTAAGTAAAAGTACTGAAACTTAAAGGTCCCATGACGTGGATCTTTTGATTATGTTTATAATGTTTCCTGGGGTGTACTTTTAATGTTAGTATGATTTTTACATAATAAAATGTCATAATTTAGAAATAAAAGGCATTTTTCTATCCTGATTTTAGCCCTCTGGCTTGAACGCTCTGTTTGAAGGGGCGTGTCTGATGTGAGACTTCAGTGTAAACGCCCACTGTTGTGATTGGCTGACATCTTTGCATTTGAAATGCGTATTACATGTGGACGAATACTTTTACTATGTTTTTTTTATTATTACAGCTGTCGAGATTAACGGATTGTGAAAGTGCTGATTATAGCATTATTTTTTAGATCTTTTCCCATCACATGAAAGGCTGCAGTGATGAGCATTGAGTAGACAGACAGTCTGTTGATCGCGTGAATGCAGTGATCTCGTCATTGCAGCGCTATTTCTCTCACAAAATGCTTTCACCACAACTAACAGCAAATATCAATTACAACTAACTAACACAATATCGATATGAATAAAGTAAGAGCTTCGTTGTGCAGCATAACAGCGTCATTCATTATAACGGGAGTTTGGGCAAGTGTGCAGATATAGGATACTCGCAACGTATGATTGACAGCTTCAGCCATTATAAAGAGTGTGTTCTTTGATCGCTCTATGTAGTTTAATCACAATTTAAATAACAGATTTATTTCATGCTACTAAGAGAAACAATGTGAAGTCGATCGTTTAGTCACTGGCTTGATTCACTGATGCATAAACAGTATTAAACAAATTAGAAAGAAAGTCTGTGTGAACTTGAATAATTAGCTACACATCAGAAATCACTGATCACAGATCAGGCATTAATGAACACTGTTACTCACTGTTTGCGGTCGGTGCTGTCCAATCCATATCGTAAAAGTCTGGTTGTAAAGTCTGTGCTGACATTGCTACTGAATTAAATGTAAAAAATTAACTGAATCCATTTTCTCCAAATTCTCTGGGCGGGCAAAGCAGAGAAAGGGGAGGTAACCTTTCCCTGTATGACGACATATGGGGAATATTCCAGATTGGCCCATCTGCACTTTCATTTTCTCAAAGGCAGAGCAGGATACCCCGGGCTTGGTTTACACCCATCACAATTTCTAGCCACTGGGGGACCATAGACAGTCTAGGGGAACTCATATAATGTTAAAAAAAAAATTCATGTCATAGGACCTTTAAAGGAAATGCACAAAATAATATATTAAAGACAACATTAAATGGTGTTTGCAACCCATTTGTATTTTGAAATATCTCTATGTAAAACAGGATATTCAACTTAATTCAGGTGACTGAGAGGGTTGGTGACGTCAACCAAAGGAAAAGTTATTGATGAGAAACATTGTCTTCTTATGTCTAATATAAGCAAGCCAACAGAAATTGATGCAGACAGAAAAGCAACATGATGTTTACACATATTGCTATATTCACAAGAATATGTTTCATTACTCTTGTTTATTTCATGTAACCTTTAGAACATTTATTTCATATCTATGATTATCTCCACAGAACAGATCCCTCGATTCAACATTCTAACCACACACACAACCACTCCTGATTTATATCTGCCACGGCATTGCAATTATCGGCAAATCTAATTAAATGTAATATATCAACACTTTTGTGCATTGATTCTACAAATCACTGAAGACTTTGATCCAATCTGAGAAACTAAAATTAAATTAATTCTTATTCTCAAGTCACTCTTTAACAGATCCACAAATAATCCCGGCGAACCTGGGAGGGGTGTTCTTCGTTCATTCAACGTTCTTCTGAGACTGTGCAGAAGTAAATTTTTGTATGTGTGTAATACTGATATTCACAATCTCAGCCTCCTTACTACTGCCCAAAACCACTTCACTCTTCACAACGACTGTAGAGACCGAAGTGAATGACCCGTGTAAGAGAACAAGAGCCAGCCAGAACAACTCAAGCATTATTACACCGGAGTACAGCCCCATTGTGCTGAAAATCCTGCTTGGTCTGCAAATAAAATGAAACGACTGAACAACATCAACCCACAAGGTCTACATTTTTCACATATTTTTGTTGCAGACAAAGGCAATTATCTGTCTCTACTGTGCTTACTTGGACACTGAGCTTGATGTTCTCACTCAGCTGGCATGTAACAATAAGGTGGCCTGATTAAACTTTAATGAACTGTCAATCAAAGTCTCTAACTTCATCACGAGATCCTGACAGTGGACAGGCTTTGGTCAAGTCAAGTCAAGTCACCTTCATTTATATAGCACTTTTTACAACACAGATTGTTTCAAAGTAATAGGAAATTAATTTAGTTTTTGATGAACATTTTTTGATACAGTTCTGTTGTAAGAACTGATTCGTTATTTGATTTGGTGTCAAACATTGTTTAAACAACACCATCTGAAACAGAAAACCCCCAATGTGTTCCGGACCCCATCCGCACGGCAACAGCATTTGGTGGATAAACAGGGCGCAAATAAATATAGAGCGGTGTATCGTCAGCATAACAGTGAAAACTGACGCCATGCTTCCAAATGATATCTCCCAAGGGTAGCATGTACAGGGTGAAAAGCAATGGTCCTAGCACTGAGCCTTGCGGTACTCCTTACTGAACTTGTGATAGCAGTCAGATAAGTATGATTTAAACCATGCCAATGCAATTCCACTAATGCCACCATAATTTTCGAGTCTATTCAGAAGAATGTTGTGGTTGATAGTATCGAATGCAGCGCTAAGATCGAGTAACACTAATAGAGAGATACAACCACGATCAGAAGATAAGAGCAAATCATTTGTAACGCTAATGAGAGCAGTCTCAGTACTTTGGTGACATAAAAGGTTTATAAAAAGGTCCTGACTGTCATATACAGTAGTAGACAACACTGGCTGTATAGGAATTAAGTCACACACAAAAAGAAAGAAAGAAAAAAGCCTATGAAAAGGAGAGACTTTGCTGACCATAAAGGGCTGCTGAAGACACTTTAGTTAAAATGGCAAATTAAGCTCTAATAAATAGGTCATTCATAGACTTGATCAAGATCAAATCTTTTAGTGTGGCCCCTGTTTGAGGAAATAATATGTGAAAAAGTACATTACATATTATTTAACTTTTGATAAAGATAGTGTGTTAGACTACATCTAAATATACTATTACACTATTCTCAAAACTATTTGGCGGAAAACAAGATTTTACCCAACTTCATTAATACTTTACACTTTGTCTTTTTCACTGATTAGAAATGTATTCATACAGATACAGAAACTTGAGAGGGTTCTGATTCATATCCACCATCCCTGATCACTACACTACATTACTTTTCAGATAATCAAAGGAAACGCAGACTTGAGCCCCTATTCTCTGCAGGTCCCTAAATTACCCTGATATGTAAGAGCAACATGAGAAGAGAACAGATTATAACATGTCTACTAAAAAACAACAGCCTAGATCAGTGGTTCTCAACCTTTTTGACTTTGGCTTTATTTTTTATTTTAATTTAGTATATTAATATATATATATATATATATATATATATATATATATATATATATATATATATATATATATATATATATATTAATAATAACTTATTAAATAAAACACTTTTGAGTTTTCAGCAGAGACAATAAAGAAAATTGTTTATTTAAGACAGTATATATATATAAAAACAGTACTTAAAATCAGATAGTCATGCTTTTTAAGTAAAGAGCTGAAACATAAACGTTATTTGAGGCCCCTATATACAACAAGCGAAATCGAAGAACGAACATCATGGTGTGATGTAATTTTTTTAACGTAATCAGGCCAAAGCGAAGTTTGTTTCGTAAGTTCGAAACAGCTTGCCAAAGCAAATTTTCTGGAAAAGTTCACTCCAGCTGGTAAACACCTTTGGCCCGTGCCCCCCGAGGCTCTGTCTTTGGTGTGAAAATCTTCAGTATCTCTCTACAGCGTCCTTGTTAAACGTTGCAAATAGTTAATTATGCATAGTTACATGCAACTAACCCTAAACCAACCCCTATTCCAAACCTTAACCCTATAGTAAGGAAATGTAATTCATTATTACACTTAAAAGGTGCTATATGGCCCTAAAAGTGGTTCTTGGCTCGTAATCATAGGAGAACCTTTTTAAGTGCTGTATAGCACCAATCTTGGTGCTTCAGTGGTTCTTCAGCGGTTCTTCACCGGTTCTTTGGCTGAGGTGCTATATAGCACTGCTGACTGAGGCACTATATAGCACCGTTACTATATACAGAACAAGTTAAGATATGTTGCTATAAAGCACCAACAGTGGTTCCCCTATGATTACAGCCAAGAACCACTTTTAGTGCTATATAGCACCATTTTGTAGAGTGTATTACTCAGTACTTAAATGTATAATTATACTGTAATTACCTTAAAATACACCTTAAAGCACCTTAAAATAAAGTGTAACCAAATATTCTCCTGTTATGTGTTCTGTTCAGTGGATCGAGGTTGGACAGCCACAAGAAACATGAACACACTGGAGAACTGATTTATAGTAGAACATAGCTGCGTTTCCACTGTCGGGCCAATGCGAGCCAGGGCTTTCAATGGGCCGCTCTGGGCTAACAGCCTCTGCAGCGCTTCACTAAAACCCACCCATAACACGCCTCTCTGGAACAACGTCACATAAACCCATCATTTCACCAACAATGGAAGTTTTATCAGAAAAATAAATCGCAAATAAATCACTGGAAACTAGTGAGATCGCAAAACCAACATCGAAAGCGGCCATTTGTTGGCATTTTTGTTGTTTACTTAAAGATTTAAAACCATGCATCCAAGCATCAACCAAGCATCAATGACCACAGTTTTTACAATAATAAGTGATAAATTGATCATTATGAATTAATTTGTGTCGAGATTAGTCACAAAGACATAGAGTGATATGTACCGTTATTTCACTAAAGAAAGATGACGCGTACTTATTCAGTCGTGTCCATTTCTGTTTATTTGTAGTCACAGGACAGTAGCCTATTACCTCACATTTAGAAAGAACAATCATTTCTACGAGACCTACTGACAGACAAAATAAATACACGATTGTGATAGCCTATATGTTATGTCTGATTTCTTCAAGCATGCAGTTGTATTTACCATGTTTACTATGGTAGCGCAAATAGACTATTGCATAACTATTTCTGCCTTACACAGTGATCAGAATCCACATCGGATCACAAAAAGAAGGTATTTAAAGGTCCTGTTCTTCGTGTTTTTTTGAAGCTTTGATTGTGTTTACAGTGTGCAATATAACATGTGTTCATGTTTCGCGTGTAAAAAAACACAGTATTTTTCACACAATTTACTCATCTGTACACCGCTGTTCTCACTGTCCTAAAAACGGCTGATGAGTTCCTTGTTCTATGAAGTCCCTCCTTCAGAAATACGTAACGAGTTCTGATTGTGCCAGCGGTTCCCGTGTTGTGATTTGACAGCAGCTTAGCGAACGTAACTTGCACGGAAAGGTCACGCCTCTTAACGGGAGATGTATGCGTTCAATGATCTCTACAGCGTCCCTGGGAAAGCCAAACAAAGGTGATTTGACTCCGGGATGAAAATAACAGCGTCTCGACGACATGGCGACAAACACACTCAAACGCAACACTTCCTTTTCTCCACGCGACACGTCCTCTTCTCCACGTGGGACAGTAACAAGACCACGCCCCCTTTTTCGCGTATTCTTGTGGGCGGAGGTTAGTCTGTTCTACTGTTCTACTGACGTCATTTATGAAGGAAGTACCAGGATGTAGTCCAAGCCGGCCGTTCGCTGTAGGCTTTGAAAGGGAACTTCTGTTAAATAAAATATCTCGCTTGGCATTGAACTTTGAGCTTTATAATTTTACAGGTATTATTTATGCTCTAACAGCAACATTACACACTAACTAAAGTTTGAACAATGGGATCACGAAGAACGGGACCTTTAAAACACTTGCTGCTGTCTGAAAGTGAGTTTTACGCTAAAATGGTTTTAAAAGTCTTTAATGATAATATATGAAAACTCTGCCTTTGTTTGTAACCACTCCTCGAGCTGCTTTGGACCAAGGTATTCGGCGGGCCAAAAAACCCTGGCTGTTGGCATCGAGGACGCCCTAACGAGGCCCGATCAAGCCCCGGAAATGACAGTGGAAATGTGACTGGACCTGGCACGCACTAGCACGCCCATTTTTGGCCCGACGGTAGAAACGCGGCTAATGAAGTTGTAATTCTAATCAACACATTCTCAAACCCAAGGCGTGAAAAATTGCACATATTTACACATTCATCTAAACTTCGCTCTCAGCAGTGCGGCCACTAACAGTATTTCACTGCAAACACATTTTGAACTCCTTTTTACCCTTAACGGAAGAATGAAAAAGAACTTTGCTGTGAGTATATCGGGGCCTTTAGGTTTCTATTAACGCATCATTTGTGAACTTTTGTTCTATTGATGGACAAAATATAAAAATTATGTATGGGAAAAATGGTGAAAATGAAACATGACTGTGAGCCTTTACAACATACTGCGCTGAAAGCACAACTAACCCTACAGCCACACTATCATTTGCATCAAATTAAATATGCCATTCACTCTGATAAAAAGCTAGCCTGACGTCGTCATACTCAATTCTAGTCAGAATATGAGTCTGATACTGCTCCGTTGGGCTGTGATTATGGGGCGTGTTTAAACCGAATCAGGAAAGACCTCAATTGGATAGACCTACAACCAATCAGAGCAACGGAGCGACGCATAACGTTAGTTGTCAAATGTCAAGAGAACTCAACTGCACTGTGTTGCCAAGTCCGCGGGTTGAAGCGACCCCAATTTTGTGATATACAGACCCAGGAATGCGAAATTTAGCAGGCAGTCCAGCCAAAATAACACATATTTTACCCCCCAAATGCCATTTTTCCCGGAGAACCCCCCCACCCGGAAAGCTATTGGGCTTGTTTTTGGCTAGTTTTGAGTAGCAGTTGGGCGAGTTTTGCTGTAAAAACTTGGCAACCCTGTCTGTGCGCACGCTAGAATAAGTCACGTTAGAAGAAGAAGATGAGTGTAAACGATCTTTGCCGGTGTTGTAAAAAAAGAATTTAAGGATAGAGTACTTACCAACACGATCATCATTTCTGAGAGAAATAGTGAAGGTGAAAGCATAAACTAACAAGTTCTCCGTTTAGGATTAGAGCAAATTCAACCCAAGCGCCTTTGATGACGTGGATGATTACGTTACTGTTTATCATCTGTCCATCATCGTCTAAAGCCCGCCCTGACAATTTCATTGGTCCGAACAGTTTCTGTTCGGGCATAATTACTTCTCTATGGATCAAGTCCAGACCGAACTGCCCGTGCAAAATTTTTTGTAGGCGGGGCTAAGTTCGTCTGGCATCCAGGCTAATAAAAAGCAATAATTTACCCATTGGAGGAGCCCTTCATCAAGCCCTTCCTGAACTTTGCCTATAATGACATCCATAGAATGCAGTTAATGATGATCTCACCTTGAGGAAAGACAGGTTGCGGCTTCTTTCAATACTGGTGATCTCCAGATTACCCATGACCACCTCACAGTTCTCGTAGAACTTGCGAAGAGTTTTATACTGCTGGTCCAAATCAGACAGCGTGCTGAGCTTGTTATCAGTGCCAGGACACACTGTAGAGGAGAAAAAGAGAGAGAGAGAAACAATTAAGAGATGGATCAAAGCAAATTAATACTTCATAATGTATAGTCTTGCATAAATAGCAATCTTTGAATAACTGCAGCTATGAAAGACAATAAAAATTAAGTGGGTGAGTTAAAAGTAAAAAAAAAAAAAAACCTTTGGAAACTTCCCAAAGCCGCATTAGCTTCTCTAAACAATGTGTGCAGTGTCCTCAGGACACAACCATAAATCTTTTTCTCCATATGGGTGATCCAGCATTGCACATATTGTGTGAAATGACACAGGTCATTACTTTAAGAAAGTAATTAGCCAAATTAGTGAGCGAAGGTTCATGTGCGTTTGCGCTTCCACTGACCTGCTTTTGCAACACTAAACATCTGCCATCCACAACAACCAGATAAAAGAGGCATTTTACGCTTAAAAAAAAAAAAAAAAAAGCCTGTGGGCCTGGCAACAGTCTTAACATCAGCTTCCCTTTTCATTTTTACCCAAATGGCAGGTTTTAATGAAGTATTTGATGAGTGACTGTTTCACTGATCCTAGAGACTAATCCTTGCATGGAATCTCAGCGATGCCAGGCTCCATTCAGGCATATCAAAAACTCTTCATGCTTTGTTTCAGTTTAGATTAACCCATCACAGTAACATTCACTCACAGGATAAATAGATTTGTGTAAGGTAGAAACAGTTCAAGATACAAAAGACTTCACATGCTTTGTTTGGATGATGCAAAAAGATATTGTCATGTGACTATTTGTGCCATTATTTGTTATCTGAAGAAATGGGATTAGTGTATTATAAAACATAACATCTAAAGACAAACTTGAAACGATTTTCACACATAATTTGCCTTCCATAATAAGGGATTCCCAAGTGAAGCAGAATATACATTGGAAAATAAACTAGTGCAAGGGTTTTCAAACTTTATGATGCCACGGACCCCCAAATATGATAAACCTTAATGAGGGACCCCCTTCCTAAAATCCATCTATATATTTGTATGTATGAAAAAAAACATTTAAACCGTTAGATAAACAACAAGTGTGACATTATAAGTCCAACATATTGTTTCCATACTTAAATTGGCTATACTTAATGTTGGCTGTATAAACGTGAAGGACATTTACAATTAAAAATTATTTGAATAAGCAACTTTCACAATAAACGTACTGGGTTAAGAATACTGCCGTACAACCCCAATGAGCAAGATAAATGGGACTAAATGGGAAAGACCCCACTAGAAAAATACAAAACAAACATATACAATTCTGGAAAGTATGTTTATGGCAGGAATGGAGAGCAACATTTAGAAATTAAACCGTTAGAATGTTCGATAGACTTTATCCATTTTTGCTTTGACTTTTTATTCTCTGAAATTTTCTGGAGACCCCTTAGAACCTTCTGGAGGACCCCTGGGGGTCCCCGGACCCCAGTTTGAAAACCCCTGAACTAGTGCACGACTTGTAGTACAGTAATTGTATTGTGAAAATATCCACATTTAATGAAATATCAAAAAAGCAAACATTTTCTTTCGGGTACGGTAACACACATTGATGAAGTTGGCACAGTTAGACTAAGGGCATTCTGGTTAAATTTTTATTTGAAATGTCTTTGAATGGAATTGTTTTTATAAATGTAATGGAGTGCAACCCAAAAATGCTCTGTTGGACATCAGGAAATAAACAATAATAAATGTGAAAAATAGAATGATATACATGGCACATCAAAGGCTCATCAACTTTTAAAGGGTACCTCAACCCCTGATTAGAGCCTAACTCCACCTACTGGCAATATTTGAAAAATGCTGGAAAAGTGGGCAGAGCCCAGCGGAGACAGAGGGGACGAACCGAGGGCGGGGCTGACCCGCAGTGACGGATTGATTGACAGCTGGAGTGAATCCGTCATGTGATCAATACTGGAAAACGTTTCCTAGGGCGTGGTGAGCTCGAGCCAGGGGCGTGGGTAGTGAGCCGTTGGAAGAGCCAACAAAAACGTCCAATAGGAAAATTCAACTGCTGTAGCCACCGTTCAACCTTAAGAGGGCAGCACTCCGACGTTTTTACACCATATATTGTAGAATTAAAACACTTTATACCCAAATGTCACTCAAAACATTTACTCGATTCAATGAACAGCACTAATAAAGCCCCAGTCTTGCAGATCATCAACTAAAAAAAGTTGTTTTAGGGTTAAGTCACCCTTTAAAGGGAACCTAATATGCTAATATCCTACTAGAACACGCTTTCATGCTTGAATGTTCAAAACATCATAATTTTTCACATATTGCAGCATTATTGCAGCATTATTTTTCCCACACAATGTTTCGTTTCTGTCTCTATGAAGCCCCTCCTTCCGAAAAGTGCAATGTGCTCTGACTGGTCAATCTCTTCAAGCGTGTTTTGGAAATGCAACGCCCCTCACCATTATTGCGAGTTTCAATGCACTACTAACACAACTCAACCAGGCCTCATCCCCTTTATTTTGCATATACATTGGGCGGGAATTATTTAAATAAAGTAGATTGTGATGTGTACGTTCATGGAACAAAACTACAATTGAGGCGTTTCAGGGAGTTCAGAAACAGTGCGCACTGATATACACTATAGAGAATAACCCCCTTTGGAGGGACTTGGTGTGCTTTGTAACTTTGCAGACCTTTTCCATGCAAACAGCAATGTTACACACTAAAGAACATTGAAAATATAAAAAAGCATAACAGGACTCTATTAAAAGGGTATGTGAAATGCTTTCCATATCTCCTGCTGTTGATATCAAACTGTATGTATGCAGGTCACTTGGCAAAATGAAACCAGAAACATTTTTGTTTACTTTTGTATGTTAACTGTAGTAGCTACTGTTTTGAGATGTTTATAAATCCTGTGGAGAACCAGCGGAGAATGTCTCGGTTACGTATGTAACCCTTGTTCCCTGAAGGAGGGAACGGAGACGTACGTCGGAACTGACCGACGAATTGGGATCTGTTTCAGAGACCAATCTACTTTGAGTGTATTAGAAACGAGCCAATGAAAATTGGCATGCAGTTCACGCATTCGCGCACCGCCCCGCATTGCGGGTATAAATACGGAAGTGGAAGTACCGCATACCGTTTTCAACTGAGGAGCCGAGATAAGTGGCTCGGCCTTCAGCTGAATCACAGCACCTGGCGACGGGACATACGTCTCCATTCCCTCCTTCAGGGAACGAGGGTTATACATTCGACGTACGTCGGAACTGACCGACGAATTGGGATCCCTACCAAAACGGCAGGGATGCTGGCCCTTCCAGCGCCCTGCCTGAGCTCGCGGGACCACTCCTATGTTGGAGTGGGAGTCAGGGCCCCGGCAGGGAAGGACAGTCACTTGCTGTTCCTGCAAGACCCACTCAGCGTGACTATTGGATAACGCTGGGAAAGCCTGCCTGTCTCGGCAGATCGTACGCTGCGGAGCCACATCCTTCAATGGAAGGAGAGGTGGAAAAACGCATAAGGACTAACCTAACAGGGTAGTGCAACTATGGGGGAGACCGCTCTGTCGAAGGAAAGACACGGGGCTAGCCGAGTAGGGTAGCTGGTACCGTGGAGAATACACATATGGGGTAGCCGTTAGGGGACGACAACATATGGAACCCAGCCTACATACACGTTCCACAAGCATATGGGTGCAGGCCTAGCGTCAGACGGTCCGCAGCGTCTGACACCGCAGGGGTGACGGAGGAGCTCGACAGGGTTAGCCGTTTCCGGGGAACACAACTGGAGACAATAGACGCACGTATCCGGCCCAGAGGACGGGAGAGGTGCTGCAAGCCGACACTAGAACGGGTACTTAGTGCTACTGGCCCCGGGGGGGCGAGGATGCGGGAAGATACCGGCTCTACACGGAGGCTATAAAATCTAGCGAATGTGTTAGGTGTCGCCCAGCCCGCAGCTCTACAAATGTCTGTCAGCGAGGCACCTTGAGCCAGCGCCCAGGATGAAGCAACACTCCTTGTTGAGTGTGCTCGCACCCCGAACGGGCAAGGTACGTCTTGGGACTGGTAAGCCAAGATGATGGCATCCACTATCCAGTGGGCCAACCTCTGCTTGGAGACAGCCTGTCCCTTCTGCTGACCTCCGTAACAGACGAAGAGCTGCTGTGAGGATCTGAAGCTCTGAGTCCGGTCAATATAAGCGCGAAGAGCGTGGACGGGACATAAAACTAGGGCTGGGTCTACCTCCTCTGAAGGCAGCGCCCCGAAAGGGAGTGGTAGGATCCTTGGGCACATATCCAGGCCGGGGCCTCAGGACAACGTGAGAGTTGGTCGGCCCGAATTCTAGGCACGATTCGTCGACCGAAAGTGCATGCAGGTCCCCTACCCTCTTGATTGAGCCTTACTTGCGTAGGTCCCGTGGGCCAGTTGTGCGCCAGTGCATCTATGCCTAAGGTACCTCCGGTCAGGGAGTAGTACCACTGGCAATGGGTTAACTCCGGGGAAGCGAACAGGTCTACCTGTGCAACCCCGAAGTGGTCCCATATCAGCTGGACGCTCCGGGGGTGGAGTCGCCATTCTCCCGGAGGTGTCGACTGACGAGAGAGCTCGTCGGCTGTCTGGTTCAGCGCACCTGGGATGTGTATGGCACGAAGTGACCTCACAAACTTCTGACTCCACAGGAGGAGATGGCGGGCGAGCCGGAGCATGCAATGGGAGCGTAGACCACCATGTCGGTTGATGTATGCAACGGCCGCAGTGCTGTCCGAACGGACCAGTACGTGCTTGCCCTGAAGCGGTTTCTTGAACCGGGCCAGGGCAAGACGTACCGCCAGAAGCTCCAGGCAATTGATATGCCAACACAGTTGGGGTCCCGTCCACAGACCCGAAACTGTGTTCCCGTTGTACGTGGCCCCCCAGCCTGTGGATGAGGCATCCGTGAAGACCACAGCATGCCTCGACACCTGTTCTAAGGACACTCCGGCCCGGAGAAACGAGGGGTCTGACCACGGGTTGAAGGTTTGGCGACAGTAAGGAGTCACTGGGCGAGTTCTCGACAGCGTCGCCGAAGAGGCCAGCCTGACAGACAGGGGCGTTGAGGAACCGAACTTTGTCAGCCTCACCCATATCTGCCAGGTTTAGCCCCAGCGTCCTGGACCACTAATGTGGACATCGCCTGACCCAGGGAGCGTGCAGTGACTTCCGTCACCCGGAGAGCGAGGTCCATCACTGCACGCAGTTCCTGCATAACCCCTGAGTCGGGACTACCCTCGTGCATGCAGGAGAGAGGGTAGTGAGAGAGCGAAAAAATTTATACAGATTATGGCCCTTTTGGTGTTCCATATTTTGACACCAATAGTTCCACACTGCTAAATTTTTCCAATGCACATCCAGGCAGCCACCCTGGAAGGCATGGCTGTCAACACTGAATCTGATTCAGCATGAGCACACACACTATTATAGTGGGAAACTCAGCGTCATCATCTCCAGCGCATAACAGCCCTCTCTCCGATGCAGCAATTGACATCTGTCCTCTGCCAGAGCCACAAATGAAATACTAGGTCCCCCTTTTTTTCAAAAAAGGACCAGCAATTCAATCTGGGCTACCAGCAGGCATGAGAGACAGTGGGCGTGGCCGCCAGACTCGACGGCACACGGCACGCTGAACGCTCAAGCCCCTATGAAAGAGGCAGGACGAACAATGCGCCGACGTGGCCATGTTCTCATGAGAGAACATGAACCACCCACGAACAAAGTCTCAACATGCTCATGATGCGATAGAGGAGTGGGGGCACGAAGAGATGTACCCGGCGGGGATGCCCCACTGTAATCCTCAGGTCACCAAGGCTTATTAACCAAAATAGTCCTTTTCTGGAGCACCAGAAAAGAAACTAGATCAGGGAATAAGCAAAGGGACTCAACCCCGTTTGAGGTTTCATAGTCTGGACCGCGCATCTAGAGAGTGCCGAGTGACGCGCTGGGTTGCCGTGGCAACCCCCGCTGTCAGCCGGCGCTCGACGGCACATGGCGCGCTGAACGCTCAAGAAACACACGGTTTGAATGACATCTTGAAAAAGACGCAGGGTCAAACCGTGTTGCTCTTTTAGAGAGAAGAGAAACCGCTCCAACAGTGCCGAGGCACACAGGGGAAATGGCCGCGGCTCACAGCAGTTCAAAGGTGCAAGCCCGCTGTGAGCACTCAAAAGGAAAACGCCCAGCGAACCGACTGTTTTGCTTTTCTCGCGACCACCGCTGTAAGGCACCGTCACACCGACACTGGAACAGGTAAGCAGTTTTCTCTTTTCCTTGTTGACTCGTAGTTGTAAACACACTCTTCGTAGGAACATACAACAATGCTCGGCTCCGAAGTTGAAAGCGGTATGCGGTACTTCCACTTCCGTATTTATACCCGCAATGCGGGGCGGTGCGTGGAATGCGTGAACCTCATGCCAATTATCATTGGCTCGTTTCTAATGCATTCGAAGTAGATTGGTCTCTGAAACAGATCCGTCGAACGTGACCGACTGAAAGGGGACTATTGTTTTCAAGTTTGTGTGTGTGTGTGTGCTATTAGCGATGATTTTCAGGGACAGTGATGAGTCTTGGCTGAAGGAGCTGTGAGGGCTAACAGGCACAGGAACAGACAGGCCCCTTTAACCCTGGCAGAGGTGTCAGACTTGACATGCAATTAAACACACCTATTTCCACCCATCAAACACCTTCCTGGGTCCAGCCTGAACCATCTGCTACATCAGCTGGCCCATGCCTGTGGAGTTCCAAAATGAGGATTATTGTAAATGTGTGAGAGTAGAAAGTACATATCCAATGATTCGTGTGAAAATGCTTGCGTTCCTGTATGAAACACATGGCCATTTATTTTCTTTTGGCAGGAACTACTTACTATGTCACTTTTGCATCAGTGTTCATGAATACCAAAGCAAGTCTCTTTATATTACTAGTTCTTTGAGGTTGTTGGCACAGTTATTGTAATCAATGTATAAATACTATTTAATATGAATGTATTAATATAATAATTAACAAATACATCTAAAATAAAGTAACATTAAATTAAAAATACAAGATTAATTATGTTGATAGCAATAACCAAGATCAATTCAATGCAAGTCGGGTAGGGTACTTGCTCAAAAATGTGCTAAAACAGTGGGAAGAATTATGAAAAATGACTTTAAAGGTGTCAGGTTTCTGTCACTTCGGTCTAGTTTACTCTTGGTTTGTGACAGAGCCCTGACACTCCTGTATTGTTAGTCTTGTCTTGTGTGAGCGCGCAGCTTCGAGCATGCTCTTCTGTCCTTGTGTTTTGTGTGCGGGGCGTGGTGTTCGGATCCCAGCACTTCGGTCTAGTTTGGGTTTCAGTTTTGTGTTGGGATTCCGACATTCATGCTCCGCCTGTTTATTTTCTGTCACGAGCGCACTGAATGAGCATTCGCTCGTTCTCGTGCGCTCTGTCTTGTCATGTGAGCGTGTGCTCTTCTGTCTGTGTGTTGTGTAGCACGCGGTTCATATTTACATCGGCCGTGTGCTTTCATGTTATGTTTTGTCAGAGATCAGAGGCGCGCAGTAACGAAATATACAAATAAACCTTATAAAAAAATTAAATCTAAAAATAACCTGCAGGGAACGTTCTGGGAACGTTTTCTTTTGGTTACAAAAACACAACCAAAAGAGAACGTTCCCAGAACGTTCTTATTTGGTTCCCCACAAAAATAACCAAATGGGAACCATATGGGAACGTTATGGGAACGTTCTGTGTTTACTGGGATGTTCATAGGCTTGTTCGACTTCAGCCAGCGATGCGCAGATCGATCGGCGGCTGACTTGAAGCAGTGCATGCCGGTTAGAAATTTTGTTTCGACTTGAGGCAGCGCCGACGCCACGTGACAGTGACGTATGTCAACAAAGTGCCGCGAGAGCGATTCGAGAGGCTGCACGGACTCTGATGACGACACAGCTGTTCCTCGATTGGCTGGATTCACCGCATGACAGCGATCACGTGTGTTTATTCTAAAACCTTCAGCTCCACTAATGCGCACAAATCTGTTTTTTATAACAGTAAAACCTCCTTTCATGTAGTCGCGATGTTATATTGTTATGTTTATCAAAATAAAACTGATTAAAAACATAGACCCCACTTCATTGATAGTGTAGGCTTATATGTTGAACTCTATTCTTGTACAAACACACGCTGTATTAAGCAGTACATAAAGTATTACATGACAATAATGTCTCTGAAACATCTGTGTATTGCCAAATATTGCATTTATTTCACTTCAGCTGATAAATTATGCAAACACAGTGCGAGCGTCACTACGGGAAGCAGAAAGTGTCTGACTTCACGTCTCCGTTTGCAGCTCCTCCCCGTCTGCACGCGGCTACTCTCGCCGATCATTTGAATCCGGCCACAGCCGATGTCGAACACACCTCATGTCACGTTTGGTGTGAGCACGTGTTTTTTTTTGTGCCATGTGCTCATGTCTATTGTCTAACCCCGCTCACCTTGTTTCCTGATTATTGGTTAATTTGCCCCACCTGTCTTCCCTCGTTACCCTCTTTTGTTTGTTCCCTATTTAATCTCCTTGTGTTTGCAGTCCTGCACGGAATCGTCGTCGAATGTACCTTGTGTTTCCCTGCTGCTCAAGCCAAGCCCAAGCCCAAGCCCAAGCCCAAGCCCAAGCCCAAGCCCAAGCCCAAGCCCAAGCCCAAGCCCAAGCCCAAGCCCAAGCCCAAGCCCAAGCCCAAGCCCAAGCCAAGCCCAAGCCATGCTCAAGCCAAGCCATGTTTTTCCCCCTCAGGGTAGTTTTGTTTTGTTTTGTCTTGTTTTATTTTATTATTATTCATTAAAAGCCCATATTTTCTCTGCATCTGAGTCCTCACTCCTTTCCCTTCACCAACCCTGACAAAAGGCTGATCAATAACTAAGTCTATTTTTGTGATGTGCTTATAGCTTTATGTGGCCACTGGGTAGGTGCTGATGCTGTAAGTGAAGGAAATAGTAATAAGGAGTAATTGAACCGTCATCTCCAGGAACTTTAGATGAGCAAGTGGTAAATAAATGGAACAAAAATGGACCCTGCTATTTTAAGACATTCCACAATTTTTTAAAATGGGTCATTCACAGCATTAAGATGTCAAAAAAGAAGAACAAGCAGATGATAAATCCATTCTCGACAGTTGTCACTTCTTTTAGATTATCAGAGAGTAACAATTATGGTCATGTCATTTTGTAAAGTTAAAGGGATAGTTCACCAAAAAATGAAAATTAGCCCATGATTTACCCACCCTCAAGTCATCCTAGGTGTATATGACATTCTTCTTTCAGATGAATATAATCAGAGTTATGTTAAAAAATATCCTGGCTCTTCCAAGCATTATAATGGCAGTGAATAGAAGTGGAATAAAATTATAAAAGTAATCCAATTGTAACGTGCACGGGAATGATGTCGGACGTAGCGGAAGCTTTTTGAACTACGCGAGGCTGCCTGAAGCTAGATATTTTACTTTACAAAGTTTTAAATATGGATATTTGTCTTACGCAAACCCATCGATTACGGACTCTCCATAGGTATAATGGTTTTTATACTGTAAAAACTGTATATTATATCCCCCTACATTAACCCTACCCCTAAACCTATCCCTCACACAAAACTTTTGCCATTTTTTGAATTTAATTTTGGTTTTTAAGCCATGTTTACGTAGTTATACCCATGCCATTATCCTCATAAACCACATATACCTGTACACACACACACAAAGAGAGAGTCATTCCCCACTGTGCGCAAGGAGCCTTTGCCTATTGTACTTAATGTTGTGGGCATGTCTGTCCCATTGACTCCTGGAATTCCTGCATGGAAATACTGCCAAGAGAAACAAAATGAATACAGCCTACTGCTGTGCTACACATGAGGCCTCATTCATGGCAGGACTAATTTACTTCACAGAAAGCAGATTGGCAGGCAAATGAGGACACCTTTTCCTTTCTTTTTTTAATTCTTTTTTCATCATTTCAGTAATGACATTGTTGGACCATGGAGATCAGGACCACAGGGTGGGAAAAAAAAACACTACGTTCTGTTGAATCCATCTTAACCCTCTGGTGTTCTTCGTTTAGGGGTTGCATTGGTTGTCTTCCCGGTCATACATGACCGGACACCTAAAAATTAAACTTCCTCCACCCCAGTAAAACTAATGCAATTTATTTTTCTTCAATAATATTTTTTCTTTTTCATTTTGTATTTTGAGATGATTTGATGGTATTTTTTTAATATTTATGCAATAATTATGGTCTATTTTTGCCATTGAAAATTATACAAACATTTTTGTTTTATTTTATTATTATTATTGCAGTATTTCAGGTTAAAATAGAGACTAGCCTTCAAAATATTTTTTGAAGGCAGATTAGTGCCCTCTTTTGGAATTATTTAAGAAATCATGCAACCATGGGTGTAATCAGAGGTCTCTTTGGAGAGGCTTGAGGATTCCCTAGTTCTCTTTTGAACACATTTAATGATTTTTTTTTGTTGTTGATGGATTTGAATATATATTTAAAAAATCTCAAAGTCTATTTATTATAAAGTTTTAGATATTATTATTATTATTTTTTATGTCAGAAATATAGATTTTTTTCTGTGAATTTGTGTTTTTGCAGATTTACCATTCATTTCCTATGGTGTCATTTTTGACCGAAGAGCACAAACAGGAGTATTTTTTTTTACAACCACTTAGCATGCTTGAATCATGCCCTCAATTTTTGTGTGTTTACATACCTAATGCTAGAAAAGTCACCAAGTTTCATGTCATTCTGATGAAGCTGTGAATTTTTAAAAAATTCCAAATGTGGTTCATAGGTTCAGTTTTTCATAGGTGTGTGTGTGTGTGTGTGAGTGGATGTGTCAATATCACACTCTTGATGTTTTAGAGTGTCACCCCTTAACTGCTTTGTACTTTGTTCAGCATTGTAGCCGATTTGTAGATTGTACACACAAATTCTGAGAATTTTTGTGTTTTTGCCGATTTCCCATTCATTTCCTATGGTCGGTCAGAAGACAATGAAAGCTTTTTTTTTTTTTTTTACAACCAATTAGCATGCTCAAATCATGACCCCAATTATTTTGTGTGTTTACATACCTAATGCTAGAAAAGTCACCAAGTTTCATATCATTCCGATGAAGCTGTGATTTTTTAAATTTAAAAACAGAAAATTTTCCAGTCAGAAATGACCAAAAGCACCAGAGGGTTAATATGAACACGAATGGCATACAAGGATATACTCAGGGTGAGATATAGAAACTCAATATGAAATACTACTCTTTCAACCATCAAGTTGACAAAAGTTTGAGAAAAGAAACAAGTTTGTCTTGTCTTGTGGTGGGCAGCACATATAAACAGATACTTTTAAGAGTTGTTTTGTTTCTTTAGTTCAAACTATGTTTAGAAATAAGCCCTAAAAAGTTTTTGTTTGGTTGTTACCAAAAGATGTAGCTGTCAAAAACTGGTTATTTCTTCCCTTTTATCATAACTTTTAGCACCATCAAAAAATGCAAGAAACATTCAAAAATCCCCCAGATCAGTGTGTAAGGATGTGTATGACATCATTATAACTTTACTGAAGCACCTCACACATGTCTGTCACCTTTTACTCAATTCTGATACTTCAATTGCATCATCTAACGGTCTGTTATTCCACTACAACAACCGATACAACTTTATGTGGCAAGTAGCCCCATAACACGCAGGATAATTTCGCAGTGAGGTGTTGTATCACCCTGAAGAGGTTTCTTTTGCACAGCAATCTGCTGACTACACTATCCCATAGCCTTGCAGGGCCCCCCTTTTTATAACTGCAGGCCCCCCTAAGGGGTGCACTCCCCCAGTTTGGGAACCAAGCTATATGATCGCAATTAAGGCATATGCACATATTTAGTGATTTGATATGAATCCTATTTATCATCACAATAAGGTTTTTATTTACTTTAACTTGGTGTCAGTAGGAAGATCTGGTATTAGAAATGGATAAATAAGTACTTTGGCATCACAATGGTACAGTGATTATGTAAAATGGAATGCGGTATTGGCCACTAGAAAATTTTCAATTGGAGACCTGAATTTATTTTTACAGTGTATCCAAGATTAATACAAAATTATATTTCTTAAAAAAAAAAAAAATTACGATTTCCAGGTCTAAAAAATTCAAATGTTTAAATTCCAGATATTTCTAGGTTTTCTCTTAACACAAAACACAATATTATCATAGTACTTGTTTTGTAAGAGTAACATTTTGGTTAATCAAATGTCTATATTTCCTTTCTGACTAAAACTCCCCCATCCCTTCTAACATGTACAGCAATATATTTTAGTCATATGAAATATATAACAGGCCCAAATATGTGTCATAATTTCCACAATGTACAGTGACACAAATGTTTTATGAGCTGCTGTGAATCCCTATCATCTCTTTAATAAAAAACCCTTTTCATCAGATTGATTAGCCAGTTCTTTTGGATTTCTCAGTGGGCAGCGAGGCATCACCTGCTGGTGAAACACAGGTGGAAGTGATTTGTATTAAGCAGACAGAGGATTTAATGACTCGTCCCAGCCAATTTTCTGCCGCCATTCTCTCCTTATAACCCTGAAAAGAGTTTTTGCACTTAATGTAGCAGGAATAGCTCATGCCGTCTGATCCTGTAGACAAACAGCTTGACAGAACATATGCTGACACGAATGCAGACGATTGATGAATGCTGTGGAATTATGTGGAATTTTATCTGACAGACACTATTGGAAATAGTATGTATCATATCATAGAGGAGTTACAAGCAATGCTATAGTCACTATACACTATTTAAAGGAGTATGCCATTTAAAAGGTATGTAGTTACTGACTGTGACACTAGAGAAACCTAGCAGAATTACAAAAATAAAGATATTTTGCAAATGCCCCTTTTACTCCATGCCTCTCCATCTCAAACATCACAAACATAGCTTTTATGGGTACTTGTGAAGGCATGTCTCAACAGGTAAAAAGAAACTACTTTCAATTAAAGGTCCAACATATGTGAACCTGGACCACAAAAAAGTAATAAGTCATAAGTCGCATACGTGTATATGCGGCAATGGCCAACAATACATTGGGTGGGTCAAAATTATAGATTTTTCTTGTATGCCGAAAATCATTAGGATATAAAAAAAAAATATCATGTTCCATGAAGAGATTTTGTAAATGTCCTACCGTAAATATATATCAAAAATATTATTAATAGTAATATGCATTGCTAATGACTTAATTTGGCGATTGAAAGGTGGTTTTTCAACTTTAAAGGCGATTTTCTCAATATTTAGATTCTTTTACACCCTCAGATTCCAGATTTTCAAATGTTGTATCTCGGTCAAATATTGTCCTATTCTAACAAACCATACATCAGTGGAAAGCTTATTTATTCAGCTTTCGTGTGATGTTTAAAAATACCCTTATGACTGGTTTTGCGGTCCAGGGTCACATATTAAGAATACTTTTAGCTGTGTTGCTATGTGTCATGTGAAAGCAATTGAGTAAAGTTGCAGACAGCAACTATTTGAGGTTGTCTACACTGGTCACATCAAAGTAAACAATATAAACCGGAACATTTGTCTTTCTGAACAGGTGCAGGATGATGCTGTATGGCATTGAAGCTTCCATTGTTAGTGTGTTGTATCATAATGCCCCTTTCGTTGTGATGTGTTCATGACCGGTTTAATCTCTGAAGGTCTAAATGCAGCAAAATTTGTCTTGCACTTCTGTAAACCAAAGCTGAATGTCTTTTCACACATAAAAAGACATGTGATTAGTCAGTCATGGCTCCACACTGGTTAAACACCTTCTGGCTCCACCTGCTACAGTAGCCACACCCCAAACTCACGCTATTGGTTGAGCTGGTAAGAGATTGACAGGTCTGAACGGACCGCTCTCAGTGTTTTGATGGTGCCTGGGAGGCTCAGTGTTTACACCTGCCAATCCGACTCTACAGCACGATTCCACCATCCAGCTAGGTTCATCCTTGATTACCCCTTCTAGGTCAGTCAGAAATCTTGGAGTAACCTTTGATGATCAGCTGTCCTTCAAAGACCACATATCAAAGACAGCTCGGTCATGCAGGTTTGTGCTGCACAACACCAGGAAAATCAGACCGTTCCTTACAGAGCTTCTCGTCCAGGCCCTGGTCATTTCTAGGCTTGACTACTGCAATGTGCTTCTGGCTGAACTTCCATCGTATGCGATGCTGATTCAGAACCCAACAGCACGTCTTGTCTTCAAAGAGCCCAAAAGGGCCCATGTCACACCTCTCTTCATCTCTCAGCACTGGCTTCCACTCGCTGCTCGCATCAAGGTCAAGGCGTTGACGTTTGCTTACAGATTCACCACAAGCTCAGCACCCGCGTATCACCACAGAGAGGCATGAAATCCCTTTCCAGAACTTTTTCACTCACTGTTCCTTGCTGGTGGAATGATCTCCCCACCTCCATCCGTAATGCAGAATCACTGACAACATTCAAAAGACAGCTGAAAACTCATCTCTTCCGTGAGCACTTAACCTCATCTTAAAAAAAATAAAAAATAATCTATTTCCTCCCTATTGTAGCTTTATGCTACTCTAGCAATATCCAAAACGTAGTATTTCAGGCACTTTTGGGATTTTTCACCTCTTCATGATGGATCACTTCCTGTATTCCTCAGTTGTAAGTCGCTTTGGATAAAAGCGTCTGCTAAATGAATAAAAGTAAATGTAAATGTACACTACTATGGGAGATAAACCCATGAACAGTAGTCAATGTACAATAAGCTGGGATAAGATAATATATTTGAACATAAAAAATCGTACACACTTGACTTTTAACCCCTTAACTGTCACCATCCCTCTAGTCTAGTGTGAAGCCGCTCTTTTTCATTGCCTTTTTTTCTATCACATATTTGAGAAATCATTAATTAGGTATCATTCGAAAGCTTAAAAACTCACCAGTGTTTTGAAATTGGACATTGTGTTACCATGGAAACAGTACTTTAAAACGTTTTAGTGGGTTCCTCTAGTGGGTGGTGTCATGTTTTATAATACAAAAGGTATAAAAACATTTTCTAATCTTGACAATTCACATATCGTCAGAAAGGTCTGAGATTCAAGATTCCATATTTGGCGACTGTTTTGATAGAAGCGGGAACTTCAATTTTTTGTGATATCAACTTCAAATTCGGAACACAACTTGGTTAGACATATGGCTTTGATTTTTAGAGTAAAAATTATTTTGTAAAACATATATTTTGCATAAAATACAATAAATGTTTAATACAGTACATTTGCTTTACAGTAAATTTAAACCTCTATAGCCTTTTTTACATTTTCATATTTTGAAGAGCTTTCACTTCAGCAATAAAGTTAAGCAGTTAGGTTAAGCTCTACTGGCCATCAATTATCACTAAATTCTGATTCGTCACAGTGTTAACAATAAAACACAAAAAACCTCTTAAATGATCTTTAATTATTTGAGCTCAGGAACTAGCTACAGAACATCAAGTATTTTCCATTTCCTTTGTATACCAAGTGAAATTAATTATAACATTTAGCACATATCAACATGAAACTGGGTTAAACTTTCAAAACTGTAAATAGTTAACAGGTTAAACACTTATCTAGTTTAATGATGCTGCAATGCTTGGAATCATTTAATTGAGAGAAATTGCTACACACAGCAGTGAGATGAAACTGCACCATTAATTAGTTAGTCACAAAACATCTTGCAGCAGAAGTGCTATTTTGAGGAGCATAATAGATGATTCTTGATAAACACTCAGCTTCTGTGTGGATTTGGTGAATTTTGGGTGTAATAACATTCATTGAACAGCGTCTCTGAGCCTTTGCATTGACTCTGTTCAGAAATCAGACACAGATGTTCACAGAACACAAGCTGTGATGCCTCGCAGACATTGCAATTATCATTCATTCCATGTCGGTATATCTATTCCTCTATAAAATAATAATATGTGCATGGTTTTCCAATGCACCCCTCATACATATTGAATATTTGTTTTACTAAAAAATGGCCAACCATATATGACACTGATAAGTAAAGACATTATGCTGTAAACAAATGATCTAAATTCCTTAAAACAGGATACAGCTGCATAATATATCAAGACTCGTTTTACATTTGAATGTAAGTGTATTTTGTCTAACTGCGCCAGAAGATTTTTGTCACTTCTTTTTAACTTTTAAATCTGTCAGTGCAGAAAAAATGAACGCTTGTATTAAAGGTTCACTCTCTAACAGTCTTAATATCTTATGCAGTGTTTCTTCTCTAGTAAAGTTATCTTGTTTTATGTTTTTCTTCCCCAGATATTTAACTGGAAAATTAGACTGTAGGAAATAATTATACACACAAAAAAAAAAACTTAA
Source organism: Romanogobio albipinnatus (assembly GCA_023566225.1). Lineage (NCBI taxonomy): Eukaryota > Metazoa > Chordata > Actinopteri > Cypriniformes > Gobionidae > Romanogobio > Romanogobio albipinnatus. Next base: position 8,029,901 of record CM042241.1, read on the forward strand.
AATGCATCTTTAAAATTAGATGATGTTCTCTACTGTTTGAGCTTTCCTGTAGCTCAAACAGTAGAGCATGGCGCTAGCAACGCCAAGGGCATGGGTTCGATTCCCAGGGAAAGCAAAAACTGACAAAAATGTGTATCTTGAATGCACTGTAAGTCGCTTTGGATAAAAGCGTCTGCCAAATGCATAAATGTAATGTAAAATAAACATAAAAAGCTTCCATCCTGTTGCATACTGTTCTACATAGTCACTAAATGTCATTTATTAAAGTTTTTAACTGCATTAAATATCTTACACAACAAATGTGGTTTACATTACCATGGTAGTTTCTGCCCAAAATACCAGTTATTTAAGTTTCAGAGTCAAGTCACATTTATTTATATAGTGCTTTATATGCAATTCAACATTCAGCTAAAGCAGCTCAACACAAGATAAAATATTATTACTCCGCTCAAGTCAGTTCATCGTTGATTCAATTCAGTTCAGTAAAAGTGTAGATGCTCATCAATTATGAAACAAATTCAATTAAGCTATAAAACAGCTCTAGAGAAGGCAAGAAGAGAAGAAACAATGTTTACCATGCTGATGTTTGCCTATTTACAGGTGACCTATTATGCCCTTTTTCAAAGGCTTAATTTTGTTTTTGGGCTCTGAATAGATTTTCATGCTTGAATGCTAAAAAAAAACCAACATAATTTTTCACATTATTTCCATACCAGTCTGTCAGTAACGCTCAGGGGTGCGTATCCCGAAAGCATCATTAGCCAACTATGGTCGTAAGTTCCGTTGTTATCAGAATAGTTCAACGAGTCGGTGTTTACCGAAACCATAGTTCCAATGAACGTTCGCAAACGGCATCGCAAAGTTGTGTTCTTGGAATGACAGCTCTCGACCTGTGGTTAGAAGCATAGTTTCTTGTTTGCATAACATGTGGACTTAATACATCCTTCATTCAGTACAACCTATATCTTTAATTTAGAATACATCCAAATGTAATTTACGTCTTTTAGTTTGTCAAGCGATTTAAAGCACTGTTTTTAAAGAGTGCGCATGAGCGTATGTGCTCTAGTACGTATGGACAAGCCTATGATTGAATCTGGAAATAAAGCAAAATAAGTGAGACAAATTAGAATTAGTCCTCAGATGCCATGTCCATAATTCATAGCAAAAAATCTAGCATTAACTCAACCTTAAACGGATTCACTAAAATAAGTTATTACTCCACCACCTGCATGACATCATTAACCAACGTGGTTGAACGACAAATTTGCGACAATGCGGTTTCGGGAAACAGTCGTGACTAGTCGATTTCTTCAACGATGCATCGTACTATGGTAGTAAAGCAGTGAGTCCGACGTACGTCGAACGTGACCGACTGAAAGGGAACGTCTCGGTTACGTATGTAACCCTAGTCGATTTCTTCAACGATGCATCGTACTATGGTAGTTAAGCAGTGAGTTACGTCGGTGTATGGGAAACACACCCCTGTTTAGTTCCTGTCTCTATGAAGCCCTGCCTTCCGAAAAGTGCAATGTACTCTGATTGGTCAGCTGGACCAGTGTGTTGTGATTGGTCAATCGCTTTGAGCTTGTTTTGGAAATGTCACTCCCCTTACCATAACCGTTTCACTAACACTAACGCAACTCAACTAGGTATATTTTGTGAGGGATATCTAAATGAGGGATATTGTGGCGTCTACGTTCCTGGAAGAAAACGTCTCGGTTACGTATGTAACCCTCGTTCCCTGAAGGAGGGAACGGAGACGTACGTCGAAGGTGACCGACTGAAAGGGAACGTCTCGGTTACGTATGTAACCCTCGTTCCCTGAAGGAGGGAATGGAGACGTACGTCGGAACTGACCGACGAATTGGGATCTGTTCCCAATTCGTCGGTCAGTTCTGACGTACTTCGAACGTGACCGACTGAAAGGGAACTCAAGACTACAATCAAGACATTTCAAAGAGTTCAGAAACAGTGCACACTGATTTAGAGAATAACCCCCTTTGGAGTTAAGAATATAAACTTGAATAGGTCATTAAATAATGAGCTAATCTCCTCATTGTGGAAGTTGTCTACTATAGTGGAATATTTCTGAGAGCTGATCTTTCCTCACCGAAAACAGTCCAGGGCTGGATTTCCCGAAACCTTTTTAACACTACGTCATTCTTAAGTTATACCTTAAGGTGTACCTTAACGTTAATACGCGTTTCCCGAAATGATCTTAGTTAAGAATACCTTCTGTAAGTCTTTCGTAAGGTTGGTCTGGACCACTCTTAGCTATACCTTATCACTATTGACAGTTCATTCCACTAGTGGCCACCACTGTGCAAAAAGCTTCTTTACATGTCGGTCTATACGAATATAATTCTGAAGTTGTAATATACACCTAGTGTTCAATTAGGCTAATTGAATTGTGTTTTTTTTAATGCAAGGATTAAAATTGTCATTACACTAATGGTTGCTAGCTTTTTAATTATATTATCCAAAGTTACATCAGCTGGCAGACTATTATGGAGTCTATTTAAAGGGAATGATTGTGGAGGGGAGTTTGGTCAAACTACGGCAGTGATACAGCGAATAGTTGTGCTAAATCAAAGACGGCGTCGTCCGCGGAGCCATTTCTATGTGCACTATTTCATCCGTGAAAACTTTAGTCCCCTGGCTACCATGTCCAAAGCTGCAATTCAAAATTAATTTTGCCTGCCACGACAGCAAATTCAGCAGCTTTTAGATTTTGTTGGTCCGACTTTGTCAAGACAAACTCGACGGAGCGCCACGAAATTCAGCTGCCGCCACTCTTCTCTTTCTTTCTTTTTTCTCCGCTGTAGCTGTTGATTATGTTTCGCGTGTTGCGCCTTTATTGAGTAGGTCATCCAATAACAGAAATTAGTGATTTACACCAATAATGTTATGCGGGCAATCAACTCTGCTTGTGGAGTAAATAAAGACTATTACTGCCTGTTAGTGAGTTGATGCCTGATACGTTTGGGCATAAGAGGTTGCAGGTTCGCACAATCATTTCAAAATTATATAAATTATCCAATTTATTTTGAATTTAGTTTGCAATTTGGAAAATGGGATACCTAGAAATGGGATACCTTTAGTTAAGTTATACCTTTAGAGTGTTCGTAGCGCGCTAAGAGACAACGTTATCTGGAAATGCAGCCCATATACCTGCACATCTGATTACTGAGAGGTGGTATGAAGCACTTTTAGATAATCATTTGAACATCAGGCTCCTGCTTTGATTTCCAAATCCATCATGTCATTTAGTAGAAGATTAAGGCCATTGAGAGTATAAGATGAAAACAAAGCAGCGACCTTAATGCATTACTTACATGGCTGTTGCCTTTCTAATAGACTAGATGTCATTTATCTGGAAATCACACATTTTAAGTTTACAACAAAATATCCTATATCATCACAGGTTACTTCAGCATAACACAATTGCACAATGTGATGCCATTAAAAAGTGTGGACTTTATAGGAATATGAACTGACATAATCATGAGGTGATACAGTCCAATGAAAAGAGCTACACAGTATGATGCACTTGCTCGATGTATTCCGAGTCTTTCAAATCTTGTGGATCTTGTTGAAAATGCCCTAAGCCTTAATGATTCAATTAGCTGAAATCACTTTCTGAGGGTAATCTCTATTCCTAAATTGAAATCCTAAAATGGTTTGTTTTTCTAGTCTTATCCCTTAAAATGTGTGTGTGTGTGTGTGTGTGTGTGTATGTGTGTTTATATATATATATACAGTCAAACCAATAATTATTCAGACACCAGATATATTTTTTTTCCTAGTGGGTGCAGGACACTATAGTTCATTTATGTAAGTGAGGATAGCAAAATAAAGTAAACTGTGACATATTATACCCAAAATTGATAAAAAATAATAATTTGGGACCAAAATTATTCAGACACTTTGACCTGACCATGTTTTGCTTAAGTGTTTTTTTCTTGAATTGCTAATGCAAACTTTTATACCACAGACTGAACAAAATAAAGTATTGCTTGGTCATTGGTTGACCTAAATTGGTATTATCTAAAGCCCCATTTCCACCAAAATTACCCAGAACAATTTTTCCCAGGAACTCTTTTTCCATCAGACCTGGTGCTGTCTGCGTTTCCATCGCGGTCTAAAGTACTGTGAGTAGAGTACCACCCCAAAGTCCCTAGTTCCTGGGGAAAGTTCCTGTGGTGGAAACGCGGCTTAATTGTATACTTAAATTTAACAGCTGACAGCTGATTGGTTGATTGTAATCCATTACATATCTTTCTATCAAAGTTATCTGACATTATCAAGATTAATTTGTTCTGACACAGTTTAACTCTGAGTTCTTGTCATATTTTATTACCATTTTCTATTTCTGCCTTAATTTCTGCCCCTACAAAACCCCTCAAGCCAAATGTTGTTGGAAAAATTATGAGATGGGAAGAAAACATATATTTCATTGCTTTTCCGTCCGCTCACAAAACTTTTGTGTTCTTTGCAAGTACAATCACTTTTTGTGAGTGAATGCAAAGTTTCTTTGGGGAACAAAATATTTGTGAGAGAAGATCGCAAAATCATTGACAATTTTTCATCCCATATCATTTGTTTTTGTATCATGGAGCTCTGTATGTCTCAGATTTCACTTTATATAACTACAACTAAAATCAGTCACTATATTATTCACTATAATAGCAAGATAAATGATAAGTCATGTATTATATCATACTCTATGATTATCAAGCAAACCAGCGTTATTTTAGTATTTATATTATTTATGTGTTAGCTTTTATTTTGTTTTCAGTTTTTATTTTCCGTCCATTTTTAGTTTAAGTAAACTTTCACTACAGTTTAGTGTTTTTATTATATATATTTTTTTTTTTATTTCAGTTTTAGTAATTTTAGTTTGATAGTCTTTATAATTTTTTTTAAGTTTAAGTTTATCTAATATTCATATTATATGTTGTTAACTAAAATGCTTGATATATATATATATATATATATATATATATATATATATATATATATATATATATATATATATATATATATATATATATATATATATATATATATATATATATATATATATATATATATATATACACGCACCTAAAGGATTATTAGGAACACCTGTTCAATTTCTCAATTTAATACATTTATCTAATCAACCAATCACATGGCAGTTGCTTCAATGCATTTAGGGGTGTGGTCCTGGTCAAGACAATCTCCTGAACTCCAAACTGAATGTCAGAATGGGAAAGAAAGGTGATTAAAGCCATTTTGAGCGTGGCATGGTTGTTGGTGCCAGACGGGCCGGTCTGAGTATTTCACAATCTGCTCAGTTACTGGGATTCTCACGCACAACCATTTCTAGGGTTTACAAAGAATGGTGTGAAAAGGGAAAAACATCCAGTATTCGGCAGTCCTGTGGGCGATAATATCTTGTTGATGCTAGAGGTCAGAGGAGAATGGGCCGACTGATTCAAGCTGATAGAAGAGCAACTTTGACTGAAATAACCACTCGTTACAACCGAGGTATCCAGCAAAGCATTTGTGAAGCCACAACACGCACAACCTTGAGGCGGATGGGCTACAACAGCAGAAGACCCCACCGGGTACCACTCATCTCCACTACAAATAGGAAAAAGAGGCTACAATTTGCACAAGCTCACCAAAATTGGACAGTTGAAGACTGGAAAAATGTTGCCTGGTCTCATGAGTCTTGATTTCTGTTGAGACATTCAGATGGTAGAGTCAGAATTTGGCGTAAACAGAATGAGAACATGGATCCATCATGCCTTGTTACCACTGTGCAGGCTGGTGGTGGTGGTGTAATGGTGTGGGGGATGTTTTCTTGGTACACTTTAGGCCCTTTAGTGCCAATTGGGCATCGTTTAAATGCCACGGCCTACCTGAGCATTGTTTCTGACCATGTCCATCCCTTTATGACCAGCATGTACCCATCCTCTGATGGCTACTTCCAGCAGGATAATGCACCATGCCACAAAGCTCGAATAATTTCAAATTGGTTTCTTGAACATGACAATGAGTTCACTGGACTAAAATGGCCCCCACAGTCACCAGATCTCAACCCAATAGAGCATCTTTGGGATGTGGTGGAACGGGAGCTTCGTGCTCTGGATGTGCATCCCACAAATCTCCATCAACTGCAAGATGCTATCCTATCAATATGGGCCAACATTTCTAAAGAATGCTTTCAGCACCTTGTTGAATCAATGCCACTTAGAATTAAGGCAGTTCTGAAGGCGAAAGGGGGTCAAACACAGTATTAGTATGGTGTTCCTAATAATCCTGTAGCTGAGTGTATATATCAAGCTTTTTAGTTAACAACAATGTCAGAATTCACACTATTTTATCAAGACTATATTAAATATGACATTATAAAGCTATTAAGTATGACATTGCACATTTCTGATTGTACTATGATTTGCTATAAAAGGCTTTTTGATCAGACATCAAGCACTTTTTGATCAGTCATTGGTGTTTTAATCATGGGTTTAGATTAATTGAATACAGAGATTTTCTACTCTGTGCACGGTTTCATACTAATAAAACATTATGAGCTTTATGCCTTGACCTGCTGACCTTAATATGTGAATCAATAAATACAGAATGGGAGCGAATGAGTGGCGGAGCTCTCTGATATATGGTTATTACAGTGAGAGGCAATAATGAACTCAATGGACTGAGAGTAATGACTCTTTTTACTATCACTCATTGACTGACATTAAAACTTTGACACTGCCTTCACTTCTATTACCACAAGTTCAGCACATTACAGACGGAGAGAGTAAAAACAAAGTTTGTCACACTATGAACACCTAGAGTCAAAAACAATCCTTTGAATTGCTGATTTTTAAAAATGTGTTACAGGTAGAAGATTGTATAATCATGTAAATAAAAGATAAGGATATAGGCCTGGTTTCACAAACAGGGTTTCGATTATGCCAGGATTGGGCCTTAGTTCAGTTAGGACACTTAAGTAGCTTTTATAAACATGCCTTAGAAAAGCAAAACAAAAAATCAAGTCTGGTGTGCATCTTGAGACAAAACAATGGCACTGACATATAAGAAGTCAGTACATGTTGCTTTTAGTTAAAACCGCTCAAACATGCATTTTATTCTGGGACTAGGCTTAAACCTTGTCTGTGAAAGCAGGGGTTACTAATACTTATATAAGATTTATACAAATACTGATAATACTATATACAAAGTGTGAAGTCCACTTTGCAGGTCACTATCAGGTGATTGGAATGTACCCTGTTGAGAACAGCAGGAAGTTCAAAAACAGGAAGACGTCTGCAAATCAGCCTATCAGAGCTCACCTGAGACTGCTGTAACTTATGATTAATAATCAGAACACCTGGGTGAGAGGAAAACTATAACTACTTGTTCTAATCAAGTTTTCAAAAACAAAAACAAAAACAAAAAGAGGAAGTGTGGGTGGGAGAGGGGGGATGTTTTAGTCTAAATGTGCAGTTGTCCAACAGTTTGTATTCATTACAAACCAATCAGTAGAAGCACCACAGATTTAACCAGGTTTGACACTGCAATATAAAACAGGATAATGGATGAGATACACACACAGCAATTGAATGCATTAAACTTTCAATCCACCCCAAATCTTAGAATGCAAAATCCTCAATTTGTGCCCTATATATACGCTGAGCTCTTGCAGTTAACTAATGAGATGTCACCTTACAGAAATAATGTATTCAAATCATAAATGTGAGAGACAGATAGATTCTCAACATCCATATGTTGCAGTGACCTCTACTAGATTGAAAGGGAATTTCATTGAGATGGTTTGCAAATGCAGTTGAGTCCCCTGCCTACTAATCACAGCAAAGACTGTGTATTCACAAAGAGTATGTGTATTCACATGCATTTAGATGGGGAGGATAAGAAAGCTATGATAAAGAGGACAAGAAAAAAAAGTGTTTAAAAAAGAGGGGATCACAAATCCAGACGTCAGATGAGTTCAGTTCACTTTCTTTAGACCTCAGGAAATGTAAAAAAAGAAGAAAAAAAAGGATATTATCTAGACTTTTATCTCCATAGGATAGACAATTCACAAATGAGATCGTTTAAAGTCTAAACAGTTTTTCTTCGAAGCAGACTTTTGCTTAAATCTCCAGCTTCTCATGAGAGAAGGCCTGTCAAGTTTCAGAAGAGATCTCAACAAACTCAGATTTGCTAAAATACCAAAGTCTGCAATCGAACCTCAGAGAAACTCCAAGATTTCTCATCAAATTCTCACAAGACTAAATGGTCTGAGCTATGCTATCTAGTATCCACAATAATATTACAGCTCTATTCAGGTGGTGCACTTTTTTTCCCACCACATCGTGTGCCATTTGGGACAAGACCAACCACTTTTAATAATTTGAATCAAAATAACTTCCCCTCTTTCTTGCATCTCTTCCCTTCTCTTACGACATGTTTACTGGTGTGAGGGCGGGACAACCCATCACTCACATGAGATCGACCAATAGCAAACCACAACCATCAACCATTTCTTCTTCTTCTTCTTCTTCTTCTTCTTCTTCTTCTTCTTCTTCTTCTTCTTCTTCTTCTTCTTCTTCTTCTTCTTCTTCTTCTTCTTCTTCTTCTTCTTCTTCTTCTTCTTCTTCGAGAAGCTGTTTCACTCAGATATGTCACAACAGGAAGAAAAGACTCTCAACTTCCGTTTAATTCCGACTTTAAGTACTGTTGAAACCTAATGATAAAAGTATCGATATATTAATCTATTGTGCATGAGATGTGTTAGTTAACATTAAGGCCCGGTTTCACAGACAGGGCTTAGACTAAGCCAGGATTAGGCCTTAGTTCAATCAGGACATTTAAGTAACTTTTATAAACGTGCCCTATAAAAAAAAACATTACTAGTGTGCATCTTGAGACAAAACAATGCCACTGACATATTTTAAGATTTGTCAGTGCAAGATTCTTTCAGTTAAAACAGCTCAAACATGCATTTTAGTCTAGGACTAGCTTAAGCATGTTCTGTGAAACTGGGGGTAAATGTCATTAAATTGGTAACCAGACATGAAATAAAAGAAAATAAACAACAACTTGAGCTGGGGGGTGTTCCAGAAAGCAATGTTAACTTACCATCACATCTACCTTGAACTCTGGGTTGATTAACCTAAACCTTGCTTACTTGATCAATTAATTCCTTACATTTATATAGCACTTTTCTGGGCACTCAAAGAACTTTACATATAGAAGGGGGGAATCTCCTCAACCACCACCAATGTGCAGCATCCACCTGCCATATTGTGTCAGAACGCCCACCACACACCAGCTGATTGGTGGAGAGGAGAGTGATGAAGCCAATCTGTATATGGGGATTATTAGTAGGCCATGATGGACAGAGGACAATGGGCAAATTTGGCCAGGATGCCGGGGTTACACCCCTACTCTTTTCTGAAGGACATCCTGGGATTTTTAAAAACCACAGAAAGTCAGGACCTCGGTTTAACGTCTCATCCAAAGGACGTGTTTGTTACAGTATAGTGTCCCCATCACTGTACTGGGACATTAGGACCCACACAGACCACAGGGTGAGCACCCCCTGCTGGCCTCACTAACACCTCTACCAGCAGCTACATAGTTTGCCCAGGAGGTCTCCCATCCAGGTACTAACCAGGCTCAGCCCTGCTTAGCTTCAGTGGGAAACCAGTCTTGGGCTACAGGGTGATATGGGTGCTGAACTTGAGGTATACTGGTTGCAAAAACGAGTCCGGGAGTAAGTTCAGACAACTCAGAGTATGTTCCCAGTTAACACACAAGACATTCTCAACAGAGCAACGGATCGATGATTCACCATGGAAACAGTTGCTAAGAAAAGGCGCGCAATTCTATTTCCTCTTCTTCTTTTGTTTAATGGTGATTTACATAACCTACTTAGTGCACATCACCACCTATTTGGTGATTGCGCACTCATTTTTTCAATCTCTTCGTTTAATAAGTAATCTTTATTCACTGAGAATAAGGATTATATTGTTTGTTTGATGCTAATTTATTGACTGCAGATCCATAAAATAAAATATAAATATATTTGAATTGAATTAATATTTAAACATCACCTTGTTGTAATAGTGCTTTAGAATTAATATATAATATTGTTTATTATATAACTGTAACTACATAACAACTTTGGTTATATTTATATAACTATATTAATTATATAACACGCATCTGAATACCTCTTAAGCAAACTAACCCTGAAACATGAGCTGCCAGTTGCTATGGCTACTTACATATCCTGAAAGTTACCTCCGTTTTTGGAACCGAAAGTTGAGGTTATCCGGTAACTTACTCTTAAACATACCCGGGTATGTCACATAACCTGCTTTCTGGAATACCCCCCTGGAGTTTATCATTGAGGAAATTGATGCAAGTATACTACAAGTAATATTTGAAACATCAAATGTAAAAATACATGATTTAAGACAAGTGTCATAAAACTTTAAGAGGCTATTTAAAAAATGTTTTATTATTATTTGTCTTAGGAAATAAAGATAACATGCTTAAAGGTGCAATATGTTTCACTGCTAGAAGTCGCTAATTCAAAACAATAACAAAGATGTGGCTTGATGACTTGTGGAATCATGGGAGTTATCATGTTTTCGCCTATCTTTGGCAACAAGAACATGCAGAAAACGATAATGAAGAAATGCGGTCCATCACGAATGTGCAAAACAAGCATCAGTGGCTTGCTACACTACCAGAGATTGTCGCTTTGGCACTGCAACTACTGTGTTACTTCTGCATGTTTGTGTTTCAGGAAGCGCACTGTGTTTCCATGGTTATGATGCCGTTGACAGGTGACGCAATGATACAGAACATGTCACTGGTTAAAAATGAGGATTTTCTTGGTTTAAACATTGTTGGAAACATTTGAGATACACAAGTCAACAAAATGTATAACAGTGTTCTAGTGGTTTTGGGATATTTTAAAGCAAAAATCTTTTTTTTCTTTAAAAATATTTTGTGAATCTAGCCACTGAGCCACAAACACCACAAAGGTGGCCTAAACATATGAGCATGACTGAAACATCTATACAATTACTTTTGACATTTATACTGTATTTTGTTCGTAAAAACATACACTCTAAAAAAAAAAGGTTCTATATGGCACCAAAAATGGTTCTTGGCTCGTAATCATAGGGGAACCTTTTTTAGTGCTATATAGCACCAATTTTGGTGCTTCAGTGGTTCTTCAGCGGTTCTTCAGAGGTTCTTCAGCGGTTCTTTGACTAAGGTGCTATATAGCACCGCTAACTAAGGTGCTATATCACCGCTAGCATATACAGAACATGTTAAGATATGGTGCTATATAGCACCAAAAGTGGTTCCTCTATGATTACGACGAAAAACCATTTTTAGAACCTTTTTTTTTCATAGTGAACGAAAAAGCATCCTTTCTGCCTTAGAACATAATAGTGTAAAACTCATATTATTCATGATATCTTGATATGTGAAAGCCAAAAGAGTTCCACTGAGCACAGACGAATGTGACCGTGTACTATTTTCCCAAATAGTTAATATTCTAGCTGCTTATGCAGGAGCCTGCCTCTCATTAGGGGAGCGCTGGAGACAGGTAGATTAAAATTCATTGGTTTATGTTGTGGCAATCTCCACACATGCACAAGGCCTGAGGAAAGTGGGAGGTTGCTGTCAAAACAGATACAGACCAACACGGAGCCTGTGCCATTTATCAGCCAGCTACTACAGCCTTATCGGTTGAGGGCCGAACCCAAGGGGCTTGACTCTGACTCTGACTAGTGAGCAGCGAGTTGAAAGCTGCAGTGTGAACCATGAGACCATATAAGAAACTATGGAAGTGAATGGATGGTATTTAAGGCCTGTAATTAATATTTTCTTTTGACTTTTTAGTTAAAGTAACTTTCAAGATTCTTAACAATTCTCTTTTTTATATGACCTGATTCAAACTTTGGCCTATACTTTAAAAGTAAAACACAAAAAGTAATACCAATCATTGTAAGTGAATTTAGGCATCACAACCTCACGAACACAAAATGGATATTCATTTTTAGAATTGTTAAAGATTACATTTAAAGGAATAGTTCACCCAAAACAATTAAATTCTGTCATCAATAACTCACTTTCATGCCATTCCAAACCCACATGTCCGTTAAACTTCGAAACACAAATTAAGATATTTTTAATGAAATCCGAAATCTTTTTGTCCCTCCACTGAAAGTCCATTCACCCAAAACGTTTATAAAGAGATCGTAAAATAAACCAAGTCTTCTAAAGACACACAATCGCTTTGTACGATGAACAGATTTAATTTAAACATTAGGGATTGCACAGACTAGTCGACTAACCGACTACTTTGCCATGACGCTTTAAGCTTGACGTTAACTAGTCGCTGGTCATGAGGGCGCAACAGGATAAGTCCACTTTTATGCTCTGTTTCCAAACAGATAAATGACAGACAAATAAATGCATACTCCGAGAGCACTCCACAATACATGTCTGATTATAGCCTACCATCTGGATGCTCAATATTGATCGGGTGAATTCACATTTTAAACAACTTATTGTACACGCAAGTTAATCAGCATTCTAAACTAATGCGCTGCTGCATTGTAACCCACACACATAGACAGTAGCTTGTGTATCGCGGAGAATTCAGTAGCACAGAAATGAATTGTCAACATTGTTCTGTGATTTATTAATAAAATATCTTAGCAACTGAAAAGTTCTAGCATATACACACGTTTTGGGACGTCTGCCTTTACATGCACAATCCCATTTTTAATCCATAGGGTTCAATATGGAGTGGGCCCACACTTTCCACTAGATTTAGGAGTGTGTTTATGGGATTTTTGACCATTCTTCTATAAGCACATTTGTGAGGTCAGGCACTGATGTTGGACGAGAAGGCCTGGCTCGCAGTCTCTGCTATAATTCATCCCAAAGGTGTTCTATCAGGTTGAGGTCAGGACTCCAGTCAAGTTCCTCCTCTTGCTTTGTGCACTGGTGCGCAGTCATGTTGGAACGGGAAGGGCCCATCCCCAAACTGTTCCCACAAAGTTGTGAGCATGAAATTGTCCAAAATGTTTTGGTTTGCTGAAGCATTAAGAGTTCCTTTCACTGGAACTAAGGGGCCAAGCCCAACCCCTGAAAAACGACTCCACCTCATAACCACCTCCACCAAACTTTACACTTGGCACAATGCAGTCAGGCAAGTTCCGTTCTCTTGGCAACCGCAAAACCCAGACTCATCCATCAGATTGCCAGACAGAGAAGCGTGATTCATCACTCCAGAGAACACGTCTCTACTGCTCTAGAGTCCAGTGGTGGTGTGCTTTACACCACTGCATCCAACACTTTGCGTTACACTTGGTGATTTAAGGCTTGAATGCAGCTGCTCGGCCATGGAAACCCATTCCATGAAACTCTCTACACACTGCTCTTGAGCTCATCTGAAGGCCACACAAAGTTTGGAGGTCTGTAGCTATTGACTCTGCAGAAAGTTTTCGACTTGCGTCTCAGCATGCGCTGACCCCGCTTTGTGATTTTATGTGGCCTATCACTTTGTGGCTGAGTTGCTGTTGTTCCCAATTGCTTCCACTTTGTTATAATTCCACTAACAGTTGACCGTGGAATATTTAGTAGTGAGGAAATTTCACAATTGGACTTATTGCACAGGTGGAAACCTATCACGGTACCACACTTGAATTCACTGAGCTCCTGGGAGCAACCCATTCTTTCATAAAAGTTTGTAGAAGCAGTCTGCATGCCTAGGTGCTTGATTTTATACACTTGTCATCATGGAAATGATTGGAACACCTGAATTCAATGATTTGGATAATACTTTTGGCAATATACAGTATTTCTTAGTAAAACCCACAGCTTCACTATTAGTAGAGAGACAGGTAGAAATAAAGCTCGAGGTTTAGGATTATTTGTTCATTAATGACGTCATCAGCGACTAGTCGATGTTGACTTGACTTTCATCACATACATGTTGACTTAACCCTTTAACTGTCACCGAAAGTACGAAAGAGTTATGGAAGTTTAAATTTACTGTAAATGAAAAATACTGTACTAAATATTTTTTATTTCATATAAAATATATATTTTACAAAAAAGAATTTACTCTAAAATTACTATAAAATCAAAGCCATATGTCTAACCAATTTGTGTTCCAAATTTGAAGTTGATATCACAAAAATTAAAGTCCCCATGAGATTTTGTTTAGGTGCTGTACCCAAAATAGCCACCGGGTGTCATTCAAATTCCATTTATTGTTTTTTTGATGCATTTTCTTTAAATTTCTGTCCAAATATCACTTCCATCACAAAACAGTCACCAAATATGGACCCTTGAGACTCAGACCTTTCCGACAATATGTGTTTTGTCAAGATTGGAAAAGATTTTGAATATAAAGTAGTTCAAATAATTGTTGTAATATGAAACATGACACCGCCCACTAGGGGAGGAGCCCGCTAGAATAATTTAGAGTAACGTTTCCTTGGTAACCCAATGTCCGATTTCAAAACGGTTTTCACAGGATTAAATTTGAGTTTGTAAGCTTTCAAATGATACCTAATTTATGATAATTACTTAAATATATGATACGAAAAAAAGGCGATCAAAAAAAGAGCACCAGGCGTCCCACCTGTGGGACGGTGACAGTTAAGGGGATAAAAATATCTGATCATTCAAACCCCAATTCACATATAAAGCACTCAAATATGGTAAATGGAACTGTATTTGCAATATTTTGATTTATGCTCTGTTATGTATATGTTATGTTCAAAACAAAACACTTATGGGTTTGTGTCACAATGACGAACTCCGTGACGCCCTCCTCATCGGAGAGAGCCATCACCAGAGTACTAACACATAAACCCGTACCTTGGACTGATTTCACATCAGCTGTTGCCCATTACCCGGACTATATTAGACTGCCACTCACTTCAGTTCACCGCAAAGTCTTGTATTGCCTAGGTGGACATTTCTGAGCGTTTATTACCTGTTTGACTGCTTGTTGCCGACTCCTGTTATCCCTGTCTCTCGATACCTGCTGCCTGCCTTCTGATCCTTGCCTGGTTACTCGTCTGTGAATGTTATCTGCCTGTCCTGACCTCTTGCCTGTTTTTTGACCACGATTCTGCTTGCTCCTGTCATTGCCTGTTTATTCCTGCCCGACCCTGCCTGTACGACTACTCTCTTAATAAAGCATGCAAATGGTTCTCCGTCTAAGTGATGAATCATTACAGTTTGGAACGACATGATGAGTAATCGATGACAACATTTCTTTATGGGTGAATTAATTCTTTAATAGCGTTATTAAATTATGTTTTGTGTCTAACATTGAGTGCTAGATAATGGCAAATAATCTAAATGTAAAAACAGAAGAAATTCAAATGAAAGAAGAAATGTCCAAAACTCCAGTCCCCTTGGCTATGCAAGAGTAACTTTGAAGCACTTACAGTTTCCTCTGCAACCTGGGGCTTTTATGAGGGAAAGGACAGAAATCTAAACTCATCTAAAATCAACTGAAAACCTGGAGAGGCTATAAAACAGTGGGGAGTCCTTATGGCCACCATAATCTACTCGATACCAAAGATCAGTTTAAAAGCAATACAAACAGAATAAAAGTAAAGTAAGGATATTTTGTGCATCAGTTTGTGCTGATGAAAATAAGACAATTTTCACTGCATTGCTCCGGACCTTGAGAAAATACCTGAAATATTTATGAGATGTCCGTGGATGAATTTACCTTTTATGGCAATCGTCAAGGTTGATGTTGGCTTTGCATAAACAGTTTTCATAGCCATTCAATAACAAGTAAATCCTAACCTTCATCCAAAGTTCCCTGATGCATCCTATAATATTTTTACTGGCATAACCCTTCACAACAATTGTGCCACCCTTTTTGTTGTAGGATGGTTACATCACTCAACACATGCTGTTCACAATGTATTTGTTAGTGCATTAACTCTACAGTGGGGTCCAACAAACGTTTCTATTTTTCTCATTTAATCCATCTAACCCCAAACTAAATAAATATATACATGTTATGAGGTTATCTCATTACACGCAAACTCCCACGTTTTCCTAATTTGTACCTTGAATGGCAAGAAAATGTGATGTGAAGTCAGCATGGGAGAATAATTGCACTGAGAGTTTGGACTCCGAGAGATGAATGTGATTTGCGAATGGCTGGGTCGCTTTTATGTGTGTGCGCTCTTTGACAGATTATTAAATCCCTGACATCTGCCTTGTGAGAAATTCGCAGGATATCACGGATCCGCATTAACCTTGGTCAACGACTTTCCTATTGTCCGGATTTGGAGCACTTAATGCTTTAGGGTGAAGTGTGTCAGAGAGAGATGTTGGGAAGAGGTCATGGACCTATTTAACACATCTGCGAGACTACAAGAGCATCAGTTTTATTTCTCTAAATCCGTCAATTTTATACACGAACCACAGAAAATTAAAGCTTTCATATATTCTCTGTGGGAAAAAAAAAATGGATCTTATAAAACACCGCCTTTGTGTGCTATTGTATTTTCTGGTTTATTACTGCTCACCATTTGACAGTGTTGTATGCATAATGCATGGAGATTGAAGGATGTCGCATGGATTGCGTCACCTTTGTCACCATGCACTCTGTGGTTGAAGCAGTGCCGTTGTACAACAGTAAAAGAGTTAGCGCTGAAGGGCACAAGACGAAAGTAAGGTCACATCAGCGGACTGTGTGAATGAATGGTTTTAAATCATTTTTATTCTGCTCGTTGAGCTTGGCTGATGTAGGAGCAGCAATTTGCCTTATAAAAGCCCACATCCTCAAGAGGACAAAATAATTACTGGAGCTTATAGTTATGTTTCAATGATGAGCTTTGTCTCAGATATTTCTCTCGTCTGAGGGCAAATACAAATACTCTAGACGGTTTTCTATTTTCAATTTCCCCGTAGCCCTTTCCAGACTTGTGGAGGTGTACAATTTTGTCTCTAGTGTCTTTGGACAGCTCTTTGGTCTTGGCCATGTTAGTAGTTGGATTCTTACTGATTGTATGGGGTGGACAGGTGTCTTTATGCAGCTAACGACCTCAAACAGGTGCATCTAATTTAGGATAATAAATGGAGTGGAGGTGGACATTTTAAAGGCAGACTAACAGGTCTTTGAGGGTCAGAATTCTAGCTGATAGACAGGTGTTCAAATACTTATTTGCAGCTGTATGATACAAAGAAATATTTTATTCTGCTCGTTGAGCTTGGCTGATGTAGGAGCAGCAATTTGCCTTATAAAAGCCCACATCCTCAAGAGGACAAAATAATTACTGGAGCTTATAGTTATGTTTCAATGATGAGCTTTGTCTCAGATATTTCTCTCGTCTGAGGGAAAATACAAATAGATATAACTGGAATAACAGTTCAATACAATGAATGTGAACAGCATAGCTCAAATAAACTGATCTTGAGAGAATTTGTTGAAAAATATTAGTTAACATCAATTCCCTTTCTTCCCAGTTTCATTAGTGTCAAAACCCATAGGGAAACACACACACACGGTTTCGTTATTTTTTTGGGAACTCTCAATAGACGTAATGGTTTTTATACTGTACAAACTGTATATTCTATCCCCTTACACCATGAACTTACCCATCAAATAAAACTTTCTGCATTTTTACATTTGCAAAAAACATAATTTCATATGTTTATTAATCCATGCCCCTCGTGGGGAATGCTGGCTGGTCCCCCACAATGTAGGTGATCTCAAGTTTTACTATCCTTGTGGGGTCATTTGATCCCCACAATATAAAATAAACCTGTACACACACAGGTCATGTTTTTGGGGACATTCCATAGACATAATGATTTTTACTGTACAACTAACCCTAGCCCTAAACCTAACCGTAACAGAAAACTCTCTGCATTTTTACATCACTTAGTATGATTTATAAGCTGTTTTCCTCATGGGGACCAAAACATTTCCACACAAGGACAAGCATTTTGGATATAATGCCATCCTTGTGGGGACATTTTGTCACCATAATGGGTTTACCAGGACCACACACACACACGCTCAATAGTATGACACACAATATATACTGTAAATAAATGGTTAAC
The DNA here is from genome assembly GCA_023566225.1 of Romanogobio albipinnatus. Classification (NCBI taxonomy): domain Eukaryota; kingdom Metazoa; phylum Chordata; class Actinopteri; order Cypriniformes; family Gobionidae; genus Romanogobio; species Romanogobio albipinnatus. The sequence continues at coordinate 8,048,042 of CM042241.1, forward strand.
ACTTTACAATAAGGTCCTATTAGTTAACATTAGTTAATGCATTAAATAACATTAACTAACAATGAGCAATGCATTTAGTACAGTATTTTTTAATCTTAGTGATTACAACTGTCCATCATTTTAACTAATTCAGTTATTGTTACCAACTGGAACCTTATTGTAAAGTGTTACCAATAAACGTATGTATAAAAACATCAATGCTTTATGATGAGTAAGCTTAACTTTAAATGGCTTCGAATTCGAACTGGCATAACAATGATTGCATATAAAGCTAAAACAATGTCAAAGCAATATTAATCATTTAGATGTTTCCATTTAGATAATCGAGTGAGAGCAAGAGTTTAAAAGAAAAGTTTTGCACATGTTAGAAAGCAAAAGCACTCAAATACAGTTCAGCTCTGTCCACTTTAATACATCTCAATTAGCTCATAGCCCGCCGAAAGGACAAAGTCTCTCAAAGTCAACCAGGGACACTCTTTCCGGTTTTCTTTAATATCAGAAGCACTGAAAGGAACTTTGTCTCAGGCGATGGCACCTGCTCCATATGTGATGCTGACAGATGTATGCAGTAATTAAGCTGCCAGAGGTGTCTTCTCATTATTTGTCTGCTTTCCCACGAGTCCTGTGAGTGTTTCTCTGTGCTTAATGTGTGTGCAGCTCTCTGTGCCACATGTGTATAATAATTATTTAGCAGTGCTCAACTATGAACTGCAAATGCATGAAGATTTATAATAAATCATGCAAGATTGATGGGACCGGTTTGCTACTTCACGAAACGTCACTGTATTCACAAATGCATTAGGTTTTAAATACAGAGAATAAAAAGCTAAAACCGCATCAATCAAACGTTAAAAATCTATTTTAGAAATGTCTTCCTGGATTAAATACTCTACTCCAATCATGTAAATCCGAACTCGTTTTTTTCTCATGGGCCGTAACACTTTGACAGTCATTTCAGCTGAAGTGCTCGAGTCCGGACTCTAGACGTTTTTTTATTTTCAATTTCCCCATAGCCCTTTCCAGCCTTGTGGAGGTGTACAATTTTGTCTCTAGTGTCTTTGGACAGCTCTGTGGTCTTGGCCATGTTAGTAGTTGGATTCTTACTGATTGTATGGGGTGGACAGGTGTCTTTATGCAGCTAACGACCTCAAACAAGTGCATCTAATTTAGGATAATAAATGGAGTGGAGGTGGACATTTTAAAGGCAGACTAACAGGTCTTTGAGGGTCAGAATTGTAGCTGATAGACAGGTGTTCAAATACTTATTTGCAGCTGTATCATACAAATAAATAGTTAAAAAATAATATATTGTGATTTCTGGATTTTTTTTTTTAGATTATGTCTCTCACAGTGGACATGCACCTACGATGACAATTTCAGACCCCTCCATGATTTCTAAGTGGGAGAACTTGCAAAATAGTAGGGTGTTCAAATACTTATTTTCCTCACTGTTTATATATATATATATACAGGGAGTGCAGAATTATTAGGCAAGTTGTATTTTTGAGGATTAATTTTACAACATTAATAATTAAACAACAACCATGTTGTCAATGAACACAAAAAACTCATTAATATCAAAGCTGAATATTTTTGGAAGTGGTTTTTAGTTTTAGCTATTTTAGGGGGATATCTGTGTGTGCAGGTGACTATTACTGTGCATAATTATTAGGCAACTTAACAAAAAACAAATTTATACCCATTTCAATTATTTATTTTTACCAGTGAAACCAATATAACATCTCAACATTCACAAATATACATTTCTGACATTCAAAAACCAAACAAAAACAAATCAGTGACCAATATAGCCACCTTTCTTTGCAAGGACACTCAAAAGCCTGCCATCCATGGATTCTGTCAGTGTTTTGATCTGTTCACCATCAACATTGCGTGCAGCAGCAACCACAGCCTCCCAGACACTGTTCAGAGAGGTGTACTGTTTTCCCTCCTTGTAAATCGCACATTTGATGATGGACCACAGGTTCTCAATGGGGTTCAGATCAGGTGAACAAGGAGGCCATATCATTAGATTTTCTTCTTTTATACCCTTTCTTGCCAGCCACGCTGTGGAGTACTTGGACGCGTGTGATGGAGCATTGTCCTGCATGAAAATCATGTTTTTCTTGAAGGATGCAGACTTCTTCCTGTACCACTGCTTGAAGAAGGTGTCTTCCAGAAACTGGCAGTAGGACTGGGAGTTGAGCTTGACTCCATCCTCAACCCGAAAAGGCCCCACAAGCTCATCTTTGATGATACCAGCCCAAACCAGTAATCCACCTCCACCTTGCTGGCGTCTGAGTCGGACTGGAGCTCTCTGCCCTTTACCAATCCAGCCACGGGCCCATCCATCTGGCCCATCAAGACTCACTCTCATTTCATCAGTCCATAAAACCTTAGAAAAATCAGTCTTGAGATATTTCTTGGCCCAGTCTTGACGTTTCAGCTTGTGTGTCTTGTTCAGTGGTGGTCGACTTTCTGCCTTTCTTACCTTGGCCATGTCTCTGAGTATTGCACACCTTGTGCTTTTGGGCACTCCAGTGATGTTGCAGCTCTGAAATATGGCCAAACTGGTGGCAAGTGGCATCTTGGCAGCTGCACGCTTGACTTTTCTCAGTTCACGGCAGTTATTTTGCGCCTTGGTTTTTCCACACGCTTCTTGCGACCCTGTTGACTATTTTGAATGAAACGCTTGATTGTTCGATGATCACGCTTCAGAAGCTTGGCTATTTTAAGACTGCTGCATCCCTCTGCAATATATCTCACTATTTTTGACTTTTCTGAGCCTGTCAAGTCCTTCTTTTGACCCATTTTGCCAAAGGAAAGGAAGTTGCCTAATAATTATGCACACCTGATATAGGGTGTTGATGTCATTAGACCACACCCCTTCTCATTACAGAGATGCACATCACCTAATATGCTTAATTGGTAGTAGGCTTTCCAGCCTATACAGCTTGGAGTAAGACAACATGCATAACGAGGATGATGTGGTCAAAATACTCATTTGCCTAATAATTCTGCACTCCCTGTATATATTATAATATATAATTTATTTTTTTTTTTTTTTTTTTTTTTTTTTTTAATTAAAGCTGTATTTCATTTTAGAGTCGCAGTTGCATCTGTACACCTGTAACTACAACTGCAGCTGTAATCTCGTGAGAAGCCTAGGCCTCATGAAAGCAATTTTTTAAATGAGATCGGTGCCATCCGGTGGACACATTGAGCATTTTTATCACGCAATAGCACATTTTTACTACTATAGTGGATATTGCATTTTATAAAGAAAATGTAAAAATCATAGCTTCATCGGAATGGTCCGAAACTTGGACTTTATCGGTACTTGGTATTTGAACATCCCAAAAAATTGGGAACAGGATTTGAAAAGTCTAAGTGGTCATAAAAAAAAATAGTCACACTCAGGACCTTCGGGTCAAAAATGACCCCCATAGGAAATAAATGGGAAAAAAAATGTGTGCATACAATCTACAAATCAGTGAAGGGGTGAATCTCTAAAATATCAAGAGTGTAAAACAGACAAAAAAACTCTCACACACACACACACACACACTTACACACACAAAAACACACGCACACACAAATGAACGCGTGCCATTCCAAAAGCTAATTGTGTTTTTTTGGTCTGTTTTGCACTCTTGATGTTTTAGAGATTCACCCCTTCACTGTTGAGTCCTCTGCATCCTGGCAGATTTGTAGATTGTATGCACAAAAAAAAAAAAGTTTTTTCATATTTTTGCCAATTTCCCATTCATTTCCTATGGGGGTCATTTTTGACCCGAAGGTCCTGAGTGTGACTATTTTTTTTAAGACCTCTTAGACTTTTCAAATCCTGTCCCCAATTTGTTTGGGTGTTCATATACCAAGTACCAATAAAGTTACCAAGTTTCGGACCATTCCGATGAAGCTACGAGTTTAAAAATTTTTTTGACCCGAAGGTTAAAAGACCGAAAAGAAGGTTTTGGGTGCACCCAGTCTTTAAAGAAAAGAGAGTCTGAAGAGGAGCATGCTAATCTTGTACAGGAGCTAAAACTTTATCATGGCCGGTTCCGCACTTACTTTCAAATGTTTGTGGGACAATTTGAGGAGCTCCTCAAGAGACAGTAGCAGCGCACCTGGCGAGACCAACACACACTTCAGGAACCAATCGATCCGGAGCAGCTGTTTCCAGTTGAGTCACAATGTAAACATTTAAGTGCCACAGACATACTGACGGAAACAAATTCACTTTCCATAGTCGCGGACACGAGTTTTGCCTCAAAAGTTGTCTGTAGCCTACAGTGAGAATATAGCTAGTGACATCAACTGGACATTTCGTGACCTTTGTTTCCTTGTACGTGATTGGTTGAAGCCCTTTCTGTCACTGCGAGAGTTTAAAAAAATCGGCATAGAAGCGGAAAAAATAAATGTTGTTTCTTCGCCGCAGCACATTCGCTTGTGGAAGCACTCATTACACAAACAGCTGATCAAAAAATAAAACCATTGCGCAAATTATTCAAGCGTCAAAATCACGTCCAGTGTGAAAGGACCTTAACTCTACACCCTTGCTTCATTTAGTATATGTGAACTCATGAATATGCAAATTAACCACCGCCCCAACTCAATTACAGTTCGGACTACCTGATTGGTCAACTGTAGTAGATGCTACACGATGGCAAGTGAAACTCTCTACCTGTTTTTTTCTGTCCCTTCTTAAATGTGTTTTTGTGCTCACTGTGGAAAACTTGATTTTCATCATAGGGGGTCTTTAATAAAAAATGTTAATGTTAGTTCACAGTGCATTAACCTGGCAAAAGTTATTTAATATTAACTTCTTGTTCATTGAACTGCTGTATAAAAGCAGTAACACTTTACAATAAGTTTTAATTTGTTCCTTTTAGTTAATTTCAGAATTTACTAATGCACTTTTTAAGATCAAAAGTTATGTCTGTCAGCATTAGCTTTGTGTAATTATGTAACTTGCAGAAAGAGTCAATAATCAGGAATGAAGCATGGTCTTTTTATATGTACTTTTTTGGTTTGAGTTCAAATAAAATGTGACATATAAGTATTTAGCAGATGCTTTTAGCCAAAACCACTTTCAGAGGAGGTGCTGGAGCATAAGTGATAAAGAGTAATCTTATTCTCCACTCTCACTCTTGCGTAGGTGTAATACCTCAATTACTGCAGTGCAGGACAGAGGATTATAGACTCTAGTCCTGCTGATGCTTTAGTTCCGCAGGTCGACTGTTGCTAATCAATTGAAGAACAGGATTCAATTCATTACACCCAAGCCAACTGCTGCGCGCACACACACACACACACACATACAAACACACACACAGTCGAGCTCAGAAAACAATGCCCAGGAGTTGCTTTTTAGCTCAGGAGGCTTATTTAAAACTGTCAAGGGATGTGCCTGAATCCGAATTCCAAATTTGGAAAGGAGACGACAGATTCTACGGTGAAGGAAAAAATATGGGATGGGAGGGGAAAAAATAAATTTGAATGCTTTACTACCAAATTATGTAACACTTTATTTTAAGGATCAGACATTAGGCACAAATTAATGACTAATAACTGCATTTGTAAGTAACTAGTTAGGTACTTGTATGCCATTACAAGCTATTAATAAGGCCTTTATTGGCTGTTGTCTTATTTTTTGTCTTATAGCCCCTTTATACTTGTTTCTGTCCTAACAATGTACTAATTAGCTAAAAATACTAATAGCTTGTATTGTGCCAATTACACACTTTATAAGTTCCCAGTACACCGTGTGAATGTGTGCCTTATAAGTATGAAATAAATATAGAATGGGCATTTCAACACAGACATTTAAATTTGCAGAGAAACACTGTCTTTCAAGCAGTTGTTCTATGCTAACAAATTATTTATTACTTAAATATTCCCTTTATTAATGGGTAACAAGCACATGTATCACTAATTGATCACTAATAAATGCAATATTACTTCAGATTATGTTCCCTATTCTAAAGTAAACATTTGCTGTTTTCCAATAAGAAAAGAGACATGTAATATTGCAGTGAACAACTCAGTGTTTATTGTTTTTATGTTTTTATTCTCTTTTCTTATTGGATCATAATCTGAAGTAATATTGCATTTATTAGTGATAAATTAGTGATAAATGTGCTTGTTACCCATTAATAAAGGGAATATTTAAGTAATAAATAATTTGTTAGCATAGAACAACTGCTTGAAAGACAGTGTTTCTCTGCAAATTTCAGTCTGTGCTGAAATGCCCATTCTATATTTATTTCATACTTATAAGCCACACATTCACACAGTGTACTGGGAACTTATAAAGTGTGTAATTGGCACAACACAAGCTATTAGTTTGTTTTATTTTTAGCTAATTAGTACATTGTTAGGACAGAAACAAGTATAAAGGGGCTATAAGACAAAATAAGACAACAGCCAATAAAGGCCTTATTAATAGCTTGTAATGGCATACAAGTACCTAACTAGTTACTTACAAATGCAGTTATTAGTCATTAATTCGTGCCTAATGTCTGATCCTTAAAATAAAGTGTTACCTTAAATGGTATATAATTTGCGGGCATCAGGGAGCTTGGGTTTTGTAAAAAACGCTTTTGAATGAAATTCGCAAAACTCTGTGTATAGGGAGTGGCGGTACTGGCCACACATTTGACAAGATATTTGTCAATGATGCTCTGAGGATCTGTTGGGCACCAAATCCTCCTGCCAGTCATCTCTCCTTATTCTTGTCATGTGATAAGTGAAATCTGATGTACTATGTCTAGCCTAACCATGTCCCTTTAGGGGCTCCGTAGAATGTGTTATTCATTTTCTGTGCCTTCCAGAATTCGGCTTCGGGCACATCCCTAGATTCAACTTTGTCTCTGATGTTTCTCCTAAAATTAACTAACCCTAAAACAAAAGTTTCTGTGATTTATTTGATGCAAAAAAATATGTAGTATGCAAAATATACTGCATGTATGACATGTCTGTGTCCTTTTTTTTTTCTCGCTGCTGTTTCGTCTTCAACCTCGGGTGTGGGAAACTCAAGCCCTTGAGGTCCAGCTCCCTCCCCAATCAATCATATTATGTAATTTGTGATCCAACTTATAATTTTCTAAGTAACCCTGAAGACTTTGGTTAGCTTTTCAGGCGTTTAATCGGGGTTGGAACTCTGCAGGACGGTATCCCTCCAGGAGCAGGGTTGGAAATATCTAATTGAAAATGCAAAGATGTAGTCATCTAAATGTAATAATATTAGTAGTCGTTTGAATATTACCATTTGCATTTTTTAACTCAGAATACGTCGATTGAGAAGGGGGACTGTGTACAGGGGGCTCTGAGGGCCCCGGCCCTGGAACGAGATATCTACTGGACCCCAGGGGCGCCGCTAAGGGGGGGAAAGTTAGGATGATTCTAAGGGTCCACACACTTTTGGGGCCCCCAGAGATTGGTTTTATTAGTAGTAACAGTACTAGTAGTAATGTAATAGAAATTATAAATGTATAATCTACCAAAGAGTTACAAATATAACAACATTATGTCTTATTTCTGTATTTCCGGCAAAATCCAGCAAAACGCTCCACTCATGAACCGCTCACGGATAAACCGTCATTTGCTCAAATCCCGCTCCGACATGAAATTTCTCTGTACTGTAGGCTACTATAATTGTTGTAGCCATTAAGAAAAGGTATTTAGTTTTATATTTATGTTTAAATATTATAATGTTATTTTTTATGTCTATGTTGTCAATCTGTCAATCTATGTTGATTATGAAAAGTGAACAGCAGAGTGAGAAAGGACACGTCAGACATGATTGTGACCACTTCATTAAGTTTTGTTTTTTATAAATTACATCTTAATTTTAATCAATGTTTCATCAGCCAATTGGGGAATTCTGGGTTGAGCGAGCAGAGCTTAATTGGTCAGTATTATTAAATTGCAGACAAAGATTTTGGATAGCTAAGTTGGTGTGGTAGGGGCCCAACATCATATTCTTTCATAGGGCCCAAAATAGCTAGCGGCGCCCCTGCTGGACCCCTCGAAATAATCTCCATAATCTGTCCCGAAATTCAAATTCATATTTAAATTGATTTGCGTTACAATATAGAAATGTTTAAAAATACATCACATTTACAATATTTATCTAGATATTATACTACTTAAAAATACACACTATTGCTCAGAAGTTTGGGACATGAACAGTTTTTTAATATACTTTTTTGACAGTACAGTACAAACAAAGACTTTTACAAAAACATATATTTCAAATAAATGCAGTTCTTTTGAATTTTCAATTAAAGGATGCTGAAAAAATGATCAGTTTCCACAAAAATAGTATGCAGCACAACCATTTTCAACATTTATAACATTAAGAAATGTTTCTTGAGCAAAGCAAAAGTCTACATTTGCTCTTTAGTCTAACCTAAACAAATTATACAAGATATTAAAGTCATCTCATCTGTGATTCTACTGAGACACACTCACTTATATCAGCATGGGAGTATTCTGGTATGTCATTAAACACTTTGTTTGTCTGATTCATAGTTTATCGCGGCTCTTTTGTCCTTTGTCATTTCACAGGGATGAGTCATCACTCTTGAGGAGCCGTTTCTCTTTCGCTCATTTAATGGACTGATTTCTCGTTCATAAAGCAGCTGAGGAGTGTGGATTAATTTATGACTGATACTGACAGAATCCTCAATACTTATGACTGTAGATTTACAGCAAGCCCCAATATGTCCTGTTAGTGCTGGACGGATCTCTCGGACTGCTCTTAGATCTACTTTTGACTTTCTAATATTCTTTTGCTTGTTGTTCAACAAGGCCAAATAGTTTGACACAATCGGCTTGTGTTGTTCCCATGGAACGGAAAGACCAAGAAAAGTTTGATACAAAATATAACAATTCAATGAATTTTCCTAAAGATTTGGATGACAGGAGGTCTGCACATCAAAACTCAGTGGACTGCTGGATTAAACCCCTGGTGTTTTTGTTGTTGACTACAGTATGTAGCAGGGGACTACTGGTTCAGATATCATTACCCGCCACCCCCAGAGCTCCTCAACCCATTGTCATAATGTCCATGAGAGGAAGGTTTGACTCAAATTGCTCCAGGGGAGCTGACACTACACTGACTGCCCTTGACTGCACATTCCCCTTACACAACACGAAACACCCTCTTCTATGAACATGCGATATGAAATATATTAATACAAAAGTTAGTATCCCCTTAAAGGTGCACTTAAAGACGTCATGAAAAGGCGGTTGCGATCATCTTTTCTTCTCTATTGTGACATATAAATGCTGAAATGCTTCTCAAACAAGAACAAATGTAGGGTGGGACTTGATTTTTTGACTTATAGATTTGTCTATAAGTGAATGTAAAATGCCATATGATGACATCCATGAGCACTCTTTGCTCCATCACAAGCAAAATTATATTAAAGTGATACAATTATTTGGTAACACTTTATTTCACAGTTACCTTGTTACATATGTTACATGTATAGTAGTAAGAAGTATTTTTTTTTATTAATATTACAGTTTTAGGTATTGGGTATGATTAAAGAGGTCCCTATAATGCCCTTTTCACAAGATGTAATATAATTCTCAGGTGTTCCCAGAATGTTTCAGCAAAAAAATAGGCCATAGAATATTTATAATAGGATGTATTGAAATTTCCTATTTGAGTGGCACGCAGTTTTTGTGTGTGTGTCTTTAAATGCAAATGAGCTGCTGCTCCTTGCCCCCTTTTCAGAATAGGGAGGAGACTTTACAGCTCACCCTAATTTGGAAAGACAACAACTGGAGTGTGGAGAACCTCACACGGCGAGTAGCATTCGCAAAGATGGATAAATACCAACTTCATTTTCAGAACATGAAAGTGCCACACGTTATATTTTGCGAATGTACGCAAATCGATTTTGTGAATATGCTGGTTAGGACGATACACATGGCTAAAGTTACCATTGTCTCTGTATTCACAGAGATCAGAGCTATGTCAGTAGTTTTATTTTCAAGAAGTAATACAAGTGCGCTTCTGAATTGTACAGGTGGTGAACATTTTCGGGTTAAAAATAAAAAGCTCTGGTCTCTGTGAATACAGTAAGAGACAATGATAGCTTTAGCCACATTAGCACATTCAGAAGTGCAGTACATAGGTGTTCTGGATATGAAGTTTGATCACGAAGAGTTGGATTTGATCCATCTTTGAGAAGCAACTTTTGTGCAAATCCTGCGTTTACTGACCCTCGTTTGCAAAGCAGTCGAGTATACAATGATACACACAAACATATATGAATTTAGCTCATTTCTTGGGCACATTCCTTTCACAAATTAAATGAATCCACTGCATTCTCAGTGGCCGTGATTTTATTATTACAGCCAAAAACAGAACATTATAATAGATTAGACATTTTATGACTAGCTGCTCTAGTCTACTTTTGCCATGGCGTTAGAACTGGTACACTGTTGTCGCTCGTGAAAACGAAATGGCGGCGCCGTGGGTGGAAACGTGCAGATTAAGGTGCAGTAATATTATAATAAGATCCCCTTCCTATGTCACTCGGTGCACAAGGGACCTGATTATAGCACTTAAACACGGAAAAAGTCAGATTTTCATGATATGTCTCCTTTAAGGGATGTAGTATAAGGTCATTAAAATGTGCTATATAAGTACTATTAAACAACCAATATCCTAGTAATATGCAGGCTAATAAGAAACTAGTTAATAGCAAGGATTGAACCCTAAAATAAGGTTAACCCAAATATTTCAATGCTATTTAAGGTTTTTAAGAATACTTTTTTACAGTCTTAAAAAAAAAAAAAAAATTGTAACCTTGTGTTTCAACCTTTCGTTTCTTTTACAAGTCTTTTACAACGTGAGGCAGGCCTACCTGCTGTTTTCAAAAACAGAAATCCAGTAATGTAAAAAGACCCTTTATGACACTAAGCACTCAAAAAAAGTACAGTACAGTGGCAGTACAGATGTGAGAAAGGTAAATCAGTTCTCCAGGGCCGAAAATAGTGAAAAGAATCGTCTAACCTCCGTTCGCCCACTCAAACCTGTCAAGCAAGTGTCCTGTTCAAAGGGGGCGGCCGTTCCTGCTCACCTCATGTCTGTTTTTCTCTGTATCCATCCCCTTTTCAAGGATGAAGGAGAACATGGGGGCGGCTTTCAAAAGAAACAGTCACTTCACACCTTAAAGATATGTAACAGCTCACTTAAAGATTTTCTTTTTCCTCTCCCTCCAACGCTTTTACTTGTGCATATTTGATGCTATTCCCTGCAGTAAAGTCAAGGATGCAAAACATTTGGCTACAGGTGACGGTGAGTAGATTTATCTCATTGTTTCCCCGTGGTTTTCCTAGAAAATGAAATACCAACAGCCTCAATTAAAACTGCAAAGGAATGAAACCCAAAAGGCTTTAAAGACCGCACACACGTAGAACAAAAACAGGTGCTGAACTGGGAACGCAGTGCACGTTTGCTGTGAGGTAAACGCTGGGAGGGGGAGTTTAAAGAGCAGCGAGATATGTGTTGGGAAACACAGATGAGCGCTGATAGAGAAGGCCTTGATGAAGCTGAGGCTGAGTACACTGAGCGCAGCTCCATTCATCTTGCCCCCAAAGCAGACAGGCCGCGGTAATGACTCCCTGGAGAACACGGCTCTGCCTCTGACCTTGGAAATCTCGGCATAGCTTGGGGACTGTTGACACTAGCCCGAGAGAATGCCCAAGGTTTTTTTTTTAAACATGATATTTCTTTATAGGAATAAACTCAAATGCCCTTCTGCTACAGTACCCTTAACCATGACAATACTAGCAAGTGTTTAGTGAGCCAAGTCAAGTCGAGTCTGCTTTATACAATACAGATTGTTTTAAAGCGGCTTCACAGCAGTGGCGTTCAGAAATGAAGCAGCAAAGTCCACAGTTTTTTTTTTATGTTATACTGTATATACAGTACTGTGCAAAAGTCTCAGGCACCTTAGTATTTTCACCCCGAACTAACTTTTTGCTGTAGTGTGTCGGTAGGAAATATAAGTTTACATTTCAAAACGCCATTAAAGGGATAGTTCACCCAAAAATATAAATTAGCCCATGATTTACTCACCCTCAAGTCATCCTCGGTGTATATGACATTCTTCTTTCAGACGAATAAAATCAGAGTTATATTAAACATGTCCTGGCTCTTCCACGCTTTATAATGGCAGTGAATTGTTGCTTTGTTGCTTTGTTGCAAATATAGAATGAATATTGCTTTGTGAGGACATTTTGTCCGTATGGTTTACATGAGAGAGAGAGAGAGAGAGAGAGAGAGAGAGAGAGAGAGAGAGAGAGAGAGAGAGAGAGAGAGAGAGATGCACTCACATACATGGCCCTTTTCAGACCAAATATTCAAGCTTACAAAGAAGATAATACTTATTTTGATGGGTGCTTCAAAGGCCATTATAGCTCATTTGAAAAGCTATACCAGTGGAAGAAGTACACGGGATCATTTAATATCAGCTAGAGGCTGATGTTAAACCACAGGCCCTGCCAACCAAACCTCATCCTCATACTATCAATCCTCATACTATCTCTGACAGCATACTAAATAAACAAGATAGAGGCTTTGATACTGAGCAACTATCTAGCACAAGCTGTGCCCATGCCTACAAGAGCAACAAACATGAGGAAACACAAACCTTTCCTCTAACATACTGTATACACATGACGGCGTGTGAAATCTGCTGATAAGGCCTTTATAGGAAGCAGCATATATAGTTTAGCATTTAAAACCTAATTGGCATAAAGGAATGTGACATTTACACAATATAGGAAAATATAACATGCATTAGTGATGATAAAAACAAAGCCCGTTCTGAAACGTGTACTGTTGCAACACATTAAAGAGAAAGACTCTCATACAAAAACGTCTTTGTTGAATATTTTCTAACATCCCGCAGTGGATCTCTCAATGATTTTCTTTATTTTTATGTTTCATTTAGCAAAAATAAAATGGTAAATCGCTGGATTTCGATGACTGTGCATACAAAAATAGCGAAATCATTGCAATTTAAACACACAGACTATAACCCTATACCTATACTGTATTATACATCTATTATTATCCATACATTATTAGTTTATTTTTATATTTTGTCAAAAAAGTTTTAACAAACTGTTGATAAACTGTTTCATTTGTGTTATTTTAGCATCATTGATAATAATATTTTTTTAGCTAGATTTATTTTTTAATATTTTCTCGTTTCACTTTAGTTTTAGTCATTTTGTTATTTTTCATCATTTTTTTAATAGGCCTATATATTTGAATGAAATGTATGTAATTATATATTTTCTTTTTTAGTTAATGACAATAACTCTGTCCATATATCAGTGTTAAAATGCATTTGACAATACTTCATATGAACTACAATCATTTTAAATTAGGTTAAAAAATGGGTAACACTTTATTTTAAAGTGATGTAGCATTTACACATACTTACTATAGTTATAGCAGTAAATTATGCATGATAAGAAGTAACTAACCCTAACCGTAACTCTATAGTAAGTACATATAGCTAATCAATATTACTCAGTACTTATCTGAGTAAGTACAGTGTAACTACGTCACCTAAAAATAAAGTGTAACCAAAAATGTAAGTATGCCATAAGCAAACATTTGACATTTTTTAAGTGTTTGGTTGTACTTTCTGCGTCCATCTGAACGTACCTGTCAGCATAAATCAGATTAACACATCCCATTCTAGTGGGTGGAGAGGTGAGAGCATCAATATGACCTTGAAAGGCTTCCTTTTGTGTCTAAAACAGCCCACCCTTTCTTTATATTATTAATGTAAACTGTCTTCAAGTTTGCATTTCGAGGCAAACAATGTCTTTATGACAGCAATCAACCAAATTCCTCCCAATGTAATTACAACATTAACGTAACAACCGAAACCTCTGCAATCCCCTCAAGAGAACGCCATTGTGAATGAGAAGCTAAGCACAGTGATTACCCTAATGGAAAAAGAAGAGCTAATACTATTATTGCGCAAGTACATGAGAGAAACCCAGAGGCAATCAAAGTGAAACGTTCTTGAACATCCTTCGCAGTCATGCTAACTATGTATGTGCAAAACCAGCCAGCGTTTCACCAAAAGGGACAAAGCGGTCAAAGAGTCTTTATCCCTGCATCAGTAGTCTGATGATGTTTTGCTTCTAATTACATCATTAAAAGTCCATAGTGTATATGAGCACCAGTGTAAAAAAGCCATTTCAGTTCTCAGGAGTGCCTGACACTGTCAGTATCTCTCAATGATTTTCTTTATTTTTATGTTTCATTTAGCAAAAATAAAATGGTAAATCGCTGGATTTCGATGACTGTGCATACAAAAATTAGCCTGACGTCGTCATACTCAATTCTAGTCAGAATGTGAGTCTGATACTGCTCCGTTGGGCTGTGATTATGGGGCGTGTTTAAACCGAACCAGGAAAGACCTCAATTGGATAGACCTACAACCAATCAGAGCAACGGAGCGACGCATAACGTTAGTTGTCAAATGTCAACAGAACTCAACTGCACTGTGTTGCCAAGTCCGCGGGTTGAAGCGACCCCAATTATGTGATATACAGACCCAGGAATGCGAAATTTAGCAGGCAGTCCAGCCAAAATAACACATATTTTACCCCCCAAATGCCATTTTTCCCGGAGAACCCCCCCCCCCACCCGGAAAGCTATTGGGCTTGTTTTTGGCTAGTTTTGAGTAGCAATTGGGCGAGTTTTGCTGCTTGGCAACCCTGTCCGCGCGCAAGATAGAAAATTCAATAACTTATGCAAATGTTATAACGTCAGCGCTAATGTTGTGGTTGGCGTTCATCATTAATGTTGTTTTGTAAAAAAACTTTAGTCATGTTAACTTATGTTAAAAAGTCTAATTTGGTCTTAAATGCAAGTTATATTCATCAATGTTCATTGAACTGTTATAAACTGTGTTGATTTGCAGTTCTTCTCACATCCACTTTGTTACTTTTGACCATGTTTGCCCTTGTTCTCGTTTTTAAAGGGGTGGTAAACCACAATTTCACTTTTCTATCTTTAGCTAGTGTGTAATGTTGCTGTTTGAGCATAAACAACATCTGCAAAGTTACAGCGTTCAAAGTTTAAAGCAAAGGGAGATATTTGCTTTTAAAGAAATCAATTTCTAAGGACTACAGCAAACGGCCGGTAGGGACTACAGACATTCCTCCAGGGTCTCTGACATCACCAGCCCCAATATTTACATAAACCCCTCCTCCGAGAATATGAAATAAGGGGGGCGAGGCCATTTTGTATCGCCGCGGGGAATAGTTGTTGCGGTAGGCTAGTTATTAGGCTGGAGTGTTGTTGCCAATGCCGATGAAACGCTGTTATTTTCATCCGGATTGCAGGTCCACTTTGTTCAGCCTTCCATCCATACATACATCCAATCATTCCATCCATCCATCCATTAATCCATGCATTCATCCATCCATCCACCCATCATCCATTCAATCATTCCATCATTCCATCCATCCATCCAATCATTCCATACATCCATCCATACATCCAATCATTCCATCCATCCATCCAATCATTCCATCCATCCAATCCATCCAATCCATCCATCCATACATACATCCAATCATTCCATCCATCCAATCCATCCATCCTTCCATTCATTCATCCATCCACCAATCCATCCATCCATCCATCCACCCATCATCCATTCAATAATTCCGTCCATCCATCCCTCCATCCAATCATTCCATCCATCCATTCATCCATCCATTTATCCATCGACTCATTCCATCCATCCACCCACCCATCCATCCATCCATCCAATCATTCCATCCATCCATCCATCCATCCATCCATCCATCCATCCATCCATTCATCATTCCATCCATCCTTCATCTATCCTTCCATCCATTCATCCAATCATTCTATCTATCCATCCATCCATCCATCCATCCATCCAATCATTCTATCATCTATCCTTCCATTCATTCATCCAATAATTATATCCATCCATCCAACCTCCCTTCCAACCTCCCTTCATCTATCCATTTATCCATCCATCCATCCATCCATCCATCCATCCATCTATCCGTCATTCCATTATTCCATCCATCCATCCATCCATCCATCCATCCATCCATCATCTTAGTGTCATCAAATGTCTGCAAGTAGAAATGAACACCTATAATAAATTAAATGCTTGATCAATTACATATTCATATAAAAGCTTATCATATCATATTTAGAGGTACGAAACTTCAATTAGAGGCTTTCTGAAAAGAAAATACAAGTTGCAAATCTAATATAAATTCAAATATAGACTTGAATATACAACAGCAAAATAGCTATGGAATACAATCACTTTATCACTGTACCCCTATATAGGGATATAAGCCATGCAAGCAAATAGGAAGAAGACAGTTACCATCGACGGCGTTCTTTAGTTGCAATAGTTTGGAATCTTGCGGGATGCAGAGGGATGCACTGGGCAACAGTTTCTAAAATGCTGGTATGTTCAGCAAGCACATATTTTAATAAAACTAGTTATCCAAAGTCTGCTTTCACTTCTGTCAGTGGGACGATGCTGTTGGAGAACTCAGGGTGAGATTATCAGTTTGTTTTCCTTTCAGGCTTCTTTCGTTCTGTAAAATGTTAAATTCTTCTCCAGTTGCATAGCACTATGAATGCAGTACCAATCTCTGATTAGCACAGAGCTTAAGGCAAAAAGATAGCAGGACTACTCTGTGCTAGCCAATCACCACAGGTCATGATTAGCACATCACTGATATAAACCGCATTACTAATGTTAACTTCAGCCCTGAATGCACTACAGATTTTCAGTTGCCCCAAAGAAAGGGTGGACATTCACTAGATGAAGCTTTTCATGTAGACTGTATCTTAGAATATAAATAAATATTGGTCTCTAGTTGCATGATTTCTCTTCTTTTTTACCATTACCTTGTCTATCACGCCAAAATAAATGCTATGGGCCAGACTTACTAACAGCTTGCGCCAGCGCAAACCCTCTTTTGGTGTTAAAAACTACTGTTAGGATTGATTAAAGACACGCAGTGAAACATGTGCACTGAAAAGGCGTGGATAGGGTTATTTTTGCATCAGACCTTATTGCATATGCATTTGTTTCAAATGCAAAATTTATGGGAGGAGAGTATTTAAATGAATCATGCAAGGTGATTTATTAAGGTTTGCGCTAGTCAATTTACTGGTATTTGCGCCATTATTTACCGCCCCAAAAAGCATGTCTTAAACCAGATGCTAATTTGCACTGCTCTTGGTAGATTGTGTTAGTCATTATGAAAATGATCCGGTTGTGTCTGTGTTCTTTAATTTGTGCAGGGTCAGTAGATCACGTGCAGAACTTTCCACTCCCATCGGTGCTTCGTAAATCTGGCCCTAAATGTCTAAGTTATTGCTGTATAGTGTTGTGTGACCAGGCATGAATTACCTCTACTTTATAGGAAAAAATTATGGTAAATACCTCCATAAAGACAAACGGTGTGACATATCAAAACAAGTGTGAGTTGGCATCACAGTTGGCCATCATTAAACGGCTACACATTTGAATGCTAAGCAAAACTGCTGAAGTCTAAATAAGCTAATGCTTAATTTTCATGCTAGTCCCATGATGTTTACCAGCAAGTGAAGCTTAAGATGTTCATCTTATGCATTCTGCACAACCCAGAACTGTCAATTATAGCTAAACAAAACAAGTATTTAACTTTTCCATATCAGCCTTCCATTCTTTGTGTATCTGTCCCCTGCCACAAAAAAAAAAAAAAAAAAAGGGCTTAATAAGACATGGGCTCCCCTGAAAACGTGATTTGTGAAATTTTGGGGGGTCTCAAAAAATATTGACAATGTGTTATTTTGAAGTGAAATTTCAGTTTTGTGTAATGTGATAATCGTGGGTTATTATGTGTTCATAATAATGTGTGTATTAATTGTGTGTGTATTAATTAATTCATGCATGACGGCGATTTAAAGGTCCCGTTCTTCGTGATCCCATTGTTCAAACTTTAGTTAGTGTGTAATGTTGCTGTTAGAGCATAAATAATACCTGTAAAATTATAAAGCTCAAAGTTCAATGCCAAGCGAGATATTTTATTTAACAGAAGTTCCCTTTCAAAGCCTACAGCGAACGGCCGGCTTGGACTACATCCTGGTACTTCCTTCATAAATGACGTCGATAGAACAGTAGAACAGACTAACCTCCGCCCACAAGAATACGCAAAAAAAGGGGGCGTGGTCTTGTTGCTGTCCCACGTGGAGAAGAGGAAGTGTCGCGTGGAGAAAAGGAAGTGTTGCGTTTGAGTGTGTTTGTCGCCATGTCGTCGAGACGCTGTTATTTTCATCCCGGAGTCAAATCACCTTTGTTTGGCTTTCCCAGGGACGCTGTAGAGATCATTAAGCGCATATATCTCCCGTTAAGAGGCGTGACCTTTCCACGTGCGCTAAGCTGCTGTCCAATCACAACACAGGAACCGTGCCACGTTCGCTAAGCTGCAGTCAAATCACAACACAGGAACCGCTGGCACAATCAGAACTCGTTACGTATTTCTGAAGGAGGGACTTCATAGAATAAAGGAAGTCATCAGCCGTTTTTAGGACAGTGAAAACAGCGGTGTACAGATGAGTAAATTGTGTTAAAAATACTGTTTTTTTTTTACACGCGAAACATGAACACATGTTATATTGCACACTGTAAACACAATCAAAGCTTCAAAAAAACACGAAGAACGGGACCTTTAAATCTAATTCACTTCAATAAAGATAACTATACATGCTATTCTAGTCATGAGCGACAAGGTGTGGTGGCGCTGCGGTGCAAATTCCACTTATGTTTATTACGTTAACTCAAAGATTCGTAGAAAAAATATATACGAATATCCACTTGTTGGATTTCTGGACGAACACCAAAGGAAGCTGACCCCAGGCCTCTGTGGTCGATTCTGTATTGTAAGGCATGTTATTCCCAGTTATGTTGTGGCTGAGTTGATATAGGTCTGCATGACTCTCAATGTCTTAGGCCTAATTGAACGGAGGAATTATGGTATTCTTCTGTAGCCTGATGAGTAACTTTAACAGTTGTTAATGTGAACTCAAAGACAGCCGGATGCTTTGTTTATAGACTATATTTTAGGTAGCCTGACGTCGTCATACTCAATTCTACTCAGAATATGAGTCTGATACTGCTCCGTTGGGCTGTGATTATGGGGCGTGTTTCAACCGAACCAGGAAAGACCTCAATTGGATAGACCTACAACCAATCAGAGCAATGGAGCGACGCATAACGTTAGTTGTCAAATGTCAACAGAACTCAACTGCACTGTGTTGCCAAGTCCGCGGGTTGAAGCGACCCCAATTATGTGATATACAGACCCAGGAATGCGAAATTTAGCAGGCAGTCCAGCCAAAATAACACATATTTTACCCCCAAAATGCCATTTTTCCCGGAGAACCCCCCCACCCGGAAAGCTATTGGGCTTGTTTTTGGCTAGTTTTGAGTAGCAATTGGGCGAGTTTTGCTGTAAAAACTTGGCAACCCTGTCTGTGCGCGCTGGAATAAGTCACGTTAGAAGAAGAAGATGAGTGTAAACGATCTTTGCCGGTGTTGTAAAAAAAGAATTTAAGGATACACAGAGTACTTACCAACACCATCATCATTTCTGAGAGAAATAGTAAAGGTGAATGCATATACGAACAAGTTCTCCGTTTAGGATTAAAGCAAATTCAACCCAAGCGCCTTTGATGACGTGGATGATTACGTTACTGTTTATCATCTGTCCATCATCGTCTAAAGCCCGCCCTGACAATTTCATTGGTCCGAACAGTTTCTGTTCGGGCATAATTACTTCTCTATGGATCAAGTCCAGACAGAACTGCCCGTGCAAATATGTTTGTGGGCGGGGCTAAGTTCGTCTGGCATCCAGGCTATATTTTAGGGTGGCTGTGTGAACTATCAAGTTGTGTCAATAAAGTATAATAGGGTAAATCCTGTATTGTGATTTATCCTATATAGTGCTTGCATAAAGCAAAAAAAACAACAACAAAAAAACAAGTGAGCTCCCCCAAAGGTCGAGGTATAGTTCGAACACTGCATAAAACTGATAACAAGCCATTGAAAAAAAGTGATATCAAGTACTCACTTAAAAGGGGTACTTCAGTGCTGGGAAGATTAATCTGTATTTAAATTGGGTCATTTATGTAGTAGAAATGTGAAATTATTTTTTGAATTTGGTGCCTTCTAGACTGAGAAAAGACAGAAATGTTGTTTTTGGCTCATGTGGATGAAAGACAACAACTCCCAGAATGCACTTGCTTCGCTGCCCTACGAGGCCACTTCCAAGCCACGCCTACCGGTTCTAATGTTAGTTGACTAGAAACTAAAAAGACGCCGTTATATCGTTAGTCTCCGTGAAGAGCTAGTTCCTAACATAACTTAAACAGTAGTGTATTTTCCATCCAAATGGTGCTAAGTTGCTTTGTACCGGGATGTACAGCCAAAACCAGAAAAGGACAAGCAGTAAGTTTTCACCTTTTCCTGGTTAAAATTTTGGAGCGGTGCAAACAGTGGCTGCGGGCTCTCAACCACCCGAATTTTGGAGAGGACACTAATATGGAAAACCTGAAAATACAGAGGGTGTGCAGTCGCCATTTCAAGCAGGAAGATTAACTAAGGAACCGAATGTGAAGAGAGCCACTCTGAAGGACACCGCGATTCCTTCGATATTCACCTTCCCAGATGACGAACAGCCTGGGCCATCTGGTACTAAATGCATTCGCCTAGAGGTAAGACTCTCGCTTATACTCGACACGATTTCTGATCACACAGTAGCCTATACATAGTGATATAGTTGTTAGCAGTAAAACAGCAAAGTTAGCAAAGTAACGAGCTAACTTACTTGTCATGTTATGCTAACGTTACCATGCATATCGTCGCTGTCCGATGAAAACCACGTATGTCCATTTTGCCGATTTTGAGATTTTTCGACGGATTGAATGTCCAGGTTCATTTCCGTATACAGTATGCGTCACATATCTAAATGGCCAATGAAAAGTTGTGAAAACATGTCATCTGATTTTCACGTATATCCATTTGGTGTCAAAGCTGTCAATCACGCCGCGTATCTCCCGCCCTGTGGAAGCATCTCGCTGGTCTCGCCGGTCTCGTGAAATTGTTTCATCGAAGCTCAGCACTGGATAGCCGAAAGTACGACATTGAAGCTCTCCACAGTTTAGTTCTAATCTAGTTCTTCACAGATTAGTTTGCTTGCTAGTATGTAAATAAACTCGGTCTCTTTGATAAGATTCAGCCTTTTTTTTCTCAGTCAAACTGATCAAATTATAGCCTGTAATGCTACTGTCATGATTGTCACTAGAACATGCCTCACTCATACTGCGATCACCGCTTGCCAGAGGCTGAGAATATCCAGCATGTATTCCTCTGTATTCCTCACGTATTCCTCTGCTGAAACGCGACTTTGCCATTCTAATTAATGATCGGAAGAACGCGTATCGATCACTGTTACTGTAAAATATGCACGTATGTCCATTTAAACTCAATTTTGGTCAAATGTGGATTATATCATTACACTGTCAAGAATATGGTTACATGTAAAGATGCTGTACCAAGTATGACAACGCTACATTCAACTGCTTTTGAAATACAGTGTTTTTTTCACTTCCTGAAAAGTAAGCGTTTTGGACATACGTGAGTTTCATCGGACAGCGACGATATGCAATGAGTAACTCTCCACTCTTGTCAATTATCTGAACGTGCTCCTCCTTGATAAAACATTATTTAACGTACAGATCCCACCCCCTATGGGCGGGTTTAAAACATGCGGAACTAACTTCCACTACTGGCTGTAGTCTCTAGCCTCTGGCCAAAAAATCCTCTGATGACGCAAAATGACGATAATTGTGTTGTCTGAGGATTTTTTCAGAAATAAACTGCATAATTCTCTCGTCTCAGGGGCACAATAGAGGGGAAAGTACAATCATTCGTATATACTGTATATTAGTAGGTTTCTACTGATACAAAGCTTAATGCTAATCGCTTTAAGTTCAGGGAGAGAATTATGAAATTCGAATTCACTAACCAAATCTGAATGAAAAAAACTGTGTGACAGAACTGACTCCAGGCCAGATTCGAAGCGCAGTATGTCCACAGAATCTAATAAGGTGCCTCATGCATGACAGTCTGTGAATCACACAGTTTAGAGAGGGGGAAACACTTCCCCGACAGGAGGAGAAAGATACAAGATTAGCAATTCAGCCATGGCAAACCAGCAGGAGCAGTTCGGAAAACAGTAGGAATTCTGTTAGTCTTGTGCCAGCTACAGGTTTGCTGGGGGGAAACCATTCCATCAGCCATTAACTTCTCTTCTCATTTCAACTGGAGTTCATCCAGTAAACATTTTTAGGGCTAGAAATACATTTTTACAGTTTTTTTTGTAAAATAAGAAAATCAATACTAATATTCAGCAAAGGACACAATCAATTGATCAAATGTGACAGTAAATACTTAAATAAATGCTGTTATTTTGAACTTTCTGTTCATCATCAGAGTTTCCATAAAAAATATTAAGCAGCAAAACTGCTTTCAACACTGAAAAAAAAAAAAGTTTCTTGAGCATCAAATCCGCATATTAGAAAGATTTCTGAAGGATCATGTGACACTGAAGACTGGAGTAATGGTGCTGAAAACTCAGCTTTGCCACCACAGGAATAAATTACCTTTTAATAATATTTCACAATATAACTGTTTTTACTGTGCGGTAGTGTAAAATACACTTTAAAAACCCGATACAGTATATTGTATTTCAATGCCATATCGAACTGACAGTTCACTTTGACTGTGATTCTGTTTCCCTTTGAGGAGCAAAAAGGAAGTATTAAAATTGGCATGGAAAAAGAACCCTTGACAATACTTGAGAGTTGAGAAAGATAAAGATGTGTCATCCTGCAGGAAGTAGCAAGTACTAGGAGGGGGCACGTCTCACACATAGAAGACACTCTGTTTGATATTTATTACCTTACTGCCACATTCTACAGCCTGTGGCAAGATCCTTCAGCTTTAAAGGAACAATCCGGCTTAAACCCAGCTCTATCAACAGTCTTCTGCCTCTGTTAGAGGCATGTGTAGTTTATGATGATTTTTGTATTTATAAATATTATATTTTAATGATTGTTTGTTTTTGCCTGTCACTATTATATAGGTTCCTATGTGAGGACTTTTATTTTGACGTGTTTCCACGAGCGATGCGAGCTCATGGGGCAGCAAACGCTAGTTTATGTTATTCATCTGAATCAATCCTCCTTCTAAACCCTGTCAAAATCATTGGCTGTAAATTTATTTGAATATATGTCTGCCTATCTGTCTATAATATATTGCAGGGTTTAAAACGTGATATAATCAAAGATGTGTATGTTATGGCCGATCGACGCTAGCACGTATTGATAATGCTTCTGATCTAAGTCAGTGATCTGTCTATATACATTTTACTTGTTATATTGTTAATAAGTATGATGTAATTTTGATTGTTAATACGTTTTCTATATTTCTTTCTTTTCATTTACAATTTTACTCTGTTTAATGGCTGGCGTTTCTGCCCATGTAAACTGCACTACATGAATAATTGAAGGAGCAAGACGCTCATATCCTGGCTTTTGAACAGTTTGAAGTTTGGCTTGCTGCTCTTGCTGTTCTAATCTTTATTCACGCAAGGAAGCAAACATATAGAGAGAACAGTACAGACAGAATTTGTGCCATAAGGGTTGATTGCCACTGAAAATAATATTTACTCATTCCTCTTATGTTTCTTCTTAAAGTAAAACAAATAAAAAATCAGTTACAGTAAGCGATTTGCAATTGAAGTAAACCAGGCCATGCACTTTGAGGGTTTTAAAGGAAAAGCTTTTATTTTTATTACAGCACCAGCAAGAATTCTTCCTTCAAAAATGTATGCCGTTTGAGCTATATAATTGGTCGAATTATCAGTTTTGAGGCTTCTCTGACAGATTGATTTATAACTAAGATAAATCCTGGTAGTGGAGTTTGCTCCATGTAAATAGTTTATTTTCTGACTTTTCTTTTATGCAGAAAGTTAGAAAGCAACTAAATCATTCTGGGTTTTATTAAAAATGATGTATTGTGGCTAAACTCTTGACCCCTATTGTGCTATTTTAAAGGGTCCTTATTTTGTTTGGGAGGTCTTCTATGTGGTATTACAAATGTATTAATTGTTATATCTGGGTTCCAGTGTAATAGTATGTACATACTAGTGTTTTAAAGTTTGAGGTACATCCTAGGTGTTTGAGACATTAGTCTTTTGTCTTTATGCACTTCCTGACTGTTTAGCATGACAAGCTCAGAGCACAATACTATCAGAGTGATTGGATTAGCATCTATGCATTTGAATGACACTGTTATGCTGATTGGATTAGGACTGAGGACACGGTAATGTTTGGGGTGTGTCCCTTTTACCTATACAACACTTGCATTATTTTGTTTAGATGGTCTCCTCATCTGCTGTGTAATCTAAAATGGTTTAGCTCCAGTGTATCTAACGGATCTTCTATCGCCCTACAATCCATCGCGCTCTTTAAGGTCACTAAACTCTAGGCTTCTGGTCATTCCTAGGATATCTAAGTCCACTAAAGGAGGGAGGGCATTTTCACATTTAGCTCCTAAACTCTGGAACAGTCTTCCTGATATTGTTCGAGGTTCAGACTCGCTGTCCCAGTTTAAAACTAGATTAAAGACGCATCTCTTTAGCCAAGCATTCACATTATAATTGCCCTTTATACTACAGTTAAATCGGATCAAAAGCATTAATATAATATTCTGAACAGCAGCTACGCTAATTATTTCCCATCTGCTTTTCTGTTGTTATCTCGGGACACTAGTCCTGAGGTAAATAGTTTGTCACCTCCAGTTTGTATCCAGCCGCTCATGGAGACTTCACGCCTGTGAAGAGACGAACGCCAGCGTTGTTATGGCCTAAATTAATACACGATTGATTAACTTTTTCGAACATTTTTCTTTAACATTGTCTTTCTAACATTTTTAGTGTACATTTATGAAATGCACTTTCTGTAAAGCTGCTTTGAAACAATGTGTGTTGTGAAAAGCGCTATACAAATAAATTTGAATTGAATTAATCCCTCCCCCTGAAATGTAGATAAATTACAGTGTTTTATACTGTTTGTGAGACTTGATGACTACAGCTACCAAACAGCAAGTTCTCCCCTTCTTCTGAGAGACTACTCTGCTCTAATTGGTCAGACAGCCCAGTCCGTTGTGATTGGTCTAACGTTTGCGGTGCGTTTCGGAAACCAAATGCTCAATACCATATCTGAATTTCAGGTCCAGAGGCTTCCTCAGCATTTGATACACAGTGATACAAAGAGTAACAATGATGTCAGTTTAAACGTAACAAATTGAGCCCGAGTCCTCATCGTTGAAATGCATGCAAAGTGAATTTGTTTTTGCAGCACAAAAAAAGCATCTTCTCGACACAAACCAAACTCTTCAAGGCCTCAGCTACAACTGCAGTGTTTGAGAGCGGGTCAAAGTAGATGTTGTTCACTGAAGACCATAAGATGGCATTATGCAAATGTGTTACAAACCTATATAGGTTCAAGCAGGAAGTTAGACTGGACTTACTGGTGATTCATCTCAAGCAGTTCAGTTTTTACTGGGGGATGAGTACTTGAACTTGAACTGGACCTTCAACATTGCTTTAATATACAGTACACTAAGATTCTTTACCCTTATATGCCCATCAATATTTTGCAAACAAAAGGAATATGAGGTTCTGTTCAAGAACAGATTACAGATTTCACAGACACATACCGTTTTTGTGCCATTCCTACACCATGTGGACATTTTCCTGGCTCTCGCTGGAAGGCTGGCCATCTGCAGGCACACTGAGTTTCTAATTTGTTACCATCTCTGCCAACGCTAGTTACGTTATGAGAAGCTGCTGTCTCATTACTGCTTCCAGGCATCCACGTTTAGGAACACACTCTTTAGGAGAACACGCACACCTCATAACAACACTGCTAATTTGCTCCACTCTTGTTAAAGTTAAGACAGTGATTGCTCTAATGGAGAGATGTTGCAATTATCAAGAGAGCTATTCCAGCTATAAAGTCACCACTATAGATAATTAATGCCTGTAACACAGCGACTAAAAGAATGCGGTTTATATTACACATTAAAAACACTCATTTGAACCACTGATCTCAGATCACAACAAAACATTTTAAAAACCTATAAAACACATTTATTATACATGCATACAAATGTTGTAGTGCAAAATGCTAAGAGTAACTTGTGTTACTGTAAAGTGCCCCTTAATTTAATTTAAATATAATAAAAACAATTCAACTAATATCAGAGCATCAGAGCAACTGCTACAATGAGCAATTCAAGGAATATCAAGATGATTTTAGGCAAAATGCCTGAAAGATCATACAGTCACAGTA
The DNA here is from genome assembly GCA_023566225.1 of Romanogobio albipinnatus. Taxonomy (NCBI): domain Eukaryota; kingdom Metazoa; phylum Chordata; class Actinopteri; order Cypriniformes; family Gobionidae; genus Romanogobio; species Romanogobio albipinnatus. The sequence goes on from CM042241.1 coordinate 8,074,572, forward strand.
GTAATGATTTAATTGTCTCTTTCGACTGAAAGACTCAAAGTAAGGTGACAATGACACATGCAAAGTTTGGTGTCAACATGCCAAAGCACTGCAGAGATACAGCCTGGAATCATTTTGGCATCATGCCTCAAATTTGTTGCTGCGATATATGAAAACGGTTTCGTCAATCGACACGAAATCGGCACAGTCTGAAGATTATACGATTACATTTTGGTGAAAAACGGTGTGGCAAGCAGTCGAGGCAGAGGGACCGTGAGAGAACGGCACGAGACGGTGGTGTGATTGATAATGAGTGCCAGCTGTGCGCCGCACCGGTCTCATATCTCACGGAGGAGCGTGGATGCATAAAAGGAGGAGCATATTTATTTATTAAAGTCTTTGAATGTTAGCCGGTTCCCGCCTCCTTCTTCCCATAACAACAGACTGTTACAAATGGACAAACGGTCTAGGAGAAGTTCGAAAAAGTAGGTTTTTAAAGAAAATCAAAATGGCAGACAGGACATTTTGCAAAATGTGGCAACATTTGTATCTTTGTTCTCGGCATGATCCAAGGAATTTATTAAGATGTTACAATATAATTTTATTACAGTTGGCTAATTTAATCAAATGTTATGGTGATGATACACAGGGCAACTTTTTGAGCAATATTACTAGGCAATGTTGCCGTCAACAGGCAACCAGGTAAGACACAGGGCCCATAAGCGATCTAAAGCGCAATAGAAAGCATCCTGACCAACTGTGTGGCAGTATGGTATGGGAGCTGCTCTGTTGCGGAGCGCAAGGCACTGCAGCGGGTGGTGAAAACTGCCCAGCGCATCACAGGGACTCCACTACCTGCCATCGAGCACATCCAGAGGAAACGCTGTCTGCATCGAGCTCGCAGCATCCTCAAGGACTCCTCTCACCCAGCCCACAGACTGTTTTCTCTCCTGCCCTCCGGCAGGCGTCTCAGGATCCTCCGGACCAGGACCAGCAGACTAAAGAACAGTTTTTTCCCCAGAGCTGTCTCTTTACTGAACTCAAACCCCCGTTGATCCACTTCCCTCATAAACTGCTAACTTTCCTACCTCACATCTGCCTTCACTTGTTATTTGCACTACCGACTGTTTATTACAGTAACAACTGTTTACTTATGCATTTTGCACCACCATATCTTAACTGGATTATGCTCATTTGCACTGCAGACTGTATTTATAGTACCTAATGTTTACATTTGCATTTTGCACCATACTTCTAACTGTAATATTCAACCACTTTCCACTGCACTTCTAAACTTTTTTTTCGGATAGCTCTGTCCATAATTTATTGCACTACCTTAATCCACTGCTATATTCCTCATCTTGCCTAACATATTATTGTATACCTCTATCTGTAAAATTCTGTTTAAAGTAATAGCCATCTGTATATTATATTCCTAGTACATATTCATCTGTAAATTCAGTTTATAGTAATAGCCATCTGTATATTTATTCACTGTACATATTCACCTGTAAATTCAGTTCTGTTTATAGTAATAACCATCTCTCTATTTAGACATATATATATATATATATTCAGTACATTTCCATGTCCTGCACTTATGCAACCGTTGTATGTCCTGCACTTGCTGCTATTGCACTTCTGGTTAGACCTAAACTGCATTTCGTTGCCTTGTACTTGGTACTTGTGTAATGACAATAAAGTTGAATCTAATCTAATCTAATCTAATCTAAAGTATCCAGATAGAAATTTGTTGCCCATTCCCAACGGAAAAGTGCCCAGCAACATTGCTCAAAAAAGTTACCCCATGTATCATCACCTTCAGTAGCATTTTTTGGGCAACTTTTGACCACAAGTTGGCACTGCCTCAAAACTTTTTGAGTACTGTCAGAATACGGAAAATTGCAGATATGGAAAAATAGGATATCGTTCGACTCGGAATGCTGCACCAAATCTACAGAGACCAGTTTTGCGATTTTTGACCAAAGCGTTCAGAACTTATAAGAAAAAATATATAGTATAAATCTATATTTTTCATATTCATATTCACTAGGTGGCACTGTGCTGAAACACTGTAGGTAGCCTCAGAACATAATTGTCATAACACACACAAAGTTTAGTCAGAATACACTGAAGCGGTACGGAGATTTAGCGTCATGTTCATTGATCTTCAATTCTAAAGATGATCTGGTGCAATTTTCGTGAAAATCGTAGCAACGGCCTAGCAGGAGTTGAAAAAAGCAGATTTTTTTCATGACGGAAAAGGACGTCATAGGGTTCATTAGTTATTAGCATAAACGTGAGTGCGACAGTTGGGGGCGCTAGAGGGATTGAGTTAGAGACTCCAAATTTGCTATGTTGACAGTACAGCCTGTATTCTATCAATGTGCCAAATTTCACAACTCTTTACCATACGGTTGTATTGGCTGCCATAGACTCAAGAGCGGGTGAAGAAGAAGAAGAAACAGAAGAGGAAGAAGAAGAAGAACACCAATGGATACGTATAAAGTACAAGCAATGCTTTTACTTTAGTTCAGTATTAAAATGTATATCTTTGCTTGTATTTATTTTTAACATTGTAGCATGTACTGAAACTCAATGAATGGGTTATTTCCTTTTTCCTCAAATACCATATATTATTTCCATTTACCTGCCATTTAAAACATATGCACATTATGCAAGCGCATATCAGCCTGTAAAACAGCTATTGTAAAGTATCTCCACTCCCAGCGTTGAGCTACACACCTGCCCATGGCGAGGTGCATGTAACAGATGCTGATAGCAGTCAAATACCGCAAGCTATTTAGATGCAACAGAGTGAGTGATGCAGATAAATTACTATCAGTTTCCTTCTGCATAAACAGTTTGACAGCCAACCCCACCAGCGACGTCGCACACAAATACACATATGCACATACCGCCTGCCATTCAAAACATCCTGACACTCTGCAATGTCACCCAAAAAGCCCGATAACGTCCAGATTTAACACGTTATTTGGGATGTTTTATTTAAACAGGCATAAAGCTCGTTTTGCTTGCACTCTGTCAGCAGGGATGAATCAATGCACGCATACTGAGACTAGGACAGATACAAAAAAATTTAATACTTAAACAGTACATTTGGATTAGTCTCATGGACTGCTGGAAAAGCTAAAACAAGATGTTGGGAAAACGTGTAAAGCTTTGGCTCAGAGAAAAAAAGGAATTAGACAAAGGTTTCGTCCCCTTGGCAAGTAATAACATTTAGTACACCCAGTAGTGAAATCAATATATATGTAGTATATGGCTGCATTCTAATATTCAAATTAAATTTATAATATTATGACTTGTGATATTACGACTTCATTATCATAAAATTATGCCTTTTTCTTACAATGTTAAAAGAAATAAGCAACTAAAAATAAAATAAAATAAAATAAAATAAAACAAAATAAATAATAAAATGAAATAAAACAAAACAAAATAAAATTAAATAAATAATTAAATTAAATTAAATTAAATTGATTTGAGGTTGTTACCGTTAGCTGGATATCAAATTATGCCTTTTTCTTACAATATTACAAGAAATAACCAACTAAAAATAAATAAAATTAAATAATAAAATGAAATTAAATTAAATTAAATAAAATGAATAAAATTAAATTAAATTAAATTAAATTAAATTAAATTAAATTAAATTAAATTAAATTAAATTAAATTAAATAATGAAATGAAATTAAATTAAATAGATTTGAGGTAGTTACAGTTAGCTGGACATAAAATTATGATTTTTTTCTTACAATATTACAAGAAATAACCAACTAAAAATAAATAAAATTAAATAATATAATGAAATAAAATGAAATAAAATAAATAAATAAATAAATAAATAAAAATAAATAAAATAAAATTGAAATTTAATGAAATTAAATAAAATAAAATAGATTTGAGGTTATTACCGTTAGCTGGACATAAAATTATGATTTTTTTTCTTACCATATTACAAGAAATAACCAACTAAAAATAAATAAAATTAAATAATAAAATGAAATGAAATGAAATGAAATAAAATGAATAAAATAAAATAAAATAAATAAAATAAAATAAAATAAAATAAAATAAAATAAAATAAAATAAAATTGAAATGAAATGAAATTAAATGAAATAAAATAAAATAAAATAGATTTGAGGTTATTACCGTTAGCTGGACATAAAATTATGATTTTTTTTCTTACAATATTACAAGAAATAACCAACTAAAAATAAATAAAATTAAATAATAAAATGAAATTAAAGGAAATAAAATAAAATGAATAAAATAAAATTAAATGAAATAAAATTAAATTAAATTAAATTAAATAAAATTAAATAAAATTAAATAAAATTAAATAAAATAAAATAAATAAAATAAAATAAAATTAAATTAAATAAAATAATGAAATTAAATGAAATAAAATAAAATAGATTTGAGGTTATTACCGTTAGCTGGACATAAAATTATGATATATTTTTTTCTTACAATATTACAAGAAATAACCAACTAAAAATAAATAAAATTAAATAATAAAATGAAATGAAATGAAATTAAATAAAATGAATAAAATAAAATAAAATAAAATAAATAAAATAAAATAAAATAAAATAAAATTGAAATGAAATGAAATGAAATTAAATGAAATAAAATAAAATAAAATAAAATAAAATAAAATTGAAATGAAATGAAATGAAATTAAATGAAATAAAATAAAATAAAATAGATTTGAGGTTATTACCGTTAGCTGGACATAAAATTATGATTTTTTTTCTTACAATATTACAAGAAATAACCAACTAAAAATAAATAAAATTAAATAATAAAATGAAATTAAAGGAAATAAAATAAAATGAATACAATTAAATGAAATAAAATAAAATTAAATAAAATAAAATAAAATAAAATAAAATAAAATAAAATAAAATAAAATAAAATAAAATAAAATAAAATAAAATTAAATAAAATAAAATTAAATAAAATAATGAAATTAAATGAAATAAAATAAAATAGATTTGAGGTTATTACCGTTAGCTGGACATAAAATTATGATATATTTTTTTCTTACAATATTACAAGAAATAACCAACTAAAAATAAATAAATAAAATAATAAAATGAAATTAAATTAAATTAAATAAAATGAATAAAATAAAATAAATAAAATAAAATAAAATAAAATAAAATAAAATTGAAATAAAATTGAAATGAAATGAAATTAAATTAAATTAAATAAAATAGATTTGAGGTTATTACCGTTAGCTGGACATAAAATTATGATTTTTTTTCTTACCATATTACAAGAAATAACCAACTAAAAATAAATCAAATTAAATAATAAAATTAAATTAAATGAAATAAAAAAATGAATAAAATTAAATGAAATAAAATAAAATTAAATCAAATTAAATAAAATAAAATAAATAAAATAAAATTTAATTAAATAATGAAATTAAATGAAATAAAATAAAATAGATTTGAGGTTATTACCGTTAGCTGGACATAAAATTATGATATTTTTTTTCTTACAATATTACAAGAAATAACCATCTAAAAATATATAAAATTAAATAATAAAATGAAATTAAATTAAATTAAATAAAATTTATAAAATAAAATAAAATAAATAAAATAAATAAAATAAATAAAATAAAATAAAATAAAATAAAATAAAATAAAATTGAAATGAAATGAAATTAAATGAAATTAAATGAAATTAAATGAAATTAAATAAAATAGATTTGAGGTTATTAACGTTAGCTGGACATAAAATTATGATTTTTTTTCTTACAATATTACAAGAAATAACCAACTAAAAATAAATAAAATTAAATAATAAAATGAAATTAAAGGAAATAAAATAAAATGAATAAAATAAATAAATAAATAAATAAATAAATAAATAAATAAATAAATAAATAAATAAATAAATAAATAAATAAATAAATAAATAAATAAATAAATAAAATGAAACAAAATAAATAAAATAAAATAATAAACAATATAAAATAGATTTGAGGTAGTTACAGTTAGCTGGGCATAAATGTATTATTTTTTCTTACAATATTACAAGAAATAACCAACTAAAAATAAAATAAAATACAATTTATTTGAGGCTGTTACGTTTAGCTGGCCACGGAAACAGTATGGGCAAAGCAACTCAGGGAAGGAAAGCCACTACGCTTGGAGGGTTCAGCAGGCTAATGCTCTTCAAATGGCCCTCGAGATTAACTTCATCCAGATGCTCCAGTGACACAGTGTGACAATGTGAAACTCCTCCAAGCTTATTTAACATTCTAGACATGTAATCCCAGAGCCCGGAGAAGTCATTCTTTAGAGGACAATGTGAGGGTTGTAAAAGATTTCCACACAAATCATGTTCATCCCACTTTCCTGCCATACTTCATCATCTGGATGTCCATTTCCTTCATTCTATATCCTTCACTTCCTGAACACATGGTATTCCATTACCGGTTCTACAAACAAGAAGCTCTAAATGTGATAATATTCGACTAAATGACTTTGTGCAGACAGAGGGGGAAACCATAAGCTGAAATTAAGTCATTGTGACCTTTGAGGATTTAAGAATGCGTGATTGGTTGCAATTCACCCTTCACCGGGAGTTTGATTGATTTTCAGCAGATGACGGATTATGATTGGTCAGATCGCCTGAACCGACCAATCATAATCCGCCATCTGCCGAATCAAAGCAGACAGGAGAGTTGGTAGATTATTTGCAAACGGTCAATTGATCACAAATGTTTGGCCATACTGACAGCCATTCAGAACATTAATAATAAAACTAATAATACTCTAATAATAAAACAGACAAATAATCGCACGTTTCCAGTTTCACCAGTGTCTTCTTTAATTATAAAACTAATAATTATGGATTTGTCTTGTTTCTTGTGCTTGCCAAGGCTTAATTTATTTTCGACAAAATATACAAACCATAATATCTTAACCCTTTAACTGTCACCCCCCTTTTTGAGAATACACATGAAAATGCACTATCCAAACTTAAAGGGCTGTAATTCAAGAATGCTTTGTAATATAGACCAAAGTTTGGACTCGTTTTAAAGACGACACTCTGCAGATTATTGCTGAAGTGAAAGCAATTCAAAATATGAAAGTATGAGTTATGGAAGTTAAAATTTACTGTAAATGAAAAATACTGTACTAAATATTTTTATTTCATATAAAATATATATTTTACAAAAATAATTTACTCTAAAATTACTACAAAATCAAAGACATATGTCTAACCAATTTGTGTTCCAAATTTGAAGTTGATATCACAAAAATTGAAGTTCCCATGAGATTTTGTTTAGGCGCTGTACCACAAATAGCCACCGGGTGTCATTCAAATTCCATTTATTGTTTTTTTGATGCATTTTCCTGTAAATTTCTGTCCAAATATCACTTCCATCACAAAACAGTCACCAAATATGGACCCTTGAGACTCAGACCTTTCCGACAATATGTGTTTTGTCAAGATTGGAAAAGATTTTGAATATAAAGTAGTTAAAATAATTGTTGTAATATGAAACATGACACGCCCACTAGGGGAGGAGCCCGCTAGAATAATTTAGAGTAACATTTCCATGGTAACACAATGTCCGATTTCAAAACGGTTTTCACAGGATGAATTTTGAGTTTGTAAGCTTTCAAATGATACCGAATTTATGATAATTACTTAAATATATGATACAAAAAAAAGGCGATCAAAAAAAGAGCACAAGGCGTCCCACCTGTGGGACGGTGACAGTTAAGGGGATAAAAAAAAAAAAAAAAAAAAAAAAAAAACATTAAATAAAATAAAATATTACTGTTTTATATTTTAATATATTTTATAATGTAATTTATTCCTGTAATGGCAAAGCTGGATTTTCAGAATTATTACTCCAGTGTCACATTATATTTCGGAAATCATTCTATTATGTTGATGTAGTGCTCAATTATTATTATTATTATTATTATTATTATTATTATTATTATTATTATTATTATTATTATTATTATTATTATTATTAATATTATTAATTTAATACTGGTGCTTTTTGTTGTTTAATGTTTAAACATTTTTTTTTTTGGAAACTGTGACAATTTTTTTCAGTATTCTTTGATAAATAGAAGTGCAAAAGAACAACATTTATTTGAAATATAAATCTTAATCATATTAATTATCTTGAACATCAAATCAGCAAAACATACAAAATCTGAATTATTCCAGATGTGTGGTGCTTGTGACATTTTTTTTTTTTTGGGTCAAAAGATAAAACTACAACAAAAAAAAAACAAAAAAACAAAAAATTAATAACTGAAGAAAAAATGAAACGGAATAGCCATCTGATAACATAATCAAGGATACTGGATACAGTAAGCATGGCCAAAATATATCTAAGGTTGGGGTCAATTCCTTTCCAACTCATCGCCTAGAGAAAATGCATCTATTCAACGGTAGGGGTTGATTTATTCAGATTCATTCAATGGTCATTTGAAATGACCCATGCATGAAATAATATCAATACAATCAGATAACAGCATGTGAAGCTTCAAAAAAACTCTTTAAAACTGTTGATAAAAGGAATATTTCTCTATGCATCCCCAGCGTATTTTTTTATGTATATGGTTGCAACGTGCGACCTTGTCCTGAGGCGCAGTGGATTCATTTGCATCACTTTGTTTAGTGTGTTTGTATCTGAGCCTGTCAGGAAGGTTAACTGCTCTGATTCTGTGCTGGGTCACTTGGCACTGACAGTAATCTGAGTAAGTTCAGTACCAGGTCAGAGCCCTTGTATGGCTTTAATAGTTCAGAACCGCAGGAATTTAATTACCCAATGTCCATTCTCACAAGACGCTTTTTTTTGAGAGTGAATTTACAAAAGAGCCAAACTTAAACCCACCGCTGCTGCACTGCAACTTCGGTGGTTTCATAATTAGTCAATTAAGCTGTAAAAAAAAGAGGCAAGATAACAGCGCCTCAACTGCTAATTAATTTTAGATATGAGTGTAAGGGGAAGGAGAGGTCAGCGCATGGGGCTTTTCCTGTGAAGAACCAACTTAGCCGTGCACTGAATGAGATAAAAAGGACTACTAAATGCTGTGTTTACAGCTTAAACACTGTGACAAGAGCCACACATAAACACTGTAATTTGCTTACCGAAGTTAAGACCCCACAAAATGGCGGGAAAAGTCAGTAAAAGACAGTGAATTATGACTAAAGTGATGTTGCAGTTGTTTAAACAAAGTTAGAAGCAACATTGTTCAGTGTTAATGTGGATCACTTCAATTACCCTTTGCAAAAAAAGGATAAGAAATACTCAGCTTGTGGCATAACAAATTAATATAGGCAAACTAACAGATGTTCTCTGCAGCTGTTTTGCAGCAGTTTTTGAGCACTAAAATCAATCACAGTTTATAGTTTTCCATGCCCAACGTCCACTACACAGAACTGTAGGATTCTCTAAAACTTCACCTTTCTCCGAAAACCTTAGAATAGACTTTTAACATTATCATATATACGTTTCAATACAGACCAAACAAAATGTTTAGCAGCTGAAGGACCACGGCGTACTCTATTATACAATGATAGCATATTCTGGAAAGAAATCCACAAATCAGAGACATCACTGTTACCACTGGACATGTCTCCTTGACTCATTTTAATGTGAATGTCAAAAGTTATGCTTACACAAAATTCAATGAAAAATTCTAAACATCATTCCAGTATTACCTGCAAAATACTGGAGACCACTTAGAGAATTAACCGTTAAATGCATGACTGTTTCGCCAAACATTCTTAGCCTATATATTGGGGTCTTTAGCGACCCGGATCTATATCTAACATGGATGGATCTCTACCTGCTGCGATTAATATATAAAACTCCTGATATTAGAGTAACAATTACAGAAGAATAAAATAAAGCATATTTCGTTACCCTTTGGAGCTTGGAAGGGTTCAGTTTGAGCAGATGTTTTATACCATCATCACTGTCCTCGTCAAAGCTCATTTCCCAGCACATTCAGCATCTGGCTCATATTGGCCATCTCACGCATATTCTCAAAACTCATTTGCAACGTCTTGAAAATAAATATTTTGTTCACTGACAGCTTCCTTCACCAGATCCATCCTCAAGTGAGAGTGACACTAATATTTGAATGTGTTCAGTACTTGCTCAGCAGTAAATCGCTTCAAGTTTTGCAGATTATAATTATTATTGTTTTGTTTTCTGTCTGAGGTAACTATGAGTGAAACGTCAAACGTCACAGACATTGCCACCTTGTGGAATAAAGGTGAATTGCACTTATTTCGTCATTATAGATTCATTTATTATTGTGCAGAAAAAAAATACGTACAATCATACAACCTTGGGTCGTTAGCGACCCTATACAATTTTGACAAAAACATTAAATTACAATTGTATTATTTTCTTCTTGTAATATTTTTTAAAGGTCCCGTTCTTCGTGTCTTTTTGAAGCTTTGATTGTGTTTACAGTGTGCAATATAACATGTGTTCATGTTTCGCGTGTAAAAAAAAACAGTATTTTTAACACAATTTACTTATCTGTACACCGCTGTTATCACTGTCCTAAAAACGGCTGATGAGTTCCTTGTTCTATGAAGTCCCTCCTTCAGAAATACGTAACGAGTTCTGATTGTGCCAGCGGTTCCCGTGTTGTGATTGGATAGCAGCTTAGCGAACGTGGCACGGTTCCTGTGTTGTGATTCGACAGCAGCTTAGCGCACGTGGAAAGGTCACGCCTCTTAACGGGAGATATATGCGATCAATGATCTCTACAGCGTCCCTGGGAAAGCCAAACAAAGGTGATTTGACTCCGGGATGAAAATAACAGCGTCTCGACGACATGGCGACAAACACACTCAAACGCAGCACTTCCTTTTCTCCACGCGACACGTCCTCTTCTCCACGTGGGACAGCAACAAGACCACGCCCCCTTTTTTCGCGTAGTCTTGTGGGCGGAGGTTAGTCTGTTCTACTGTTCTACTAACGTCATTTATGAAGGAAGTACCAGGATGTAGTCCAAGCCGGCCGTACTTCTGTTAAATAAAATATCTCGCTTGGCATTGAACTTTGAGCTTTATAATTTTACAGGTATTATTTATGCTCTAACAGCAACATTACACACTAACTAAAGTTTGAACAGTGGGATCACGAAGAACGGGACCTTTAAAATGGATTGATTGAGGAATACTAAGAAGGTTGATGTCTAACTTTAAAAAATGAATGAGGAGGAGGGTACTGAATGATATCTGGGGTAGCTAAAGACCCGAGGTATGCATTTAAGGGTTAAAGGGGTCATAAACTGGCTTTTAAAACTTTTTTACACCATTGTCTGACGTTTGCGTGGTTTTTACCTTCATAAACTTCATAGTGAATAAGTTATAGGCTATTTTTTTCCCTAATTTTGAGCCTAGCTCCTGAAACGCTCAGTTTTTATGGATGTGCCGGCGCCGCATTGAAGACTTGGAAGTAAACGCCCACTGCTATGATTGGATAACAGTTTTGCATATTATAATAAGTTTTGACTCCCCCCGTCAGTACAGGTGGGGAATTGTTTTGAAAACTTCCAATGTGGAAAAACGGCAACCGGAATAATTCGCCTATACATGTTCAACTCAGAGTCTGATCCCGAATCGCAGGACAATGAACCAACAATACTTCAAATACAAAGGATACTCCAGCCTGTGACAGCGTGGTAAGATACGATATTTCTAATGTATCTTTTGAGGTTTTTCAAAAAATTTTATGTTACAGTGTAACCGAAAATAATAGCTTAAGTTTTTAGTCAAAATTCCCGTTCTGTGACTAGTTAGACACGTACACATAATCATTATTAATTTTTACTCAGATAAGTGTGTTGCACCATTCCTGTCAGATCCAATATAGAAGGCACAGCATTGTTTTTTTAATCTCATTGTGTCTGCAAATCCAGTCTCTTGTTTACAAAAGAGTCCGCGGTGAAATGAAGCGAACAAATGTGCAATGTCTTACCCACGTGAGCTGGATCTTCATTAAAAAATAAAGTTCAACCGCATTCCTAATATTGGAATCTGAAGGAAGCTTATGCAGCAACTGTGTTCTTCCACAACCAGGCACTGCACACTATTTTGTAATCTTCATCTGCATTTTTATTGCTTGGTAGCTCGATCTGTTATTTACCTATCACGTCATGCGCAAATCGGCGGGCGAGGCTACAGAATTAGGCATTCTTCTTCTTCTGTTGAGGCGGCGTTTCGCTGTTCTCTGATGTTACAGGAAGGCAAGATCCCTCGCTTGATGAGCCAGCCGTCAATAAAATCTTTTATTTTACTAACAAGGAAGTTTTCAGCTCTGAAACTTACAGGATATCCGTATATTACGATGACCTTTTATATATCAAAAACTCAAGGAAAGGTTGATTTCTCAATTCACGACCCCTTTAAACCTGCACTGTAATGAGGTCATCTGACACTAATGCATATATTTGTATTACTAGCAGTTTGGGCGTATATAGTTGTATTTAAATGCTTCAACAATGTAATACAAATTGATTTAAATGATTTCTTTTATTCTCAAACACACATTTGACATGAGGCGACTGGCAAATAACAGAATTTCGGGATCCAAATCAAAATGTTACATTCTCAATTGCTATCTGAAGTTATATTCTGTTAAAATATAATAATGTCTGATTGGATTAAGCCAAAATCCACTGGTGTGGGGTGACTTTAGAAGAACTAGTGGCGCTGTACTTGCAGATTGTTGCTTTTTGTCATTGCTTTTGCTCTGTGGAGTTTTGATGTCTTTTAATATATGACATTTTTGTCATCTAAGATTATTCTGTTGCTGCGCTTCAGAGTAAAATATTCTCTATTGCTGCATATTTGAAATATTCTGTTTTAATTCTGAACAGTCTTTCAAATAACTGCACAATTTTTATCAAGTTGGTTATTTTCTAGCATGCTTGAAGTCCTACCCCTCTTTTTTGTGCATAATTTGTCATAAGAACATCAATATAGAATTAAATTGTAAGATATATAATTTATTCCATAAATGATCTGGAGCTTTGTGTTGTGAATGCTAGTATAGTTAAAAAGGCTAGATAAATCCAGTATGCCCCTTTCAACGATTTTATGATTTTAAAATGGATGTTTAAGTCACTGGATTTAAAAGTAAATGTAAAACTTGAGCAGCTTTTGATCTTGCCCTGCTGTGACTAACATCAGCTCTGTTCACGGCTAACTCTTCTCTACGGATGACGGTGACCTCTGCTGATTTCTCCACAGGCCAGTGTTGCTTGGCCCTGCTGACCGTGCCTGAAGCTCTGACATGAGGAGGCAGACAGTATCATTTACCATCATATTTGGCTCAAAGGCCAGACTGGCTTTTTGTTCAAAACATCCCACAAAACTCTGATCTAGACAAGCACACTCACAAAAAAAAAACATCTTTGAGATTAAACCACCGACCCTATGCTTTTCATTTAACAATCCAAAAACTGAATGTGCTGACTTTCCATCAAAACATAAAAAAAGCTTTGATATTAATGATTCCCTGAACATGTAAAACTGAAGCATGTAAGTTCTGAAATACCGCTAAAATATTAAGTAAGTAAAAGAACAGGATAATCACACCACTTATGCCTACCACTGACACTATACAATGGAATACCAGAGTACTAGTTCATGCACACTTAAGGGCCAGGTTATTCGCTCATTGTTTGCTCTGTGTTCTTACCTATTTATCTGAATGCCTGTAATCTCACAAACTGTGCATTGTTTTGAAAATGTGAACTGTTGCAGTTAATGCTTAACATAGAAACTGCATTATCTTGTCGAAACAGGAACATGAACATGAAACAGGTTGCGATTTGAGGAGCGTGCACTGATATTTTCAGTTCCATTCGTTTGCCACGCCCACAAAAAGGGAAATATCATGAATATTCATGTATACTCCACCCACTGGAACAGGACGTTTTTCACAGGAACCAAATATTATATAGTCAATAATAGGGGTGGCACGGTTCACAAAACCCACGGTTCGGTTCGTATCACGGTTTTAGGGTCACGGTTTTCGGTTCTGTACGGTTCTTGTTGTTGTTTTTTTAAATCGTTAACACTCCAGAAATTTACTTCAGCATATGGTATATATGGCTTAATCATCCACAATTTAGGATACAGTATTAAAAATTGTTATATCAAGTTGTTTCCTAACTGGCTGTCTACTGAGTCCGACACATTGCCGTAACATTTTTCATGTTAATCATATCAATTTTGATCAGAACAATGCACTGTGGCTTTAATTCAGCTGACCTGATTAACACATTTCACCATGAAGTGTCCCGTGTGTTTCACAATCACCATATGACATCCAGCGCTGTGAAAAAATAACATAAAATACACGAAAACACAACACTGGCAGAAGTTTTTGCCCAAACTTCAAAGGCATGTTTAAATTATTAGAACTAGAAGCATATCTTCACTTTTAAATGTTACATTTATCATGTGTACTACTTATATACATCATATGCATGTGTGTATTAGACAGAGGGGAACACGGTCGCATTTGCAGCAGATATATGCTGCCCATCATAAATCAAAGCACGAGACAGACAGGGGTCGGAGGAGAACACCGGAAAATGTGACAGAATGGACTAATATTTGCCTGTATTTGCAATCCACGAGCCGCGGTTCAGATGCGCGACTCGCGAGACAAACACTGTATGCGCAACGGGCACGCGCGGCGCGACTCCCGCTCTCCATACTGCATCTGCCCTGCTATACGATGCTAGCGTATCCTCCAACTCCGGGCAGCCTTCCTTATCTCTCCCACTTTCATTTCTACATGTGACGTGACCTGCAGCACTCCACTTTTACTTTACTGTATGTCCACACACACCTCTTATTTCGCGCGAAAAGGACACCCACTGTCTGAGGTAACATACGGGCACGAGGATACATTGCGCATGCGCGAACCGTGCGACGCACACACTCCGAACCGAGACAAGCGAACCGAACAGTTCGGTTTTTTTCCATGTACCGTGCCACCCCTAGTCAATAATATTATATAGACAACACCGGCAATGTCCAAATATGACGCTGACATCTTGAGTCTCGAGTCAAGTCTCACTTGTGCAGTAGCGAGCATGAAGGAGAGCCATGATATCAAGGTCCCACCCACACTCTTACCTAATCAATCACACGCCCCTGAAGTTTTTGTGAAATAAAAAGGGGTTTATGACCTATACTGCATCCAGCCACCTGGGGGCGATCATATTTACATATTTACATATTTATGCATTTGGCAGATGCTTTTATCCAAAGCGACTTACAGTGCCCTTAATACAGGGACAATCCCCCTGGAGCAACATGGAGTAAAGTGCCTTGCTCAAGGACACACTGGTGGTGACCCCTGGGATCGAACCAGCAACCATCTGTGTATCAGGTCCATGGTTTAACCCACTGGACCACCATCTCGATCAAGATGTTTTGGCTTCAATTTTCAGGACTCATGTAGCACACCTGGTTGGCGCAAGCTGTTAGTAAATCTGGCCCTAAAAAGTTTGGGGTGAGTACGATTTTTTTTACGGATTTATGATTATATTCAGCAGCAAGGATGTGTTAAATAAATCAAAAGTGATAGTAAAGACATTTATAATGTTGCACAATATTTCTATTTCAAATAAATTAAACTTTCTTTTCATCAAATAATCCTGAAAATAACATTATCACAGTTTACAAACACACACACACACAAATTAATCAGCTCAAACATTTTAAACATTGATAATAATAATAAATGTTTCTTGAGCAGCAAATCGGCATATTGGAATGCTTTCTGAAAGACCATGTGACAGTGAAGACTGGAGTAAAGTGTAAAAAATGTATTTACACTTACTTATCTCGTTTGAATGGTAGTGTACTACTGTGTACAGTGCAGAAATAGTAAGATTTATGAGTTATTCTGAACAAGGCCATTAACTGAAGTACCACCATAGAACGATGCCTTCCTAAATGCTTAAATTCCAGCCCTTTATTGATTCTACTTCTCTGTGCACAGGCCTTTAGAAAGTACATTTATATACCTTTGTAATGAAAAAAAGTGGCCTACTCTTTCTTGTGGAAATGGCCAAGGAGACGGGATGAAATAGCAACCTTACCTATTGTAGAAAAGAAGAAAAAACACATTTTCGAAAGCTTTTTTTTTTGCACACACAAAAATACTTTACCTTTAAATATAATTGAAAAAAGTGCATAAAGCATAAACACCAACAGGAAAGAGCATTTACAAAATAGATCTCCTAAATAGACAGCAATGACCCTAAATAGAGAACAAGCAGAGTAATCTCATGTATGTCTAGAGGAGACCTCAACAATGTCATTGAGTTTTCATGAGGAATTTTAGGAAAACATCTTAAAGGGGACATATTATTTTTTTATACAATATAAAATAAGTCTCTGGTGTCCACAGAGTGTGTATGTGAAGTATTAGCTCAAAATACCCCACCGATCATGTTTTATAGCATGTTAAAAATGCCTTCAAAATGGATTCTGAAGACATTTATATTTACATTTATGCATTTTGGCAGACGCTTTTATCCAAAGCGACTTACAGTGCACTTATTATAGGGACAATCCCCCTGGAGCAACGTGGAGTAAAGTGCCTTGCTCAAGGACACACTGGTGGTGACCGCTGGGATCGAACCAGCAACCTTCTGCGTATCAGGTCCATGGTTTAACCCACTGGCCCACCACCTCTCCACCTCTGAAGAGCCGTTTTGAAGCGCAAAGTAGGGTCGAGCTGGCCGTTGCCATATTGGCAGCGCATCACTCCCGAATAATAGAAAATGGGCAAAGAGGCGGGACGTGGGTGGAGCTGAGGTGACGCAATGACTAACAGATAGCAGATAAATAGCTATCCACCTGTCACTCAAAGTGGCCACGCCCTTAACTATGCAGAACTTTAAAGCTTTATATAATGTAAACGAATGAGTTATAGAATAAAATTCCCCCCCTCACAGTTGTCATGAAGGGTAAAATTAGCCGTATAGACCAAAGCCACAATTTGTACCAGACTGTAAACATGTGTTTTTCTGCTGTAAAGTTGGCCATTTTAACATGAGGCTCAATGAGATTGTGCTCCCTTCTGAAGCCTGTCCCTAGTGGCCAGTTGATGAATTGCCTGGGGGAGGTTGCCGCTTGGCAAAAACACAAATTTTATTTGTATGTCCCTTTAAATGCAAATGAGCTGCTGCTCCCTGCCTGTTCTTTCAAGAAGACAACGGAGCTTCAATAGCACAACAACAGAACATGTCAGACACTAACAGTGTTCAGTTCGAACCGGACTCCTATATAATATATAATAATGCCTACAGAGCCAGGTATGGTTTAATTTAATTCTGGTTTTAACTTACGTTGCCATTTTTCTTTTATCCACTAGTACAAGCATGTTGTAGCGGACCCTGTCCGAAAGACAGCCAAAACTTTCCTGATGTATTTTATGAAGTTTATTGTTCATCACACACAAGATGAAGCGTCTGTTTTCACTCCAGAAAATCAATGTAAGAGCTGAATAAAACACAGCACACGAAGTGCGCATTAAAGTCTTCATAAACTCTCTCTCTCTCCCATGCATAAGCAAGTGAATTACACAAAAACACTTGTTACAACTAACCGTAAACAGATATATACAGACTGTTCAAGGGATGCTTAATAAACTGGTAAACTTTATATCAGTAAAACAACTCAGACAAACTATTATAAAGTGCGCACTCTCCATTTCATTACTGCAGTGAACAGTATCGCTTCGGAGACGGTAAACTGGATCTTACAGCTTCATCTCAGTTGCATGAGATTTTGTGACTTTTGTCACATCATCTGTCGAAACACACAAAAATGTGGTTGTTCTGAAGGTATGTTAAAAAAAGTCACACTCAGGGTCTTTGGGGTCTTCAATATAATCAATAAATCCTGCATAAATCTAAAATTTTTCTCAGAAATGAAGGCCTGGTACTGGAGCACAAATGCAATGTGGAATAATCATGCTCACACACACACGCACGCACGCACGCGCACGCACGCACACACACGCACGCACGCACACACACACACACACACACACACACACACACACACACACACACACACACACACACACACACACAGGTATGACTGCAACAGACAGCATTTGTATAGAATTTGGCAAAGAAATCAGCCACAAATGCAGATATGAAGGGGTGAGCACTAACACACACTTTTCATTTCTGCTTATTGCTGTTGGTTTTGTTTACAATTTATTTATATTTTTTGGGTGTGATAGGAGCATTTGGCCACATCCAGAAAAAATGAATTGCCCTCTGCTGGATATTATAATCAAAACACTTTATTTCTAACACTAATTCCTACATATTTTCTTCTAACCAGCAGATGGCAGAATTCTGCCTCTAACGCCTAGATCAATATCCAGAAAAAACTCATATTTAATTTAGATCACCATCAAAGTAATTTTTGTTCAGAAAAAACAAAAAAACAATGGGAGTTTTGTTTTCATTCATTTCATTTCATAAAGTGGGGAAAAATCATAGAAAAAAATCCCACTGGGATCGAACCAGCAACCTTCTGCATATCAGTTCCATGGTTTAGCCCACTGGACCACCATCTCACAATGCTTTTGCTTCAAGTTTTTTTATCCAAACTTTGTATAAAGATGATTCTCAATGTTATGAAAGATACAGAATAATTTGATATACCAATTTACTTTATGCAATATGTGTGTAAATATGGCCAAAAATGCCATTCCCATTCTAGGCAATGCATCTATATACAGTGTTAATTTAGTTGACGAATAATTTTCGTCATATTTTTCGTTAACAACCTTTTTTGACTGACGAAAACGAGACGATAACTAAATAAAAACTAGTGTTGGACGACAAAAGCTATGACGAAAATCAACTTTCATTTTCGTCAACAAATAAAAACGAGACGAAAATGTTAGGGAGTCAATGAACATTAGCGTACATTTATGCCATGCAATTGTTTATGAACTAATGCTGATGAATAATGACAATGTTTACTTTACGATGTTTATATAGTAATGTGTTTTAGACGGTTGTAACAATGCATATTTTATCTGAACTTGAATGAGCTCCTGCAACTGCACCAGAGGCGCAAACATTTCAAAATAAGAGTCCCGGTGTATTTCGAGCTTGTTTATCATTAAAAGTCACAGTATTATATATTCGTTTTTGGTTACACCATAAACTGTATTTAATTTAATTCCCATTTAATTCATAGTCAGGAGGAAAGACCAGTATTTGACACATATTCAATAAAGTATCAGGGTTATAATAGTAAACTAAAACCATTTAACCAAACTTAATTACTTGAAATTAAATAAATTCAAACAAACTTATTTGAAGCTTTAGCTTAACCTGATATGGCCTACTGACTTAAACAGAAATATAAAGTTATTAAAACGATATAGCTGTTTTTAATAAAACAGACAAAAAAGTGAATTGAGCTCTTTTGTGTATTTTTAATGTCAAAAACAAAATGTCAAAATGTCAGTTCAAGTGACAGTCGGTTATGTAATGCTTAAATGCTTAATGTATTACAATTGAACTAAACTCATTAGATTTTAGGAGACTAAATCTACTGTAGATTTAGTCGACTAAAACTAGACTAAAACTAAAAACAATTCAGGTGACTAAAATATGACTAAAACTAAATGGCATTTGATTCAAAAGACTATGACTAAAACTAAATCCAAATTTGCTGTCAAAATTAACACTGTCTATATACTGTATCGAATTTGCATATTAACGAGTTTTGGGACAATATGTAAATGTAAAAAGACGTGTAATATTACTTTCATAAGAATGTCTTGTATTTCATAAGAATATCCTGACTAAAAACTGTGAATGTTGGCAGGGAAATTCGCTCAATAATGTCCTCTACAGAGGCAAAACCTCTATTCTGGGTCTCAGGAGGATATTTCTGTCTCGTGCAGAGATGAAGCATTTAGATGTCACTTCCGAAACTTTGCTGCCTGCCTTTGGCCGTCGGTCCTCTTAGCTATAATAGTTTTATTCAATGAATGACTGTAGCCTCGACAGTGAGCCAAGCCAAGACCGCTACGATCACTAAAATGATGTTGCTTTGTCAGTTCATCGCGATCTCGCAAAGTTCTGTTATAAAAATGTCGTCAACAATAAATCTCTTACTTACATCGTGCCTCACTTTGTTTGTTAACGAGAGGTTTCGTGAGCCTGCATTAATGCCACCTTCACGTGGTATCCGAAATTTAATTCCGACTCTGAAATCGTGATTATGAGCTCATTGCATTCAATGTGAGGGCGTGAAGGCAGCATAACTCAGCACTGAATAAAAACTCTTGTGTTTTGAGTGGTGAGATCAGGGCCGGCCCAAGCCCTTATGGGGCCCTAAGCAAAATTTTATTTGGGGGACCCTCGGTGCCACCAATAACAACCCGTTCTCACTCCCAGGGCGTCGAAAAACGAAGCATGGTCAAGTGCCTTCCGCGTCGCAACGAAGACGCTAAAGGCACCCTTAGGCGTCACTATTTTGACGCGATGGGTGCTCCATTCATTTCAGTTGTTTACCCAATGCGTCAGATCAAGACGCATTTTATTCTTTGCATTTGTAAAAGCATACATGATTTTATTCATATTTTATTCATATTTAAAGGTTACTTTTATATTTTGGAGCAGCTAACCCAACTCCTACCCTAAACCTACCCACTCCTAAACAATATAAAACACACAACAGGCAAATACAAGTACAGTCACAGGTATTTATTGCAAAAACTGACCAACAACAGTATAAAAGTATTAACTCGTGTTGCATTCCAAGTCTTCTGAAGTCACACGATGTCTTCATGTAAAGAACAGAGTTGATCTTAATGTTTTAATCGCTGAGATGATGATCCCGCCGCTCCGTTACCGCACTCATTCATATCTCATTCAAATAATACACACACTCTTTAGCATGACGCATTCGGTCACAAGACACACGAGAACCAATGACATTTTACAATCAAAGCTGACGTAATGACGCAATCGGTCACGAGACATACGAGAGCCAATGCAATTTCACTATGAAAACTGACGTAACGGGCGGCAATATTTGAAATTGTACGTGTTCGTGATCTTCTGCGGATGGAGACGCTGATCGCTTTTGGGGATTTCCTTCACACAAATCAATCGCTTGGCCTCGGAATATTTGTATTTTTTTAATAAATTGTGCATGCAGTCGACTCTGCCTGTTATATCTGCGTTTTATACCACATGAATGGGTAGGTTTAGGGATGGAATAGGGTTGGGTTACATGTTCAAACGTGTCTAGATAGCGTAAATAAAATGATGCTGGCTGATTAAATTGAGAATCACAGTCCAACATGTCATAATGGCAAAATCATAACCCAATATATGATCAGCATGACGATAACTTTCCCAATGCCCAACGCGTCTGTATATGACGCCGAAGGTTTCTCATTGAAATGAATGGAGCACTCAGCGCGTCGATATAGTGACGCCTAGGGGTGCCTTTAGCGTCTTTATTGTGACGCGGAAAGCACTTGACCATGCTTCGTTTTTCGACGCTTTGGGAGTGAGAACGGGTTGCCAATAAGGGCTGCGTTTCCCAAAACCATCTTAAGCTTAAGTTGATCGTAGAACAATTGCCACCAATGGTCTCTACGATCAACTTAGGCTTACGATGGTTTTGGGAAACGCAGCCATGATTGACTATTTTCAATTCTTGATAATTCGCACACCCAGTATCAATTTTAGTAGTTGTAGCTGTGTTGCTTTCATCATGTCTGGCTGTAATGGTCTTACCCTTATACGGTTTTTAATTGTAACAGTAGCAAACCCACAGGAGTGCTCAGGTGTTAATATTCAAAGCCTTACAGTACTACAGTTCAGACTGGGATATGTACTTAAAAATAAAATAAAAAAATGTAAGTAGTTTCTTCTGCTGAATATGCTCACTTTTCCCCAGGATTCTTTGATGAATAGAAGGTTCAGAAGAACAGCATTTCTCTGCAATAGAAAGCTTTCAGAAAATCCTACACATATTGTACACAACTGTTTTCACCACTGATGATCATAAATGTTTCTTGAGCGTCAAATCCTCATATCAGAATGATTTGTGAAGGATCATGTGACACTGAAGACTGGAGTAATGATGATTTGATCACATGAATAGATCACACTTTACTATATTCATATAAAACAGATGTTTTACATTATAATAATATTTCACAATATTACCGTTTTTACAGTATTTTTGATCAAATAAATGCATCCTTGGTGAGCAGAAGAGACTTCTTTTAAAAACAAGAAATGTTGATTTCTTTCAAACATTAAACAGAGCTTTTA
Organism: Romanogobio albipinnatus; assembly: GCA_023566225.1. Classification (NCBI taxonomy): domain Eukaryota; kingdom Metazoa; phylum Chordata; class Actinopteri; order Cypriniformes; family Gobionidae; genus Romanogobio; species Romanogobio albipinnatus. Next base: position 8,096,964 of record CM042241.1, read on the forward strand.
TTTTGGCGGAAATTTTATTTTTTGCAGTCCATTCGACTGTGTAGAAAGAACCTTTTTATTTTCTGAATAAAAACTTCTAAAATATAGGCTACACAACTTATAATTCCAAGGGGACGATAGAGCAGTTTGCAGAAAAACATTTGAGAAACTGGAAGCTCTGCTGTACTCCGTACAAAACATGCAGCACGCCAGACAAGATATTCGCACGAAACCATATCACACTCTCAAATCCATCCATTCATAAAAAGGTTAACGGGCACCTGACGAGTAAGGTTATGTTTAAGCGCTGGTTTTCTCGCACTTGGACTTTGAACCCTGGCTAACAAGCGAATAGTATCTGGCCGATGGCGCCGCGAGCTCGTGCAATGTCGTCAGAATCAATCCGTGCATATATTAGAAAACTTAACATTTTGCAGTTTATTTAGTCATTTTTTAAGGCCATTTCGCGATTTCAATCATCATGAAAAAGTCATTTCATGTGCTCTTGGGGGCCCCCTGGTGGCAAAGAGGGCCCTAAGCAACCGCTTAGTTCGCTTATGTCTTGGGCCGGCTCTGGGTGAGATTCTGATCGCGTTCGAGAAATCAACAGCTATCTGTGATTGGCTACATTACTCACCGCTGCAAAAACTCGCTGTAAATAGATGCATTTGAATCTGCCAAATCTGTTTCGCCAATATTATTACAGTATCAACCGAGGGTGCTTTTGCTTGCGTTTGAGGACCCCCGTAGAACCGGGCCTGCCCAAAACACAGCATAAATGTATAGATGAAAAGTTAACAAAAAAGAAAAAGATAATTTGTATTAAAAACAATTGTATATATATATTTGTTTTTATACAATCGCTTTGTAAATAGTAAATTCTATACATTCTGTACACCTTCCTCATATTTGACAATTTTTCTGTGTGGGTTTTGTATGACAAACATAAAAAGGATAACAAAATTAAGTAAAATGAGTATACCACTGGATTTCAAGACTTGAGTTTCTTGAGTATTCAGATTTCCCCCCCCCTTTACATGTTTTTGACACAGACTCCTTGACAGATTCTCAAAAAATTGGTATTACAGAGAACAACATTTCCAAGGTTTTGTAAGCCGAACGCACAGGCAATAATTAACTCCCTTTTCCAAGCAAATTACTACACAGGAGTGACTACATCTGGTATCTGTTTGAAATGCAATGGGACCACAGCGCAAAGTGGCACAACAGCCTGCCAGGGAATTACGGATGCAAATGTGAGTGTTACACAGCTGCCAGAATCCAAAGAAAAAGTCCAAAACCAAACTAACAAAAGACAATAAACCAAGAGATGTTGCTTTTTAATGCTGCAGCTTGTTTGGTGCATTGCTACCATTGCTATTTACTACCAAAACATGATCCAAAAATGTTGAACAACCACCTTGGTGTTACGATCAAATTTGTTCACCAAGAAATATACTGGTGTTTAAGCTAGTTAAGAACTATCCAAACACATTTGTTTGTGAGCAGATATGCTGTTCTTTTCATCAGGGTTACTTCATATCACTAAATCAATGTGGGCATTGACAGCTTGTCCTCAATTAGTTACCGTTGATTCCCCATGGACACCGAATGAAGAACAAAAAACAAACAAAAAAAAAAACAGCTGAAGGAGCAGTGGATAAGGACGCAGAGCTCAGCTTGCCCTCGGTGTGCCTGTGAATTAAGAGAGTGGATGGAAGTGCAAGGCCCCAGACCCAGAGAAAAGCGGCATGCGCTCGCATCCTTTACCGCAGCAGTGACAGTGCATACGTAATGCCGCTGAACAGATGGAGATGAACGTGGGCATATTAAGAGATTCAATGTTTTGAAAACAGACGGGAGGAAATGTCAGGTCATGATGCATTAACTGAGAAGGTGAGATGTCACATCTCAGATAATCAGGAGATTTTCTTTCATTACTCTAGTGATATACATCACTAATGGTACTTTGAATATATTCTGAAATACAACGATAAATGGTCAAAAACTACATTGTTCTTTAAAACAACAACACACACACACACACACACTCACACACACTCAGGTTTGTTTTGCTATCTAAGTGAGTACATTCCATAGGCGTAATGGTTTTTATACTGTACAAACTGTACACACTATCCCCCTACACTACCCCTACTCCTAAACCTACCCATCACAGGAAACATTCTGCATTTTTACATTTCAATAAAACATTGTTTAGTATGTTTTTAAAGCTATTTTATATATGAGGACATCTGAAATGTCCTATTTCATGTTTACGTCATAATACCAGTGTACTACCCATGTCATTTTATAAATTTGTGTCCACACACACACACACACACACACACACACACACACACACACACACACACACACACACACACACACACACACACACACACACACACACACACACACACACACACACACACACACACACACACACACAGGGATGTTTTTGTGAAATGTGGGGACATTCCATAGGCGTAATGGTTTTTATACCGTACAAACCGTATTTTCTATCCCCCTACACTGCCCCTGCCCCTAAACCTGCCCATCACACACACACACACACACACACACACACACACACACACACACACACACACACACACACACACACACACACACACACACACACACACACACACACACACACACACACACACACACACACAGGGGTGTTTTTGTGAAATGTGGGGACATTCCATAGGCGTAATGGTTTTTATACCGTACAAACCGTATTTTCTATCCCCCTACACTGCCCCTGCCCCTAAACCTGCCCATCACACACACACACACACACACACACACACACACACACACACACACACACACACACACACACACACACACACACACACACACACACACACACACACACACACACACACACACACTGCCCCTGCCCCTAAACCTACCCATCGCAGGAGACTGTGCAGTTTACTTTCTGTGAAAAAAAACTAATTCTGTGTGAAATATAAGCATTTTGAAAAGTGAGGACATGGGGAACGTCCTCATATTTCACCCTCTTTTTGTAATACCTATGTCATACCCATGTCATTATACACATTTGTGTCCTGATATTTCACAAAAACATGCCCCCCCCCCCCCCCCCCCACACACACACACACACACACAAAACTTTACAATAAAGGCTCCTTTTGTTAATATTAGTTAACTACAACATGAACTAACAATGAAAAATGCTCATAAAGCATGTATTAATCTTATTTAATGTTAAGTTCAACATTTACTAACATTAAAATCAACTGATGTATCTGTTAATGTTATGTAATGGATTTGAACTAATTAATAGTTGTACTTTTATTAACTAATGTTAACAAAGATGATTAAATCCTGTAACAAATGTTGCACATTGTTATTTAATGTTAGTCAATGCATTAACTAATGGGACCTTATTGTCACGCGTTACCATTATGAATGAATGCTATATTTCAACTAACTAACTAACTAACTAACTAACTAACTAACTAACTAACTAACTAACTAACTAACTAACTAACTAACTAACTAACTAACTAACTAACTAACTAACTAACTAACTAACTAACTAGCAGACATTTTGCCTGTTTATTTTATTCTATACATTTTTAGGCTTACTTTGACGTAATATATTGTTAAAAAAGACTTAAAGTCAACCTTGTAGCATTGTGATGAGTTTTCCATTCTAGTACCACTCCGGTTTTCTTTAGGAAATGTAAAAATCTGAACAATGTCATTTTGCATTTAATTTTATGCAGACAGCATTCAGTTGAGAGCAGAAATTAGACTTGAGCTCCCAGGACAAATCTTCCAAAAGAAGTGACCTTGCCCTCCTATCCTTCCACGGATTTCCTCGAGTGAACCAGGAAGACTTTTCTATCCTGACTCCAGAGTGAATCCTCAGGGTAGAGTGATTAGCGAAACCGTGAGGAAAGCTGCCCTCCAGACATGATTAATATGGATCTCTACAGTGAGTCGTATTGCTGACTCAGTCACCATAATCAGCAGAAAATAACAAGATGATGAAGAAAGGGAATCCAAACTCAGTTCAACAAGTTATTTTGTGTGTTTATAGCCATCCATAAAGAACAGAATGGGTCAAGCCCACCTGGATGAAATATTCAAGGTAAGATAATTACAAATGGTGCAATATATATGCATTTATTGTATCAAACATTCAGTAAAAACAGGAATATTGTGAAATATTATCACAATTTAAAATAACCATTGTCTGTTTTAATATATTTTAAAATGTAATTTATTCCTGTGATGCAAAGCTGAATTTTCAGCATCATTACTCCAGTCTTCAGAGTCACATGATCCAAATCATTCTAATATGCTGATTTGCTGCTCAAGACACATTTCTTATTGTTATCATCAATGTTGAAAACAGTTGTGCACAATTTTATTCCAGGATTCTTTTATGAATAGAAAGTTCAAAAGAACAGCATTTATCTGAAATAGAAAGCTTTTGTAACATACTAGCATTCAAAATTTTGGGGTCAGTAATATATATTTTTTTCTATGGAAAGAAATCAATACTTTCATTGACAGTAAAGACATTTTAAATGCTAATTGTTCCCCCTTTTTTCTATTTATCAAAGAATCCTGAAAGAAATTGTACACAACATTGATAAACATTTTCTTGAGCAGCAAATCATTATATCAGAATGATTTCTGAAGGATCATGTGACTCTAAAGACTGGAGTTATGGAGCTGAAAATGCAGCTTTGCATCACATTAATACATTACATTTTACAATACATTCAAATAGAAATTGTAATAATATTCCTGTTTTTACTGTATTTTTAACAAATAAACGCAGCCTTGGTGAGCATAAGAGCATACGTTTAAAAAAAAAAATAATTCTTACATTTACATTTACGCATTTGGCAGACGCTTTTATCCAAAGCGACTTACATTGCATTCAAGGTACACATTTTACATTTTGTCGGTTCTTGCTTTCCCTGGGAATCGAACCCATGACCTTGGCGTTATTAGCGCCATGCTCTACTGTTTGAGCTACAGGAAAGCTGAACCATGAATGTTTCATTCAGGTGGGCTTATTTTTTCTTTCTTTTTTTCACTATTTTGAAATTTTACCAATATTTATTAATTGCATCATTTGCCATTAACTTGCCTTGAATGTCTTGAATATCCCCACAGTGTAAGATGAGCCACTTATTTGAAGGGCGTAGTCCAGGAATTCTACCAGCAACCCCTGAGGACCATCACGGGTGAGTATGGGTTGGTAGTGGTCATTGAGTCCGTAGCAATAAAAGTCAATGAGGGCAAAGTCTGGGAAGTCTGTGAGGTAGGCAAAATCCAAAAAGTCTTTGGTGTGGTCCTCGAGGGAACGGTTGCCTTGTCGGAGCCGAATTAAACTAATTGCTGGATCCATAACTGGTCAGGTCTTCTGTCACGCAGGGTGAACTCAAAACCAAAAGGGAGAGCTTAATCCAAATGCAAACTAGTTTAATAACAAAACCACAGAGATCAGAGAACCAAGGGACAGATAATAGAATGAGTCGCACCAAACGTACATCCATGTAGGACCCATGTACACTCTCAGGAAAAAAGGTACAGTGCTGTCACTGGGGCGGTACCCTAAGGTACAAAAGTGAAAAGGTACATCTTTGTACCTTACTCACCCCTAAATGGTACATAATAGTACCTTAAAAGGTACATATCAGTACTTTAAGAGTGCAAATTAATTCTTTAAAGGTACATATTAGTACGTTTTCAGATTTGTACCTTAGGGTACCACCACAGTGACAGCAATGTACCTTTTTTTCTGACATTGAGGACAAGACCTGACAAAGAACATAGGAGACATGGAGACTCTTTGAAATAACCAGAGAGTCTTCACAAGACAGGGAAACACAGGCACATGACAGTGTGACTGCATACAAAACAAGCTGATTTGTTAATTTGCCTCCCTGAGATATGGAATGCGAGACAATAATTGTTAAACGTGTGCACATGCATCATAGCTGAAGAGCATTTCTATGTCTACGTTTATTCATGCATTACTACCAATGACATGCAAATTGCAGCAATTAACTATTGTCTTTTTAAGGGCTCTCCAATTAATGAGTTAACATTTGCCTTCCTTTCAAAACTGAATGAAGGAATGAGTAATTTGTTTTGAAATAACCATAATTGTTCACACATTAACATGCCTAAGACAGATCGCCTATTTAAAAATACAAATTAGCAGACTCATTGATTAAGTTAGCTGTTTTTAAACTGGAGACAATCTGTCTATGTGAGAATTCAGGAGACTGGTTTTGTCTGCTTTAGGTACAGATTTTCGTCTGCAACCACATATGGTGGATGAGATCATCCTTTTCAAAAACTATTTGTTATGTTCACTGTGAAAATAGTCATTTTGTATACAGCTATATCACAGAAATCCTCACAGACATTTGTTCTCATGCAGACATAGAAATTCTGGCTGAGATTCATGCTTCCAGCGAAAAACACATTTGCTGTTCTGTCATGTCATATCTGAGTAAGAATTGTTTTTTTTCCTTCTTCTTCTTCTTCTTCTTCTGTCTGTGGCAACCTCAAGACTATCCTCTCGTCTTTTCTCCTCTTGTGAGCCCCTGGTCCAGTTGGCAGATCCACAAGACTCCTAAAAGTCTAAATTATTCAACCACACCTCATCAATCACTTCCACAGCTGAAGTCTTTAGGTATGAAGAAAAATATGCAATTGAATAATTTATCTGAAACTGAACACAAGCTATTTCGAGATTGGGTTTTATTGGGACGTGGCCAGTGAACATTGGGTTAAATGAAATAAGAGTTTGCATGTTTGTGTTTTGATAAAATGGACAGTTCGGTAGATAAATGTGCGTGTTGGCTTTAGTTGCACGGACACAAGTTAAAGCAACATGGACTGAAACTCATTTTTGTGCCGGACATTTAGTAAAATTTCTCTTAAAACAACAACACGTTCTCACTCCCAACTCTTCACATATTGGCTCCATTTTCAGTTGATTGTCCAATACATCAGATAAAGACGCATTTAATTCTTTGCATTTGCAAAAGCAGACATGATTTTATGAATATTTATAGGCTACTTTTATATTTTGGAGCAACTAACCCCACTCCTACCCTCTTCTCACACGTAACAGGCAAATACAAGTACAGTCACAGGTATTTACTGCAAAAACTGCCCAAAAACAGTATAAAAGTATTAACTCGTGTTGCATTCCAAGTCTTCTGAAGTCACACGATGTCTTTATGTAAAGAACAGAGTTGATCTTAATGTTTTAATCGCTGAAATGATGATCCCGCCGCTGGTGAACGCACACACACACACACACACTCATATCTCATTCAAAAGATACACACGACTTTTAGCATGACGGTCATGAGACACACGAGAGCCACTGTCGTATCTGCCTGTTATATCCTGTATTTTATATCATATAATACACATATGGGTAGGTTTAGGGATGGGATGGGGTTGGGTAATGTGTTCAAACGTGTCTAAATAGCGAAAAAAGTAAATACAAATGAGAATCACACTCCAACATGTCATAATGGCAAAATCATCATGACGATAACATTCCCAGTCTGTGTATGACGCCAAAGGCTGATTGAAATCAATGGAGCATCCTGCGCGTCTGCATATTACACTAATGAAGTACCCTGTGCGTTAAAGAGTGACGCAGAGGGGTCCTGACCAAGTGTCAATATTGCCGCGTTTCCACCGAAATTACCCGGAACTATTTGTACCAGGAACTTTTTTCCCAGGAACTTTTTCTCCCCCAGACCTGCTACTGTCTGCGTTTCCACCGCGGTCTAAAGTACCGGGAAGATTAGGCAAATCCGGTGATGTAGGACTGCGCGCGGCGCGACTGCTCCTTCCAGTCAGCGACGGACAGTAATAATTTTTGCGCGATACATGTCTGCAACAATAACAAGTGGAGGAGATGCAAGCAGCGCTGCTTTTGCTGGTTATGTATCGGTTTACTAAAGAGGTCATTAACAAAACGGCGGAAAAGAGACGAGCACTGATACTAAAGCGTATTCGTAAAGCTATATTTAAAATATGACAAAGTATGTTATCATCAGCTATTACGGACATTGACCGTGAGATGGCTGAGACGAACGCACGCCATCGGACAGAAAGAGTAAGACGGATATTTACTGAACGCTGTTCGATCCTCGCAAAAGACTTTTAAAAATGCCGGTTGAAATAAAATGCTGCGTGAGCTCAACCAATCAGCATGTTCAGCACCCAAGTCCCACCCCCGAAAGTTCGGGAACTTTTCAAAAGTACCACCTCGCAAGCAGGGCCGTTTGGATGGGGAAATATTTACCCGGAACTTCATTTAGACCCTGGTTCCTGCGGTCGAAACACACCGAGTTCCCCCCCAAAGTTCCTGGTTCCGGGGTAAAGTTCCTGCGGTGGAAACGCGGCTTATGTGACGAGTTGGGAGTCAGAACGTGTTGAAAACAATGGCAAACAGAATGGAGACGGAACCCTCAAAGTGCATATGATTGAACTCTTTTAGCTAGTCAAAGTAAAAACACCATGTTCTGAGACTAGGCTTTCAATCATTTCAGGAATTTTTTGTGTTAATGTAGGGTTGACAGTTCACATGCATTCAGTGGCACCAAAACAATGAGTTCAGACCCATGTCCTGACATGCCAGCATGAAACTCAACTTCCATAGGAATGAACTGAAAATGCTCGCTCTGCTCTGCGCCAGTGGACACACACCGGTATTGCTCAGTGTTTGCCCTCCGACTTCAGGGAGAAACTGCTGTCACTATTTGATCGGCCTATGGAAAAAAAAAAACATTCATATCCCCTGGATCAGAGAGGTAACACATGTTGTTTCACATGTCAGCATCTGTCACTGTACATAAAAAAGGGGAGAACTCAGTAATTGTGAAATCTACTGGAAATGAGAACCACATAATTGTTCTAGACGTGTGAAATTAATGTGAGAAAAAAGAAATACTCTGAACCCCAAGTGGATTTACACAAACTGAGAAAGTCTAAAAGCTCTCCCCTACCTCCAATGCCCTGTAGAGGGCGATTAGGGCTGCGCAATATATCGAAATTATCGAAATATTGCAAATGTTCATATCGCAATATGCATATTACAAGGATCGGAATTATTTTTATAGGCTACTTCAACATTGTGAAAAGTGTACGTTTTAGGATAATGCATATAGCAGAGAGCACATGACTGTTACTTATGTGACTTGCTTGATGTTAAAAAGAGTTATTAAACACAATAACTTGCGAAAAACAACTCCGTGAGGTCTTGTGCTGTCTGCTGTCTGACACACACACCGAAACAAGCCGTTCTTTTTTTCGTGTCTTGTTACACACTCAAACTGTCAAATAGACACACAGTTATATCCATGGGCGTCGGAACCATTGTATGTGGGTGGGACAAGACCCACCCACTTTTTACGATCAATGATATTGGACCCACTCACTTTTATCGTCTCTAACATTCAGTACATGTGTGTTTACCTACCCCTAATCGATAAACACTTATTATTAAACACATGTTAGACGCTTTATTTCCACTTTTCTAATATTTTCGTAATTTTTATTGAAAATAAATGCCTTTCCGATCTGATGTGTGATGGGAAAAGGGAGAGGATTGAACTCGGCGATAGGCGGATTCGAACCGCGGGTCGATTTGTGTCAAAACTAGATGTTGCGCGTCTTACCCCTACACTACTGCCACTCTCAATGATATGGTGATTCCCGTACTTTTGTCTTACCGAACTATTCGCTTAACAAGCAAAGTGGTATATTTGTACTTATTGCTTCCGACGCCCATGGTTATATCAAAATGGCTGTCTTGATGAGTATTCATGTAAACACAGTCGGTTATGCTATCAGTTGCGGAAAGAAAAAGATTTTACACACTTAATGCAATATCGTATCACATATCGAATAACGCATTATTTAACAAGGATATCGCATATTGCATTTTTCTTCAATATCGCACAGCCCTAATGGCGATATAACTTCCTATGTAGCAGAAACAAACTGCTGCAGAACAAGTTAGGTGCCATGCAAAATGCAATGACTAATTGCATTACTCATCACAAATGTATTGGAGTAAAGGCTACATATACTTCTTCCAAATTGTAGTCAAGTACAGAGTAAAAGTTGTTAATATCTTTGATACTCAGTTAAACTACAAAGTAACCAAAAAGATACTTAAGTACAGTAACTAATTACATTTACTTAAAAAGCAAAAACATCTGTATTGTATAAAGCGCTATATAAATAAAGGTGACTTGACGTGTAACTGACACATTTATTGACATGTTTCTGAGGTTCAAACATAGATTGAGCGATTAAATGAGACATGATATATTTCAGTAGGTTGTACTGTATCTTTCAACATACCTTTTGGTGTTGTTTGATGCATGTTTATTTCATGCTATAACTAATAGTAAGGGGAAATAAAAGACCTGAACTGCCGCTTGAACTGAGGTGCTAAACTAAAGGAATTTCGTGATAAAATGGACATAATTTAAAAGCTGATACTTTGTTTCTTATCACAAGTAAACAAGCACAAAGCTCTTGGATATTATTGGAAGGGAAGCGGGCTACACATGTTTGGTGTAGGGAAAAAATTCAGCATCCCTGGCTTTAATTATATAGTTGATTATTACGGTTAAATAGACAGAGCGTGCTTTATTGTTGCTATTTTTTAGCTGTTGATCCATAATTGTCGAGTTAACTTTGATGGCCCTTATGACACGTTTTTCCGCCACCTTTTGATTGACAGGATATAATCCAACACGATCACATGAGAATGCGTATCAATAGTGTGCATGTATATGGCAAAATGAATTTTTCGCGTACATATGATACGCACTTTATGGCATGTATATGACATGCTCTTGGGTAGGATGGGGGTGGGGGGTTTGTGCGTATAATACACCATAAAGTGCGTATCATATGCACGTAAAAAACTGCGTACCAAAACTAATTTTGGAGTATACATTCCACACTCTTATTATTTATACAGATTTTCGGTGATCAGGCTCTGTAATCAGTCCTGATCATTGGCTGTTTTTATACAATCGGCCGATAGTGAACATTGGCCGATACATCAGTGCTTCCCTAGTTTTTTTTTTTAATGTAGTTTGGTGCTTTTCGGTGCTTGGACACTTCACTGAATCAAACTTTTTTCCAAAAATAGCATGTCTGGATTAAATTATGAGTAGCTTCAAGCTTGTCAAGCTACATTTTCAAAGTAGCTTCCTCAACACTGGAAACGGTTTAAGAGGTGAACTGGCCATCAGAGAAAAACTAGAAAAACTAACAGTTATGAACTCTTGTTTCAGAATTGCTGAGATTCAGAACTGACACTTCATCTAAAAGAAGCTTTGGCATTAGTTGGGCTCAATGTCACCCTCATTTGTCCCACTCAAGGCACCAGAGCATGAAAAGATGCCATTGGCTGTGATGTGGCCGCTGAAGCTTTTCTGCAGAGCTTTGTCGCACTGAATAGGGTCACCATGAGGATCACTGTTGGCCACTCTCAAACCGTCTACATAACTTCCACGGATCCTGCAGGGTTATACAACACAGTCAGACTCAGAGAACAAATCCTATCACTCTTTACGACAAGAAGCAAACAAGAGCTTGATAGCCTGTGGTCATAATACGCTTTCATCGTATGGAAATAGAAGCTCATAGATAGATGCACTTTACAGGATGCATTGATATCAGTTTTGTTAAGTGGTTGATGTCAAGAAAAGATTACACCAATCACTATCACCCGACTAACAAGACCCGCAACAACACCCTCTTAAACTGTCCAAAAATATACCTGTCTAACACCTGCAAGTGTCCTGAAGACAAACACAAAGCTCTTTCTGAAAACTCCTCAGACAGCCGTCAGCTAAGTCTGAGTAATGAAAACAATTAACAGCTCTAATTACCTCTCTAAATCATATTCAAACATGGTGCTTATTGATTTGATAGGCTGAGCTTGAGTTACGACAAGCTCCAGTCAAACGGCCAAAAAAAAAAAAGGAAAAATTACCGGGGCAACAGAAGCTGGCAGCCGCTCAGTGAGTAAATAAATCTTCAGAAGATGTGACAGTCATCTTCCGGCTCCCAGAGTACAAGTCCCGAAGGCCTCATTCCTCCGCCAGTGTTTCATATCTCCACAATAATTTAGCTGAAGTACCTCATTAATAGTCCAATAATCTTTATTTACAATTCATGGAATTGGTGCTCACAAGCATCACGATTATTTCTTTGGATCTAGAAGAGGCATTTTTTCCTAGAAATTAAAAGAAATAAATATTTTTGTTAACTTTTGATGAAATATTTTGTTGGATGGATGGATGGCTAGATAACAAACATAAACAGAAATACAGAGCTTTGCAGCAGATTACACAATGTATAATTAATCTACTTTTAATGTAGGTAATGAACTAAAGTTTTCTCATGAGTATCTTAATATAGGTAGCACAAATATATATATATATAGATCATAAAAAAACAGTGCATTTACATGCCTACATGAACTTTAATGACCTCCCATTCTTAATCCGTAGGGTTTAATATGGAGTTGGCCCACCCTTTGCAGCTATAACAGCTTCAACTCTTCTGGGAAGGCTTTCCACAAGGTTTAGGAGTGTGTCTATAAGCACATTTGTGAGGTCAGGCACTGATGTTGGACGAGAAGGCCTGGCTCGCAGTCTCCGCTCTAATTCATCCCAAAGGTGTTCTATCGGGTTGAGGTCAGGACTCTGTGTAGGCCAGTCAAGTTCCTCCACACCAAACTCGCTCATCCATGTCTTTATGGACCTTGCTTTGTTCACTGGTGCGCAGTCATGTTGGAACACGAAGGGACCATCCCCAAACTCTTCCCACAAAGTTGGGAGCATGACATTTTCCAAAATGTCTTGGTATGCTGAAGCATTAAGAGTTCTTTTCACTGGAACTATGGGGGCAAGGCCAACACCAGAAAAACAACCCCCACACCACAATCCACCTTCAACCAAACTTTACACTTGACACAATGCAGTCAGGCAAGTACCGTTCTGCAACCACTAAACCCAGACTCGTCCATCATTGCCAGACAGAGAAGAGTGATTCGTCACTACAGAGAACACGTCTCCACTGCTCTAGAGTCGGCCATGGAAACCCATTCCATGAAGCTCTCTACGCACTGTTCTTGAGCTACTCTGAAGGTCACACAAAGGGTCGGTAGCTACTGACACTGCAGAGAGTCGGCGACTTCTGCGCCCTGTGCGTCTCAGCATGCGCTGACCCCGCTCTGTGATTTTACGTGGCCTACCACTTCGTGGCTGAGTTGCTGTTGTTCCCAATTGCTTCCACTTTTTTATAAAACCACAAACAGATTTAATAATAGGTAATAATGTACTATTTAAATAATATATTTCAAATCAGCAACACAATCTCAGGTGAAATGTTACATAAAGGTTTTCTATGACGCTCAAATTGCGTAAAAAAGCTCATATTTCAGGTTGCTCCAGCTAACGCGCAAGTGCAGTCTCAAGGGCGTGTCATGTTTCTATGGCAATCCGATTTTTCGCAGTGACTGCAATGACTTTAAAAATAATATGAATGAACCGTCTTGTTTAATCTGAAAGTTTTGGTGGTCAGACTCGGCGCCCAGAGATTATAGCAAATAAATAATGCTAACGTCAGCGGCCATGGCACCGAACAAGCAATCGTTTTTAGATAAAAAGGGCAAACAGTCAAAGTTATTATGCGAGTTAACTCGAGTCGAAATGCAAATCTGCAAAAGTCGCATTTGTCATCCGTCACCGTGACATAAAGTGGACTTTCAAGCTGAAATGATGAGTGAATTAAGCATGGAATAACAAGAGAGGAATAACATGGATATAACTTTTTTCTTGGCAAGGATTGTAATGCATCACAATCAGGTACAAGGAAGGGAGATGACGGCTTTAGGTAACGTTAGGCTGTGACAAAAAGTTATATTTTTTCGCAACTTGTTATTGACTTGTTAATAGCAGTTTATTGTGGAATATGAGACAGTCGGGTCTGTGTCTTCTCGCCGGGTTCGGGTTCCAGCTATCAAATGATAGATGGGTCCAGGTCGGTTCCGGGTACTACGTTTTTTGGCATTTCTTGGATCTGAACGGGTCCGGGTCCTGCTTTTGCAATAATAGACGGGTCCGGGTCGGTTCCGTGTAGCACATTGCGGGTCTTTTCGGGTTCGGGTACACATTTTTGGACCCATGTAGACCTCTAGTCTGCATGCCTAGGTGCTTGATTTTATACACCTGTCATCATGGAAGTGATTGGAACACCTGCATTCAGTGGTTTGGAGGGGTGTCCCAATACTTTTGGCAATAGGCTATAGTGTATATGCATTTCCCTAAAATTCTCAGTACAGTAATAAGAAGCAAGTCATTCTCATTACTAAAACCCAAACATATAACAATTCATTATCTTTTCTGTAATAACATGGCAATCACAACATCCACAATTATATTTCAATCAAAATCCAAATCCAATTCAGAATAACACAATTTGCCTTTACAAGTTTACTTTACGATTCATTTTTATTTGTATTGTTTTTTCATTTATTTTAGAAGTTAAGTGGAATTTTGGACAATTGTCACGAAAAGATAATAGAAAAATGTAAAACAATGTAAATGTAATAGGAGTTCTTTTCTTTGTACTAAACATAGATTTGTTTCTTTCTTTTGATTTCTTTCTTTCAAGATTTCCTTGACAGTTTCTGTGAGATTCACCCATGAAGCACTTTTGTTTAAAAGGGAAAAGAAACATCACAGCTACGGATGAAATATACTAAAGCCCACTCCAGACCCAAAAAAGAAAATCTGCATTTCCAGTTATCTGATTTGAAAACACAGCCACATGCAGTCAGCCCATCATCATATGAACACAGCTGTGCTTACTCAAAGCTGCCCGACATGCTTGTGTGCTTTGCCAGTATCAAAGTTCCAGAGTGGCAGAGACAGCTCCCCGGCAGCCGGCGCTCGGTGGGTGTGTGGATGAAGGGGGCTTGTGGTCTGCGAGAGTGTCACTGATATACATAACCCAGTAGTGAGAGATTTTCTGCCCTTATCCTCCTGTGCTGTTCCTCCTATTAATAACCCCTCACAAACACAGTGCCCAACCTATACTGACCCCTCCACATACCCAGAGTGTCTGTCTGCTTTTAACTTTGAGAGTTATGACTTTAACTTTAGTAAGGGTTAGAATAGCAACATTTTTTTCCATCTGGCCTTACCAAAAAAAGAAGACGCTAATACCTTGTCCTAGATCTCTGTATCTATATTTTACATCACATGTATTTTGTAACTAAGGGGCTGTTTACACAACACTGTGTTTAACTAAAAACTTTTCTTTACAAATTGATAATGCCAACTACTGGCCTGGCAGCAGAATACAGCATTTTTTGTCGTTTTCGTGGATTCTTGTGAACGGGCATTGTTTTTGACAAAGGCATATTTTAGTTATTTTAGTCGTTAATTAGCTGTAAATTATATTAAAATGTCTTACCAAAAAAACAACAACGACAACAAAAAATGTTATATATATATATATATATATATATATATATATATATATATATATATATATATATATATATATATATATATTGATGTAATCGTTATGGAAATAGAATTTTAATCACAATCCTTAAATTCCTTTTGATTCCTATCATTTCTATCCAGCAATCACCCCTATCCGCCTCCAGGCTTTAAAAGGAATCATTTTCTGTCCATGCAATTCACTAGTGATTCACTGCACATCATCTTGCATCAACTATTTTCGCTTTCTTTTCATTCTCCACCATTTGAGGTTGATAGAATCCCAGAGCTCCCGCTGCAAGGCTGTCTGCTACGGTTCAAAACATCTTCAGGGTTGAGAGAGGAAGCAAACACCCAACAGGCTGGGACTCTGGTACATGATGAAGCGATTCATTTCAGGCATGCCCAAACAATGAACCCGCATCTGTCATTTAAAAGGTTTGAAGATGTCCTGTTAGTAAATTTAATTTTTTTAAAAGATATGAGCCAAAATAGGATTAATGAAATGGGAAAACAGAGAACTGTGAGGCATTAAACATGCCTCTTTTTTTCTTTAGCTCTTCACATCTCTGTGACTGAGTTTGAAACAGCATAATACAGTATCAGTGTTGGGTCATCTGTTCTTCTCATCTGTTTTTTATGATCTACTTATCAAACTACCATTTAACAGTACAATTACTTGATGAAATAATATCAGAAATGTATATTTACAATACAGAAAGAAACACGATTTTGAATGATAATCTAAATGTAGACTTCAACTGATGCTCTATCTCCAAGTACAGCATGTAGGGTATACACACTCTATCTAAAAAAAATGTGCTATATGGCACTAAAAGTGGTTCTTGGCTCTTAATCATAGGGGAACCACTGTTGGTGCTATATAGCACTATATCTTAACAGGTTCTATATATGGTAGTGGTGCTATACACACAAAAAAAACCTGTGCTATATGGCACTAAAAGTGGTTCTTGGCTCATATTCATAGGGGTACCTCTTTAAGTGCTGTATAGCACCAATCTTGGTGCTTCAGTGGTTCTTATACCCCTTTTCCACCAAGGCAGTGCTAGAGCTAGTTCAGAGCCAGAGCTAGTCCCAGTTCATAGTTGGTTCGACTGAGGAGCCTTCTAAGAACCGTTTGCTTTTCCACATGCTGAGAGCCACAACAGAGCCAGGTCTTACGTCACTGTATACGTCTCATCTTTCTCAGCAACGCTAGCGAGGCAGTTTTCCCGCGGGGCGGGCTGTTTTTCATGTCCGCGGGTTGAAGCGACCCCAATTATGTGATATTTAGCCCCGGGAATGCAAATTTTAGTAGGCAACCATGCCAAAAAACATATTTCATCCCCAAATGTGATTTTTACCCCCTGAAACGCGATTGGGCTTGTTTTGACTAGCAATTGGGCGGGTTTGTTGTGAAAACCTGGCAACCCTGGGCAGCGGGAAACACAAACACACCAGGCTTGTTCGAGATGCATCGGCGCTGCGCAGACCGATCCACGTAGGATATTAAAAAAACGCATGAGTGAATCAAAAGCATAAGGAGTCGTGTGCTCTCGCTGGACTCGTTGTCATACGGCGATCGGTCTCTGCACAGCACCGCTGCCAACAAGCCTTCCATCAACACTGCAAACGTTGCGTTACTATTGATTACATGGCTTTACGATCCTACATCGGCATCAAAACAACGCATTCATGCAGTTTGCTGTAATTTGTGTAGACGGAGATTACAAACGAGCAGCAGCTGTTAGCTCCATTAGCTGCTATTTCAACAATGGCGGATCTCAAGCCTGTGTTCGTCTTGTTGACCCCGTCCCCAGCGCCTGACGTAATCAGTTCTTACTTCTAGCCCTGTTCTAGCCCAGCAATGTTTTGGTGCTACTTAAGAGCCACTTTTCCTGGCTCGGAGCTGGGGCTTTGGGTGTGGAAACACAATGAACCGATTTGAAACTAGGCTCTGGCTCCGATCTAGCTCTAGCACTGCTTTGATGGAAAAGGGGTATTAGTGGTTCTTCAGCGGTTCTTCACCGGTTCTTTGGCTGAGGAGCTATATAGCACCGCTATCATATACAGAACATGTTAAGATATGGTGCTATATAGCACCAAAAGTGGTTCCCCTATGATTATGAGCCAAGAACCACTTTTAGTGTCATATAGCACCTCAGTCATCCCAAAGAACCGCTGAAGAATCACTGAAGGAACACTGAAGAACCAAGATTTGGTGCCAGTCATGACCTGAATTATTGGCACCCCTGCTAAATATGATCAAAGATGGCTGTAAAAATAAATCTGCATTGTTTCTCCTTTTGATCTTTCATTCAAAAAATTCACAAAAATATAACCTTTCATTGGAGTAAAATAATTGAAAGTCACATTATGATAAATGTTTTTCTCCAAAAGACGTTGGCCACAATTATTGGAGTAAAATATCTATAAAGTATATTCCCATTCATATTTCAATTTGTTTAGCACACCAGGGTGACTATGAACATGAAATTGGTCAGCCATGACTTCACAGGAGTATAAATATGAGGAAACACAAAGGCCAAATTCCCTTAATCATTCATCACAATGAGTAAAACCAAAGAATATAGTTCCGACGTGCAGCAAAAGATTGTTGAGCTTCACAGAATAGAAAGCGGCTGTATGCAAACAGCTAAAGCATTGGAAATTCCAATTTCCACCATCAAGGCAATAATTAAAAAGTTCCAATCAACTAATGATGTTAAAAATCTGCCTGGAACATGATGTGTGTCTATATTGTCTAAATCCAATGTGAGGAGGAGAGTTTGAGTGGGCTCTCCAAAGATCACAGATGGAGAACTGCAGACACCGGGGTTAGAAAAAAAGAAAAGAATCAAACAGCCCCTAGATCACCATATGTTGTTTGAAAGGGTTTCATTAAAAATCCTTGTTCACCCAAAAACAAACTCATTCAGTATAATCAATTGTCCGATACGACTGGAACTTCAAACGGGACCGGATTCCATGGTCAGATGAAACAAAAAAAAGGAGCTAACCCACCAGATGGTAAAAAAGTATGCCCATGTGGGCCTATTTCTTTTTGCTGGAGGTCCTGGACATCTTGTTCAGATATATGGTATCATGGATTCTAGCAGATACCAACAGATCTGAAAAATCGAAACATGATTGCCTCTGCTAGAAATCTTATAATGGGCCATGGCTGGATCTTCCATCCAGACAATGATCCAAAACAAACATCAACATCAACACAAAAATGGGTCACTGAGCACAAAATTAAGTTTCTGCCATGGCTGTCCCAGTCCTGGCCTGAACCCAATAGAAAATGAGTGGGGTGAACGGAAGAGAAGAAGCGCCAACATGGATCAGGGAATCTGAAGGATCTGGAGAGATTCTGTATGAAGGAATGATCTCTGATCTCTTGTCAGGTGTTCTCCAGACTCATCAGGCATTATAGGAGAAAAGATAGCAGTTATCTTGGCAAAAGAAGGTTGCAAAAAGTATTTAATAAAAGGATGCCATTAAATGTGGCTGTTTTTTGGAGAAAAAAACTAAACAAAACAAAACATGTATTTCATAAAGAGATTTTCCCCACATTTAAATGATTTTACTTCAATGAAAGTTTAGATTTTTGTGAATTATATCTCTATAAAAGATCAAAAGGATTAACAATGCAGATTATTATTTACAGGCTTCTTTGTTCATATTTACCAAGGGTGCCAATAATTCATGATTGTATATATTAACATTATCTGACAAATAATTGTTTATTATTTTTACTCTGGGGCAGAAATGGTTTCTATACCATAACGTTGCAGTTGCTGGTTACAAAAAAAAAAACATTAAAAATGTGCAAATTGTTTAGTAGTATTCATACTATGTACATCAATAGTAAGAGTAGTATGGTAGGAAGCTGTTCCGAACATAGCCTGTAATCTTGGGCTTGCGTTGTGCTTCTGATACAGTCCAGCAGGTGCTATGTGGCACTCAAACTAAAAATATCTGACCCTGAACTCCAGACCTCATCGAGCCGCCAACTGTGTTCTTCTTGCCTCCCTCTATCAATCGAGCTTTGTGAAATGACAGATTAATCCTCCATCTGATTGAAGACATTATGGATTTACCACCTCTATCGACTTTCTATGACAAAAGACGTTTGATCAATGAAGTTTCTATAAATTCACTCTTTTTCATTTTTCCGTTGCTGGATGGATGGATGGATTTGTGCTCAGCTGTGATGTGTGGAGTATTTCTGTCAAAGTACCAGTCCAATATGTCCAGCGATCACCCATGATATGAGCCTCTGTCTCCAGCCATCACCAAGATTGGAGCTGCCATCACAAGCCATATCTATCTCCAACTTATCATCGTACTTGGTGACACACCACACACACTTGTTCAGCGGTTCTTTTCCTCCAAATCAGGCTTTCCTCTGGCTCAGACCAGCTTCCAAGAAGCCATAGCATCATGATTGATGATCTAGAACAAATTCGAGCTTCAGAGACAACCAAGTCCTGATTGTGAAATACTGAACAAACAGTTAAAGTGATTATTCTAGATATTTTAATGTATTATCAATGTATATCTCAATATACAGTATGTAATCTTAATACAATGTTAATAAAAAATAAATGCTGTTGTTTTGACTTTTGAACTTCCAATTAATCAAAGAATCCTGAAATAACACACAAACATTCACATTCACTCACACACACACACACACACACGCACACACACACGCACACACACACACGCATTGGGTTTTCATGTTTTATGGGGACTTTCCATGATTTTTGATTTTTACACCAGACAAAGTTCTATCCCCTAAACCTAAACCAATCCATATTTTCTGCATTTTTCTAACCCTAATTTAGTCTGATTTACAAGTTTTCCTCATGGGAACCAAAAATGTCTCAACATGGACACGGATTTTGGATATTGCCATCCTCGTGGTGTACATTTTGTCACCATAATGTAGGGCTTACCTGAACCACACACACACACACACGTTAGGTTTTCATATTTTATGGGGACTTTCCATAGACATAATGGTTTTATAATGTACATACTGTACACTAACCCTACCCCTAAACCTACCCATCACAGAGAACTGTCTGCATTTTTACTTAACTTAAATATAATTTAGTCTGATTTATAAGTTGTCTCATGGGAACCAAAAAATGCCCCCATACGGACAAGGATTTAGGATATTGCCGTCTTTAGCCCTATTCGGATGTTAATTGTTCCTCATCATTTACAGGGGCTAGTCTGTGATTTTACTGCCATCCAAATCCAGAATGTCATCATTTTTCTCCCATCGCCCGTGTAAAAATCCCCGGCCGAATTACCTGTTTTTTGACAAACACCAAGGTCGTGTGGTAATTGAATTGCCATCCGAATCGACAAGTTTTCAAGAAGAAATCACTTCAAATGCATTATTTATATCCTTTTTGACCACTGCGGAGCACCGTACGTTTGCTTTTTGCAGTAATTGGAATGCTTTTTAAAGATCTAGCCTATTGTCACAATTCACCAGTGTGAGTGCCCGTGATCACCACCAGAGGGCACTCCATTACCCATAATACTTTGCCCGGACTCATCATCACTCATTGTTTGCACCTGTGTCTCTTTACCCCATTACCCCAGCCTACATAAACCATCTTCAATCTGTCATTCACTGCAAAGTCTTGTTTTGTTCACACTGCAATTCTGAGCGTTTTCCCTGGTTCCTTGTCTCTTGGTTTTGGATTTTGTGCCTGTTCCGTGGATTACCCTTTTGCCTGTCTCTCGTGTCTTGTTTGCCTGATTGGACTGATTACATGTTATGACCTCTTGCCTGTTTGATGACTACGAGTGTGGATTACCCCTTACAAATAAAACTGCGTTTGGATCCTCAATCTTCTGTCTCAGAGCAGTACATTACACCTATATTACTGAAATGCTGAAAAGTATTGTTCTGGGAAAAGTAAAAACTTATTTCCGCTCATTTCCACATTTTTAAAGTGACATACATAATTTTGAGATAAAATACAAGACAAAAAACAAAAACGTATACATCTTTTTATTTTTTTAAAAGGGGATTTGAATAATTAAATAATAATTGAGGTATTATTTTTCTATTATTACATCAAATATGAATTCCAAGCATATGACATTTTATTTACAGCAGACAATCATGCGACTGACCACGTGAGCAGCACATTCGTAGGATCACAAAACTCGCTCCTCCATCGTGAATAAATCGCCATCCAAATGCACGACTTTTATCACTGAGGTGTCATGCAAATTAATTTTTTTGAGACCACATGAGAAACAATTACCATCCAGATAGGGCTTTTGTGGGTTAGCCACAGTTTCCACAAAAATACTAGGCATCCTAGCTGTTTCTTGAGCAGCAAATCAGCATTTTAGAATGATTTCTGAATTATCATGTGACACTGAAGACTCGAGTAATGGCTACAGAAAATCTGCTTTGCCAATACAAGAATTAATTATATTTTAAAACAATACTAATATTCCACATTTATTTTGTTATCTTAAGAGACTTCTTTCAAAACCATTAAAAAAAGAAAATAACATATATAAATGTACTCTCTTTCAACCCCTCACTAAGATTATTTTTCAGTCACTCAGTGTTATCGCATGTACAGGATTGTGGGACCAATCATAAGAATGCATCGCAGTAGAAAGGATGTCAAACAAACCTTGATGCCTTTCAATCTTTGGATGCTGCCTGACAAGACACAAGCAAAGAGGCAACAAGGTCTGGACAACATGCATTGAATGTCTCGGTTGAAACTTGGTTGTAAATGGTTCATTGTATCAGATTGTGTGGCCCTTAATACCATCTGAGATCAATAGATCTGTAGAATCACTGCTGCGTCTCAGAGGAGCCGTGAAAGAGCCGAATCAAAGCAGCCTGCAGGAGGGAATTCTGGGAGAGCGGGATTAAACACACTCCCACTGAAAAAAAAAATGGACGAGACCACTGCTGTTTGACCAACCAGAAGAGACAAATAACTTGAATTCACACATGGAATAGCACAGCAACAACAGTATAGCATAAACATCAGAAAGTGATGTTTCGTATAATATGTTGGTTTATTTCAATTACATTCTGTTCAAATTGCATTACATAAAATTATAGAAATCATGTTATCAAAATTGTTAAATAAAGGGTCAAAATGTGCTTCAAATTGACAACCTCATGTAAGCTAACTGTAAGCTAATGGCTAACCAGTGTTATTTTAGCTTTATTTATATACTATGATTTATCGAAGTTGTAAATAAAACAAAAACGAATGGAGTGTCTTACAAGAAAAATACTATTTCAGTCGTTCTACTTCACAATTTAATATCACGGTTGCGGTTTCTTTGTTGTTATCATTTGTGAAATTTACAGTTTAAAATAGTTTCAAAGTAAATCATTTAATTTAAAGGTCCCGTTCTTCGTGTTTTTTTGAAGCTTTGATTGTGTTTACAGTGTGCAATATAACATGTGTTCATGTTTCGCGTGTAAAAAAACACAGTATTTTTAACACAATTTACTCATCTGTGTACCGCTGTTTTCACTGTCCTAAAAACGGCTGATGAGTTCCTTGTTCTATGAAGTCCCTCCTTCAGAAATACGTAACGAGTTCTGATTGTGCCAGCGGTTCCCGTGTTGTGATTTGACCGCAGCTTAGCGAACGTGTCACGGTTCCTGTGTTGTGATTCGACAGCAGCTTAGCGCACGTGGAAAGGTCACGCCTCTTAATGGGAGATGTATGCGCTCAATGATCTCTACAGCGTCCCTGGGAAAGCCAAACAAAGGTGATTTGACTCCGGGATGAAAATAACAGCGTCTCGACGACATGGCGACAAACACACTCAAACGCAACACTTCCTTTTCTCCACGCGACACGTCCTCTTCTCCACGTGGGACAGCAACAAGACCACGCCCCCTTTTTTCGCGTATTCTTGTGGGCGGAGGTTAGTCTGTTCTACTGTTCTACTGACGTCATTAATGAAGGAAGTACCAGGATGTAGTCCAAGCCAGCCGTTCGCTGTAGGCTTTGAAAGGGAACTTCTGTTAAATAAAATATCTCGCTTGGCATTGAACTTTGAGCTTTATAATTGTACAGGTATTATTTATGCTCTAACAGCAACATTACACACTAACTAAAGTTTGAACAATGGGATCGCGAAGAACGGGACCTTTAAATCCTGATTTTTTTTTTTTTTTTACTGTAGCTTTAATGTATTTTTTATTTCAGTACTAGTAATTTTAGTATTTCAGTTAGTTACCAAGGCATACGTTTTTTTTTTTTTTTCGTTTAAGTTTTTCATCTAAAATCAATATTTTATTTCAGCATTATTTAAATTACCGAACATGTTTTTACCTGTTATAGTTAACAATAACAACACTGTGGCTAACTTCTGGTAATAATTAAGTTAAACTGTTCTTGATAAAAGCATATGACAGCATAAAGGCCTTTTCACACCAAGGACAATAACTATAACAATAGCAAAGTCCACAATAACTACGACGTCCCAGAGAAACAATTGCGTTGCAATCACTTTCAGTTTGATTTTTTTTCCAGCTGATGATTGTCAGCCAATCAGAATCCATACTACTATAAAGACGACAAAACTGCAGTGTAAACAGAACTATATCGTTCACTGGTGTGGACCATAGACTGTAAAAAAATATGGACATAGTACCCGTGACATCACCCATAGGGTTCTGAAGAGCAGTTTTGAAGCCTCAAAATCGGCCGTTGCCATCTTGTCCGCGCGTCACTCTCGGATAACAGAAAATGGGCAAAGAGGTGGGACATGGGTAGAGCTGATGTGACGTGATGACTAACAGATAGCAGATAAATGGCTATCCACCTGTCACTCAAAGTGGCCACGCCCTTAATTAAGCAAAACTTTAAGGCTTTATATAATGTAAACGAATGAGTTATAAAAAAAAATTCACCCCCCTCACAGTTGTCATGAAGGGCAAAATTAGATGTATAGACCAAAACCACAATTTGTACCAGGCTGTAAACATGTGTTCTTCTGCTGTAAAGTTGGGCATTTTAACATGGAGCTCAATGAGATTCTGCTCCCTTCTCGAGCCTGTCCCTAGTGGCCAGTCGATGAACTGCAGTTTAAGTCACTTCCGTATTGGCTTCAAGAGAAATTGGGGGAGGTTGCCGCTTGGTGTGGATGCTAATATAGTTATCTTTATAGCTATCGTTCATGGTGTGAACGTGGCTTAAGCCTTGGATACTGTTTCTACAAATTCTTCCTAAAATATCAGCACAAGCTTTTAAAGCAAGCAAGCATTAACACTTCATTCCACTGGCAGCCTCTGAGACTACTACTGCTGCCTTTCAAAACCATGGCAACTGATGGAGATTCAGTGCCTTTCGGCTCCTTTCTACACACCAGGTGCCATGGCCAGGGTGTACCAACAATTACAGCCCTGACACCTCTTCCCTGACTGAAAAGTGAGCACGACTGTAAGGCCATTTAATGGAGCTTTGTAGTGTGAGGCAGAAGGTGGACTCAGTGTTCGACATACAAGACAAAAATCACAGCTGTGGTGAAGTGCACATCTAATGGCCACTGGACACAGCTTAGCGAAGGAGGATCTGTTACTTCTTTTCCACCAAAATTGTGCCTCAGCCTGGGAATTTGAAACTACGTTACCTCTTCACATGCCCACAAACCGACATAGCACATCATGGACTTTTTTTTTTAATAAGTATCACTAGTTCAGAGTATTAATTTGTAAAGTCACAGAATACATGATACTTTATTTTTATACATACTATTAGTATTTATTATCTTCTGAGTTAGCTGTTATTTATTTATTTATTTTATTTTAAAATTTAACATTTTAGTTTAAGTTTTAGCAATTTGCTACAGCACATGCTTTTATCAATTTATATATATATATATATATATATATATATATATATATATATATATATTACATATTTGTATTTAGCTTAATTTTTATTTCAGTTTTTGTTTTAATGATTTTAGAACATAGGCTGCGTTCACACTGCAGGGCTTAATGCTCAATTCCGACTTTTTGAAAAAATGCGATTTTTTTGCAAGGCCGTTCACATTTCCAATTAAATGCGACCTTTTGTGATCTCCTGTGTGAACGTGAAATGACCCAGAAGTGACCCGCATGCGCAGAAGAGTACTCAACGGTCAACGGCGTCACTTGTTGTTTACGGAAGTAGCCAAATATGGGTGTCAGCATTGGAGTTCGTTTAGCTTTATTAAAGTTATTTTCACAACGGAGCCAGCACCATTACAACCTTCTCATGTTAATTCCCTTCCACTGACTGGTCTCAGCATCGTCCGCCATAGTTGTTTTTTTTTTAAATTTCCCGCCTACTTCAACGTACAATGATGACGTTTGTCGCGTATCAACGACGTGCGGGTCGGATACATGTGACCTGGCAGTTCAGACTGAAGACGCATTTCAAAAGATCGGATATGTATCGGATTTGGACCACATACCCAAGTGGCCTGGGTCGCATTTGAAAAGATCGGATCTGTGTCGTTCAGACTGTCATGAAAAGATCAGATACAGGTCGCATAAGGGCAAAAAAATCGGAATTGGGTCGTTTCAGCCTGCAGTGTGAACGCAGCCTTAGACTTAAAACTTAAAGTTTTTAATTTAACCCATTTAATCCCAAACTTTTCCCAGACATGAAAACATCCAAATGATGTGTATTAGTAAACACTTGAAATAATCAATAATCTTTTGCTTTTTTTTGTTTTTTTATGTAAAAATGTGTGAAAAATTGTGTTTTATGGTCGGTCACAATTGCGACTGCAGGAATAATGTGTATACTGAATTAACATATTTCTGCAGGCATCAACATTCTTATATATCTCAGCCCAGGTATTAACACATTTTAAACTCTGTTTCATCACATTCTGGGTTACTATTATACATAAAAACCCTTATACAACACTGACAAAAAATATAACCATCAACGTATTTCTAAATTGTTACTTTATTGTAACATATATCATAATTGTAACATAATGCTCTGAGACACATAACAATGTTAAGTTATATTAGTGCAACCAGTAAAAAAACATTAATATTGAAACATATTTGTATCATTTGAATTTAGTGCATTATTCACTGTAATTTTTTTCATTGCGACATTTTAGTGCAACCTTCACTAACAACTGCAATTGGATAGTTAATTGTAAGTATATGTATACCTAAATGCACTGTATTATCCCAGCGGTCACTAATGTTGCCATCAACATGTTTACTTATTATCTGATCACACTCAACAAAACTGAATAATTGTGAGTTCATATATTAATACTAGACACCTTAAAGATAATGTGTACAAAAAAATCTTTGTTATATCTTTATGCGATCATTCTTTACTAACCTTTTCTTTTGGAGCTTTGATGCTGCCACCATCTTCTGATGGCGCAAACAAGAAGTAAACTGCTCTGGTCATGTGACAATTTGCACTAACCATGTGACATTATTTAATTGAAACGCTTTATTGTTTTCCATATTTGCAAGAAATGCCCTAAAACACCAGTTGGTAACATTTTTAGAGCTTTATAAGCGAAAACATTATTTACGGTCACTATTGTGACTGATGGGATTAAAGCTTTACTTCAGTTACCAAAAACAATTTTGAATAATTTTAGTGTCCGTTAATAAAAATTCGACATTGGACGGGGAAAATAAATTGTCTTGATAAAGACAAATATGTCTGATGCTTATTGCACGCAATAATACAGATCATCTATTGGCCATTGTCATCTCCACTCCAATACATAAGTTCAATTGTTTCTTGCTTAAAGCCAATTGAATTAAAGGGATAGTTCAGCCAAATATGACAATTCTGTCATCATTTATTCACCCTTATGCTGTTCTAAACCTGTATGAGTTTCTTTCTTCTGTTGAACTAAAAAGAAGATATTTTAAAGAACGTTTGTAACCGGACAGTTGACGGTAGCCACTGACTTCCATAGTAGGAAATAAAAAGATGATTGCAGATCATAAGAACAGGCCTTAAGAGATGAATCAACAATGAAAATGTGATTAAACTATAATCTAAGCAGTACAAATGTAAATATGACTGAGCTTTATGACATAAACAGCCACAATTAGCAGTTAGTTTTAGCTTAGTCCAGCTCTCTGTGTCGAGGAGTCTTTCCCGAGGCACTGCTACAGTCATATTAAAGGTCTTGTCGGTTCATCTGTCCATTCGATTGTGTCAGAGTACATAATGAACGTCCCAGGAAGCCTTGTAAATGGGCGGTAGGTGAGAAAAGAGCGGGTAGATAAAGACGTTGCTTAGCTGACAGGCAGCACTAAAGCAGCTACTGTATCTTGATGAGCTGCTTCAGGCACCGGCATCCTTTTGCGTCATAGCATATATGGAGGAGTCTACATCACTGTGCATAAGCTCTGGAAAAAAAGAAGCTCCCATAGTGCTGGAAAAATACTGTTCTCAGAGGGTTCAATGCCTTAATCTGTACTTCGATATAGCCAGAGGTGTGTGTGTGTGGTCTTTAGCAGTCCATGGAAGAAAGCTTTTACGACACACCCTATACTTTTCCAAGCGTCAATACAAATACTGAATGAAAGATACTGAATTGTAAGTGCTCAGGTGCTAAAACAACACACTGCGCATACAAATAACCAACATTATCAGTAGGCGCTATTCATTCTTATTGCGTTACCGCTAGAGTGTGTCATTAATACTCCAGAGGATAAAGACATCCTTTCTTCATAGCCATGAGTATCATGAATATTTCAGCTAGCTTAGAGGTCACCAGCAAGTAAAACATACCAATTACCGTGATTTATGTCCGGCTATCTGGAGGCTTCCCTCATCTTTGAGCTATGTCATTTTTATCATGAGAAAAGTTTGCTATATGTTTACTGTGCATGATCATGATGGAAAGCCAGAGTGAATTACCCTTAACCTTTACATAATGAGTGTAATAGTGTTGTTGAACTGTTAAGTGGCGGGGAATTAATGCCCAGAGCATTAAATTGTCCCGTTTCAACATACAAGATGGAAAACACATAACACAGATCATCTGTTTAGTCTATAGTGGCATAACCAATGTTTTGTTGATTCCTATTAAGGGAACCTCTCACGAATGGCTCTTTAAATTGGGCAAACTGAGTAGTTATGACATTACAATGTTTAAATAGCAGAGTGCACTACACCAAAACTATCTAGTACACTTGTAGTTGGTTCTTTAAAAGCAGCAGTACATGAAGTAGGATGTTTTTCTAAAAACTTTGAAATAAAAAGGTTTTGATTTGTTAAAATGATGTCAATATAAAGTGAAGTGACGTGAAGACCAAGTATAGCAACCCATACTCTGAATATATCCTCTAATTTAACACATACAAGTTAGTGCACACACATTAAAAGCATTGAGTAGTGAACACACACACTGCAGACACATATGAAATATTTCTACGCAGAAACTTATCTTGTGTTCCTGGATCAACATATTTGTTGATCCTGGAACAACATTCCATTCAACCAATCAGATTTGAGGGTCAAGTTTACAGTTTATGTCAAGTTTAGGCTTCCAATCAGGGTTTGGAGCTTCTACATCAGTGCTATTCACTTATCATTTACCTCTGATTTTAGGGATACGTTATTGGTAGGGATATGGTTAAGACAAAATCTTTGGACAGGAATGATGTTCCAGGATCAACAACGTGTCTAACTCGGCAAAATCAGGATACATGCGTACATTTACACCTGTACTTGTAATTTCTCTGCAGAATATTCTGGAGATATTCATCAGCCATGATATCAGCATATCTGACTATCCAGTGGCGTGTTTGTGTTTGTGTTAGTTGTCATGGAGCAACAGGTTGCCTTTGTGGGTTATGGGGTTCAGGTAAAATCCTTGCTGCATTAGCGAGGACTCCTGTATCCATGAACTAAAACTCTGATCCATAGCGACACGATTTGATTTGAGAACACAAAAGCCTCCGGGATTTTCTGTCTAGCTCTGACTTCACCTCTACTGTGCCAGTTTGCGGTACACTAAAACGTAGCTAGTGCTGGATAATTTTAGCAACGTCCTTTTAACTGTTCAAGCTACTTCACAAGTGAACCTTTTTCTTCCAAAGCCCTGTTTACACCTGGTATTAAGATGTGTTTTGGTCGACTGGATCACAAGTAGACGAGTCAGACACATATCCGTTTACACCTGGTGTTTTAACTTGTCTCTTTTGTCTACTTTCAACCACTTCTGTCTGGATTTCTTTGAGGCGAGGGTCTATTGGTGGGTAAATGTATGCTTTTTTTCAGCTCTAATGGACAAAATACGCTTGTGTAATTTATATATGAACGCACCTGGAGACTATGGAAAAACATACAGAGAGCAGCATTCGTTTCTGCTCTGATGGAAACAAGACTACGGCGAAC
Source organism: Romanogobio albipinnatus (assembly GCA_023566225.1). Lineage (NCBI taxonomy): Eukaryota > Metazoa > Chordata > Actinopteri > Cypriniformes > Gobionidae > Romanogobio > Romanogobio albipinnatus. Next base: position 8,126,950 of record CM042241.1, read on the forward strand.
GCTGCGAGCGTGTGTTAGGAATCGGGAATGTTGAGAGAACATTGTCCTTGGTACGTTTTTCGTCTTCAAACCAAACTTGGGTCTTCAGCCGACAAAGTTTAAATCCCGTCAGGCAAGCACGCTTCCCATAACTTCCCATTTACGCATTTAGACGGAGAGCGAGGCGGCTGTTCGAACACATTCAACCACATGGGCATCAAGTCCAAGAAAGCAATCCAGTCGAATGCATTTTCGACTACCTCTGGAAGCGGTAGAAAGTGAACAGCTCAAAACGTTTTAGACCCAGTTTATACCTAGCTTCGTCCACTTGTGATCCAAAATGCAACTTAAAGGATTAGTTCACTTCAAAATGAAAATATCCTGATATTTTACTCACCCCCATCTCATCCAAGATGCTCACGTCTTTCTTTCTTCAGTCGAAAATCAATTACGTTTTTTGAGGAAAACATTCCAGGATTTTTCTCCACATCATAGACTTTCAATGGCAACCAAAATGTTGAAGGTCCAAATCAATGCAGTTTCAAAGCGTTTCGAAGGGCTTCAGAGGCTCTGCACGATCCCAGACGAGGAATAGCGTCTTGTCTAGTGAAAGTGAAGTGAACTAATCCTTTAATATCAGGTGTAATCAGGGCCCAGGGGACTAGTCAAATTATACATTCAAAATCAACATTCATTTGGAATTTCCCCCCTTTCAGGCAGAAAGTTGAAACATTCAAACTTAAGCCCCGTTTCCACCAAAATTACCCGAAACAATTTGTCCCAGTAACTTTTTTTCCTAGGAACTCTTTTCCCCCCCAGACCTGGTGCTGTCTGCGTTTCCATCGCGGTCTAAAGTACCGTGAAGATTAATCCGGTGACGTAGGACTGCGCGTGACTTTCTAGAGCCCACTGGATTTCGACCTCCGTAAATAAACTTAATAAAGCCTGAACCTCGTCGTCGATCCATCTGTCATATTATTTAAACTCCATTGTTGATTTGAATAGCAAACGACTCTCACTGCATACAGCAAGAGTCAGACTTTTAGATTGAAATAAAATGCTGCGTGAGCTCAACCAATCAGCATGTTCAGCGCCCAAGTCCCACCCCCGAAAGTTCCTGAACTATTGAAAAAGTACTACCTCGCAAGCAGGGCCGTTTTGAGGGGGAAATCTTTACCCGGAACTTTATTTAGACCCCGGTTCCTGCGGTCGAAACACACAGAGTACAACCCAAAGTCCCGAGTTCCTGGGGAAAGTTCCTGCGGTGAAAACATGGCTTTACAAGATTATTTATGATCTTGTTATGTACATTTGTTACAGTGTAAAACTGAATGCATCACTCTAAAAATGCTGGGTTAAAAACAACCCAAGTTAGGTTGAAAATGGACAAACCCAGCAATTGGGTTGTTTTAAGCAAACATTTAACCCAACCGCTGGGTTAAAACAACCCATTCACTGGGTTAAAACAATCCAATTGCTGGGTTAGTCCATTTTCAACCCAACTTGCGTTGTTTTTAACCCAGCATTTTTTTGAGCGTAATTATGTGTCACACTGTAAACAAACAAAGTTTCACAGTGAAATCAATGTAAATCCATTAACAGATGAACAGATCGACTGGAGTAAGACGATGAACTTGAACAGGAAGAAATCAGCCAGACATTCCAATCAGGAAGACAACAGCAATGAAAATACAGACCTGAAACGTGACATTATGTGCGGGGCTCATAAGAGGATTACACGCACTCAACACCTTAATAACACAAAATAAAATAATACTTAACAAAATGGATATGTAAAGGTAAATATCTGGTTCAACGACTATCATTTTCTCAGAAATGTATTTTACCTGTTGCCTTACACAGGTAATGAGCTATAACTTTAAGGCATCACTTGAGTGACATGCTTTAAAAAAAAAAAAAAAAAAACCTGATCATGTGACACTGATGACTGGAGTAATGGTGCTAAACAATTCAGCTTTGCCATCACAGAAATACAAATAAAATAATATTAAACGAGTAAACAATTATTTGCAACTGTAATGGCATTTCCCAATAGTGCTGTTACGCTTTATTTTGGATCAAATAAATGCAGCCTTGTGGAGCTTAAAAATTACAAATGAATCTTACCGACTTTTGAACGGTATAGTGTATTTAAAATGTATTTAAAAAGTATATATCAGATAAGTCACATTATTTACTGCCATTCTTGGACAAGAAGCTTCACCTTTGACTCTAACAGCATGCATTCTTCTCTAAAATTAAACCAAATGAGCAATGGATACTCCCTTGGGGAACGAGTGTTACATTTTATAATTTCTTCACATAGCACCACAGCACAGCATGAATGAAGTGCATAAACACTGATGCTATATTTACATCATATGTGTATAACCCGCATGCCTATAAAACTGTCAGTCATGCCTATAAAGATCTATCCTCCCATTTTCAGTGCGAGAATTTTCCAGGCCAGATGTTAAGACGTTAACCTCTGTCCTTGCGGGTGACCTTGGAGGGGTGGGGGTTTGCTTTGTGATGTAAAGGGCAGGTGGTGTAATAAGATCTGCCCATGTCCTAGATCCATCATTCCTGCAATTCTGCCATACACAAGTCACAAAACTTAATCACATCGAGAGCCCCTCCTTTGCCAAGCCTGACCACCAGTGCATAAATCCCAGGCTCACGGGTCAATAATCCTGTCCCGGGACCTTCCATATAGGCCTAGCTAGTGTTTGGAGTAAAACAAACCCAAAATGTGAAGAAGCAATCCACCAGTTATCTTCCTTCCTAAGATAAAGTCAATTCGTAAAAATAGTTGTGTGTAAAAATAGTAACGTGTAAAAAATAAATGTTGTGGCTGACAATGGAATGTAAGATGGTTTATGATAATGCATAAAACGCTGTCTTTGTACACACAAGGTAAATAGTTTTAATGCAATGCATTTTTTTTTTCATTGCCACCAAGCCTGATGTCGTCATACTCAATTCTAGTCAGAATATGAGTCTGATACTGCTCCATTGGGCTGTGATTATGAGGCGTGTTTCGACCGAACCAGGAAAGAAAAGGCTCCTCACTCAATTGGATAGACCTACAACCAATCAGAGCAATGGAGTAAGTGACGTATGTTGACTTATGTAGTATGTAGTGTCAACAGAACTCAAAGTCGAAGAAGAAGATGAGTGTAAACAATCTTTGCCGGTGTTGTAATAAAATAATTTAAGGATACACGGAGTACTATACCAACACGATCATCATTTTTGAGAGAAATAGTAAAGGTGAATGCATATAGGATTAGGATTAGGATTAGAATGAATTCAACCCAAGCGCTCTTTGGTGATGTGCATGATTACGTCACTGTTGATCATCTCTCCATCATCGTATAAAGCCCGCCCTGACAATTCCATTGGTCTGAACAGCTCTTGTTCAAGCATAGTTGCTCCACAATGGATCTAGTCCAGACCGAACTTCCTGACCTCAAATGTTGTGGGAGGGGCTAAATTCGGCTGGCATTCAGGCTACCAAGATAAAATGATTTCCAATGCGAGTACATATCTATGGGGTTATAATTGTTGCATATTTCCAGATATTATGAGCCACAAATAAATGTAATTCTGTCAGGACCACTATCATCAAAAATGATTGACAATTAGCATACAGTTTGGATTGGTGGTATGGTTCAGTTCTGGGCAAGAACTCCCTGCACATCCATGCAGCCTAGCAAGGATAATAGCAGGGAGAGCAGCAATAACCACCCTTAGGGTAAACAGAACAGAACCAACAATGTATTGCAGATATCATTAATAATTTGTGAATTAAGTCTGATTTGAGTGGAATAAGAATACCAAATCCTGACTGACGAGAGGAGGAGCTGGGGATGGAGTAGGGTAAATGAGCTCTGGAGAACGCGATAACTGCTTACATATGTATGCTGTGATAGAAAATGTTTATGTCACAAACACAACTTTGCCTGGCATTTACAGTATTTGTGGATGGCTTCCTCTGCATTTGTGGAAAAAAAAACCCAGCAAAGTGACCAAAACAATATAAAAGTAATCATAGTTAAATTAGTTTGTTTCTATTATTTCATGATTTCTAGTATTTGTACAGGCTTTAAATTTTTTTTATGATCAATTTGTTTAATTTTTACCTGTGAAGCAGATTTGTTATGTGACAACATTAATTCAAGTTTCTTAAAGGTCCCGTTCTTCGTGATCCCACTGTTCAAACTTTAGTTAGTGTGTAATGTTGCTGTTAGAGCATAAATAATACCTGTAAAATTATAAAGCTCAAAGTTCAATGCCAAGCGAGATATTTTATTTAACAGAAGTTCCCTTTCAAAGCCTACAGCGAACGGCCGGCTTGGACTACATCCTGGTACTTCCTTCATAAATGACGTCAGTAGAACAGTAGAACAGACTAACCTCCGCCCACAAGAATACGCAAAAAAGGGGGCGTGGTCTTGTTGCTGTCCCACGTGGAGAAGAGGACGTGTCGCGTGGAGAAAAGGAAGTGTTGCGTTTGAGTGTGTTTGTCGCCATGTCGTCGAGACGCTGTTATTTTCATCCCGGAGTCAAATCACCTTTGTTTGGCTTTCCCAGGGACGCTGTAGAGATCATTAAGCGCATACATCTCCCGTTAAGAGGCGTGACCTTTCCGTGCAAGTTACGTGCGCTAAGCTGCTGTCGAATCACAACACAGGAACCGTGCCACGTGCGCTAAGCTGCTGTCAAATCACAACACGGGAACCGCTGGCACAATCAGAACTCGTTACGTATTTCTGAAGGAGGGACTTCATAGAATAAAGGAAGTCATCAGCCGTTTTTAGGACAGTGAAAACAGCGGTGTACAGATGAGTAAATTGTGTGAAAAATACTGTGTTTTTTTACACGCGAAGCATGAACACATGTTATATTGCACACTGTAAACACAATCAAAGCTTCAAAAAAACACGAAGAACGGGACCTTTAAAGGTCAAGACAATTTTTCAATGAAACAGCAGATAGCAATTTATGTACAAAGTTATCTGCATTTCCTGCACTACATCAAGCCAAAATGTTGCACATTTATTTTTAAATCATTATTATTATTATTATTGTCCCTGGGTCATTAGAGTACTCTTGTAAGAAAATAGCAGTGACTGGGACAAACTTTAAGCATCACCTCCACTTAAAACGATGCAATCTAGTCCTGTTTACATGAAATAAGCCTGCTCCTGGGACCTGTTGCTATGACAGCAACTCCAGGATGAGCTTCGAAGAACCAAACAATCCTGGATCATGTCAAATCATCAACAGTGAAATCCAGCTAACTGAGTAATCGTGGTACGAAGAACAGACACCAGGAAGGGACATGTTCGGTTCAATTAGCTTTGTTGTTGCCACAGAATATTAACTTGTGGAAACGTGATAATATGTTGTGAGCGGCTCATGATCATTTTGACAACATCCTCATGCTGTGGCCACGCTATCCTATGTTGAAGGAAAGACAATTTTCTCATGCCAATGAGTTTAATGCGTAAACAAAACTGTGACAATAGCAAACTGGGATAATCATTAATGTATATTATTGATGAATTAACATTTTATTTTGAATTAAGAATGACAAAATTCAGTGCAGAATTATAATTTGCTTCATTTTTGTGAAACTCCTGTATATATTTGTGGATCTCGTTCTATTTGTTTGTGAATTTGTTTAATATTTGTGAATCTCTTTACATTTATTTGTGGCTCAAAATATATTCATCTAGAAATATGCAACAATTATAACTCCATACATATCTGGCATTGTTTACATGATAGTTCAAATTCAACATCGATAAACAAAAAGAAGGAAACTCAAACCGCTACTCTGGGTTTTTTGCTTCCCAGCTTGAATCTCTGGGTTTCTGAAGAGCAATCATCAGAGAATTTCCTCTTAGTGAATCAATATTGAGTGACTATTACAAGTGTTGACTCTCCCCGCTACAGTCACTTGAAAGATGTTATTTAAAGTGCATGCCTAAATTCCAAGCATGCTTAGATAGAGCAGTGAATAACTGGATCACATGGCTCACGGCTTAGGATGCACAGAGTTCACGTAAGAGTTCACACACAAGTGAGTCGTTTGTTTGTGCACATGAAGGCTGAGTGAAGTTTTTCAATATATTTCTCTCGCTTCTATCAAACTCTGGGCTTAGACTAAACAAATGGTGTAAGACTTACTTTGAAACAATTTTCACGCATACAAATTTCACAAATAATTACAAAGAAATGGCAAGTAACGCATTGAAAACCCATATGTCTAGAGTGTCTGCAGCATCCAGTAAGTCGCAAAAAGAAGTTTGTAGTGACTAAAACTAAAGAAATCACACATTCACGTCTAAATCTAAATCAAAGTCTAAATTTGGTCAGTCCTCACCTTCCACATATGCTTATGTCATTCATAACACAAACTCTAACTTTTTTCTTTCCATCCAGCAAAAAAATTATATGGTATTCCATGGCTGTCAAGTTCTGCTGCAACTCTAGCGACAGATATTACACATTGGTCTCCTCAAGAGACATTTTCCCAGATGATTATGAAATATATATAGATTTCTCGATTTTAATCGATTCTCATTGTTACAAACCAATATCAATTCTTAAAGGTGCACTATGTAAAAGAAAATCAGTAAAATATCCAAAAACCACTCGGCCAGTGTTATATATTTTGTTCAGTTGAGTACTTACAATATCCCAAATGTTTCCAACTATTTGTAAATCGTGAGAAAAAGGTTGGTGGAGAGTTCCTGCCTCAAGTGGAGGAGTTCAAGTATCTAGGGGTCTTGTTCACGAGTGAGGGGAGGATGGAACGGGAGATTGACAGACGGTCGATGTACCGGTCTGTCGTGGTGAAGAAAGAGCTAAGCCGTAAGGCGAAGCTCTCGATTTACCGGTCAATCTACGTTCCTACTCTCACCTATGGTCATGAGCTTTGGGTCATGACCGAAAGGACAAGATCCCGGATACAGGCGGCCGAAATGAGCTTTCTCCGCAGGGTGGCTGGGCGCTCCCTTAGAGATAGGGTGAGAAGCTCATTCACTCGGGAGGAACTCGGAGTAGAGCCGCTGCTCCTCCACATCGAGAGGGGACAGCTGAGGTGGCTCGGGCATCTGTTCCGGATGCCTCCTGAACGCCTTCCCGGGAAGGTGTTTCGGGCATGTCCAACCGGGAGGAGGCCCCGGGGAAGACCAAGGACACGCTGGAGGGACTATGTCTCCCGGCTGGCCTTGGAACGCCTCGGTGTCCCCCCGGAAGAGCTGGAGGAAGTGTCTAGGGAGAGGGAAGTCTGGGCATCTCTGCTTAGACTGCTGCCCCCGCGACCCGGCCCCGGATAAGCGGAAGAAGATGGATGGATGGATGGAGAAAATTGCTATTTTAACCAAGGAACTGGGACGTGTGAGGGAGTCGCCTGTCGATGGCGTCATATCTGTGTTACCTTCGGTTTCCGGTTTTATTTTGCAGAAACGCTTTACTATTACTACAGTGTGCAACAAGTGTCATAGCAGCCACTGAGCGAACGCAGTAACGTCATAACGTCATTTTCAACACACTCAGATTTATCTAATATGATAAACAGAGCTGCGTTACCTCATACTCACGGCCGGAAAAGCGGAAATGGCGACTATGCCATAATAAAGGTCCCGCTGCTCACGAGGCTTGTGTTGCGCTCTTCTTATTAACACTCGGTCCTGCTCTGCTTCATACTACAGTAACGTTAATAATCACATCCATGAACATGATTTCTGCCCGAGTCCTATCCCGATTCTTTTCCTCCGGCTGTGAGGTGAAGACCCCATGTCCCAAGATTCTGCACTCAAACTTGACGTCATCAAACTACGCCTTTGTTTTGAATAGGCGACCTCTAGTGGACGGGAAAGTTACATAGTGCAGCTTTAAATCCCAAGAATAGTTTAGTCATCCTGTTTGCAGTTGATGAATGAACGGGACATTGTAGAGTGCCTCCCATCCAAATAATTCACAATAATCTTTGTGCTTTGTTACTATTGATATTTAACAAAGTCTCAGATCTCAAATTACGTCCACTTTATTACGAAATTCAAAAACATAAATACCGTTTTGGCGCTGTGGTGTGAGATCGCTCTGGCGCAGCTCAGTTCAGTTCAAGAAAAGCGGCACCGAGCAGCACACGTGAACTGATCTTCTCTTCCGCCTTAATACCCGTTATGCTGCGTTCACACCGAACGTGCATAGAGCGTCTGGCGCGAGTGATTTCCATGTTAAGTCAATGGAAAGGCGCGTTGACGTGCGTCTGGAGGTCCTGCGGCGCGATGGACACGATTCCGCCTCATTCGCTCGAATGACGTGAATTGGATGCAAATTGAGCGTCTTGCCCGAGTGGTGCTTTTTGTGCATTCACGCGTTTGAAGTGAATTCGCATCTGACGCCCCTCAGTTGAAAAATCTGAACTTTGGCGTCAATTCACGCCGCGTTAACCAATCAGGAGCCTGCTTGCTTCTGTCACGTGGTAAAGTGACGTGATGAGAAACCCTGCATAATTTAAAAATACTACTATTGTGTCACAAAATGTAGTTTTAAGACTTTTTCAGGTGGGAATGTAGTTGTTTAAAGCTCAAATCTGTGGTTTATTTATAAAGAGAGCGCCTATTTAAAAACAATAATCTTGTGTTTGTGGAGTTGTGAGATCCAGGCGATCACCGGGCGCTCAGCGCTCATTAACCCCGGCGAGAGCAGCCTTTCCTCGGCTAGTCCTTCTGACGTTTGTCGCTCCTGTAGTGGTTTGTCTTGTGTGGATCTAACGGGCGATCTTTGGTGTCATGAATCTATAATTTGCTGTCTGCCAAATCGTTTTGACTGAGGGCAAAGAGAAGTTTCATAACTTTATTTTTTTAAGGATATTTAAATATACATGCAGTGAAGATAATGTAGGAGTTGTCTGGACCACATTTGTGTGGCTATTAATGTTTAATATATATTTTTTATGGAAATGAAAAGAGGCAGAGAGGTGTTTTTCTCCTGGAGCACCTTGAACGGGCGTCTATTTCGCTTCAAACGCTCAATTTATACGTGCGTCCAATTCACTCTGGACGCGCGAATGGATTCAAAATGTTCAAGCTTCCAACTAGATGCGGCAGACACGATTCTGACGCTCTATTCGCGTTTGGTGTGAACACAGCATTATATAGTGAAATAAACATGAATGAGCATCTGAAAGTGTGTTAAAAGATACTGTACAACTCACAGAAATCCGTAGCATGTCCCATGGAATCGCTCAATCAGTGTTTCAACCGCAGAAAGACGTCAATAAAGCAGCTTGTAAACAATGTCACGTAACGTCACATTTACCTCAGAAAAACCATATCCAGTGTCCATAAACTCGTTAGTCAACTAGAAACATTTACTCTAAAGAGAAGCATTTTGCTAAATATATGCCCCATATTACATATTCATGATTATCATTTTTAATGTTCTTCAATATTTAATGCATGTGTGAATAAATCTTGGCAAGTTTTTATGACAGCCACCATTTAAATGTTTAGGATAAACTTACCTATTAAGCTCAAGTACCCATTAAGCACACTACTATCTTTGAGCTCAGATTATAAAGAGAGAAAAAAAAAATGACTTAACCAACTGATGTGTTTGTTACTATATACCTCATGTAATTTCAAGCTAATCCCACCATTGCACACAGAGATATGTGTATTCATGTGTTCACACTGTCTGGTGGCCATTTTGAAAGTTGTCTGAAAACTTTCACCAAAAGAGTAGCCCCTTAAATGTGCATTTATTAGATGTTTAAGCCTTTATTTTAGATAAGTATAACGTCTTACTGCAAAATTAAGAGATTAATGTTTAGACTTTTGCATAGTATAACCTGGGACCTGGATGTGGGAAATAATTACAGTTTGATCCAAAAGATAGTTTTAGCAACATAGCACAGATGCTACAGAATATTGTTAGATTACTAGCTGTATAAGATTGAGCACCAATATATTACTTCAAAGACATTACTGGCTTCCACTTTTAAAAACATTATATTTTATGTTCTGTGGGTTTACACTGCTATAATTTTTAAAGACTTCACCGCAAATTATTTGGTTCTTACCAAGATGAAAAAAAAACTTTTTTAAACAACTCATTTATCTTGTTTTAAGAGTGAATTTCTTATTTTAGTGAATTTCTTTCTTATATTAAGTGTTTAAATTTACACTATAATCTTAATTCAATAAATCTTGTCAAGTGAAATTATCTTGCTGCATGGACAGATAATTTAAATTATTTTGAGTATCCTTTCCCTAAGATTTAGTGTTTTATCTTGTTTTTAGACACCCCTTTTTTGCAGTGTTCAAGGTGAGCTTAAAGGGTGCACTACTATGAAAATCACAGCTTCGGTGTGACATTAAAATACACTCACCTAAAGGATTATTAGGAACACCTGTTCAATTTCTCATTAATGCAATTATCTAATCAACCAATCACATGGCAGTTTCTTCAATGCATTTAGGGGTGTGGTCCTGGTCAAGACAATCTCCTGAACTCCAAACTGAATGTCAGAATGGGAAAGAAAGGTGATTTAAGCAATTTTGAGCGTGGCATGGTTGTTGGTGTCAGACGGGCCGGTCTGAGTATTTCACAATCTGCTCAGGTACTGGGATTTTCACGTACAACCATTTCTAGGGTTTACAAAGAATGGTGTGAAAAGGGAAAAACATCCAGTATGCGGCAGTCCTGTGGGCCAAAATGCCTTGTTGATGCTAGAGGTCAGAGGAGAATGGGCCGACTGATTCAAGCTGATAGAAGAGCAACTTTGACTGAAATAACCACTCGTTACAAACCGAGGTATGCGGCAAAGCATTTGTGAAGCCACAACACGCACAACCTTGAGGCGGATGGGCTACAACAGCAGAAGACCCCACCAGGTACCACTCATCTCCACTACAAATAGGAAAAATAGGCTACAATTTGCACGAGCTCACCAAAATTGGACAGTTGACTGGAAAAATGTTGCCTGGTCTGATGAGTCTCGATTTCTGTTGAGACATTCAGATGGTAGAGTCAGAATTTGGTGTAAACAGAATGAGAACATGGATCCATCATGCCTTGTTACCACTGTGCAGGCTGGTGGTGGTGGTGTAATGGTGTGGGGGATGTTTTCTTGGCACACTTTAGGCCCCTTAGTGCCAATTGGGCATCGTTTAAATGCCACGGCCTACCTGAGCATTGTTTCTGACCATGTCCATCCCTTTATGACCACCATGCACCCATCCTATGATGGCTACTTCCAGCAGGATATTGCACCATGCCACAAAGCTCGATTAATATCAAATTGGTTTCTTGAACATGACAATGAGTTCACTGTACTAAAATGGTCCCCACAGTCACCAGATCTCAACCCAATAGAGCATCTTTGGGATGTGGTGGAACGGGAGCTTCGTGCCCTGGATGTGCATCCCACAAATCTCCATCAACTGCAAGATGCTATCCTATCAATATGGGCCAACATTTCTAAAGAATGCTTTCAGCTCCTTGTTGAATCAATGCCACGTAGAATTAAGGCAGTTCTGAAGGCGAAAGGGGGTCAAACACAGTATTGGTATGGTGTTCCTAATAATCCTTTAGGTGAGTGTATGTATGAACTTAATACATGACCTAGATTATTTATTTAGCAAAATTGTCCTTTTACATTTAATTGAATAATATTTATTAATACAAATAAAATGTTTGCTGTTCCAATTAAGCTCAGTGTGCTTCATTTAAGCTCATCCTCATTGCATGTCTATATAAATACTTCATAAAAAAAGAAAAGAAAAATAATTATATTTTTATATATATATATGTATATATATATATATATATATATATATACATTAAATGATGTTTGTCACTTCAAGTTAATATTTATAAAATTATTCTTAAAAAAATTGTTTAAAAAACCCCCCAAGAATTTTCAATAAAACATGTTGTGAGCTTAATGGCAACAGGGGTGTGCTTAAAGGGCACAAACATGTACCCATTAAGCACAGCCAGACTTTTAATGATTTAATTATGTACATCTTAATTGAAATGCTTTAAAATAAAATAAAATATTATTGTGTGAGAGATTCATATTTTATGTTAACATAACTTATTGTACTGAAACCAATACCTTGTGCACTAAAATGTCTCAATGTAGACTTTGGTGAGCTTAATAGGTACGTTTACCCTATATTTCATATAACTTTATTATTATTATTTAAAAAAAATTGTAATTGAAATGTTTGAATACAAATCAGTAAATGTTTACCTTCAACATTATAGTAGGCTACAACTGATCCCATAGTTTATAACATTAGTCAAGAGATGTGTTTTCCTTGAGAAAATTTGCCATGTATTGTACCTGATATATATCCAAAATAATCCATATTGAATCGTAATCAAATCGAATTTCAAGCTTGTGAATCGAACTGTAACATTTGTGTCAATACCCAGCCCTACATTTTATGATTAGCAGGTATATCGAATTTGCTGATGTGTTTGTAAACAAGCACAGGCAATTTATTGGTAATTGTGTTCTGAATTATTAGACTATTGGTGAGAAGTGTGGATGCAGCTGCACCATGCAAGAGCACACAATACATGCACTCTTGATAGAAATGATTCGAAAGGAAGCTAGCCCCTTGGACAACAGGGTCAGCAGGTCATCAATAAAACTCAGCTTTAATATTGTATCTGTAAACTCTGACATCAGGCAGAATGTTTTCTGTTTAAGAGATTTTATAGGAACCAGGTGGATGTACTAATAAAGACTCCGTTGGCTTGGACCACACTGAGTAAGGTCTGTTCACTGCAGATAAGTGTTATGAGATCATAAAACAATAATATTAGATCCCATAAAGGAGTTATTCTTTCACTCTTGCTCTTTCTCTTTCTGTGTCTAGTTGCCGGTATGTGTGTGAGCTAGCTTCAAATGTCAACACTCTCATGCATCTCAGAAAAGTTTGTTTTATAAATGATCAAACAAGCACTTAAAAAAGACACAAAATGCCATTCCTCAGCACTTGCTTTTAGGCCACACACGTGTAATGTAGTATGCGAGATTTGAATGTACCATTAGCTCCATCATTCTTACACTTTCAATCATTTCTTTTCTGCATTGCCACTTCTAATAATCTAATAGACTTTCTGTAAATTGTGCATTAGGACATTATGCATTATGTTGAATAAATCTGCAAAACTAAATCAGACCTAATTTATCTGTCATGTATTTGTAGATCAGCAAAACCAATCATATCATTTTTATTCATCATGCTTGAAGGCATTCAGAAACAGCAACATATTTCTATCCTAAAATATCTCAGTATAGCACCCGAAAGACAAGATGAAAAACTGCATCTACAATTGAACTATAAAACTTTCTTTAAAACCACTGATCTCCTTTGAAAATCAATGATTCATGTTGAAAACAATTATTTTGTGGAAACCATGATACATTTTTTGACAACTTTGATGAACAGAAGGTTCAAATTAACAACATTATTTAAGTTTTTACTGTCACTTTTTGATCAAATCACAGCATCCTTCACTCTCAGAAATAAAGGTACAAAAGCTGTCACTGGGGCGGCACCTTTTCAAAAGGTGCACTTTTGTTCCTACTAATATGTACACTTTAGATACTAAAATGTACATTTAAGGTACCAATATGCACCATTTTGGTACAAAAGTGTCCCTTTTGAAAAGGTACCGCCCCAGTGACAGCTTTTGTACCTTTTTTTTTTTCTTAAAGTGTTGCTGAATAAAAATATTAGGGTAAACGTACCTATTAAGCTCACCAACGTCTACATTGAGACATTTTAGTGCACAGGGTGTTGGTTTCAGTACAAGAAGTTATGTTACAATAAAATATGAATCTCTCACACAATGATATTTTATTTTATTTTAAATGACAAAAGCATAGCTACATCATTAAATGCAAAAAGTCTGGCTGTGCTTATGGGTACATGTTTGTGCCCTTTAAGCACACCCTTGTTGCCATTAAGCTCAAAATGTCTTTTGGGAGAATTCTTGTTTATTTTAGACAACATTTTTAAAGAATAATTTTAGAAAGATTTACTTTAAGTGACAACCATCCATTAATATTTAAAGTCTGTTTATGAAGTATTTACATAGACGTTCAATGTGGATGAGCTTAAAGGGAGCACACTGAGCTTAATTGGAACATTTTTTTATTAATTAATATGATATAATATATTATATAAGGACAATTTTCCTAAATAAATAATCTAGGTCATGAATTAAGTTCATGCATATTTTAATATGAACAGCTATTATTGAAAATACCTATGAAATTATACTTTTTTTTTATTATTGATGTCTTCTTTTTATAATCTGAGCTCAAAGTGTGCTTAATGGGTATGTGAGTACATTTAATAGGTACATTTAACCTAATTCATTTAAAAAAACAAAAAACCCAAACCTTTGAACAGTCGCGTACATCATTCAATTTTCAGCGATATGTTGCACTGTCAGATAGAAAAAGGCATAATAACAAAGTATGCAAATACACACAAAAACATTCACAGGTAATTAACGTGTCACAAACAAAAAAGACAGCACTACCTAATTTTCTAACCCTGCCAAAAGGTGAAGTGGAAAAACATGAGTTTGCATCTATGATTCTGCTCACTCTTTATCAGGTATATTTTTGCTCACATTGTGTATAAACTATACAGTAAGCGAACGTCTCTCTCCTCTTTAATCCACAACCACAGTCTCCGAGGTGCAATTGCTATTCCATCTTAACTACTTGTCTGCATTGCAGCTGACACTAAATCCATCATCTTTCATACTGATACTTTTGCACATTAGCGAGTCAACACCATAGCGGTAGCGGGAGAGAACTGCTTTGCTGGTGGGGAGGCCACCCATGCTTGTAATCCACTAATATCCAAAGCATCATTTGCCTAAGCATTGAGCATGCCTAAGCATTCAGATGCCTAAACCGGAAATAATGAAAAAAATATAAAATGGGATTTTAAATTTTCAATTAAGTCAAGGAATCTTCTAAAAAAAGAAGCACAAGTGCACAATGCTAACTGTAAATACAAGTACAAGTGTTTTTTCTACAGCATTAAAAGTAGCAGATGTTTTACATTCTGTCTCTACATTTCGCAACACTACTGTGTACACTGAAAACAAAAAAAAACAGTTATTAAACTTTAATAACAGTAATGCATAACTTAAATGTAAAGCATGGTAAAGCAATATCATATGTGGTAGCACTTTATTTTACAATCCTGTTCATGTTCCCCATGTACAAACGATGTACCTATTATTACAAGAATTGGGTAGTACTAACCATGAACCTACCCTTAAAACCTAACCTTAACCCATGTAGTTGCCTTACATTACCCAGTACTTTCTAGAGTAAGTGCATGTAAGTGCACATACTGTAAAATAAAGTGCAACTTCACATGCAGTGAAACGTTGATATATGTATCAGCCAGGTTGATTTATTGGCAAATATTTGATTATTTTAAAGGGGTCACGAACTGCTTTATTCATTTTGTATACTGTTGTCTGAGGTCAACTTATGACGTTCATGTGGTTTTACATTCAAAAACATCATAATGAATAAGTAATAGGCTATTTTCTACCCTGGTTTTGAGCCAAGCTCTTGGAACGTTCAGTTTTTATGGGCGTGCCGCATTGAAGACTTGGAAGTAAACGCCCACTGTTATGATTGGATAGCAGTGTTGCATATGATAATGAGTTTTGACTCCCCCGAGTTTTGACTCCCCCGTCAGTAAAGTCCAGGTGGATGCTGCACATTGGTGGTGGTTGAGGAGATTCCCTCCTTCTATGTAAAGTGATTTGAGTGCCTAGCCTTAAAAGAGGCTATATAAATGTAACAAATTATTATTAATTATTACATATGGGGAATTATTTTGGAAACTTCCAATGTGGATAAACGGCATCCGGAATGAACCCCACAGGTCTGGCAAAACGTCTTTATCAAACAAGCACAATGATTTATCTCTCATCCACCCGCATTAATTTTAATGTTATTTTTTTATTACTTGGCCCACCCAATCGGTGGATATAACGTGAACCGCACATAACTAACACACACACACACACACACACACACACACACACACACACACACACACACACACACACACACACACACACACACACACACACACACACACACACACACACACACACACACGCCAAGTACGTGCGTCAGCAAAACTTCACTGCAAACAAATCTGCATGTTCAAAACTTCCACGATTGTATTTTTCCTTCAAAGTCAAGAGAGTGAACAACGCACATCAAGAAAGGAATTTTATTTCACTATTTAAGATAGCCCATCGGGCAGGCCGGTGATACATTTTGGTAGCCCGACTAGAAAACACATTAGCATAGGGACGTCGGGCTAGCGATTTTGCGAGCCCTGGCCCATACATGTTCGACCTGGTCTGGTCCCGAATCGCAGGACAATGAACCAACAGCACCTCAAATACAAAGGATACTCCAGCCTGTGACAGTGTGGTAAGTTATCATTATGTTTAGTTAGGGCACAACCTAACGCGGGGTTAGTTGTAACACACATGGTTTAACCCTTTCCACAGATGCCAGGATGACGAAACTTAGTGTATTTACTAGTTGCCATATCAACATTATTTAGAGAAAAATCAGCGGCAAAATTAAAAAATCTTTGGAAGATATCACTGAACATTTATTTAACCATAGCACAAGTTAATTTCTTACTTAAGTTTATTTTTCATCTCTTTCATCTGTTTTTTGTGTTTATTTGAAACAAGACAAATCTGATATTAGGCTATTTTAATCTTATATCTGTTATTTAACAGTTGAGATAGTTCTTTAATGTGGATCTATCCAGCAGAAGACACAAGCCGCGGTTTAAATCCTATTTGTGCAGGTGGGGTGTGTTGTAACACTGCGTTACAATGAGCCCCTATTAGAAATATGATATTATATTCTATACTTTTATGAATTCTCTTGAGAAACCATGAGAAAAGGGTGAATAATAACTGAGAGTCAATGTTCAGAAATGATTCATTATCATTATGTTTTTAACTATGTTCTTTGAGGTTCAAGTTTTTTGGCACACACACACAAGAACAAATAACAATACTGTATGGCGAAAACCGATTATTTTCAACGTTCATTCTGACCCTCTGTCTGAAATGACACATTTTTAAAAGGCGGCTCTTTTAAGGCTTGTCAGTAAACAGCCACTGTTATGATTGATTAATGTCATTGCATAGGAAACATATCAACACCCACTCACTATTGCAATTACATTTTTGGAAAACATTATCCATATAAAACCTTCAGACAAAGCATTATGAAATTGTTTAGTTACGGTTTGTAGTGCAGCTTATGTCAGATCCAATACAATTAGCTGTATCTTTAATCACAAGTTTCTTTGCATTGTTCATATACAACATGCCAATGTTAATTGAATGCCAGAGGGTGGGGCATATGGTACGATGATGTGTAACTATTAGTTGATGTCTTGCTCTGAAAGTAGTCATGTGCAAATCTATTTTCCTGTGTGACATCACAATATCAAAACAAGCAGGTTTTGGAGCTTGATTAAATAAATGCTTTGTTTATAATGAGGAGGATGTTTAAAGCTATGCAAATTGCACAGTTTTAATGGTACAAAGACCTTTTATATGTTAAAAGATCAAGGAAAATTTGATTTCTCTTGTCATGACCCCAGTACAAAAAAAAACTATATCCAATTTATGAACAAATTGTTCTTTTGAATCAGATAATTTATCAGTCGATTCAATTCACAAAACATTTGTTTCATTTGTACTATTTCACAGAAGGTGAAGATTATTAGTGAATAACAATTTAAAGTTGGGGAATAAAATGATTAATGTCATCATCAACAGATGGTTTCATTTTTCATATATTTAGTGAATTTGGAGTAAATATTGTATAAAACGTGTTTATTTAACTTTAGCAGTCTCAATTTGGGTGTGACTCAGGGCCCTATCATACACCCGGCGCAGTGCGACGCCAGGAGCAGCAGTATTTTTTTGCTAGTTTCAGCCTGTTGAAGTTATCATTTTCACATCCAGCAGCACATTGTTTAAATAGCAAATGCATTCGCGCCCATCTGTTCGCAAAAACGTGACGACGCATTGCTATTTTGAGGCAACTGAAAATGATTGCGCCATTGACTAACAAAAACATGGTCTAAAGTCAATGCCGCAGTATTTTTTGTTATTTAAAAGGCGCGTTAGTAAAATGCGTCTATATACGTGGGTGCACAATGCACGTACACTCGGTGTATTTTTAAATACGCACAAACATTTTTAAATATTAAAAATAAAAGGATTCCTCTCTGGTGAAAGCGCAACTGGCATTTAAACGGAATGGGAGATGAGCCTCTGATTGGTTTATTGCACATTACGCCCAAAACACACCCATGACTCATTAAAGGTCCCGTTCTTCGTGATCCCATTGTTCAAACTTTAGTTAGTGTGTAATGTTGCTGTTAGAGCATAAATAATACCTGTAAAATTATAAAGCTCAAAGTTCAATGCCAAGCGAGATATTTTATTTAACAGAAGTTCCCTTTCAAAGCCTACAGCGAACGGCTGGCTTGGACTACATCCTGGTACTTCCTTCATAAATGACGTCAGTAGAACAGACTAACCTCCGCCCACAAGAATACGCGAAAAAGGGGGCGTGGTCTTGTTGCTCTCCCACGTGGAGAAGAGGAAGTGTAGCGTGGAGAAGACGAGGAAGTGTTGCGTTTGATTGTGTTTGTCGCCATGTCGTCGAGACGCTGTTATTTTCATCCCGGAGTCAAATCACCTTTGTTTGGCTTTCACAGGGACGCTGTAGAGATCATTAAGCGCATATATCTCCCGTTAAGAGGCGTGACCTTTCCACGTGCGCAAAGCTGCTGTCAAATCACAACACAGGAACCGTGACACGTTCGCTAAGCTGCGGTCAAATCACAACACAGGAACCGCTGGCACAATCAGAACTCGTTACGTATTTCTGAAGGAGGGACTTCATAGAACAAGGAACTCATCAGCCGTTTTTAGGACAGTGAAAACAGCGGTGTACAGATGAGTAAATTATGTGAAAAATACTGTGTTTTTTTACACGTGAAACATGAACACATGTTATATTGCACACTGTAAACACAATCAAAGCTTCAAAAAAACACGAAGAACGGGACCTTTAAGAGACTAGGTACAGCCCTTTTGGATCACGTGCCTGGTGTGTCAGCTGTTTTTTCCGTCATTAATCTAGCAAAAGTGTATTCGGACACACTCTAAGTGCACCTGCACCATGCACTTCAGACTATGCACTCAGATCATTAAAATAGGGCCCTCAGGGTTATTGTTAACTGTGGTAAAACTAAAACTATTAAAAGTTATTTTCATTAAATAAAATAAAGCTGAAATAAAATAAAATATAAATATTAGATTAAACTTAAACTTAAAAAAATGGAAAAAAGCTGAAGTACTAAAATTAATGAAAAACTGCTGTAATAACTAAAACTGAAGAAAATTACTAAAACTGAAAAAAAATAAAGCAAATTAGACATTTAAAAAAACTACTAAATGTGACAAAAGCACATACAATTACTAAAACTAAAATTCAATGGAAAACTGAACATTTTTAAATAAAAGCTAATTCAAAATATTAATAAACAATAGTCTTCCGACTGTTATCGGTCTATTCGTAAAATCTGCATAGCTTGTAGCTTGTTACTGGAAGGTCTACACTATTCAAAGGTGCTGTATGTAAGTTTTTCACTTTACTAAAGCATAAAAATACCATGATATATTTTCAGATATTTAGGAAACATGCTAAATTCACCTACTTGTTTCTCTGAAAAGCAATGCTACAGCCAGTCATTCTATTCTGAAACGTGCGTTCCGTGTCAGAATGTCTGTTTTTGTTTTGGTCAGTGCGAAACCGCACGCTGATAGTTTACCCAATAGTATTTCGACACCGCAGGTTGTCATTTGGTGGAAAACAGCGTATTGCAGCAGCCATGGAAGCCAGCAAACAAACTGGGTCAGAGATCGCAGATTCTACCCGGCCTAAAGCTTTGGCATCCATCTAAAAATCTCTATGAATGAGAGCATGTTAAATCAACTTACAGTGTGGCTTTCATTGTCAATTGCGCTCGCTCTAGTTGCGTGTCCTTTAGCTGGCAACCCGCGTGAGTGTCAGGTCTAAGGAGGAGGAGGCAGGGGAAACAATTTCCAATAATTTGAATTTGGACTGCAGTACCTATTTCCGATCTATTATGACCTCTGACCTGTAAAGCTGCCAGAATAATAATAATAATAATAATAATAATAATACGCTGTTTGTTAATTGGCCAGAGGAGAACTGGCACCCCGACTGAGCCTGGTTTCTCCCAAGGTTTATTTTTCTCCATTAGGTCACCTGATGGGGTTTTGGTTTCCTTGCCACTGTTGCCTCTGGCTTGGCGTGCTCAGTTGGGGACACTAAATTTTTCAACTAAACATCGAAATAAATCTAATTAATAAACTAAATTAACCATATAAACTAAATTACTGATCTAATTATTGATCTAAAGCCCACACTGTCACCGTATGGAAATTGAAATGAACTGATGACATCAAATGGCTATACAGCTTAATAAAATTAGGCTGCATTATTTTCCTGTAAAGCTGCTTTGAATCAATCTACATTGTTAAAAGCGCTATATAAATAAAGTTGACTTGACTCGACTTGACTATTTCAACCACTAGTTGCCAATCCTACATACCGCACCTTTAAAAAACAGGAGTAGCATTAGTATTGACTGAAACATGCTTTACTAAGCAATGTTCCTCCCCCTAAATTGAAGAGAGGAAAATAAAACGGAAGAGGAAGTTTAGAAAGAGTGAGGAATTGTGGGAGAGACACAGAATGTCATTGAAATGCAGTTGAGGAAGGCAGATGTGGAGACACAGTGAGATGGTGGATAGCTGAGTAACAGAAATGAATGTCTTGTTTACTACAAACGCAGCGTGAATGGAACCGTTTATCACCAGCTGAATGAAACGGGGAAGAGATGAAAAGCAGAAATGACAAAGAATGAGAAAACAATAGGGGACGAATAAGACAGGGGCTGATACAACCAGTGCCAAGCAGAGATAAAAGTGGTAGCGGCAGTTCGAGACAAAACAAATGTGTAAAAAAAAAACTATACTGAGCAAGACGTAAACGTTTGAGAAATCTGACAGCCTTGTTTTTGAAAGACACCTGCAAAGATGCATTTCTTCAAGGTGGGTTTCATAACACTGGAGTAAGCTGGCTTTGTTGTCCGAGATAAGAATTAGACTGTGCTTGGATGCCCTGATGATGAAGGGTCGGGTCACGGTGGATTGCAGCATTGCTTTTATCTTTGACCCACTGATGCGCATGTTTGCACAAAAACAGCCTTCGCTTGGCCATTAGATACTGCTTAGACAGATAAATGTGTAGGATGACAGAGAAATCGTGTTGGTGTGTTTCAATGAAGCCACTGAGCTTCCATTATTACACCCATAAATCCTGATTCCAATCTGCACGGCAAACACACACACCAGCACGGGACGCGGACACACACCAACCCACATATCAGCATTCCATCTATAGAGCACAGCTGTACGATAAATTCCAAATATGATGTGATACCTTACAGTGCATTATGACGATTGCTCCAAACATATATGACTGCTTGTGAGTAATGTTTTTTAATATATAGCATTTGTACCCATGGCAATTGTGCCCATTCATCTTCCAAAACTTGTGATGGGAGATGTTTGAGTTTATAACAAAGGTAATGCTTCAACAGATTTTTATTTTATTTTATTTACTGATTTATTTTTGGGGGAAAAAGAGACACAAAAGTCATATTGCTGGTTGGATGAGCACAGTATATATTGTTAGAAAAATAACCATAGTTCTGGAAAAATATGAGAAGATATTTTATTGTTATAACAAGATTTTGAAAGCTTCCTACAATCCCTTGTCAAAAATATGTATACTTAATTGTATTGAATGTGCACTAGTAGTGTACTTCATTTATTTATTTTGAATTTCATGATAAAAAAGCCGTTCTCACTCCCAAGGCGTCAAAATCTGAAGCATGATCAAGCGCCTTCCAAGTCACAATGAAGACGCTAAAGGTACCCCTAGGCGTCATTTTTTGTCACGCCATTTTGGTGCTCCATTGATTTCAATGAGAAACCTTTGTCGTCAGAGCCGGCCCAAGGCATAAGCGAACTAAGTGGCTGCTTAGGGCCACCAGGGGGCCCCCAAGAGCACATTAAATGACTTCTTGCTGCATGTCATTTAATGATGATTGAAATTGCGAAATAGCCTTAAACAAGTAAGGAATAATTGACGACGGGCCGTTCAATTATTAGAATAATAATGCACACCCGAGGTGGTGATGCGGTCACGACGCGAAGCGGAGTGCATTATTGTTCTAATAATT
Source organism: Romanogobio albipinnatus (assembly GCA_023566225.1). NCBI lineage: Eukaryota > Metazoa > Chordata > Actinopteri > Cypriniformes > Gobionidae > Romanogobio > Romanogobio albipinnatus. The sequence goes on from CM042241.1 coordinate 8,149,416, forward strand.
GAACGCCCCGGAGTCAATTATTCCGCTTATACTACGGTTACCACACCTCAAGACATCGATCCGAAGATATATTTAAAGGGATTCGTCTGGTTTTTGTACTTAAATCGCTATTGTGAGTAGGACTATTTCTTCCGTGTCTCATCCAACGGCTCTTTTGCTAGTTCAGAAACGTCATTTTAAAGCTGTTAACGAAGGCTTGAGCCGTTGATAGCATTCTACTGCAGTTATTAATGAAGTTATTAGAGAGAGAGAGAGAGAGAGAGAGAGAGAGAGAGAGAGTGCTTGTGTGAATTAGGCTGCCTCTGTGCGTCTCTAAACAGCTGTTATTACCTCACTAGTGAAAAAATGTCACGTGTAGCCTTTAAGTTGCTCCAATTTAAGGGCTAACTGATCAAATGGTCAGGGCAGCGCTGACACCTTTTTGTGCAAACTGTAGTGCGTGTGCACTATACGCGTGTGCACATATATGTGTGATTTCAGTAATGAGACAGAAAAGCTTGCCTTTGATTGCTTCCGTCTGTTGGATTTCATCTGGACGGTCTAATACTGCTGCCGCCCAGTTGTTGAACGTTTTATATTCACCGTAAATATTAAGATTTACTTTAGGAAAATCGTCTGTCATATTGTTGTTTTTTAGTCCTGTAATTTCCGTTATTACAGTTAACTATGCGAAGTGATATGGAACTGTAATGCGGTCAAGAGAGCTGCCTGGAACTACGTTCGCTGTGCGTCTCCCAGAAAATAATTGCACACCTCAGAACGTTCATCAGCCAATCAGATTCAAGCATTCAACGGCCCCGTAGTATAATTACTAAATAAACTGCAAAATGTTAAGTTTTCTAATATATGCACGGATTGATTCTGACAGCGCTGCACAAGCTCGCGGCGACATTGGCTGGACACTATTCGCTAGCAGGGTTCAAAGTCCAAAGTGCGAAAAATCAGCTGAAACTTTGCTAATCATTAGTTGCTCGGTAACCTTTTTATGAATGGATGGATTTGAGAATGTGATATGGTTTAGTGCGACTGTGCGAGTATATCTGACGTGCTGCATGTTTTGGAGTACAGCATAGCTTTCAGTTTCTCAGTAAGTTAAATGTTTTTGTTTTTGTTTCTGATATTTGAGTCGCTTGCAATTGACATTTGGGAACGCAGCATGCGTCAAACATCTTCCCAAATTCAATAATGAGAATAATTTATACATCTAAAGTCTTCCTGCGTGTTTCTGCCAAAATAAAAGCTATGTTTAATGTTTGAAATAAATCTTGTTTTTAAAAGAAGTCTCTTATGCTCACCAAGGCTGCATTTATTTGATCCAAAATACAGTAAAAACTGTAATATTGTGAAATAATACTCCAGTGTAAAGCAGCTGTTTTTTATGTGAATATATAGCGATCAAAGCTGAATTCATCATCATTACTCCAGTGTTCAGTGTCACATGATCCTTCACAAATCATTCTGATATGAGGATCTAATTATACATTGATAATAGGCAGACATTGATAATAGCTGTGTGAATTATCAAGAAATGACAATAGTCAATCGTATTGGTGGCACAGAGGGGCCCCCAAATAAAAATGTGCTTAGGGCCCCATAAAGGCTTGGGCCGGCCCTGTTTGTCGTCAAACGCAGACGCATTGGGCATGAGAACGTTATCATCATGATGAAATTATATATTGGGTTATGATTTTGCCATTATTACATGTTGGAGTGTTATTCTCAATTTAATCAGCCAGCATCATTTTATTTACATTTATTTACACTATTTAGACACGTTTGAACATGTAACTCAACCCCATCCCATCCCTAAACCTACCCATTTGTGTATTATATGATATAAAACACAGGACATAAGAGGCAGCTACGACTGCATGCACAATTTCGTCTCCATCCGCCGAAGATCATGCACACATTCAAATTTCAAAAATTGCTGCCAGAAGAAACGTTACGTCAGATTTCATAGTGAAATTGCATTGGCTCTCGTATGTCTCGTGACCAATTGCGTCATTACATCAGCTTTGATCGTAAAATATTATTGGCTCTTGTGTGTCTTGTGACCGATCGCGTCATGCTAAAGAGGCGTGTGTATCATTTGAATGAGATATGAATGAGTGCGTTCACGGAGCGGCGGGATCATCATCTCAGCGATTAAAACATTAGGATCAACTCTGTTCTTTACATGAAGATATCATATGCAACATGAGTTAATACTTTTATACTGTTTTTGGTCAGTTTTTCTGTGACTGTACTTTTATTTGCCTGTTACGTGTTTTATAAGGTTTAGAAATGTGTAGGTTTAGGGTAGGGTAGTTTGTTGCTCCAAAATATAAAAGTAGCCTACAAATATTCATAAAATCATGTCTGCTTTTACAAATGCAAAGAATTATATGTGTTTTGATCTGAGGCATTGGGCAAACAACTGAAATCAATGGAGTACCTTGGGTGCCTAGGGTTATATTCAGCGTCTTCATTGTGACACGGAAGGCACTTGACCATGCTTCGGATTTTGACGCCTTGGGAGTGAGAACGGTTTGTGTTTCTTTGGGCTTTAGTATTTGTGGGCTACAAATAATGTTTAGTGTAGGGAAAACCGCAGACCTGAAAACCCTGGCTTGAACAAGATGTGATTCATAGGGTCAAATAGAGCCTGACTTAACGTCTCTATTTTTTAAACTATTAATGTGTTATTGTCTCGTTAACTTAGACAGCCCTACACAAAAGACACAGTATGAGTTGCAGTCTGACCTGTTTTTCCGCCAACTTTTAATTGACGGCCCTGATCATCGGCTGTTTTTAAACAATCGTGTAAGTGAAAATAATTGCTTTTATCGGCCGATACAGATTATTGGCAAATACATCGATCCATCCTTACAGTTAAGCCGTAGTTCTGGGAACATATCAAGGAACTTGGTATTAGCCATCACCATCATAAAATGAAAGATGATAAAAATAAAATGCTAAAGATTCTATAAGCTTCTTACAATATTTAAAGGTGTTCACAACACATCAGAGCTAAAGGGGTGTCTTAATAGTTATAGAATAGGCTACTGAGAAATTAAGAACAAGAGATTAAGAAAACAGCCAGTTTAAATGTTGACAAGCAAAATGTAGCCAACATAAAACATAGCTTACTGCATTATATCTTTCTTGAACAATGGAGTGAGATAAAAGATGAAAAGTATTTAAGAGATTTAAGAGCTCTTGGGCAACATGCAGGTTAATGGGCAACTCAGCCGCTGCCAGGTGGGAGGGAGGAACTAGCAGAGAATAATAAGAAAGCATCTCTCTCTGTCTCATTCAATCTATTTCTCCAGGTACCTTTAGAGCAAGACAGTCCATGCTGAAGATGAGTGAGAATGAAACAAAAAAACTACTGTGGTGGTACCATGGTCCAGTGAGGGTATTACATGGTAAAACCACATTACTTTACTGATATACCATTAAACAGTTTTGGTGTCAGTATTTAAAAAAAAATGCATTCAATTGATCAAAAGTGGCAGTAAAAACTTGTTACAAAATTATTTAATAAACGCTGTTCCTTTTAACTTTCTATTCATCAAAGAAATCCTGAAAAATAAAGATCATGGTTTCTATAGTGCTGTCAAATCCATTAATCGCGATTAATCACATCCAAAATAAAACTTTGTGTGTATACATGAATGAGTGTGCATTTATATATACAGTGAGGAAAATAAGTATTTGAACACCCTGCTATTTTGCAAGTTCTCCCACTTAGAAATCATGGAGGGGTCTGAAATTGTCATCGTAAGTGCATGTCCACTGTGAGAGACATAATCTAAAAAAGAAAATCCAGAAATCACAATGTATGATTTTTTAACTATTTATTTGTATGATACAGCTGCAAATAAGTATTTGAACACCTGAGAAAATCAATGTTAATATTTGGTGTTAAAATCAATGTTAATATTTTGCAATTACAGAGGTCAAACGTTTCCTGTAGTTTTTCACCAGGTTTGCACTGCAGGAGGGATTTTGGCCCACTCCTCCACACAGATCTTCTCTAGATCAGTCAGGTTTCTGGCCTGTCGCTGAGAAACACAGAGTTTGAGCTCCCTCCAAAGATTCTCTATTGGGTTTAGGTCTGAAGACTGGCTAGGCCACGCCAGAACCTTGATATGCTTCTTACAGAGCCACTCCTTGGTTATCCTGGCTGTGTGCTTCGGGTCATTGTCATGTTGGAAGACCCAGCCTCGACCCATCTTCAATGCTCTAACTGAGGGAAGGAGGTTGTTCCCTAAAATCTTGCAATACATGGCCCCGGTCATCCTCTCCTTAATACAGTGCAGTCGCCCTGTCCCATGTGCAGAAAAACACCCCCAAAGCATGATGCTACCACCCCCATGCTTCACAGTAGGGATGGTGTTCTTGGGATGGTCTCATCATTCTTCTTCCTCCAAACACGTTTAGTGGAATTATGAAAGTTCTATTTTGGTCTCATCTGACCACATGACTTTCTCCCATGGCTCCTCTGGATCATCCAAATGGTCATTGGCAAACTTAAGACGGGCCTTGACATGTGCTGGTTTAAGCAGGGGAACCTTCCGTGCCATGCATGATTTCAAACCATGACGTCTTAGTGTATTACCAACAGTATCCTTGGAAACGGTGGTCCCAGCTCTTTTCAGGTCATTGACCAGCTCCTCCCGTGTAGTTCTGGGCTGATTTCTCACCTTTCTTAGGATCATTGAGACCCCACGAGGTGAGATCTTGCATGGAGCCCCAGTCCGAGGGAGATTGACAGTCATGTTTAGCTTCTTCAATTTTCTAATGATTGCTCCAACAGTGGACCTTTTTTCACCAAGCTGCTTGGCAATTTCCCCGTAGCCCTTTCCAGCCTTGTGGAGGTGTACAATTTTGTCTCTAGTGTCTTTGGACAGCTCTTGGGTCTTGGCCATGTTAGTAGTTGGATTCTTACTGATTGTATGGGGTGGACAGTTGTCTTTATGCAGCTAACGACCTCAAACAGGTGCATCTAATTTAGGATAATAAATGGAGTGGAGGTGGACATTTTAAAGGCAGACTAACAGGTCTTTGAGGGTCAGAATTCTAGCTGATAGACAGGTGTTCAAATACTTATTTGCAGCTGTATCATACAAATAAATAGTTTAAAAAATCATATATTGTGATTTCTGGATTTTTTTTTTAGATTATGTCTCTCACAGTGGACATGCACCTACGATGACAATTTCAGACCCCTCCATGATTTCCAAGTGGGAGAACGTGCAAAATAGCAGGGTGTTAAAATACTTATTTTCCTCACTGTGTATATATATATATATATAATAATAATAATAATTATACACAGTACACACACATATATTATGTAAACACAAACTTTCATTTTGGATGTGATTATTCACGATTAATCGATTTGACAGCAATTATTACTATATATATATTATGCAGCACAACTGTTTTCAGCTCTGATAATAGAGTTATAATAATAATAATAATAATAATAATAATAATCTTGAGCAGCAAATCATATTAGAATGATTTCTGAAGGATCATGTGACACTGAATACTAAAGTAAAGATGCAAAAAATTCAGCTTTGCCATTACAGGAATAAATTACATTTTAAAATATATTCAAATTGAAAACAGTTATTTTAAATGGTAAAAAACACAAAGTTGTGTGGTTGCAACGACAGCTCTCGACCTGTGGTTAAAAGCATAGATTATTGTTTGCATAACATGTGGACTTAATAAATCCTGCTCTTGAGCAAAATAAGCAAGCTGACATTCAGTACAACCTATATATTTTATATTTTGAATACATACCAATGTCATTTACGTCTTTTAGTGTGTCAAGAGATTTAAAGCACTGTTTTAAAAGAGTGTGTATGTGTGTACGTGCTCTAGTAGCCTATGTAAGAACGAGCCTATGATTGAATCTGGAAATAAAGCAAAATAACAATTAGAATTAGTCCTCAGATGCCATGCCCATAATTTATAGCAAAACAATCTAGCATGAATTTGACCTCAAACATATTCATTAGAATCAGTAATTACTCCACCACCTGTGTAACATCATTAACCAACGGGGTTGAACGACAGATTTGCGACAATATGGTTTCGGGAAACCGTCGTCAATAGTTGATTTCTTCAATGACGCATCGTACTAGTTAAAGGATCCGTTCTTCGTGTTTTTTTGAAGCTTTGATTGTGTTTACAGTGTGCAATATAACACGTGTTCATGTTTCGCGTGTAAAAAAACACAGTATTTTTCACACAATTTACTTCTTACTACTTATCTGTACACCGCTGTTTTCACTGTCCTAAAAACGGCTGATGAGTTCCTTGTTCTATGAAGTCCCTCCTTCAGAAATACGTAACGAGTTCTGATTGTGCCAGCGGTTCCTGTGTTGTGATTCGACAGCAGCTTAGCGCAAGTTGTACGGAAAGGTCACGCCTCTTAACGGGAGATGTATGCGCTTAATGATCTCTACAGCGTCCCTGGGAAAGCCAAACAAAGGTGATTTGACTCCGGGATGAAAATAACAGCGTCTCGACGACATGGCGACAAACACAGTCAAACGCAACACTTCCTTTTCTCCACGCGACACGTCCTCTTCTCCACGTGGGACAGCAACAAGACCACGCCCCCTTTTTCGCGTATTCTTGTGGGCGGAGGTTAGTCTGTTCTACTGACTGACGTCATTTATGAAGGAAGCACCAGGATGTAGTCCAAGCCGGCCGTTCGCTGTAGGCTTTGAAAGGGAACTTCTGTTAAATAAAATATCTCGCTTGGCATTGAACTTTGAGCTTTATAATTTTACAGGTATTATTTATGCTCTAACAGCAACATTACACACTAACTAAAGTTTGAACAGTGGGATCACGAAGAACGGGACCTTTAAACAGAGAGTAAGGTCGTTGTACGGGAAAAACACCCCAGTTTGTTATTGCCCTGAACCGTGTCCAAATCTTACCAATGGATAATGTAAAATTTTGACTGAAATATTTTTCGTTAATTTGAAATATTGTGTAAAATTTTCATTTTAATCAAGTGGAATAAAATGTTTTTATCAGTTGGAGGAGAAAAAAAAATGTAATACTGGTTGCACCACTGATTGCCATGCGTTTATGGTAATATTTTGTCAGGGTTAATCATCCAGAAAAGCATGGCTGAACCTCTTAGAGGAGTTTAATTTGATCAAGTTTACAAACCAGGCAAATTGTGATGTGATTGGCATAATGTTTGCATGCTAACTCCATCAGTAAGAATGCATTAACGTGCATCGTGTGGGCTGGCCGTCAGAGATAGCCTTGTTCTTTGGGCCTTTTGTTTTGCAGTCCCTCTCTAACATGCTCTGTCAGCACACGCACTGGACTTTCCTCTAATTAAAACATGACTGTTAGAGGAATGCTAGTGCTTGTTTACTCTCATTGAAATAAGCAGCTCTGCCTCCCAGCGGAGTGTGCAATTAGCCGACGCTGGGCCAATTAGGAACTCAAGCTAATGCTTGTGGCATTCAGCACAGCGAGTGGCCATTCGATTAGAGTTAACAAACAGACAGAGACGGTACTTTAGCACGAGTCCTATTTGTGTCACCTTTCAAAGTGTGTTTAGAGGCATGCTAACACCAAGGGGTCAAAGTTCGCCAGGTTAGCACAGGACATTTTGCCCCTGCTGGTAAAAGTCATAACTACACCAGAATATTTTTCTATTGACGACAGTTCAGAATAGCCAAATTCTGACTGAACAGATTTTTATGGAAATCCTAATGGTCAGCTCTCTCTTTCTGTATTATAAACATCACTGACTAATACCGATGTGTGTCAAGTTCAAACAGCTCACAGGAAATGCATATGAGTAGGGAATCCGATGAAGTAATACAGTGAAATAAAATGAAATATAAAATAAAACAGTTGTGGCTGTGATTTTTGCATTCGAAACAACACAAGGAATCAAAGCACTATATCAAAGCATACATGAGCTACTTATGCTTTTACGGCTCAAATGTGGAAACAGGGAAAAATGTGTTTGTTTTGATTGTAAGATGATGTGCATGCTATATCAGACAGAGTTCATAATACTGGCAGTGCTTTATCAATTCTGCACAAAGTGTGGCTGTTGCTTTCATGATAACAGCAACATTTTCAAGGATTGAGCTTGAAAAACTAATAAAGAGAACTTGTCACTGAGAGAGATCAGCACTGTGTTTTATGCTAATAGTAAAATGATGTGGACAGACACAACAGTAATGTATACAAGAGTAGAAAGCACAACTGAAAACAAGCAAAGATGTATGATGAACATTTAAAGAACCCCAAATTTGGCCATTTTTAAATTTATTTATAGGGTTGTCAGTTTAATACAAATGTTAATCAAATAATTAAATGATATACTAATTAATTAAATACAATTAACTTCATAGCTTTTATGCAATTCATTGTTTACTAACAATAATAATAACATTATTATTATTATTATTATTATTATTATTATTATTATTATTATGATCATCATCATCATCATCATCATCATCATTATTATTATTATTATTATTATTATTATTATTATTATTATGATCATCATCATCATCATTATTATTATTATTATTATTATTATTATTATTGATAATGATGATGATGATCATGATCATCAATAATTATAATACTGAAATTACATGATGTATTCATTGTGATTAATACTACTACTACTACTACTACTAACAATATAATGATGATGATGATGATGATGATGATGATGATGATGATGATGATGATGATGGTAATACTAATAATAATAATAATAATAATAATAATAATTATTATTATAATTATTATTATTATTATTATTATTATTATGCAAATGAACATGGTTAATAATATATACAATATCAAAAACAATAATAATTATAATAGTGTTATTATTATTGTTATTATACCGATTATTCCCAAATATTATTATTAGTCTTATTAACAAATTTAACATTAATAATAAATACAACTATTTAGATATAATAATAATAATAATAATAATAATAATAATAATAATAATAATAATAATAATAATAATAATAATAATTATTATTATTATTATTATTATTATTATTATTATTATTATTATTATTATTGAGATACTTTTATTTATTATTATTATTATTATTATTATTATTATTATTATTATTATTATTATTATTTTATTGAAATTATAATATTTTTACAGCAACATTATAATTACTTGCTTTTCTTAACCTATCACAAAAAGTGTCTTAGATATACTGTATAACTTAATTGTGTTATTAAAAAAAGCTGTTATTGGCTTTACAGTCATGATGCATTTTCAGATAGTGATTTCAGATAGTGAAGTTGTGAAGCCTGTGGAAAGGCAATGATACCAACATAGCACATTGTCTGTTTGTTCAGAGGTCAAGGGTAACTTTCTATCTTTGCGATGGTTAAAGAGTCTGCCTCCCCTCACACAAACCTCCCTCCGCCTGAGAACCGAGAGCTGAGGTTAACACCATTACAAGGTGAAGAAAAAATGTAGGGAGCACTGGTTACTTGTCAGAGAACTATAATGGATAGCAGAAGTAATACACTGTGATACTGCCAATACCGAATGCTTCTTGCCAACAGAGAAATATTAATTTAGTTTCTCACAGTTTTCATTTGAAGCACGATATGTCATTCTTCAGAATATAATTCACAACATAAAGTTAATACCGTTTGGTGCTTTATTAAATTGATCTATATTGTGGATGGACACTTTCCGTGAGTCTTGACCAATGCTATCTCACGACCAATTTGTACGTATTTTACGAGATATTTGTACGTTTTGTCTAAACCCCAGTGATGGGTAGGCTTAGGGGCGGGGTTAGAGGGAGGTCATTCTTACAAATCCATACGAATTTGACAACTCGTCAAATACATACACTTTAGCAAAAATCATACAAATTCATATGAGGTTGCAAGGGTGTTTTGCCTACAATTGTTCAGGCTGCAGGGTTGCCGAATGACTAAAGAAATGTTATCAGCAAGATTGTAGAAAACTGTACATGTCTCAAACCAAAAACCACTAGGCCAGTGTTATATATTTTGTTCAGATGAGAACTTACAATATCCCAATGTAAATCGTGAGAAAATTGCTATTTTACCCAAGGAACCGTGACGTGTGACGCCTGTCAATTGCGTCAATCAGCGTTACCCTCGGTTTTATTTTGCAGAAACGCTTTACTCTCATACCCCTTTTCCACCAAGGCAGTGCTGGTGCTGGTTTGGAGCCAGAGCCTAGTTTCAAATCGGTTCTTTGCCTTTCCACACCCAAAGCAATTTTCTCACGATTTACAAATAGTTGGAAACATTTGGGATATTGTAAGTACTCAACTGAACAAAATATATACACTCACCTAAAGGATTATTAGGAACTCAATACTAATACTGTGTTTGACCCCCTTTCGCCTTCAGAACTGCCTTAATTCTACGTGGCATTGATTCAACAAGGTGCTGAAAGCATTCTTTAGAAATGTTGGCCCATATTGATAGGATAGCATCTTGCAGTTGATGGAGATTTGTGGGATGCACAGCGAAGCTCCCGTTCCACCACATCCCAAAGATGCTCTATTGGGTTGAGATCTGGTGACTGTGGGGGCCATTTTAGTTCAGTGAACTCATTGTCATGTTCAAGAAACCAATTTGAAATGATTCGAGCTTTGTGACATGGTGCATTATCCTGCTGGAAGTAGCCATCAGAGGATGGGTACATGGTGGTCATAAAAGGATGGACATGGTCAGAAACAATGCTCAGGTAGGCCGTGGCATTTAAACGATGCCCAATTGGCACTAAGGGGTCTAAAGTGTGCCAAGAAAACATCCCCCACACCATTACACCACCACCACCAGCCTGCACAGTGGTAACAAGGCATGATTGATCCATGTTCTCATTCTGTTTACAGAAATCGAGACTCATCAGACCAGGCAACATTTTTCCAGTCTTCAACTGTCCAATTTTGGTGAGCTTGTGCAAATTGTAGCATCTTTTTCCTATTTGTAGTGGAGATGAGTGGTACCCGGTGGGGTCTTCTGCTGTTGTAGCACATCCGCCTCAAGGTTGTGCGTGTTGTGGCTTCACAAATGCTTTGCTGCACACCTCGGTTGTAACGAGTGGTTAGTTCAGTCAAAGTTGCTCAGCTTGAATCAGTCGGCCCATTCTCCTCTGACCTCTAGCATCAACAAGGCATTTTCGCCCACAGGACTGCCGCATACTGCATGTTTTTCCCTTTTCACACCATTCTTTGTAAACCCTAGAAGTGGTTGTGCGTGAAAATCCCAGTAACTGAGCAGATTGTGAAATACTCAGACCGGCCCGTCTGGCACCAACAACCATGCCACGCTCAAAATTGCTTAAATCCCCTTCTTTCCCATTCTGACATTCAGTTTGGAGTTCAGGAGATTGTCTTGACCAGGACCACACCCCTAAATGCATTGAAGCAACTGCCATGTGATTGGTTGATTAGATAATTGCATTAATGAGAAATTGAACAGGTGTTCCTAATAATCCTTTAGGTGAGTGTAATACTGGCCTAGTGGTTTTGGGACATTTTTCTGAAAATGTTTTACATAGTGCACCTTTAATTATTATCCTTCAAATGTCTCATTTTGTGTTATTGACAATATCCGACCAGTAATAGATGGTTTACTAGTGCAGTAACATTACTCCTTGTTGATAATGGCAGCTGAACTTTTCTTTGCAACTGAAAGACAACTTTAAAAACTTTGATAATATCTGAGAATATTCTATTAAAGAATGGCAGATACATCATAAGGTCTGACTTTAGTTAGATTTCCCAAAGTGCTCACGAAGATGCATGGCTCCAAGAACGGTATGAAACTCAAAATTGCTAAAAGACTTTTTTGTTAAATGATTAAACTGCTCTAAAAGTGCCTCTCTATGGGATGAGAACTTTTCCCTAAATGCCAACGCTGTAAGAAAGAGTATGTTATATCGTCTCCATATTGCACAAAATACATGTTAATATAAAAAAGTTGTCATAGCAATAACAATACTTTTTCTTTATCTATTATCTGTGTGCATTATCATTGTTCCATTTGGACTTTTTTACAAATGTCAAATTGAATACATATATAAAACAAAGATTAAACTAAAACTAAATGTCAGTTTATTTACATGCCTTTGTGCCCTAGAAATGTCTTAGTTCACGTAATTGTGCGGTTGACACAGGAGAAGAATCGTGGCTAAGACTGTGTCGTTGTGTGTGTGCATGCAATGGAGGAGAGCATCCATTTCATTTATCAAACCAGCCTGGGCTTGAGCTGATGAATTGAGCATCACATCCAGCTGGACACTTTCATTTCACAAAGAACAGCTCTTTTGCCAGCCAATGTGACAGACAAGCCAGAGTACGGCTCGACTGAGCTCACAGCGGGTGGATCACAGGCCACATATGGCATAAACCAGCATGTAAGTCATCAACGTGCCGTTGAGACCATTTAGTATTAATTGAAAAATTGGGATTTAATGTTAATTGACTGGCTCTGGAAAATATAGGACTATAAAAGAGCACTGCGGCTCAGAACTGTGTGTGTGATGACAGAAAACTGGGAAAGTCAGGCCTGCCACGACATAATAGAGCAAAACAGTGACCGCACACTTTTCAGAGACCTTGGTTCTGGAAGTATTTTTCCCATTCATTTTCTCCGATGAATGTGTGTGTGTGTTTTTTATTTTTCAGGATTCATAGAGAATGGAGTCCTTCAGTTGGATACCATTATGGGCCACAGTATTATTCAATGTGTTGACGTAATTGACGTGTGTTGAAGACAGGGCGGGACATATCAAACAGCTCCTCCCCTTTTTTTAAATAACCAATAGCGTTTAGCTTATATCGCAGCTCGGCCAGAGCCGTTGAGCTCAGCAGAGCCGCAGTTTTTACGTTTTACAATATAGCATTCTGTGCATTCTGATACATTTTGTGGTCTGCGCCGACTCACACATATGATGTGTATCTGGACTGGAGCAGACTGTGTGTGTGCGGCGGCGGTTCACTTTCCTCGGTCTGCGTTCATCCGCACACTCTCGGCGTGACATAATTTTCCTTGTCAAGAGGGTCTGCAAACATCCGTGCACAGACCAGTTTTTGTGTCCATGTGGACGGTCCACGTACAACAGCACTTGTGTGACTGACTTGAGAGCTTGAAATCAAAGTCCACCAGATCTTTCTGTGCTCATGGTAAAAGGAGTAGCCTAAACTTTGAAAGATTTGCACACTCAACTGCGCGCGAGACGGAGCGGAACGCAGAAAATGAAGTATACCAGGCCTTATGGCTTCTACAGAAGCTTATCAATATCGCTTAAAGGATACGTTCACTTAAAAATGAAAATGTCCTGATATTTTACTCACCCCCATCTCATCCAAGTCTCATTCTTCAGTCGAAAAGAAATTACGTTTTTTGAGGAAAAAATTCCAGGATTTTTCTCCACATATAGTAAGGGGAGGGAGAAAAGGTCAATGCATCAATTCATCGCGATTCGGTTTCTAACGATTCAGAATCGATTCTCAAAAATTCAGAATCGATTCTGTGTTCAATTCAAACTGCCACTTCACCACTGTATGCGCGCGGTCACTGGCCAAACAGAAAAACCCGTTGATAGACAAATGTTCGTATGCTGGTGAATTGACCGTTCGCAAAGACCCGCCCCCTTTAGTTACTGTTGCTATGTCCAACAAGCCATGGGCCTCTCACGCCACATACACACGTTCTCACGTAGAGAAAATACATCGCGGAGCAAAGAGGACACTGACAACACGCCGACAGACAGGACAGAGCAAGTTGCTTTTGATATGAAACAAAGTCTCAACTTTAAAATGTTGTCTTTTTTTAAAGAAATGTAAACCACAAATAGCGTTGTGTGGCTCTTTAATGTGTCGTGATCGCTATAGTGCCTCAGTTAAAGCTGCTCATGAACCGATCATCTCTACCTTGTAGTTCATTGATAAGCATCAAATTAACATGAATGAACACTAAAAGAAATGTTGTTTCAACCGCGGAAAGAAGTCAGTAAACCAAGTTCAAGTCCACCGACGTTAATCTACGAACTCTCCTGACTGCTTTGTCGGACAAACCGGCAGATTCAGCGATGTGATTGGTCAGATCGCCTGTCAATCAAACTTGCGGCGAAGGGTGAATTTGAAGATAAAATGGACACACTACGACCTGCTCCATAAAATTTGAAATCGACTGTGTGGCAACATTTGGGATTTTCTGAAGACACCGAAAAAGGTGTCGTTGATAAAAGCCATACTGTGTGCAAAGTCTGTGGCGCCAAATTCAAATTTTTCGGCAACACGATTAATATGAAGAAACATTTTACGCGGTTACACTCTGGAGAAACAGCAAAGATAAACTATGGTAGGCCTAGATGTTGAATATTTAAGTTCGTATTTAATTTGTCCACTGACGTTTTTTCTTCTGCATTAGCATAATTTTTTATTTTTTTTTCTCTAACCAGAGTACAGTACTTTGGCATAACTCTGTTGCTTTTAAAGGTCCCGTTCTTCGTGATCCCATTGTTCAAACTTTAGTTAGTGTGTAATGTTGCTGTTAGAGCATAAATAATACCTGTAAAATTATAAAGCTCAAAGTTCAATGCCAAGCGAGATATTTTATTTAACAGAAGTTCCCTTTCAAAGCCTACAGCGAACGGCCGGCTTGGACTACATCCTGGTACTTCCTTCATTAATGACATCAGTAGAACAGACTAACCTCCGCCCACAAGAATACGCGAAAAAAGGGGGCGTGGTCTTGTTGCTGTCCCACGTGGAGAAGAGGAAGTGTCGCGTGGAGAAGAGGAAGTGTTGCGTTTGAGTGTGTTTGTCGCCATGTCGTCGAGACGCTGTTATTTTCATCCCGGAGTCAAATCACCTTTGTTTGGCTTTCCCAGGGACGCTGTAGAGATCATTAAGCGCATATATCTCCCGTTAAGAGGCGTGACCTTTCCACGTTCGCTAAGCTGCGGTCAAATCACAACACGGGAACCGCTGGCACAATCAGAACTCGTTACGTATTTCTGAAGGAGGGACTTCATAGAACAAGGAACTCATCAGCCGTTTTTAGGAGAGTGAAAACAGCGGTATACAGATGAGCAAATTGTGTTAAAAATACTGTGTTTTTTTACACGCGAAACATGAACACATGTTATATTGCACACTGTAAACACAATCAAAGCTTCAAAAAGACACGAAGAACGGGACCTTTAAATGTGCTATATAAATACAATTTGACTTGACAGTAGACAGTTTTGTTAAAATGTTCTAAAGAAGCATAGTCACACTTAGTTGTACATTGAGAACTGTTTATTCCTAATGATTGTTCTTTGCAATTGTATGGCTTACCATGTTTCATTCAGAGCTTGTTAATCCTGAATATAACTTTGTTAATAAACTAAAAATATTGAAACAAATCTTCAAAATAATTTTTAGTATGGCAATACTGTCAAACAGATATTCTAACTATAAACAAAAAGCATAGTAACTCCAATGTTGGTTAAAATGTAAAGCTCATGTACTTGCACAGCAGGATAATTAGTAAAAAAATGACAGATCATTTCGCTAGATAAGACCCGATTCCTCATCTGGGATCGTGCAGAAGCCCTTCGAAGCCCTTTGAAACTGCATTGATTTGGACCTTCAACATTTTGGTTGCCATTGAAGTCTATATGGGGAGAAAAATCCTGGTATGTTTCCCTCGAAAAACTGTTTCTTTTCGACTGAAGAAATAAAGACATGAACATCTTGGATGAGATGTTGGTGAGTAAAATATCAGGAAATTTTCATTTTGAAGTAAACAAATCCTATAAAGGGATGGTTCACCCAAAAATGAATGTCATTATTTGCTCACCCTCGAGTTGTTCCAAACCTGTATGAATTTCTTTCTTCTGATGAACAGAAAAGAAGGTGTTTTGAAGAATGTCAGTAACCAAACAGTTGATGGGCACCCGTTGACTTCCATATTTTTTTTCCCCATACTATGGAGGTCAATGGGGATCAACTGTTTGGTTGTTGCAGGTCTGGAACAACTTGAGGGTGAGTAAATGATGACAGCATTTTCATTTTTGAGTGAACTATCCCTTTAATATCAGAGCTCAGGATACATTTACATATTATTTCTTTGGAGAAAATGAATTGTGATTTTTACTTTCAGAACCCTAGTGTTGCACCATATGGAGAAAATTATAATTCTCTTTTTAATTAAGGCTCAAACTAGCCAGCACAAAGAGCTCTGTGTGTGTGTATAAATATTAAAGGTCATTCTATATTTGTGTGCATGTCTTCTCAACCTTGCAAACATATACTTATGAGGATTTGCATGAACGTGCGAGTGTGTTTAAGATTACAGAGCATATGTGTTTTCTTCCTGAATGCTGAAAGGCATCATTAAAATGCTACTGGGTCCCAGGTGTGCTAGCAAGATCTGGATTCTCCTGATGAGCAATCTGTCCAATCAGGCAACATATTGTCAAGGCTGTCCATAATGAGCCGCCAACATGTGTTGTCATGTAAATGAGCACAGGCTACTTCGGCGCGAAACATGTGGCACTGTGCTACTAATTTTCCGTTTTGATCTCTGGCTAATTCGCCTAATTAGGAAGGCAGTTTTAGTGTGGACTGTTCTGTACGGGTGTTTACACTCCCTTCTAATGACAATATATCATGTTTAAATAAATATTACTGCAGAAAATTGAACCCAAGCGCTCACAAACATTTTATGCGTTTTATGATTTTTATACTGTACATACTGTATATTCCCCTAACCCTAAACATACCCATAACAGAAAAACGTTCTGCATTTTTTTTCTTTAAAAAAAACTTAGTATGATTTATAAGCTGTTTCTCGTGGGGACCAAAAAATATCCCCACAAGGTCAAAGATTTCAGATATTGCTATCTTTGTCACTTGCGAATAAAATGTACGAAATTCTGTTTTTCATAAAGACAGTGAAGCTTTTGGTTACACTTTATTTTAAAGGGGTCATATAATGGTACATGCACTTTTACAAGTTGATTGTGCGGAAATGTGTGTTGGCAGTGCCTGTACACAACCGTCCTATAATGATAAAAATCCATCCAGTGTTTTTTTTTTATCTCCTTATATGTTTTCCCCTGTCTCAAATCGAGCCGTCTGACCGTGTGATGTCACACGGTGTACGCCCCTCCCACGATTGTTAATTGACAGCAGCTTTTCAACAGAGACCCGCCCTGAGCGAGCTGACATCGGTCCGCCATTGTTGATACGCTGGAGCAGAATGGCGTCTAAGCGACTGTGGTGTTCTGTTCTTGAATGTAATGACGAACACAGCAGTCATTTTGATGTTCCTAAATCCGAACCGCTGAAGACGCAGTGGCTGAGTTTTGTTTTCGAAGGGAATATTCCCCCCCGATCAACGTCAATGCTTTCATGTTTGCGCCAATCATTTCTCCCCAGACTGCTTTATAAACGAGGGTCAGTATAAAGCAGGTTTTGCTAAGAAGCTGCTCCTGAAAAAAGGATCGCTACCAACTATTCATGTTCCTGCTGCACCTCCAGAAGAAGTGTGTAACGTTTAATTAATCTTTATATTAATCGTTGCAAATCACTTGCACGCTTCACGATGAATGCGGCTAAAGTTACAGGGTAAGTCACATTACGGCATGCTTTCTATGTATGACGTTCTCAATATAATTCATAATCCCACGTTTATAATGAACAACGCGTTATGGTTATTGATTTATTACAAACTGTGTACACTGGTGATAAAGTTAACGTGGTAACAATGAACTAACGTATACATCAGTAAACACATAGCATTCGTATCTCACTACACTAACGCTACCCCGCCAGTATACAAAGATAGATCAAAGTGACATTACGTTAACCAACCATTCAGAAACGTCCTGTTCGAACTTCGTTGGGTTCGTCATCTTGTTCCGGTCCGACTCCGGTTCAAATTGATACGGTTGCTCAGATGTGTCCTCAGAGACTCGCTATTCTTTCTCCAAAATATACCCTCAACTGTTGTCCAGGCAATACTCCACGTGTGTTGTGTCAAAAACGCCTCACAGAACAGAGGGGCGGGCTAAGTAAAGCTCATTATCATTTAAGGGCACATGCACTGAAATGGCTTTTTTGACCAGGTAAAATGAGTGTTCTTACAATACAAATGAGAATTTTTAATTAAAGTGTATTACAAACTTTTCATTTAGACACTAAAGAATCATATTAACTTGACAAAAATGGCATTATATGACCCCTTTAAAGGTCCCGTTCTTCGTGATCCCACTGTTCAAACTTTAGTTAGTGTGTAATGTTGCTGTTAGAGCATAAATAATACCTGTAAAATTATAAAGCTCAAAGTTCAATGCCAAGCGAGATATTTTATTTAACAGAAGTTCCCTTTCAAACCCTACAGCGAACGGCCGATTAGGACTACATCCTGGTACTTCCTTCTTTAATAACGTCACTCGAACACTGAGCGCATGCATCTCTGGTACCCGGCAACGTGTTTTTAGGACAGTGAAAACAGCGGTATACAGATAAGTAAATTGTGTGAAAAATGCTGCGTTTTTTTACACGCGAAACATGAACACATGTTATATTGCACACTGTAAACACAATCAAAGCTAAAAAAAAACAGGAAAAATGGGACCTTTAAAGTGTTCTTGTTTCAGTGTGTTTGTACATTGAAGTACTGAGTAATAATAATTAACTACATGTGCTTACTATAGGGTTAGGGTTATGGTGTGGTTAAAGTTAGTTTCATGTAGTTATGCAGTAGTAATGTAACAATAAAACTGTAAAATAAAGTGTTTCCAAGCCTTTTTAAGACCATTAGCATTTTGAATTGGCATTATTTTCATGATAACTAAGTGCATTTTCCTTCTGAATTCGAATTACTGTAATGTGTCCAGATACATACTTTTGAGGGGTTTTTTTTATTTTTATTCACGTTAATCTCAGTTGTGATTCTCATTCTGCAATAACATGTTTTTGCTTGTTTGTTTTAAATGTAATAAATAGATGGATTCTTCAATTAAAAACAGGATCAATTTAAACTAGTACAAATACTAAAATGTGTAAATATTTCATAATTTTCGAATAAAAGATATATAAAATATATTTACATGTGTTTTATTTGTGCTCAGTTGTCCTACAAAAAAAATTACAATGCAAAACATATTATTGTTACGAAAAAAACCCATACTTTTATCATATATGTAATTACTATGTAATATATGTAATTACTTTTGGAGCAAAATATCCCAAAAGACAAAGTGAAAAATGTACTTTATACAAAATTGCATTTAGTAATAGTCATGTAATTTGATGTTAAAGCATCAAATATATTTAATTCATCTCAAAAGAAAATGCATTTTACTTTGAAATACCGTGAAATAATATCACCCAAATCTTATACTATGCCTTTCATTCCATCAATTAAATTTCATCAACAAACCTCAATAACCGCTACACATCTCCCAATGACATCTAGAGCCCAAATATTGTTTTCCTTCCCTCAGCCACCTTCACAGCCATTCTAACAGCTGGAAACGTCAGTCACAGCACATACACAAAGGACATAATAATGACTATCATCATCACCATTATCATTATTATCTTTGTCATATGCAGAATGCATTGCCTACGTGTTGGACTGTAACCAAAACTATTACAATTTGACCAGTGAACAGGCTACAATAATGTACTATGACATTTACATTTTCAGAAGAAAATGTATGTGGTGCTTGCCTGTGCCTGTGCAAAACTTCGCGGTCAAAAGAGCCCACCAAAAGAATATATAGGTCCCTCCTTCAATTTGAGTCTAGGGGATTTTTGGGACATTTTGTCATCCAGCAGCAGAAAATAATAAGTCTGAAGTTGCGAGTTTAAATTATACATTGTTTCAGAACTTCTCAATTATATTTTGTTTATCTTGTTTTCTCTTCTTGCCTTCTTCTGCATGAACCTGCATTAAAGAGTCCTTAAGGCTTGATCCAATTCACAGATGGTGTGTGAGAGATGTTATTAACCGCACACTCTCCTCTCTATCCTAAAAGCCCAGCAGTTCTTCATTTTCTAACACTCTCCTTCTGTTAAGATCAACAGAAGCAGTAATCAAAATAGATAGATAGATAGATAGATAGATAGATAGATGATAGATAGATAGATAGATAGATAGATAGATAGATAGATAGATAGATAGATAGATAGATAGATAGATAGATAGATAGATAGATAGATAGATAGATAGATAGATAGATAGATAGATAGATAGATGACCTTCAGACAGACAAACAGACAGATAGATAGATAGATAGATAGATAGATAGATAGATAGATAGATAGATAGATAGATAGATAGATAGATAGATAGATAGATAGATAGATAGATAGATAGATAGATGACCTTCAGACAGACAAACAGACAGATAGATAGATAGATAGATAGATAGATAGATAGATAGATAGATAGATAGATAGATAGATAGATAGATAGATAGATAGATAGATAGATAGATAGATAGATAGATAGATAGATAGATAGATAGATAGATAGATAGATAGATAGATGATAGATAGATAGATGACCTTCAGACAGACAAACAGACAGATAGATAGATAGATAGATAGATAGATAGATAGATAGATAGATAGATAGATAGATAGATAGATAGATAGATAGATAGATAGATAGATAGATAGATAGATAGATAGATAGATAGATAGATAGATAGATGACAGCCAGACAGACATATACATGTATATATATATATAGATAGACGACCGACAGACAGATGAAGAGATGGATATAGTTCAAGTCATATGTGTAACTGAATCCATATGGATGGTGGTTCAATTTCATTGACAGACTTAACCGGTTTGGCTGATATCAGCATATTACTAGTTATTAGTTTAACCACAAATTTGCATATACAGTATGTACTGTAACACATAAAACAATTACCCAGAACATTTTGTACCAGGAACTTTTTTCCCCCAGACCTGCTGCTGTCTGCGTTTCCACTGCGGTCTGAAGTACCGAGAAGATTAGGCAAATTAGTCCGGTGATGTAGGACTGCGCGCGGCGCGGCTGCTCCTCCCAGTCACCGATGGACAGGAATCATTTTAGCGCGATACATGTCTGCAACAATAACAATTATGGAGGAGATGCAAGCAGCGCTGCTTTTGCTGGTTATGTATTGGTTTACTAAAGAGGTCATTAACAAAACGGCGGAAAAGAGACGAGCACTGATACTAAAGCGTATTCTGAAAGCTCGTAAAGCTAGATTTAAAATAAGACAAAGTATGTTATCATCAGCTATTACGGACATTGACAGTGAGATGGCTGAGACGAGCGCACGCCATCAGACAGAAAGAGCAAGGCTTATATTTGCTGAACGCAGAACGATCCTCGCAAAAGACTTTTAAAAATGCCGGTTGAAATAAAATGCTGCGTGAGCTCAACCAATCAGCATGTTCAGCGCCCAAGTCCCACCCCCGAAAGTTCCTGAACTTTGAAAAAGTACCACCTCGGGAGCAGGGCCGTTCGGAGGGGGAAATATTTACCCAGAACTTCATTTAGACCCTGGTTCCTGCGGTCGAAACACACAGAGTACAACCCAAAGTTCCTAGTTCCTGGGGAAAGTTCCTGCGGTGGAAACGCGGCTATACATTATAATTATATTATTACATATTCAGGTCTGTAGCGACCCATATCTATATCTAATACGGATGGATCTCTACCTGTTGCGATAATATAAAACTCCTGATATTAGAGTAACAATTACAGAAGAATAAAATAAAGCATATTTCGTTACCCTTTGGAGCTTGGAAGGGTTCAGTTTGAGCAGATGTTTTATACCATCATCACTGTCCTCGTCAAAGCTCATTTCCCAGCACATTCAGCATCTGCCTCATATTGGCCATCTCAAACATATTGTCAAAATTATAATTTTCAACATCATCAAAATCAATAGTTTGATTACTGACAGCTTCTTCACCAGATCCACCATCAAGTGACAGTGACATTTGATTGCGTTCAGTATTGCTCTGCAGTAAACCACTGAGTCATTTTAAGTTTGGCTGATGATACTTCCTATTCTTTTGTTTTCTGCCTTCGGTAACAGTGAAACATCACTTCATCATTGTGTATCAGATAAAGGTGAATTGCACTTATTCAGTCATCAACAATTCAATTATAGACCCTTTTCACAGACTGTGATGACGCGTTTTTAACGGTCATCAATATCGTAAATCCTGCAAAGTTTTTGTGTATTTTCATTTTTTTTTTTTATGTATGCACTAATACTTTGTATTTTATTACTTTTGCATCAAATTACAAAAAACAAGTTACTGCTTTCAAATACAGCATCTATGCGAGCGATGGTAAAAATTAACAGTAAAGATTAAGTAAAAATTATATATACAGTGAGGAAAATAAGTATTTTAACACTCTGCTATTTTGCAAGTTCTCCCACTTGGAAATCATGGAGGGTCTGAAATTGTCATCGTAGGTGCATGTCCACTGTGAGAGACATAATCTAAAAAAAAAAATCCAGAAATCACAATAAATTATTTTTTAACTATTTATTTGTATGATACAGCTACAAATAAGTATTTGAACACCTGTCTATCAGCTAGAATTCTGACCCTCAAAGGTCTGTTAGTCTGCCTTTAAAATGTCCACCTCCACTCCATTTATTATCCTAAATTAGATGCACCTGTTTGAGGTTGTTAGCTGCATAAAGACACCTGTCCACCCCATACAATCAGTAAGAATCCAACTACTAACATGGCCAAGACCAAAGAGCTGTCCAAAGACACTAGAGACAAAAGTGTACACCTCCACAAGGCTGGAAAGGGCTACGGGGAAATTGCCAAGCAGCCTGGTGAAAAAAGGTCCACTGTTGGAGCAATCATTAGAAAATGGAAGAAGCTAAACATGACTGTCAATCTCCCTCGGACTGGGGCTCCATGCAAGATCTCACCTCGTGGGGTCTTAATGATCCTAAGAAAGGTGGGAAATCAGCCCAGAACTACACAGGAGGAGCTAGTCAATGACCTTAAAAGAGCTGGGACCACCGTTTCCAAGGATACTGTTGGTAATACACTAAGACGTCATGGTTTGAAATCATGCATGGCACGGAAGGTTCCCCTGCTTAAACCAGCACATGTCAAGGCCCGTCTTAAGTTTGCCAATGACCATTTGGATGATCCAGAGGAGTCATGGGAGAAAGTCATGTGGTCAGATGAGACCAAAATAGAACTTTTTGGTCATAATTCCCCTAAACGTGTTTGGAGGAAGAAAAATGATGAGTACCATCCCAAGAACACCATCCCTACTGTGAAGCATGGGGGTGGTAGCATCATGCTTTGGGGGTGTTTTTCTGCAGATGGGACAGGGCGACTGCACTGTATTAAGGAGAGGATGACCGGGGCCATGTATTGCAAGATTTTGGGGAACAACCTCCTTCCCTCAGTTAGAGCATTGAAGATGGGTCGAGGCTGGGTCTTCCAACATGACAATGACCGAAGCACACAGCCAGGATAACCAAGGAGTGGCTCTGTAAGAAGCATATCAAGGTTCTGGCGTGGCCTAGCCAGTCTCCAGACCTAAACCCAATAGAGAATCTTTGGAGGGAGCTCAAACTCGGTGTTTCTCAGCGACAGGCCAGAAACCTGACTGATCTAGAGAAGATCTGTGTGGAGGAGTGGGCCAAAATCCCTCCTGCAGTGCAAACCTGCTGAAAAACTACAGGAAACGTTTGACCTCTGTAATTGCAAACAAAGGCTACTGTACCAAATATGAACATTGATTTTCTCAGGTGTTCAAATACTTATTTGCAGCTGTATCATACAAATAAATAGTTAAAAAATCATACATTGTGATTTCTGGATTTTTTTTTTAGATTATGTCTCTCACAGTGGACATGCACCTACGATGACAATTTCAGACCCCTCCATGATTTCTAAGTGGGAGAACTTGCAAAATGTTTTTTTTTTTTTTCTGATATATTGTTTATAATGAATTGATTGAGGAATATTAAGAAGGTTGATATCTAACTTTAAAAAATGATTGAGGAGGAGGATAGTGAATGACGTCTCGGGTCACTAAAGACCCGAGTTATGCGTTTAATGGTTAAACAAACCAGTGCAAGAACTGCATTTTCAAACATTTCTCAACACAGTAGAATGATACAGTTGATCTTGCTCTCTGCACAGCTATAGACGCCATTATAAGTACACCACTTTGGTGACATTTTCAAAAGCATATGATAGCCTGTAAATGCCAACTTTCACACAAACTGATAGCCATCAGGGACATCATTTTATGGCAACGCTTAAGTATGTCTCACACACTGAGATGTGATGTTTTTATGCAGTTATGATGAAGATACTTTTATGTACCTACTTTACTGACACATAAAAGACCATTCAAAGAGCTCCTGGTTGTTCCTATGCCTTCAGAGATGCTGAAGTTAATATTTACAGTCTTTTTTCCACATGGTGAAGATGCAAAGTTCAGACTAGGGTGAGCGGTAATCATACATCAAATCATGTATGTTTAATTGTATATTACCATAAATGTCCAGTATTTCAACCTAAAACTGTTGTATAGATTAATTATCTAAGTGGTCATGACACCTTTGGATAATCCAGTGAATGAAACACACTTCATTTTATACTTGGACCTTGGACACAAACCAAAAGATAATTCACAACAAATAATCTCACATTATGCAACACTTTAATTTAAAGACTGCATTTATACTGTGCTATAAAAAAAATGTATACCATTACACGGAACATACAATCATATTCAGCCCTCAGTCAGGTTGTTATAGTTCTGTGAAACATTAATTTGTTCATGTGTGTGATATTACATTGACGTAATGTACTGCCCATTCCCTGCAGGTATGCAATTCTCATCCATCCAAGTGCTGGATATCTCAGAGAGATAAAATAAGAAATGAATTCAAATAGTAAGAGGGTGTCCAATATCTCATTGCCCAACCCTAAGACTTACCAGCGGCCAGCTATATATAGGTAGTAAACCACTCTGGTAGACCTCTGTATTAAAGAGACTGAATGAGTATTCAACTGAATGCAAAAATATTTGAAAGAGCATTTTTCTCACTCTTATTTTAGGAACTTTAAAGAGAGTGAGACAGTAAATAAGTGCATTTTTCAAAATTTCTGTGCACTGCAAAAAAAATTATAAATCTGCATTTCTGTCTTGTTTTAAACAAATTATGAAAATAACTGTCAAATAATAGTAATAATAATAATAATTATTATTATTATTATTGTTATTTGTAAGCATGTATTTTATATGGTGGCACAGTAGTGCACAACACAACGAAATTTAAAAAGCAAACATAACTTTACAAACACAGCAAAATCAAGCCACAACACAACGGAATTAAGCCACAACACAACGAAATCAAGCCACAACACAACACAATTAAGCCAGAGCACAACAAAAAAGACACAACACAACGAAATGAAGCCACAACGAAATCAAGCCACAGCACAACGAAATTAAGCCACAACACAAAGATCAAGCCACAACACAACGCAATTAAGCCACAACACAACGAAATCAAGCCACAGCACAACGGAATTAAGCCACAACACAAAGATCAAGCCACAGCACAACGCAATTAAGCCACAACACAAAGATCAAGCCACAACACAACGCAATTAAGCCACAGCACAACGAAATCAAGCCACAGCACAACAGAATTAAGCCACAACACAAAGATCAAGCCACAACACAACGCAATTAAGCCACAACACAATGAAATCAAGCCACAGCACAACGGAATTAAGCCACAACACAAAGATCAAGCCACAACACAACGCAATTAAGCCACAACACAATGAAATCAAGCCACAGCACAACAGAATTAAGCCACAGCACAACGAAAAAGACACAACGCAATCAAGCCACAACACAATGAAATTTAAAAAGCAAACTTAACTTCACAAACACAACAAAATCAAGCCACAACACAACGAAATCAAGCCACAGCACAACGGAATTAAGCCACAACACAAAGATCAAGCCACGACACAACGAAATCAAGCCACAGCACAACGGAATTAAGCCACAACACAAAGATCAAGCCACGACACAACGAAATCAAGCCACAACACAACGCAATTAAGCCACAACACAAAGATCAAGCCACAACACAACGCAATTAAGCCACAACCCAACAAAATCAAGCCACAACACAACGCAATTAAGCCACAGCACAACGAAAAAGACACAACACAACGGAAATGCTCCCGACCACTAGGGGGCTCTCGGAGCGTGGTAAAGTTAGTCCACTGTTCTAAATTCTGCAATCTTACAAAGATATCAATGTAACCATTGTATATCGACATGAAATATTAATTCAATATATCTGGAGATCTTGCGTTCAAACGGTGGACGCGACGCGAGCTCGACATGTTTTTAAAAAACCGCGCAAGTTTGCAGGCACACTGGCACAGCGCATGTTCTCGCGACTCCGGCAACCAAGCCGCTAAAACGCAATCACGCACAAATGAGCTCCTGTACTACTTATTGTGAAATGTATTTCTTTATATTTGCTATCAGTATTCTCCACACTGCAAAATCCGTATGTTTATTGAACTAGGTGTGGACCTATGTAAAATACGGGACAATTCGCGTCCCATATTGGTTTGATATGGAACGCGTCATATTGCTTGTAAATACGGGACGATTCCATATTTTACGGGACGGGTGGCAACCCTAACTTCAAGTGATCGTGGCTGTGAGAGTGAGGAAGGAGACCACCCTTACCCTACTTAGCAGTCCCATGTTCTTATATGTCGGAGTGAAAGATAATTCATATAGAATGAAGTGCTTACTCTGCCGCCCGAAAGGTTGTGAAATAATGGCCTTCAAAAATTCACAGTCGAATTTGAAGAAACATATCAAGGTAAGTTACAAATATCATCACGAATCACACCAGCTTGAGCTATCAGTAAGCCCTTTTGCTAACTAGCGACATGCTGCGGTGTTCACTTAACGTTCACTATCTGGCTATCATAAAGGCTGTCACGCAGCGCGCTGAATGGTGTTTTTCACCCATCATCACTATTATCAACTTTCTCTTATTTTATGACATAGCCTACTGTTACCAAAATTAATCGTAGAGCATGTCTCCTTTGTTGCTGCTTAATCACACGCCGTTTTTATAGTGTAGTAATGTTTTATAGGTTAATGGTTGTATAGATTGACACTGACTAATGCAGGAGTTTTCCTGCATTTAAATGTTTTTGGCGGCCGCCAAAGCCATATTTGTTTGGTGAGTAATGCCGCGTTCCAGGCAACCCGTAACCCGTGTTTTTCCAACCTTCTACCCGTGAAAGTGGACTGGAACGGCAGTCAAACCCGTGACTTCCCACCCGTGAACTCGTACTAGATCGATGTACTCCCAGTTACGAGATCTGATGTCACATAGCCCGCGAAGCAACAATGGCAGCCCTTATGGACGCGGTGTTTATGAAAGTCGTACATTAAAAAACAAATATAAGGTATTGCTCTAATGTTATTTATCCGCAAATGCTATGCATTATCAGCAGCTCTTCTAGTGTTAGCTAGTTTTCAGGCCATGGAGTGCAAGAATAAATGAATACCAAATACATTTCCAAATATGCAAATAATGTAAAATAAAAGGTATAACAGCTTCTCTTGCCTTATGCACAGTTTTTTCTCCTCCGTTTCCCTCAAATAAGCATGGTGTAAGCACCTTTGGCGATAGAAATTATTGTAAATGAGCATAATCCCCGTAAGGTTCGCCATTCTTTGTTTACATCTAGCTACCGCTCAGGCAGTTTGGTGTGACTTTGCCTGGAATGCTACAAAGTCGTGAGTCGTGGTTTGAAGTCGTAACTTACAGGCTCAAAAACCTGCCTGGAACGCAGCATAATGTAGAATAGAATGACTGCTGCGCTTGTCAGGGCGCATAGAGAGCGCGAGCGCCCCAGCCGCGCATGCGCATTCACCGTCTTAAAACAACACGAGCGCTGTGAAGTAACATATACAAACAATGAACAGCTGTATTTTTATTAACTAAGATTAACAAAGATTAATAAATACAGTAACAAAAGTATTGATCATGGTTAGTTCATGTTAGTTATTAGTCTAATACAGAACATTAGCTAATGTAATGTTAACAAATCAAA
The DNA here is from genome assembly GCA_023566225.1 of Romanogobio albipinnatus. Taxonomy (NCBI): domain Eukaryota; kingdom Metazoa; phylum Chordata; class Actinopteri; order Cypriniformes; family Gobionidae; genus Romanogobio; species Romanogobio albipinnatus. The sequence goes on from CM042241.1 coordinate 8,177,642, forward strand.
CCATATTGTAAAGTGTTACAAACAAATAATTTACTGAGAACAAGAGTGTGCTTACCACATTTGTTTTAGTAAGAGTGGTTAGTAAGATTTAATCTTAATGAACTACAGTATTTTCAGGTTATTTATATGACAATGTGTAGAAACATTACTTAAAATTACCTACCAGCATTGCGATTGTCCTTTAGGTTAATCATTTGAAATAATAAAAACAATAGGATGTTCAAACTTTTGACTACTTTCTTTAATAACTGCATAACACAATACTTGTACTTTTACTTTCAGTACTTGAGTAGTACATTTTAAAATAAACAATACTGCAATACTTAAGTACCAAAAATGTTGAATACTTTAGTACTTCTACTTAAGTGTGTTGCTTAAAGAGCACTTCAACTTCTACTCAAGTCACTTTTTTGATAGAGCACTTGTACTTTTACTCAAGTCTGGGTCTCTAGTACTTTATACATCTCTGGGCATTTTCGTTGTGTTGTGGCTTGATTTTGTTGTGTTGTGAATTTATGTTTGCTTTTTAAATTTCGTTGTGTTGTGCACTATTGGGCCACCGTAATTTTATGGTTAAAACTCTCAATTCAACTTAAAACAAAATAATTATTATTCATTATTATTATTATTATTATTATTATTATTTACAGCTTAGTTATTATCTATAAGTAAATATAGCATCTACTCTAATTTAATTCTGCATTATAAGGTTAAACCTCACCATTCATCACTGCTCAACTGATATTCTTTCAGCCAAAACTTTCACAGCTCCGAGTCAAATAAATGATGAGCTCTCTACTGCGAACATAAAGCAACGATGATAGTTTCTCACAAGGTCTTATTTGATCCAGTAATCCAAGGTGACACACTATCACCCCACCTTCTCAGTAGGAGTTTTATGGACCTTTAAACTGAGAGAAGCTGCAGTGATATTTCTATAGGGTTGGGATGTGACATCTGCCCTCTATCTCACCTAAACAGAGCAACAAAAGTGAGGTCATGTGGCTTCACGGACCACAGAAGACACAGAGATCTTGTGGAGTACAATTGCTTATCGCTCTCTTCCGATCGCTCTTTACCTCTCTCTCTCCCATCGACTATCACAGCTGCCATTTCCAAGCACATGCTTTATTACAGGTCACTGCCGCACAAGCTAGAGTTTAAAGGGACAAAGTAGCCAGTGATTCCCACCCGCACGACAGCAAGCTAATTCACAATAAACCTCACAATAAAACTCTCTGCTCTTTTCAGTTAAGACTAGAGCTTCTCATCTGGTGAGTCACGACCAACCCGATTTCACGGGGAAATAGCTATTTTATGAACTGACTATTTCATATGATTTCCTATGATGTGAATCGTATGAGAACATAAAGCATGAAAGTCAACTCCAAACCCAAACATATCTGTCACTGGGCGTAAGCAGATCGAAACGGATATGTACGGATTATAGGAATTCCTACGAATTAGCCAAAACATTAGATAGTTATCAATTACCAGTGTTGGGGAAAGTAATGCATTACAATTTTGCGTTACTCCCTTAAAAAGTAACTAATTGAGTTACTTTTTAAGAAAAGTAATGCATTACGTAAATTTTGCTTTACTTTTGCGTTACTTTTTCTCACCTGGGCTGGACTTTTTTATATATATATATACACTCACCTAAAGGATTATTAGGAACACCTGTTCAATTTCTCATTAATGCAATTATCTAATCAACCAATCACATGGCAGTTGCTTCAATGCATTTAGGGGTGTGGTCCTGGTCAAGACAATCTCCTGAACTCCAAACTGAATGTCAGAATGGGAAAGAAAGGTGATTTAAGCAATTTTGAGCATGGCAAAGCATTTGTGAAGCCACAACACGCACAACCTTGAGGCGGATGGGCTGCAACAGCAGAAGACCCCACCGGGTACCACTCATCTCCACTACAAATAGGAAAAAGAGGCTACAATTTGCAAGAGCTCACCAAAATTGGACAGTTGAAGACTGGAAAAATGTTGCCTGGTCTGATGAGTCTCGATTTCTGTTGAGACATTCAGATGGTAGAGTCAGAATTTGGCGTAAACAGAATGAGAACATGGATCCATCATGCCTTGTTACCACTGTGTAGGCTGGTGGTGGTGGTGTAATGGTGTGGGGGATGTTTTCTTGGCACACTTTAGGCCCCTTAGTGCCAATTGGGCATCGTTTAAATGCCACAGCCTACCTGAGCATTGTTTCTGACCATGTCCATCCCTTTATGACCACCATGTACCCATCCTCTGATGGCTACTTCCAGCAGGATAATGCACCATGCCACAAAGCTCGAATCATTTCAAATTGGTTTCTTGAACATGACAATGAGTTCACTGTACTAAAATGGCCCCCACAGTCACCAGATCTCAACCCAATAGAGCATCTTTGGGATGTGGTGGAACGGGAGCTTTGTGCCCTGGATGTGCATCCCACAAATCTCCATCAACTGCAAGATGCTATCCTATCAATATGGGCCAACATTTCTAAAGAATGCTTTCAGCACCTTGTTGAATCAATGCCACGTAGAATTAAGGCAGTTCTGAAGGCCAAAGGGGGTCAAACACAGTATTAGTATGGTGTTCTTAATAATCCTTTAGGTGAGTGTATAACAAAACTTTTATATTTTTGTGCAAATGTAAAGACCTCTTCATACCAAAATTGAAATAATAAGGCTCAGGCTGAGGTAAAAATACAAATTCACACATGAACAGTAGAGGGATTTAATTTTTATTTATTTATTCATTTTTTTAATTCATTTTGAGGAGTACTGAATCTGCTTTACACACAACGCCTCTGCACTTACTCATGATTTTACTCAACATGGGGACAGGAGAGTTGTCAGTCAAATAAATTTGAAAAGTAATGCGTTACTTTACTAGTTACTTGAAAAGGTAATCTGATTACCTATTAGTTACTGCTGTCAATTACCATGAGATTGTGTTAGTTGCATTAGAAAAACGACTCACATGTCTGACAAAAATACTTATTACAAATAATAAAACAAACTAATCATATAATCATGCATAGACTCATCAACATTAAAGGGGGGTCTAATGCTATTTCATGCATTCTGACTTATTTACAATGTTAAAAAGTTGGATTCTCATGCTAAACATGGCCAACATTTAAAAAAACTAGTTGGGCGTATGACAGAGTATTTCTGTGCCGAATAAACTCCTTCAGGATTCTAATAGCCTAAGTTTCGGAGAGTTTTTTTTTCAAGTATTGCCCTGTATGACTTCATAAAGGGCACTTCTCCTGGAAGAGCACATGCACACATCAACCAGAGCGAGAGCAAGAGCGCGGCCATCAACAAGCTTAATTCGGGTTACGGGAGCCGTCGGCAGTGCTGTCATTTTGCTTTTAGAACACAACATCAACAATGTCACAAACAAAGTGTGTTTCTGGTTGTGAGGGAAAGATAACCTTGTTCAGCTTTTCAAATAACCCAGTGTTAAGGTGTTTTTGTTTATCCGGAGCGGCAACAGAGTTCTGCAAGTGTTTGTTTGTTCCCGTTCATGAGTCGAAACTGCAGGCAGTGAGTGAAACTGCTAGCCTGGATGCCAGCCGAACTTAGCTGTATAAGTTCGGTCTGGACTTGATCCATTGTGGAGCAACTATGCTCGAACCAGAGCTGTTCGGACCAATCAAATTGCCAGGGTGGGTTTATATGATGATGGACAGATGATCAACAGTATGCTGAAACTGCATTAAATGTCTGTGTTTTGTTTGCAATTGGCGCGTAAAAGTGCATATAATGTCAACAACACGAACGTTTAGTGAATTGAAAGTTATCCAGCGATAATACCATGATGTATTGTGTGTGTGTGTGTGTGTGTGTGTGTCGCTTTAGCTCCGCCCACTGCACACCTGCATGAGCTCGACTGTTTTCAGAAATAATCTTTACAGCGCATCTTTTATAAATATGATAAAACTAAAGACTCTTCGGAGATATGAAGGATGCAATACTACTCTACTATAGGTACTCAAGATTAACATGAGACTGGCTGAAACTGTGTGTGTTATGTACCCTTTTAAAAAAGAAGACTTTGCTTTTTGGCATCAGACCTTATGCATCCAAAACTATACCGTAAAATAGTATCGTGTCCCTAATTCATCTGTCTCTTTGTAGAAGCTTGTCAAATTAAGTAGACACCAACAAAGAAAAGTTGCATGACACCTTCTGAAACTAAGCATATTTTCAGATTGTGGACAAATATGCTCATAATTTCACCATTACTCATTGCAAGTCATTCTAAGTAAGCATGAACTAGATTAAACATATGAGTATGGAGTTGTATTGTCACCAAAAAAAATCAATAAATGTATTTAAAATTGGCATAGACATAATAGACATATCTCAAATACGTGTAAAAATCTAATCCATAGACATGTTTCTTCATAAGAAAATGGTCAACAACTACTAAATCATGGTCCCTGAGGCAAAGCGAGACTCACATGTGACATTTTAGGTTTTTAACTAAAAAAAGGTATAGTGGGGCTGATGTTTTTGAATATTGCCAATTTAACTGCTAGTTGCTAGGCAATGACACATCCCTTCTATCCCATAATTACACAACATATAATTAGCCACAGATCCTTCATGCATGCAAAATCTGGTGAGTTTTCAGTTATTGTTGTAGTTCTCAAAATGTGTAGTAAAAATAATAAGAAGGTCACACTTTAGATTAGGGTCCAATTCTCACTATCAACTAACTATTAACTATGACTTTTGCCTAATTACTGCTTATTAATAGTTAGCAAGGTTGTTACATTTAGGTATTGGGTTAGATTAAGGGATATAGATTATGGTCATGCAGAATAAGGCATTGCTATGTGCTTTATAAGTACTAATAAACAGTCAATATCCTAGTATAATGCATGCTAATACCCAATAGTGTGAGGTGGTGGTCCAGTGGGTTAAACCACTGAACTGATATGCAGAAGGTTGCTGGTTCGATCCCAGCGGTCACCACCAGTGTGTCCATGGAGACTTTACTCCATGTTGCTCCAGGGGGATTGTCCCTGTAATAAGTGCACTGTAAGTCGCTTTGGATAAATGCGTAAATGTAAATGTAGTTCATAGTGAGAATTGGACCCTAAAGTGTTACCAAGAAACCTTCCGAATTCCAAGCTAAAACTGGAGCTGTCTTTATATGCAGTTTGTTGTTTCATTAACATTTATGCATTTGGCAGACGCTTTTATCCCAAGCGACTTACAAAGTCGCTCCCCTATTACAGGGACAATCCTCCTGGAGCAACATGGACACACTGGTGGTGACCGCTGGGATCGAACCAGCAACCTTCTGCATATCAGTTCCATGGTTTAACCCACTGTCCCACCATCTCACATTGCAGTTTCAAATGTTGTTTGTCTTTTTTAAATGATCACATTAGCATGGGAAGTAACGGATCGCAGGTGACGGAGAGGCACAGAGCCAAACTGTTCTGAGAGCAACCTGGTCTCACAGAATTCCGTGAAATGAACACGGGACCCTTAACACAAAATCCGTGGCAGTTTCACGGAATCGCCGAAAATTCCGTGATGGGTCCACGGAAGTGATTCCTATGCAAGTCAATGACAGTAAAAAGCAGACATGATTTTATGAATATTTATAGGCTACTTTTATATTTTGGAGCAACTAACTCCACTCCTACCCTAAACCTACCCACTTCTCAACAATATAAAACACATAACAGGCAAATACAAGTACAGTCACAGGTATTTATTGCAAAAACTGACCAAAAACAGCATAAAAGTATCAACTCATGTTGCATTCCAAGTCTTCTGAAGTCACTCGATGTCTTCATGTAAAGAACAGAGTTGATTTTAATGTTTTAATTGCTAAAATGATGATCCCGCCGCGCCGTGAGCACACTCATTCATATCCCATTCAAATAATACACTTGACTCTTTAGCGTGACGCAATCTGTCACGAGACACACGAGAGCCAATGGCATTTTACAATCAAAGCCGACGTAATGACGCAATTGGTCACGAGACATACGACAGCCAATGCTGTCAAAGCTGACGTAACGTTTTTTCCGGCGGTAAAATTTGAAATGTGTTTAGGATCTTTGGCGGATGGACTCGACGCTGCTGATCGCTTTTGAGGATTTTCTTCACACAAATCAATCGTTTGGCCTCGGAACACTTGGAATATTTGTACTTTTTGAATAAATTGTGCCTGCAGTCGTATCTGCCTGTTATATCCTGTTTTTTTTATAATACACAAATGGTTAGGTTTAGGGAAGGGATTGGGTTACGTGTTCAAAACGTGTCTAAATACTGTAAATAAATAAAAAATGAAAATAATTATAAATAAAATTATGCTGGCTGATTAAATCGAGAATCACACTCCATGTCATAATGGCAAAAAAAAAATCATAGTTTCATGATGAAAACAATGCCCAATGCGTCTGTATACTGTCATTGACTTGCATAGGAATCACTTCCGTGGACCCATCACGGAATTTTCGGCGATTCCGTGAAACTGCCACGGATTTTGAGTTAAGGGTCCCGTGTTCATTTCACGGAATTCTGTGAGATCAGGTTGCTGAGAGGATGGAGAAAGACTGAGAGACAGTGAGGCGACAGAGAAGGATGAAGGAGGGGGGATGATATCTTAGAGGCAAAAGGACAGAAGCCATGCCACAACCACAGAAATAAACCAACCCTTTGTTTTCAGAGGAGAATTTCAAGCGGTGGAAAAAACAAACCCTTAAGCTACAGGGAAAAAAGAGAATTCTTTCGGCTACTCTTAAATTCCCCCCAAAATGGACAATCCCATATATAATAATTAGCTTTACTGGTTTACTCCACAAGTTTAAGAAAGGTCACATTTATGATGTTTGCTTTCAGACATTTGAAGCAGGAATAAGCTACTTTGTAAATCTTCAAATGGACGTTTGGAGGACTCTTTATATTCATTTAAAATTTGAATATGTGACCATTAAAGGGATAGTTCAGCCAAAAATGATCATTTTGTGATGTTTGTGAGCTCAAGTTGTTCCAAACCTGTATGCATTTCTTCATACAGATCTCGGCAGCCATTGACTACCATAGTGGGGGAAAAAATACTATGGTAGTCAATGGCTGCCGAGATCTGCTTGGTTACAAATATTGTTCCAAATATATTCCTTTGTGTTCAGCAGAAGAAAAATATTCAAACAGGTTTGGAAAAAACTTGAACTCACAAACATCACAAAATGATGACAGAATTTTCATTTTATGGTGAACTATACCTTTAAGATTTTTTTTCTTTCTGTGTGGGTGTTTCTCACAAAAAATCTAATCAAATAAAAAATCCATGTCACATGTTATTCTTAAATAAATATATAATAAATAAGTACATAATTAACTTGGAAGCAAGTCAATTTAATTGGGCTTCCTCGATTAATTTAAGAAAAGTTACTAGAAAACCTTAATTAAACCTACTTGTCAAGTAATATAATTACTTCTGACCAAAAATATACTTTATTTATCTTTTGATTTTCTTTTGATTTTGGGATGAAATTTGACCCGGATGTGTTTCCGTGGTATTTTAAGATATTGAAATGTAAAATCTTTTGATTCTTTCATTTGCATTTCTGAAAATAATGTTTAATAATAATTATTAATATGTGTACATTTTTAAATATTAATGTTTGTACTGCTGATCATTGAACTTCCGTGTTACTACAACACATGTCTCTGTATTGTAAGACATGGGCAACAAGTGTCATTTACTGTTATGAGTCTGTGACAAATAAATTATTAATAAGAGGATTATGCTTGGCTGAAATTGCAAACAACATTTCCAGCTCATAAAAATATATTAATGTCTAGACACCATACCAGTGACAAGCTTAATTACTGTGGGACTCATTGGGACTCTCAAATGGAGCTTAATTCAAGTTGACGCTGAGTAATAATTTGACTGCATTCCCGAGTCAATATCCTTTAGAACTTAAATGTCACATCTCAGCCTGGGTCAGATGTTGTGTCATTTATCTCCAGATAGAGCAGTGAGCTGAAGCAGAAATTAGATATAAAGGAACATATCAAAAATATGAAACCTGCTGACCCTGTAATAATTTGTGAAGAGATTCCTTTCATTTATCTTCCACAAATAGCCTCAAGTGAATGAACAATATTCTGGAATTACAGTGATCTTATCATCTCATATTATACAAAGAATATTATCATCCCGAAAGATATCATTTAGGATCTCAGTCTGACCACAATATAAATGCTCCGTAAATGACTCAAACAATGGATTAAAATGTATTAATTCAGGTTATTTACCTATTTAACTATACAGACTGAATAATAAAGATCATATTGTTGTAATAAAAAGTTATAATACAATTAATCATGAGTCAATAGATAATCAATAGATAAAAAAAGTGTGTATATATATATATATATATATATATATATATATATATATATATATATATATATATATATATATATATATATATATATATTCACATTAAAAACACTGCAGTGTATGCTTTTACTTTATACACTGATGACTATTGAGAAACTGGGAAATCTTAATCACCATGATAATATTATCACAATCGATTTTGGTGTGATCTGGACACCCATAAAGCCAAAAGTTATAGCTAGGCATTACAATAACTGCAACACATAAACCAACAGTATGCTACTCTGGATACACGCAGAACGCCGTTTTGCGTCATAACACTCGCGGACATTTGTGTCAGGATAACCTCCACATATCTTCTTGTTCATATAGCCTACACTGCACAACAAAACTTAATTCATGCACCGCCAACGCTGAGTTCACTTCTTACAGTGGGGATGCTGAAATATGCTGAACAGCTATTTGAACAGAGCGTAGGGGTCTGTAGCGCGATGCCAAGCGCGCGGGAAATGCGCGTTCCGACGAGCGCGCTCCCGCGCCGCGCTCCATCAAGTGCCTTTACGCGCACCGATATATTAAAATAGACTCTCAACTGACTGGAAGTCTGTGACAGGCAGCCCATTGAACTATAATGAAATGTATTACACTAACTGGGAAGGGACTTACTATTCCTGCTGGCAAGTGTGTTCATCTCATTCTCTCAAGCGCCACCAACAGGCACTTAAGGTTTATCTTTTAATCCTTGAACACTGGTCTAAAAAAATAGGCTATTAAACCAATGGAAATGGTTATTAAACTTTGCCTACAACAGTTATCTGACACGTCATAAAATGTGGTTAAGATGAGATTCACACAAGACCTCCATCAGTCTATTCTAGTCAAAATTCAATACACATCAATCTGATTTATCAAACTGCTCACAACACATCAACACATGTAGTAGTGAGGTTGCCAGACAGGAAGTTAAAGTGACAAATTGTCTTCCAAGGCTTTGGCCATTTGAAAGGAAACTTGGTATACGATATCATGGGCATCGGTGCTTGATCAGTTTGTAGGCAATGGCAACTAAAACTGGTTTTGCTTTTAACTTTTTATTGTTTAGCCTAAACCTATGCCCCTGATTAGGCCATACTGGGTGTCAGCCATTTTGAAATGCATAAAAAAGAACTCTCTCTCTCTCTATTTCATATATATATATATATATATATATATATATATATATATATATATATATATATATATATATATATATATATATATATATATATATATATATTCCAAAATGTTCTCATGTAACAAGTTTGTAAAAAGCAAAGCTTTGGAGTACTGACACTAAACTTTTTTTGTGTGTGTGTGTGTGTGTGTGTGTGTGTGTGTGTGTGTGTGTGTGTGTGTGTGTGTGTGTGTGTGTGTGTGTGTGTGTGTGTGTGTGTGTGTGTGACATTGCCACAGTGTCCTGGCATTACCTCATGATTTTGGTGACAGAGCTGACTGTTGATATGTCTCCCTTATTTAACACACCCACTTCAGGTCTTGCAGTCTACTAATGAATTGAATCAGGTGTGTTAGATGAGGAAGACATACAAAATGTGCAGTGCTGGGGGTCCTCCAGGAACCCATGTCACTATAATGCACACTATTATATTTAGGCTTCTTACAAATACAGAACTAATATAATCTATGTATCTATTTCAGGCATTGGCAGCTATTAGACTGCTGATTTGCTAATATCACAAAATAAACACTGGACGAAATGTATAAACAAACAGAGATGTTCTACGCAGCACTTAGTCCTGAAGTATGTGTGATTCCAATTGATTCCTCTGGTCATCAGACTGCATGGATACTGTGCCTAAGGCATACACTTCACAATCTTTAAATCTCCGCTCGTTTAAGTGCAGCAAAGTAGTCGATAACAACAGCGCGCACACCGGTCAAGTGCGAAGCTTGCCAAGACCCTTTACGCACTTGTTCTATCACTCACCTGACTGACCGTTGCTCCTCTGAACCACCACAATTATGAAGACGAGGCAGAAGAAGAGAAGAAAGCGAGCCGGCCACATTTCTGCTTATTTTAAGAAGTTATATCTCCATACATTAGCATGATCAATAGAGAATCCGCGCATTGACAGTCCAGCGTCTGCGTCTCCAGCGCGCGCACTCACGTCTTCGTTCCAGAGCACATCCTGTAGCTATAAACTCGACTGGTCTGTTTTGCTTTTGCGCTGGTTTCGGCTTTTTTTAAAGTAATTGTGCCTGATTATCCGGATTGTAGGACTTGTAACGATATCATAACATCGATGGACTTGCAACTTCGGTTAGAGCGTCAGGACACACCCCTCCTTGCGCTAAGTACCGCCTACCTGAAGTATGAATGGTCAAAAGAGGCGCTTGAACATACGAAGCCACGCCTAGTCGACTGCTTTGCATATACACCTGCTAACACTGCTGTTATGTCAGGGGCTTTTAAACCTATTCATGCCAAGGATGTCCAAATATGATGATCCTCCTGTGTGTGTTAGCATTGTACAATTTTACAATAAAATAACCCTGATTAATTTCACGATGTCCAGTGTTTAAACAGCAGAATGAAACCGTAATAATGTCCAGATATATTCTGTAAATATTAGCTTTTTTCTCTTTATTAAATTTTCCCTGGAGCCCCCTAGGGGTCCCCGGATCCCAGTTTGGAAACTTCTACTTTAGATAAATAGGATTATAAATTCAAAAGGCAACACACAGCAATTTGCAGATGTTTTTTCTTTTTGGATGGATCTTTTTTTTTCACAACAAATTGAATGAGGCAAATTAATATACCAAAGAACTTCAAATAAAAGCATTCATATCCAAATGTTTACTAGACCCTATTTAAAAAAAAAGTGATTTTTCTATTACAGACTTACAGCGCTCTAGTGTCACTATAAACATGACTTGTCAAACTGACTATTATTACTGAGTGTTTAAATGAGTTTGATCCTCTCTTTATGAGATGGTCACTGTATATAATGTGACACTGTGACACTGACACCTCATAAGTTCTGTGTCAAGCTGAACTCTATTAACCTGTTCAGTCCCTAACCACTAGAGGCCCTCACATTACAATCAAGAATGTGACTCAGCATGATCAAACTCATTTCCCTCTGTTAGCCATGATCTTCTTCAGAGCAGGTATTTGACAGTGGGGATTGATGGGAATGCATTTACAGTACATTGAAGTTTAATACACAGTAGAAGTGTATTTACATTCATGTATTTTCTTAATGTTTTTTTTCCTTCTGATTCTCGTTGAGGCTTTTAACATAAGGCCTAGTTCAGTGTAGCATTACCACGATTAAATAAATGCGGTATGCAAAACAATAAGTAGAAATGTTTGTTTTTCAGTCAATTTAAAGGGATTTTCACTCAGAAATGTAATGTGTGTTATCATTTACTCAACTTCCAAATATGTTCCAAATGACAATGACTGCATACCTCATATTGCAACAGGAAGCTCACGCTCCAGACTGACATGCTCAGCTAATACTGTTGTAAATAATGTTCAATTTCTTGCACAGACCGATTGTTTCACTTCATAAGACCTACATGGATTGTCAGGAGCCACGGGTATTCATTTAGTTTTGCCTGCATATGTTTTATTGATTTTTTGTCTCTCACCAAGGGACAGTAGCCATTGACATGCATTTTGTGATTCACCAAGGGCCACTTTTTGCACAAAAAAGTCACCTGCATCTTGGCCTAAGGATAAGTAAATTAACAGCACATTTTCATTTATGGGTGAACTATCCCTTTAATTTGTGTTTATTAAAAATACATTTTCTGAATTATATTTCTTAGTTTTGGTTGTTTGCGTGGTCCCATAGACTGTAACTACCAATGTTGACGGGTAACGCATTACAAATAACTAGTAAAGTAACGGATTACTTTTAAATTTACAACAAAATAAAGTTACTTTTCCAAATCAATAACACAAGTTACTTTTTTTGGCAACACTTTATTTTAAAGTGTCATTGTTACATACACTCATCTAAAGGATTATTAGGAACACCTGTTCAATTTCTCATTAATGCAATTATCTAATCAACCAATCACATGGCAGTTGCTTCAATGCATTTAGGGGTGTGGTCCTGGTCAAGACAATCTCCTGAACTCCAAACTGAATGTCAGAATGGGAAAGAAAGGTGATTTAAGCAATTTTGAGCGTGGCATGGTTGTTGGTGCCAGACGGGCCGGTCTGAGTATTTCACAATCTGCTCAGTTACTGGGATCTTCACGCACAACCATTTCTAGGGTTTACAAAGAATGGTGTGAAAAGGGAAAAACATCCAGTATGCGGCAGTCCTGTGTGCGAAAATGCCTTGTTGATGCTAGAGGTCAGAGGAGAATGGGCCGACTGATTCAAGCTGATAGAAGAGCAACTTTGACTGAAATAACCACTCGTTACAACCGAGGTATGCAGCAAAGCATTTGTGAAGCCACAACACGCACAAGCTTGAGGCGGATGGGCTACAACAGCAGAAGACCCCACCGGGTACCGGGTACTCATCTCCACTACAAATAGGAAAAAGAGGCTACAATTTGCACAAGCTCACCAAAATTGGACAGTTGAAGACTGGAAAAATGTTGCCTGGTCTGATGAGTCTCGATTTCTGTTGAGACATTCAGATGGTAGAGTCAGAATTTGGCGTAAACAGAATGAGAACATGGATCCATCATGCCTTGTTACCACTGTGCAGGCTGGTGGTGGTGGTGTAATGGTGTGGGGGATGTTTTCTTGGCACACTTTAGGCCCCTTAGTGCCAATTGGGCATCGTTAAATGCCACGGCTTACCTGAGCATTGTTTCTGACCATGTCCATCCCTTTATGACCACCATGTACCCATCCTCTGATGGCTACTTCCAGCAGGATAATGCACCATGTCACAATGTTCGAATCATTTCAAATTGGTTTCTTGAACATTACAATGAGTTCACTGTACTAAAATGGCCCCCACAGTCACCAGACCTCAACCCAATAGAGCATCTTTGGGATGTGGTGGAACGGGAGCTTCGTGCCCTGGATGTACATCCCACAAATCTCCATCAACTGCAAGATGCTATCCTATCAATATGGGCCAACATTTCTAAAGAATCCTTTCAGCACCTTGTTGAATCAATGCCACGTAGAATTAAGGCAGTTCTGAAGGAGAAAGGGGGTCAAACACAGTATTAGTATGGTGTTCCTAATAATCCTTTAGGTGAGTGTATGTAACAAGTTACTAGTAATAACTATAAATTATGCATAATTACGTGCAACTAACCCCAAACCAAACCATAATCCTAACCCTACAGTAAGTGCATGTAGTTTCTTAATATTACTCAATACTTAAATGTATAATTACAGTGTAACAAAGACACCTTACAATAAAGTGTAACCCCTTGTTTTCCCATATATTGACTGACAGCTCTCATGTCCCCATGTTGAGAGAAATCGAGAGTCAGTGGGAGTAAGTGCAGAGGCGTTGTGTGTGCGCTGAGTAAACATGATGTTCTAGACTAAATGTGAAACTTGCACAAAACAGATTCAGTATTCCTCAAAATAATTAAAAATCTGTGAAATGCAAACCTGCAATAATTAAATAGTTAATTAACACAAATATACTTTATGTATTCAATCTCACTTTGTTAAAGGGTACATAACACACACAGTTTCTGCCAATCTCGTTGAATCTTGAGTACCTATAGAGTAGTATTGCATCCTTCATATCTCTGAAGAGTCGTTAGTTTTATTATATTTATAAAAGACAGATCCGCTGTGCCGATCCTTTCCCGAAAACAGTCAAACTCGTGGAGGCGTGCAGTGGGAGGAGCTAAAGAGTCACAAGCACAAACACACGCACACACATAATACATGGCATTATCCCTGGATAACTTTCGATTCACTATACGTTCGTGTTGTTGACATTATATGCACTTACGCACTGGTTGCCAACAAAACACAGACATTTGATGCAGTTTCACTCACCGCCTGTGGTTTCGACTCATGAACTCCAAAATGTATCCACTGTTTCCTTAATGCTGGATTATTTGGGAAGCTGAACAAGGTTAACAAAAAACACACTTCTTTAGTGACATTGTTGATTTTGTGGTCTAAAAACAAAATGACAGCACTACCGACGGCTTCCGTAACCCGATCGAAGCTTATTGATGGGCTCTGGTTGATGTGTGCATGCGCTTATGCGAGAAGTCAGAGAAGGAGAAGTGCCCATACAAGGAATTCCACCCTTTATGGCGTCATACAGGGCCGTATTGAAAAAAATGGTCCGAAAATTATTCCTAAAGAAGTGTATTTGACAAAGAAATACTCCGTCATACGTCCAACTCGTTTTTTTAAATGTTGGCCATGTTCAGCATGAGAATCCAACTCTTTAACAGTGTAAATAATAGGGGTGGGAATCTTAAGGCACTTAACGATTCGATCCGATTCCGATTCTGGGAGTAACGATCCGATTCCCAAGACGATTCTTAACATACATTATTGGTAACTAATTATCCTGCTGTGCAAATACATGAACTTTACATTTTAACCAAAATTGGAGCTAATATGTGTTTTGTTTTTAGTTAGAATATCTGTTTGACAGTATTGCCATATTATAAATGATTATGAAGATTTCTTTCAATACTTTTATTTTATTAACAAAGTTATATTCAAGATTAACAAGCTCTAATGAAACATAGTAAGCCATACAATTGACACAAGAAACAGTGTGTAAACAAGTGTGACAATTTTTTCTTTAGAACATTTTAACAAAAAAATTCTTATTGGTTAGAGCCACAGAATTTTTATTAAAATATAGGCCAATGTAGAAGAAAAACAACTTTAGCGCTCGCTGAGAAGCCAAATTCAGTGTGTGCGCATAACATCTCACATGAGAAAAAGGCTTGGGTTATGTATATAACCCATGTTCCCTGAGAAGGGAACGAGCACTGCGTCGGAACGACACTTTGGGGATTCTCCCTAAGCATCAGCGTATCTGAAGCCTTAATGAAAACTAAACCAATCCGATTGGCGTGCATAATGACGTCACTGTGACGGCATACCCGGAAGTAGTAAAGGGGAGCCGGCGCATTGAAACGGCAGCTATTGCTCTGAAGCATGCGCTCCAGGCGTGCCGAGGTGTGGTGACGCGATGCAGTGCTCGTTCCCTTCTCAGGGAACAAGGGTTATATACATAACTCGAGCCGTTCCCTTTCGAGGGAACTCTCACTGCGTCGGAACGACACTTTGGGGAACGAGTACCCACTAGCCCACACCGAGGGTAGCGCCTGCCCTAGTGTGAAGCCGGAGACCGGGCACAACTAGGACTGGAGTACCCTAGCGCCAGGTGCCGTTGGGAGATGCAGGCTATAAAACCTGATAAAGGTGTGTGGGGTAGCCCACCCAGCCGCCTCGCAGATATCCTGCATGGGGACCCCAGAAAGGAGGGCCACTGAAGAGGCCATGCCTCTGGTGGAATGAGCCCTCACGGCCATAGGTGAAGGCAAATCGCGCACCTGATAAGCCATGGTTATTGCCTGGACAATCCAGGTACTGATTGTCTGGGTAGACGCAGCCAGCCTACCCTTTCTTGGGTGAACCAAAACACACCAAAAGCTGTTGAGATCTCCTACACTGCGCAGACTTCTCCAAATACACTCTGAGAGCCCTAACTGGGCAGAGCAGGTGAAGTCTCCCTTTTTCCTCCGTCACGTGAGGCGGAGGATGAAATGCCTGAAGAACCAAAGACCTGGCCACCCTTGATGGAACTTTGGGCACATAGCCCAGCCTAGGGTGTAGGATGGCTTTAACTCCACCAGGGGCAAACTCCAGGCAAGTCAGCGTTACCGCCAAAGCCTGGAGGTCCCCCACTCTCCTCAGAGATGTGATAGCCAGGAGCCACCTTCAGGGTCAGGTTCTTTGGTTCCGCCGACTCCAATGGCTCAAAGGGGGCCTCAGCCAGCCCTTCGAGATCCCAAGTTGGAACTCTGGAACGAGCCGCAGGCCTCATCCTCCGAGCCCCACGGAGGAACTGTACAACCAGCTGGTGCCTACCCAAAGGCCCATCACCCAAAGGAGTGTGGAAAGCCCCAATGGCAGCCACGTACACCTTGAGTGTGGACGGGGTTAGACCCGCAGAGAAGCGATCTTGGAGGAACTCCAGCACTGAAGCCACTGGGCAGTTAACTGGGTCCACCTCACGCTCCCTGCACCAAGTGGCAAACACATTCCACTTGAGGCTGTACAGTCTCCTCGTAGACGGAGCCCTGGAACTGAGTAAGGTCTCTATCACCTCTGCCGACAGGCCAGCCTCTAGGTACCTGACCCCCTCAGGGGCCAGACCCAAAGGTTCCATACCTCCGGTCGGGGGTGAAATATTGTGCCCCCCGCCTGAGATAGGAGATCCCTCCTCAGAGGAATCTGCCACGGATGACCTGCCAGCAGAGCTATGATATCCGAGAACCAAACTCGAGTCAGCCAACGGGGCGCTACCAGAAGTAGGCTGACCCCCTGTTAACGGACCCTCTCCAGGACTCCCGGGAGCAGAGCAATCGGGGGAAATGCGTACAGACGCAGCATCGACCACGTCTGAACCATGGCATCCAACCCCAGCGGGGCTGGATGCGTGAGGGAACACCACAGCGGACAGTGGGACGTCTCTCGAGATGCAAACAGGTCCACTTCCACTGGGCCGAACCTCTCGCACATGGCCTCCACCACCTCTGGGTGGAGTCGCCACTCCCCGGGCCTCAGCCCCTGCCTCGACAGGATGTCTGCTCCCTGATTTTGGACCCCCGGGACATACATTGCCATGATGGACAACAGTTTCCCTTGGGACCACAGGAGGATTTGATGCGCCAGTCTGCATAGAGGGCGCGACCTCAAACCCCCCTGATGATTGAGGTACGCTACAACAGCCGTATTGTTTGTTCGTACCAGGACATGTTGGCCGCGGAGGTCCGGGAAAAAGCTCCTGAGAGCTTTGTAGACCTCCATCATCTCCAGGCAGTTTATGTGCCAGGAGGAATGACGGCCCTCCCACGGGCCCCTTGCAAAGCGGCCGTCAATGACCGCGCCCCAACCAGTGAGGGAGGCGTCTGTTGAAATGGATTTCCGGCAACAGGACGCTCCCAACACTGGCCCCTGGGACAGAAACCAAGGTTTCTTCCATATGACTAGGGAACGAAGGCATCTGCGCGTTACCCTGATCATACGAAAGGATTCTCTCTGGGGGAAAACCCCTTGGTTTTTAGCCACCACTGTAGGGGTCTCATGTGCAGCAGACCAAAAGGTATCACGTTGGACGCTGCTGCCATGTGCCCCAGCACTCTCTGAAAGTGCTTCACAGTAATTCTGTGGCCTAGCCTTATTCCTGAGACCATCGCCAGTATGGTCTCGACTCGCGCGGGAGACAATTGTGCCCGCATCGTCGTCCAGTCCCATACGATCCCTAGGAACGTAGTCCTCTGGGACGGCGTCAACACACTCTTCTTTGTGTTGAGTCTCAGCCCCAAGCACTTTATGTGAACCAGAACGACATCTCGATGCCGAACTGCCATCTCGTACGACTGGGCCAATATGAGCCAGTCGTCGATATAATTCAGCACACGGATGCCCTGAAGTCTCAGTGGAGCCAGAGCTGCATCCATGCACTTCGTGAATGTGCGTGGGGAAAGAGCTAGGCCGAAGGGAAGCACTCGATATTGGTATGCCTCGCCCCCGAAAGCGAACCTCAAGAACTTCCTGTGACATGGAAGGATGGAGATATGGAAATATGCGTCCTTTAGATCTATCGTGACGAACCAGTCCTCAGGTTGGATCTGACTCACGATGATGGGAACCATGAGCATTTTGAATCTGAACCTCCTCAGAGACCGATTCAAATACCTCAGGTCTATAATCAGACGCAACCCTCCATCCTTTTTGGGAACTATAAAGTACCGGCTGTAGAACCCGGACTCCCTCTCCGGCGAAGGAACACGCTCTATGGCTTCCTTCGCCAGCAAGGATTTCACTTCTAGTTCCATTACCCGAACCCGCTCTGGTACCACTGCGGTCCAGTTCAACCCCCTGAAACTTGGAGGAGGGTGACCAAACTGCAGTCTGTAACCATTTTCTACAGTACGCAGGACCCATGTAGAAATATTCAGAAGGCATTTCCATGCGCCGAGATAATCTACTAAGGGAACCAGGCTCTCGAGGCTGGCATCGGGTGTTACACGAGCCTCGTCCCCAACCCCCTGAAGCGGATGACCGGCAGGAAGTGGTTGGGAACGATTCTCTGTGTGCGGACACGCGAGCTGCCCAGCCGCAGGTCTTTCCAGAGGCGGCTGGAGCAGCATGCGTTTGCGGGAAATCGATGTGGCCCGAAGTGTCATAGACGGTGGGATTACCACATCAATTTCCCCAGAGCGCCACAGAGGAAGCAACCTCGGTTGCCCCTCTGCGGGGGGGACCGCTCTTTGAAGTCCAGCCGAAGCTAGGACTTCTTCCCAGCAGCCTTCACGGCGAGGGCGAGGGAGGTACTGGTGGAAGGCTGCTGACTGTTTCTTCGCCTCCTGGTATCTGGCGACGACGGTCTCAACCGCGTCACCAAATAAGCCAGAAGGCGAAATCGGGGAGTCTAGGAGGAAGGTTTTATCCTTCTTCTTCATCCCCGCCAGATTCAGCCAGAGATGTCTCTCCACAGTCACCATTGAAGCCATGGAGCAGCCGATGGCACGGGCCGTCTCCCTGGTGATGCGGAGAGACAAATCTGCAGCCTTCCGGAGTTCCAGCACATCCTCCGGAGAGGGACCCTCGCCCTCAGCCTGGTAGGCCTGCAAGATAGATGAAGTGTGCAGGGAACTACCAGCCCGCCCAGCCGCCATATAAGCCTTGCCCACCAACGATGAGGTGTCCCGACAGGGTTTGGTGGGCAGCGCCGGGGCTTTCAGGGACGACGCAGAATCGGGCGAAAGATAGCTCGCGAGAGCTTCCTCCACCCGAGGCATCGTCTCATAGCCCGCCTCGCGTGCCCCCAGAACATTGGAATAATCCAATACTGGAGGATTGGAAACACGCAAGGAATAGGGCTTCTTCCAAGATCTACACACCTCGTGTGTAGATCCGGGAAGAATGGTAAGCCCCGGCGAGGTGTTTGGACCCGGCGAGAAAGAAACCGGTCGTCCAGCCTACTGGGTGGCTGAACTTCCTGCATTTCTTGTGGCCAATTGATGTTCAGCTTGGCCACCACACGAGTCAACACCTCAATCATCCTCATGGGCGGGTGGATGAAGCGATGAAACACTTTCTGCTTCTCCACCCACCCTGATGCCAAACTCATCTGGCTCCTCGGAACCGGAGAGAATAAGCATCGGACCTTCGACCCCGGGGGAAGAAGCCGCAGCGCGGGCTTCCACACGGGGAGGAAGATCCTCAGGACTGTCAGACGAGGATTGGGAAAGTGCCGCAGCAGTCCCAAATCCCGCTGACAAGTCCTTCTGTGAGCCCCATGATCTGCGACGCCGAGCCGACTCAGTGGCCGCGGGTCCAGAACCATAGGACTCACGAGGCTGGCCGGCCTCATCGAACACGGCCAGCCAAGAGCGGAGCAGCCTGAGTGTGAGCAGCTCACAATGCTCCCTCGAGAGCCGCCCGAGCATGCTCAACACCCAGACACTGCACACAAATGTCCCCCATGTCTTTGCTGCTGTCTTTCAATGATCCAATTCAACCATACCAAGCTAAAATGGATTTGATTTATTTTTATTGCTGATGTAAGTGTTGAACTTTCCTTTGTGTCTTAAGCCCTATTCGGACGGGATTAGTTTGACATGGGGAGGTGGGGGTGAAGTAATTACTACCAGAGGTTCTCTGTGATTTTAGTCCCGTCCGAATGTGCCATCTCGGTAATCATTACGGACAATGTCAGTAAAGATTACGGAGACTTTTACCTTCTGTAAAAAGGTCCAGAAAAATTACCTTGGGTAAAACGAATCCCGTTCGAATAGACCCGGTGTAAAAATGTACGGTAAAATTCCATAATTTCCTGTTTAAAAGTAGTTTTTGGCGCGTTTTGCAAGCATGGAAGCGCTTGAAGAAGCACTCGGTTTCGTTGTAGGTGGTGGGACCAGTCCCGCCGCTGGCCGTTTTGATGCCCTAAGCGTGATCACTTTATGATGCCCACGGTGGCGGCGTTCGCAAATTTTGCTGAGCTGACCTGCGGGAGGAGAGAGAGCAGCATTTTCTTGTGGTGCTCCCCAGAGCACTTGGTGCCCTACGCGCAGCGCGTGGTGGTAGCGGTGGCACTGGGTGAGACAACTCTGTGGCAAACCTCCAGTATTTTCCGCATACCATTTAAAGCAAAAAGAAGATTGAAAGCACTTATTAGAGGCACAACACGTCTTTTAGCTCTAGGTAAGTGTCTATAACCAACACAATCCAAACAGAATCATTAGACTGGACCTAACTGTTTTTATATATACACACACACACATACACACACACACACACACACACAGTGTTTGCTCACGTGAAAACAGGAAGCAATGTCATACGCACATGACGACAAGGAGGTTATGGTGGTGCGTAAAGCGAGTTACCCCTCCCACTTCTGCTAGATTTACTGAGATGTCTTATCCCGTGCGAATTGTCCATTAATACTACAGATGTCCTGAGGTAAAATTACTTTACCCCCACCTCCCCATGTAAAACTAATACCGTCCGAATAGGGCTTTATTCTTCTGCAATCCAGCTAAAAGGTTTGTTTGAGCTGCACCCTCTACTGCATGTTCCAGTGTTCCATTTAGGACAGAACAGGGGGCATTCACACAAGGAAGAATGGCTCCGAGCCAGTAATTAATTGACACTTTCTGCTCTTAAGACTCAGAGGTGAAGGTCAAGAGAAGTCCACATTTATTGGCAAGCTTTGTAAAGACAACAAGATCCTATTGATCGATCTTCTTCACCTTTGACTTTAGATTTTCATTTGCTTTGGTATACTTTTTAATTCAAACTTCTTTAGAAGCTAACTTTAATGAAATAATTTATGATCAAAGCAAAACAAGTGTATGCTTTACTCTTGCCAAACAACAAGACAAAGCTTTGACATCTAGTACTTACATAATAGGACATTTAAGTAATTCAATTTTATTCTCTGTTAGGAGGTTTTGTCTATCCATGTGCACACATATTGCCATTCTTATTAGTTTCTCTTTCTGCAGGTATCATGTAGGACTGACTCTTGCAGCTGAAGAATTTGCTTTCAGTTTTCCATTTTCATTCTACACTCACCTAAAGGATTATTAGATTAAAGGATTGTTTGACCCCCTTTCGACTTCAGAACTGCCTTAATTCTATGTGGCATTGATTCAACAAGGTGCTGAAAGCATTCTTTAGAAATGTTGGCCCATATTGATAGGATAGCATCTTGCAGTTGATGGAGACTTGTGGGAAGCACATCCAGGGCACGAAGCTCCTGTTCCACCACATACCAAAGATGCTCTATTAGGTTGAGATCTGGTGACTGTGGGGGCAATTTTAGTACAGTGAACTCATTGTCATGTTCAAGAAACCAATTTGAAATGATTCGAGCTTTGTGGCATGGAGCATTATCCTGCTGGAAGTAGCCATCAGAGGATGGGTACATGGTGGTCACAAAGGGATGGACATGGTCAGAAACAATGCTCAGGTAGGCCGTGGCATTTAAACGATACCCAATTGGCACTAAAGGGCCTAAAGTGTGCCAAGAAAACATCCCCCACACCATTACACCACCACCACCAGCCTGCACAGTGGTAACAAGGCATGATGGATCCATGTTCTCATTCTGTTTACGCCAAATTCTGACTCTACCATCTGAATGTCTCAACAGAAATCAAAACTTATCAGACTAGGCAACATTTTTCCAGTCTTCAACTGTCCAATTTTGGTGAGCTCGTGCAAATTGTAGCCTCTTTTTCCTATTTGTAGTGGAGATGAGTGGTACCCGGTGGGGTCTTCTGCTGTTGTAGCCCATCCGTCTCAAGGTTGTGCGTGTTGTGGCTTCACAAATGCTTTGCTCCATACCTCGGTTGTAACGAGTGGTTATTTCAGTCAAAGTTGCTCTTCTATCAGCTTGAATCAGTCGGCCCATTCTCCTCTGATCTCTAGCATCAACAAGGCATTTTCACCCACAGGACTGCCGAATACTGGCTGTTTTTCCCTTTTCACACCATTCTTTGTAAACCCTAGAAATGGTTGTGCGTGAAAATCCCAGTAACTGAGCAGATTGTGAAATACTCAGACCGGCCCGTCTGGCACCAACAACCATGCCACGCTCAAAATTGCTTAAATCACTTTTCTTTCCCATTCTGACATTCAGTTTGGAGTTCAGGAGATTGTCTTGACCAGGACCACACCCCTAAATGCATTGAAACAACTGCCATGTGATTGGTTGATTAGATAATTGCATTAATGAGAAATTGAACAGGTGTTCCTAATAATCCTTTAGGTGAGTGTATTTTTATTTATATATTCTCAATCTATTCCAATTCCACCCTTCATGATGGACCCAAACAATATTTTTTTCTTAGAATTTACAGTCTCAACATGTTAAAGGTATAGTTTACAAAACATCCAGAAAAAAACTGTATCACGTTGTCCACACAATTTTGACATTTTTTGAAACATTGATAATAATAATAATAAATTTTTTTCTTGTGCAGCAAATCATCATATTACAATGATTTCTGAAGGATCATGTGAAAAATTCAGCTTTGCATCACAGGAAGATTACAATATAGTTATTTTAAACTGTAATAATATTTCACAATATTATTATTTTACTGTATTTATGTAATCAAATAAATGCAGCCTTGGTGACCATATTAAAATACTACATATCCCAAAATGTTTAATGGTAGTTTGCAAAGGTGAGTGACTGGTTTTGTGGTCCAGGGTATATATATATATATATACAGTGAGGAAAATAAGTATTTGAACACCCTGCTATTTTGCAAGTTCTCCCACTTAGAAATAATGGAGGGGTCTGAAATTGTCATCGTAGGTGCATGTCCACTGTGAGAGACATAATAAAAATAAAAAAAAATCCAGAAATCACAATGTATGATTTTTTTAACTATTTATTTGTATGATACAGCTGCAAATAAGTATTTGAACACATGAGAAAATCAATGTTAATATTTGGTACAGTAACCTTTGTTTGCAATTACAGAGGTCAAACGTTTCCTGTAGTTTTTCACCAGGTTTGCACACACTGCAGGAGGGATTTTGGCCCACTCCTCCACACAGATCTTCTCTAGATCAGTCAGGTTTCTGGCCTGTTGCTGAGAAACACAGAGTTTGAGCTCCCTCCAAAGATTCTCTATTGGGTTTAGGTCTGGAGACTGGCTAGGCCACGCCAGAACCTTGATATGCTTCTTACAGAGTCACTCCTTGGTTATCCTGGCTGTGTGCTTCGGGTCATTGTCATGTTGGAAGACCCAGCCTCGACCCATCTTCAATGCTCTAACTGAGGGAAGGAGGTTGCTCCCCAAAATCTCGCAATACATGGCCACGGTCATCCTCTCCTTAATACAGTGCAGTCGCCCTGTCCCATGTGCAGAAAAACACCCCCAAAGCATGATGCTACCACCCCCATGCTTCACAGTGGGGATGGTGTTCTTGGGATGGTCTCATCATTCTTCTTCCTCCAAACACGTTTAGTGGAATTATGACCAAAAAGTTATATTTTGGTCTCATTTGACCACATGACTTTCTCCCATGACTCCTCTAGATCATCCATATGGTCATTGACAAACTTAAGACGGGCCTTGACATGTGCTGGTTTAAGCAAGGGAACCTTCCGTGCCATGCATGATTTCAAACCATGACGTCTTAGTGTATTACCAACAATAACCTTGGAAACGGTGGTCCCAGCTGTTTTCAGGTCATTGACCAGCTCCTCCCGTGTAGTTCTGGGCTGATTTCTCACCTTTCTTGGGATCATTGAGACCCCACGAGGTGAGATCTTGCATGGAGCCCCAGTCCGAGGGAGATTGACAGTCATGTTTAGCTTCTTCCATTTTCTAATGATTGCTCCAACAGTGGACCTTTTTTCACCAAACTGCTTGGCAATTTCCCCGTAGCCCTTTCCAGCCTTGTGGAGGTGTACAATTTTGTCTCTACTGTCTATGGACAGCTCTTGGGTCTTGGCCATGTTAGTAGTTGGATTCTTACTAATTGTATGGAGTGGACAGGTGTCTTTATGCAGCTAATGACCTCAAACAGGTGCATCTAATTTAGGATAATAAATGGAGTGGAGGTGGACATTTTAAAGGCAGACTAACAGGTCTTTGAGGGTCAGTATTCCAGCTGATAGACAGGTGTTCAAATACTTATTTGCAGCTGTATCATACAAATAAATAGTTAAAAAATCATACATTGTGATTTCTGGATTTTTTTTTTTATTATGTCTCTCACAGTGGACATGCACGATGACAATTTCAGACCCCTCCATGATTTCCAAGTGGGAGAACTTGCAAAATAGCAGGGTGTTCAAATACTTATTTTCCTATTTTCCTATATATATATTAAATTTTTTAATTTCTTTTGCATTTTTTGTAATTTTGGAACAAAATGTTACAGCCTGGATATCCAGAAAATCAGGTGAATTTTGTTTCAGCTGTTTGAACCAAGTGTGCTATTGATTTTAAAACTATATGATTAAAAATTAAAATACCTCCAGGAACCTGGAGGGGCCGAGAGTCTGATCTGTGTATGGCATATATAAAAGATGCACAGTCATGAGCAGACCAAGTACAGTGCTGAGCAGAGTAAATAACCAGTATTGCTTTTTGTCACTAAGCAAACATCAACCCTGTCTTGGTGGAGAACTTGCTATTTGCACACAGGGGCAGTTGTAATGGAAATCAGAGATCCCCCCTCCCCTTACTTATAACCCCCCCCCCCCACCACCACAACCACACATCCTCATCCACATCCCCTAAAAAGACACCAGGTCCCTTTGTGTTACTTTGTTATACACTGAACACAAATATGTCTGTGGAGACACTCAGTCAACCAGGTCAACAAAGAATATTTTGTTAAATTTATTCTGGATCATCATGCATGTCTGCATGTGTGTGTGTGTGTGTGTGTGTACGTGTATTTCTATCCTGGTGGGGACTTCAACCTGAATGCACACAGACTCGTGTCACCGTGGGGAACTAATTTGAGGTCCCCTTGAGGAAATATGCTTATAAATCATACAGAATTAGCCTGATGTCATTGTACTTCTATGACAGAATATGAGTCTGATACTGCTCCATTGGGCTTTGATTATGAGGCGTGTTTCAACCGAACCAGGAAAGAAAATGCCTCTGCACTCAATTGGATAGATCTACAACCAATCAGAGCAATGGAGCGACGCATAGTTGTCAACAGAACTCAACTGCATGCACGCTGGAAGAAGTAGAAGAAGAAAATGTGTGTAAACAATCTTTGCCGGTGTTGTAAAAAAGAATTTAAGGATACACAAAATACTTACCAACACGATCATCATTTTTGAGAGAAATAGTAAAGGAGAATGCACATAGGAACAAGTTCTCTTTTTAGGATTAGAACGAATTCAACCCAAGCGCTCTTTGGTGACGTGTATGATTACCTCACTGTTGAGCATCTGTGCATCATCGTATAAAGCCCACCCTGACAATTTGATTGGTCCAAACAGCTCTGGAGTTTTTTTGAAAAAATAAAAATAAAAATAGCTGACAGTTTTCTGTGATGGGTAGGGTTAGTGTAAGGAGATAGAATATACAGTTTGTACAGTATAAAAACCCTTACGCCTACGGAGAAATCCCACAAAGAACCAGACATGTGTGTGTGTGTGTGTGTGTGTGTGTGTGTGTGTGTGTGTGTGTGTGTGTGTGTGTGTGTGTGTGTGTGTGTGTGTGTGTGTGTGTGTGTGTGTGTGTGTGTGTTAACAGATGTGGAAGTAAAAATCTCGTTAATTTCCTTCACAGAAAAAGTCATTTTAAATGACAAAGTAAGCAATGATATACACTTCTGAAACCCCAGATCAATGATTTCAACTTTTTTTCTTTTTTGTTATTATTATTATTATTTAAATTGCCTAATTATTGGTAAAGAACTTCACTACCCATAATCCTAAAAAAGAAAGCTTCAGGAAAAGAGAAGTAACTGTTACCATGGAAACGAAAATCACACCAAAAGAGTTCAGAAGTGACCGTCCAATCCCATAAAGCGTTCTGCATGATGTAATCAATTCGGAAATCGTAATTACAGAGTGATGTGCAAAGTGATTTACATCTAAATAAAATGGATGCACTAAGCAATTTTCATTTCCTGAAACAAACAAGGAGCTTTTTTAACACTAATGCAACAAAACAAAGTGCAAAAAAAAAGTAAGACATAATTTTCCTTTTCCTTTTTTCATTATCGTGCTGCCACAGAGAATAATGGGAACTGTATTGAGGTTTGCATGAGCCTAAACGTGGCCAACAATAATATTTTCCAACAATAATTGCTATTCTTTAATAGCATACACAATGTATTACAAACTACATTTTATCATCACATTTAAAAATAAAAGAAACCCTTAAAATAATCAATACAAATTTGCAACTGCTTTCATATGCCATGCCAAAATAGAATGAGATATTAGTTTAGCCATAACTGTTTTATTTGCGTTATTCACAGTCTCAGATACGGCACAATTTCAGTTTAAACCTCAAGCTTCACATACAATTTCAGTTTTAGTTTATTGGCAGGTCTAATATTTACCAATATTGTGTGTGATAAATAATAGATATATTACATATGCAACATACACATGTATACATGTAAGTGTATATGCCCACTTTCTCTTTCCTCAAGGGCCTTCCTGTAGGGATGTGCCTCAGGGGTATGTGTTGGGCCCTGTCGCATCACATTCCCTCCCGAACTTTTAAATGTGTGTGACATCTAATCAGAATGTGAAGTGTTAGGGAGGGTAAAGGTAAGGGCATC
Organism: Romanogobio albipinnatus; assembly: GCA_023566225.1. NCBI lineage: Eukaryota > Metazoa > Chordata > Actinopteri > Cypriniformes > Gobionidae > Romanogobio > Romanogobio albipinnatus. The sequence goes on from CM042241.1 coordinate 8,205,036, forward strand.
TCCACGTTACCTTCCATCATTTCTGCATCCTCCCATCTTGCTCATACCTTCACAGCATCTCTAGGTCACTGTGTCATAATACTTAGTTGGCCTCCTCTTCAATGATTTATGGCTTTATGCTAATCATGGATTAAAATGCGACTGTGAGTCGTTTAGAGGAGGGTAGATGGATATAAAGGTGTACGAGGGCACTCACTGAAATTGTGACAGCTCTTTAGAATGCATCACCAGATATTCATTTATGATATTGGGGTCAACTTTTTTGACCAATTATGACAAATTAATATGCTTTTGTGGGTGCGTGTATATGTGTTCAACATCCACAGAGATTTCTAATCAGGTTTGTGAGTCATTTTGCCTTTTTCTTTTAAAAACAAAGATCATGCTTAATGGAGGGAACTGAGTAGTGGTGAGTGCATGTGCATTGGAATATGAAATTTTAAATTAGAATTCTACCTTGCAATTTTGCCATTTTCAAGACAATTAAGCAATGAGATAAGTGATCCTTTGCTCATGTTAAAGGTAATCATAACCATCCATGAGCAAAGAAGTTAATTTAAATAGTCTGTCCAATATTACAAAATATAAACTATCGGTCAAAAGTTTAGAATAATTAAGATGTATTAATGTTTTTGAAAGAAGTCTCTTTTGCTCTCCAAGGCTGGACTCATTTAATCAAGATGCAGTGAAAACTGTGTTATGAAATATTATTACAAATTCAAATAACTGTTTTATTATTGTAATATATTTTCAAATGTAATTTATTCCTGTACTGAAAAAGCTGAATATTCAGCATCATTACTCAATATCAATTTATTAATAATTCATTATTTTGACATCATTATTACATTGTAATAACATGATACTTCAGAAATCATTCTCAAGGCACATTTCTTACTATTATCAATAATAAAAACCATTATTGCTCCTATAATATTGTAAATCACGTCTAATCAATTTAATGCACCCTTGCTGAATTAATTTATTATTTTTAATTTATCAGAACACAAATAAATTACAAGTTGCATGTACATATGGATACATAAACCCAAAACATTATGCATTAATAATATAATATAATAAATATGGTTGCGCTGAAAGACCCTGAGTCACCCTTAATAAATGAATGGCACTGTACTTTATTTATTTGTGCTTCAATATGCAATACTTCGTCTTTCTATTGCTTTTGATGACATATTAGTGTCTCAGGGTGAATATGTTTTGAAATAGATAATATTTTACCCTTTAAATGAATAGGTTTCCCAGAAAATTAAATGTATCATCATTTACATCCATGATGCATCCTCTGTGAAAAAAAAAAAAAGAAGAATCAATCTGGTTCCTCTTTTTATACACAAGCTTTCAATCTTCAAAAAGCATGCAAAAGCACCATAAAGCTGGTTCTTATGACTTGTGCGCTACATTGCAAGTCTTACAAAACCATTGAATAGGTTTATGTGAGGAACAGACTGGAAAGTTGTTTTTCATTGATGATAATCCTCCCCTCCAGTAAGATTAGATTTTTTTTTTCAAATGGGATTTTTAATGTTCACCAGGCAAAAAAATCATAATCGCACACCTCTCCTATTCTAACCTTAAGTATAAGCAAAAATAATAGTAATGCTTGTCTTCATTTAATAATACATTTTGATGCCCTGCATCTAACCAGACCATAGCAAAGATGTTATCTGCAAAATCAGAATCAGAAAGAGCTTAATTGCCATGTGTGCTTGAACACACAAGGAATTTTTCTTCCAAAAAAACACAACAAGAACATAGTAATAAAAAAATTTTAAGAATAAAAATATGCAAAATAGTATACAAAATATAAGGTCACAGTTACGTTTAGTCAGAATAAACATTTACAGATTATGAACATATTTACAGTATTTGAGTAGTATGAATATATAAACATAAATAATCTCTAAAGAGTCTAAAAGATTGCACTAAACAGTCTTTGTTTTTGTTTTGTTTTGTTTTTTTTTTTTGTTTTTTTTTTGGGGGGGGGGGGGGGGTGTATTTTAACTGTTCAAGAGGGAAATGGCCTGTGGGAAGAAACTGTTCCTGTGCCTAAATGTTCTAGTGGCCAGTGATCGGCGTCGCCGTCCTGATGGTAACAGTTCAAACAGGAGGTGTCCAGGGTGAGCGGAGTCTGTGATGATTTTCCCTGCTCTCTTCCTCACTTGGCCAGAGGAGAACTGGCACCCCGACTGAGCCTGGTTTCTCCCAAGGTTTATTTTTCTCCATTAGGTCACCTAATGGGGTTTTGGTTTCCTTGCCACTGTTGCCTCTGGCTTGGCGTGCTCAGTTGGGGACACTAAATTTTTCACTAAATTAGTTTTTCAACTAAATATCCAAATAAATTGAATTATTAAACTAAATTAACCATATAAACTAAATTACTGATTTAATTACTGATCTAAAGCCCACACTGCCACTGTATGATAATTGAAATGAACTGATGACATCACCGTTTTCTCCAGAATGGCTAAACGGCTTAATAAAATTATGCTGCATTATTTTCCTGTTTAACACTGTAAAGCTGCTTTGAAACAATCTGCATTTTTAAAAGCGCTATATAAATAAAGTTGACTTGACTTGACTCTGGAAGAGTACAGGTCCTGGAGGGTTGGCAGGGGAGCACCAATAATCCTCTCCGCAGTCCGAATTGTGCGTTGTAGTCTCTTGATGTCAGATTTGGTAGCTGAACCAAACCAGACAGTGATGGAAATTTATAAAACAGACTCAATGACAGCCGAGTAGAACTGAATCAGCAGCTCCTGTGGGAGGTTGAACTTCCTCAGCTGACGAAGGAAGTACAGTCTCTGCTGGGCCTTTTTCACAATGGAGTCAATGTGATTGTCCCACTTCAGGTCCCGAGAGATGGTAGTGCCCAGGAACCTGAATGACTCCACTGCTTCCACAGTGCTGTTCATGATGGTGAGTGGGGGAGAGCTGGGCTGTTCCTCCTGAAGTCCACTATCATCTCCACCGTTTTGAGCGTGTTGAGCTCAAGGTTGTTATAACTGCACCAGACGGCCAGCTGTTCAACTTCCAGTTTGTAAGCAGACTCGTCACCGTTTTGGATGAGGCCGATGACAGTGGTGTCATCTGCAAATTTCAGGAGCTTCACAGAGGGGTCTTTAGAAGAGCAGTCATTGGTGTACAGGGAGAAGAGCAGTGGGGAGAGAACACACCCCTGGGGGGCGCCAGTGCTGGTAGTGAGAGTCCTGGATGTGAGTTTCCCCAGTTTCACGAGCTGCTGCCGGTCTGTCAGGAAGCTGGAGATCCACTGACAGATTGAGGATGGCATGGAGAGCTAGGACAGTTTAGCTGAGAGAAGATCAGGCATGATGGTACTGAAGGCCGAACTGAAGTCCACTAATAAGATCCTTGCATAAGTCCCAAAAATATGTGCAACATATAAATGCCAATAAGCACAAGTATTTCCTCATCCTCATACCGCGCAGTCTTGACAGTTCTTGAGTATTCAATAGATACCTCAGACAAGGGCTTTTGAATTCAGAAGATATCTCTCTCCCCCAAAGCCTTTCAAACTGACAAGTGACTGACAGCACAGTTGTCACTCATTCACAGCCGCCACGGATGACAAAATGCACACTGGGAAAACACCGTTGTTTATAATACGCTGTACACATGCGGTGTGGGAGGAGGGTGATATAATTCAAGCGGTCACTTTGTCATTGTGTTGTTAATAATGTGTAAAATGCAGATATTTCCATCAGTGTTGATGATGTGTCTGAACAAAATTCCCTATTCTATAGGAATCACAAATGGTCATTTTCAATTGGCCATCATGTTTGAAGACAGCAACCCATAACAATGGGTTGACATTTCAGACATGTTGCAAACAATTCTTAATTTCAGTGGCCCCACAAAGTATTTGGACACTTTATATACAAACAAATACACAAGGTATTTTAAGGTGACGAAGTTACACTACATGTACTTGCTATTGTCACATGCCTGTCCTGTCTTGTGTAGCACATGTGGTGGTTTGTTATTTTCCTGTTTTTGTCTAGTTCCCACCCTCCTTGTTATCTTGTTATTGGTTTAATTTGCCCCACCTGTGTTCCCTCATTACCTGCCTCATTTGTCCCCTTTAAATAGTTCCCTTGTGTTCACAGTCCTTGTCGGTACGTTGTGATGTCTATGTCTCCCTTCTGTGATCCGCTCCTTCCCCTTTTGGTATGTTTGTGTTTCAGTTCTTATGTTGTTTGAATTATGTTATGTCATCCCACCAGTTTCATTTGTTTGGGGAAACGTGACAGCTATATAATAACAGTAAATTATGCATAATTACAAGTAACTTAACCAAACCCTAACCCTAACCGTAACTCTATAGAAAGTATATGTAGTTAATTAATATTACTCAGTACTTATTTGAGTAAGTACAATGTAACTGTCACCTCAAAATAAAGTGTAACCACATAAAATAAATAAATAATGTATCAAACCATGTGTGGAACCAAGTGGAATTTATATGAATTCTATTTTAAATTAATGCTTTTGAACTTTCTATTAATCGAATAAAAAAAACGTTTATTCAGGTAAAAAAAATAATTTAATTGGTCAAAAGTAAAAGTAAATGTAAGAAATCGTACAATTTAAAAAAAGAAAACTAATAAAATAAAACATTTCTTTTAAACTTTCGATTCACCAAAAATCCAGAAAAAATAACCACATCCGACCCGTTTTCCGACAACAGCACTAAATAAAATCCACACCCGACCCGACCCGCTTAAAATAGAACCGACACCCGACCCACACCCGCAATAAAATCAGTTTAGCATATCACATTATAGACACACTTACAAAAATGTTTATTGCCAGCATACAGAAGTTATTACACGACCATTAACACAAGGACAACTTCAGCAGGGACATTCTAAAACGCTTAACGTGAAAAACGCTTAACGTGGCTTAATGTAGGTAAGACACTGTTATTAAAGGTCCCGTTGTTCGTGTGTTTTTGAAGCTTTGATTGTGTTTACAGTGTGCAATATAACATGTGTTCATGTTTCGCGTGTAAAAAAACACAGTATTTTTCACACAATTTACTCATCTGTGTACCGCTGTTTTCACTGTCCTAAAAACGGCTGATGAGTTCCTTGTTCTATGAAGTCCCTCCTTCAGAAATACGTAACGAGTTCTGATTGTGCCAGCGGTTCCTGTGTTGTGATTCGACAGCAGCTTAGCGCAAGTTGTACGGAAAGGTCACGCCTCTTAACGGGAGATGTATGCGGCTATGCGCTCAATGATCTCTACAGCGTCCCTGGGAAAGCCAAACAAAGGTGATTTGACTCCGGGATGAAAATAACAGCGTCTCGACGACATGGCGACAAACACACTCAAACGCAACACTTCCTTTTCTCCACGCGACACGTCCTCTTCTCCACGTGGGACAGCAACAAGACCACGCCCCCTTTTTTCGCGTATTCTTGTGGGCGGAGGTTAGTCTGTTCTACTGACGTCATTTATGAAGGAAGTACCAGGATGTAGTCCAAGCCAGCCGTTCTCTGTAGGCTTTGAAAGGGAACTTCTGTTAAATAAAATATCTCGCTTGGCATTGAACTTTGAGCTTTATAATTTTACAGGTATTATTTATCGTCGCTGTCCGATGAAACTCACGTATGTCCAAAACGCTTACTTTTCAGGAAGTGAAAAAAACACTGTATTTCAAAAGCAGTTGAATGTAGCGTTGTCATACTTGGTACGGCATCTTTACATGTAACCATATTCTTGCCAGTGTAATGATATAATCCACATTTGACCAAAATTGAGTTTAAATGGACATACGTGCATATTTTACAGTAACGGTGGTCGATACGCGTTCTTCCGATCATTAATTAGAATGGCAAAGTCGCGTTTCAGCAGAGGAATACGTGAGGAATACAGAGGAATACATGCTGGATATTCTCAGCCTCTGGCAAGCGGTGATCGCAGTATGAGTGAGGCATGTTCTAGTGACAATCATGACAGTAGCATTACAGGCTATAATTTGATCAGTTTGACTGAGAAAAAAAGGCTGAATCTTATCAAAGAGACCGCGTTTATTTACATACTAGCAAGCAAACTAATCTGTGAAGAACTAGATTAGAACTAAACTGCGGAGAGCTTCAATGTCGTACTATCGGCTATCCAGTGCTGAGCTTCGATGAAACAACTTCACGATACCAGCGAGACCGGCGAGATGCTTCCACAGGGCGGGAGATACGCGGCGTGATTGACAGCTTTGACACCAAATGGATATACATGAAAATCAGAACATGATTTCACAACTTTTCATTGGCCATTTAGATATGTGACACATACTGTATACGGAAATGAACCTGGACATTCAATCCGTCGAAAAATCTCAAAATCGGCAAAATGGACATACGTGGTTTTCATTGGACAGCGACGTTATGCTCTAACAGCAACATTACACACTAACTAAAGTTTGAACAATGGGATCACGAAGAACGGGACCTTTAAGAGACCAAACTCAGTAAACATAATACTAATAACGTATACTATGTACAAAAAATCAGATGAGCCCAGATTATGAACGCAACGCATTTAATTACACGTTAAGCGTTTTCCTCCCATAGAAAACCATTATAAGAAAATGCTTAACGTGGCTTAATGTAGGCTACTAAGACAGTGTTATTAAGAGACCAAACTCAGGAAACCGCACGACGCGCGGCCACAAATAAACTGATATGGATTTGAAATTATTTTATAAACTTGAAATACAGGCAAGGCATATTTTTGTATATGCATATTTTTAGGAACACATCTACAATATACATATATTTATATATATAGGCCTATATTTGTTTGCACGTGACTGTTTAAAACTCGTGTTTAGACCCGTGTTCTCCCTTGTCCGACCCGACCCGCACCCGTATCCGACACAGTAGGATGTTTTTCACCCGTTTCAGCAATATTCGCAGGTCATCCGTCGGGTCCCCCGCGGATACCCGCACCTGTACAGGACTGTGAACGATACTGAACTGTATAAAGCCTTCATATGCTTGTTACGACGTATAAACTTTCGATTTGTACCACGTGGCCGCTGTACCACATGACCACTGCAGATTTAAGGCAGACTTGCAGTTTATGACATCAACATACTGCGAGAGAGATTCGAAAGCATACAAAGCTTTATTTACAGTAATTACAACATGGAGCAAATGCAGAATGTGTGTCATGTTCTCATTGGTTCATTGTCTTGTTATCTTGTTATCAGTTTTGTCTTTTTTGATTGGTTCCTGTTTATTAGTTTCACTTCGTCATTGGTTGTTGTTGTTGTCATGTGTTTTCTCATGTCCAAGCCCGTTTGTTTGCATGTTAGCAGCTCAACTCAATGAAGTCTGTCGACTAACCCGTTTTACCGTTTGCACTGAACTTGGGTAAAGCTCTCTTAATTACATCTCTTTTTTAATTATGTGGCTTGACATTTACCGTAGGCTTTCCTAAGTTAACGCTGACCAACTTTTGACCTGGGAGTCAAAATATCCCAGACCTGGAAAACAGAAAAAGACTCCTCTATTCTCTCTGCAATTTCACAACATCCTGAGAAATGTCACCACTCAGGCATAAAACATTACCTTTCACAAAATTTACATGAGTAAATGTCAATAATCCCACCTGCTTTCACCAGAGATCCACTCAAAGGACAATGATTAGGATGAAATGGAGAGTGTTTGTGATAGAAAGTAAAGATTAACCCCTGTTTATAATCTATGCTTCATCAAAACTCAACATGGCCATTTAGGATCATATTTGTAATTCCTCTATTTTTTTAATTCACAACATCAAATAAGAATAAGAAAAAAAAATGGTGGAAACCTGCCATACAGCTATATTGACACAAACCAGACATTATAAACAAGCTATTATGTAGATAGTTAAACATATTTTTCAAGTTATGTAATGTTATATCCTAGTATTGGTTCGTTAGGTGACAGTGACCTTGATATTATTCTACATTATGGCAATGGATTATTATTGACATTATTAAACATGGGAGTCCAAAATAATCGATTCTTCTAAATGTTGTTAAGCGGAAATTGATTTCCAAGGCTAGAATCGATTCCTCTATTACTACACATCCCAGATGAGCCTTAACAGCTAAATCAGGGCTTTTGATTCATCCCAGTGATTCTTCTGATTCTGTTCACAAAAATGACTCGTTCTGATTGGTTCACTGCTTCATTCGTTGACTCTGCAAGTTACAATTGAATCCTCATAGGCCCTGTCCCAAATGGCACACTTCATATGCACTTTCGGTCTTGTAGACTTACAATGGCTGCCGCGTGAGTGTGACCGTTAAGTCTATGAGACTGTAGGGTGTCCCATTTGTCATTTTAGGATTCAGAAGGGTGCTCCCGAGCGCCCCCTTTTGCGGTCGATATGCGCCCTCGATGCACACTTTTGGTGAGCCCGCACTACTTCTGAGGCAGCTTAACAGTTTAATGATCTACAGCAAAATAAAGCAAGATTTGGTGAGAACTAAGCAAATATTGAATTACTACAGTAATAATTTCTCGCTAGAAATAACATAAGTGGAAAAAGTTGGTCAAAAAATGTACATTTACACAAACTGACCAGCAACTGCAACTTTCAGATGCCATCTTTCTTTTTCTAGCTCAACTGTCACTGAATGGAACGCACAGGATTCTGGGATATCAAAGGCAGCGAAGGAGACATCAATGCTGCCTTCAAAATTCCATCAGATGAAGGCATCTCAGGAGTCAGAAAGTGATGCCTCCCTTCCTTGAAATGTGTCCTCCGAAGGAAACATTTTCCAGTTTTCAGACACAGTTTTCTAGTGTTTAGGGTGCCATTTGGGACAGATCCATATATTAGATAATGTCAACTGTATTTTTCAAAACAACCTAGTTGTTCACATCCGGAATAACATACTTTCTGGTGACTCAGGCAATCTCTCCATTCTCCTACTACTCGATCTCAGCTCAGCATTTGATACTGTTTGTCACAAGTTGTTACTCTCCCACCTTTCAGAGATAGGTATCTCAGGTGCTGCACTATCCTGGTTCTCTTCCTATCTCACTGATAGACAATACCACATTGCAATGCATAATCATAAATCTTCCACTACTTAACTCAGTCAAGGTGTTCCCTAGGGCTCTGTTCTAGGGCCACTACTACAGTATTTATTGCGTACATCATGACTCTTGGACATATTATTCGTCGACATGGTTTCCACTATCACTGTTGTGCTGATGATATTCAAATATATACTACTTGCAGACCAGACTCTATTCACCAGACCACATCGCTATCAACCTGTGTTAATGAGCTAAGGGCCTGGCTGCATTCCATTTTTCTCAGTTTGAATTTGAGCAAAACAAATTGTAATTACTGGCCCTCCATCACTAACAAAAAACATAGTAAATGTACCCAGTTTCTGTGATGGATACTAGTGGTGGGAAGTTCGGATCATTTTACTGACTAGGATCTTTGAATCTCGTTCAGCAAAATGAACGAATCTTTTTTCAAGTCATTTCGTTCATTTCGTTCATTTCAGCAGAATCTAATTAAAATGTTACATTTTTCATTTTTCAACACATTTAGTAGCCTACTTTTGGAATAAAAAAATGAACTATAAGCTAATGCAGCCATGGCCAAACTTTGAGAAATAAATTATGAATTAATTGCTTAGCTTGATTCAGTCTATGTATGCAGTCTGTTAGTTCACCTCACCTCCCGATCCAAATCGTTCTTCTTTTTTTTTTTTTTTCAAATCGTTTACCTCTCGTGTCTGTCTTCAGGTTTGAGCCGTTAGTTCCGTCATCATGTCTGATGCTCTGATCTGGCCGTGACAGACGTGTAATACATATGCGTCCGGAAACAGATTTGATTAGTTCATCTCTCGAGTCTCGGATTTGAGTCATTCGTTTATCAAGTCTCAGCTCCATAGGCAAGGCTGCAGACAGTCACCGGAAACAGAAAAGATTAGTTCATCTCGAGTCTTTGAGTCGTTCGTTCAAGTCCCCATAGGCTGAATGCAGAAACAGAAATGATTAGTTCATCTCTCGAGTCAGTCTTCGGGTCCTAGTCTCGTTCTTTTGTCATGTGACCGCTTCCCGGGTTCAGTGTCTCGCAACATATTCAACATTACAGTCGTATTATTGACTGTATATTATTTTGTTTAGGAATTATCATACAATTATCAAAAGATATCTGCAACAAAATACATAACACTACAGTTCTATTTTGTTCCTGTTTTTTTATTCAGTAAAAACACAAAAATCATAGCCTAACAGTATATCATTAGAAAAATAAAATTACAGCTGATCCCAAATAGTCTAGTCAATATATTTCCCATATTATGATGATATGGCATTGCTATTTACTGAAGATTAGAACAGGGGAGGTTCTAGACCCTTTTTAGGGGGGCTTTAGCCCCCCTGTCCGTCATGCCAGCCCCCCTAAACCTATCAACTATCATGTTATCAAAATGTATTGAAAGTGTAATTTTTATTTTTTTAAATAAAAATGACAATAAGAAATGTAGGGCATGTCGATTAAATAAAGACTTTGATTCAAGTTTTTTTATTTAATTTTTTTATTTGCGTTGGCGTTGCTGTTCTGCGCATGCGTTTCGTGATAGCTCTCGTCAATAGTGCAACACTTCTGTCGCATGTTAACCGGAGGCGGGAGAAATGAACTGAAATGATCATTCATGACGTCTCGCGGCAAATAGGAGGTTATTGAAGGTATTTTCTGTGAATTTTTTTTAATTGATTAGCCTGCATTAATGCATTAAATGTATACAATGTCTATGGTAATAATGTGCCATCCCAAATTAGCTTTTCATAGAATGGATTGGAGTGAATTCTCAGGTCGTACTGTAGTTAATCACCATCGTCCAGTTTATTTTAGCATTGCTTGCTTGCAATTCAAACCAGTCACGTTTTGTTGACAATTTTTTTCATTTACCTAGCTAACAACAGTATGATAATAATAAGATCTCAAAATAGCACAGTCGAGTACACTTAGATGTTCTAAAGATTATCTTAAGAAGTACTAAAGAAGAATGTTTAGTATATTAAGTATAACATTAGTGCCTAGAAATAAAGGACTTTAAGTACATTATGGAAGTGTACTTTGTTTTTTTTATACCTGGGTTGGTGACTAACAAGATTATGTTTCTATGTATGCATTTTAAATGCAGAATTGCTTTTTTATAGATGGATATACAACACTTAAAAAAAAAAAAAAAAAAGCTGAAAGACAGGGAGAGCAAATGAGTGGAGAAAAAGTTACAGAGACTGAAGGGGTCACCGGAGACAGAGAATTAGAGCCAGGTAAGAAATTGTCAAGAATAGACTTTTCTAGTGTTTCTGTGTCCACAATTTAGCTGTATTCCAGAAAATGTTTTCTTGCTTTCTATTTCCCTAAACTATTTTATGTTTAATTAGTCAGTTAAATAGTCATGATACAACCTTTTTAACAGGATAATTAACCCCAAATAAAAAAATCTGACATATTCTCATCATTATGTTGTTCCAAAACATGATATTTTCCCCAATTTTTCCAATCTCTTTAATACTTAAAAAAATAAAAAGATATTGATGTGCCAAAACTTGTTTTTCCTTTATTAGAACTACCTAATAAGTGAGTTAGGGTTAGGGTTCACTTTCTCTCTATTATTTGAACCATATCCAATTGCCTAGGCTAATGAGAAAGAAGAAAGAATGGGAGTAATGTTTATTTAAATTTGTTATGAATTAGTGTGGTTTTTGTTTTACTTCAACATGTTTATGCATTTAATTTTGTGCAGTAGACACATCATTAATATAGTAGTTTTGTTTCATCCTATTCATCTCTCCACAGAGTTGACATTAATGTAGAGTGTGGTTGTGTTGGTTTAATATAGTATAATTCAATACGTCATACCAATGCTAATGAAATGTCATGCTTCTCAAAGCCAAATTTGGTACTACAGAAAAAAAAAATTAATTAATTAATTAATGATCAAAATAATGGCATTGTTTATAGAAAAATTAAATATGAGTGAAAGGATTAAAAGTAACATTTCATAAGCAATAAAACAAAGACTAAAATTTGTAGTTTTAGGTTTATTTAAACTAATGTAATTCAGCTATGAGCACATTTGTGCTATCGTATCGACATTCTGCAATACACAGCCATAACACTCACTCAGTAGTGTTATCAGCAGTGAGGGTTAAGCCCCCCTAAGTGTGAAATCCTAGAACCGCCCCTGGATTAGAACCCACTGTAAACAAGTCTCAATCTTTGCTTTATCAAAGTGATTTCCCCATCATACAGATAAAGTTTAAAGCATTAACCAACTCTTTAATAATATAATTCTGTTATAGAAAAGAACCATCATGACAGATATTCACAAATATATAAAGTGTAAGTAATAAAAAAGGTACAATTTGAGGCCAGAAACGCATCACGCATCAAAAAAAGTTATATGTGAATTATTAACTAATTTCTGCATGCAATACGGCTGTCATGTCACGTGACAAAAGAACGAGACTAGGACCCGAAGAATGACTCGAGAGATGAACTAATCATTTCTGTTTCTGCATTCAGCCTATGGGGACTTGAACGAACGACTCAAAAGACTCGAGATGAACTAATCTTTTCTGATTCCTGTAGTAGCCTATGAGATGTTGCGCAATGCGCATGCGCGGGTCAGTACAAAATGAACGAATCACTCTCTGAGACGATTCGTCTTTCCCGAGTCATATTAAGGATACGTTCAAAATGAACGAATCGTTCATGAACGACACATCACTGATGGATACTAAGAGACAGGATTCAATAGCAAGTAAAACACAGTCTTTATTGACCAGAAGATCGCAGGTAAAGACAGAGTCTGGAAGCTCAGAACGTAAGATCGCAGGCAAAGACAGAGTCTGGATGTCTCAGAACTTGAGAAACCCTTGGCAGCACGGGCAGGCTGTGGACAGCCAAGCTGTGGACACACAGCAGACGACGGGAAGACACACGAGGGAACATCCAACAACGTTCTGTCAAAGACAAGAGAGAAACAGAGAGACTAGATAGAGTGAAGATGATGAACTGCAGCTGGTGCGCTAATGACCAGCCACAGGTGCGTGATGAGCCACCAATCCTAGGCTCCGCCCATGACAACACACAATGCACACACAAGAGTGAGACAGAGAATCCATGAGCCATGACAGTACCCCTCCCCCTAGGAGCATCCCTTGACGCTCCCAGCCGACCTTACCTGTGGATTGTAATCATCAATAAGGGAGTGGTCCAGAATGTCCCTAGCAGGAACCCAACTTCTCTTCTCCAGACCGTAACCTTCCCAGTCCACCAAGTACTGGAAACCGCATCCCCTCCGTCTTGAATCCAGAATACAATTTACCAAATAAGTAGGTTCCCCATCTACGAGTCGCAGCGGTGAGGGAACCGGGACTGGCGGATAAAGGTGGGAACGAAAAACAGGCTTTATTTTGGACACATGGAAGGCGGGATGAATTCTCCTGTATGCCGGAGGAAGTTTGAGGCGGACTGTCACCGGACTAATGATCTTGGTGACAGTAAACAGGCCGATAAATTTGGGAGCAAGTTTATTAGATACGGAGCGGAGCAGAATGTTCTTGGTAGAAAGCCATACTTTTTGACCCACGGCGTAAACGGGCTCTGGTCCATGTCCTTTATTAAACTGCGGAGATGGTGGTCTAGTGGGTTAAACCACTGAACTGATATGCAGAAGGTTGCTGGTTTGATCCCAGCAGTCACCACCAGTGTGTCCTTGAGCAAGGCACTTTACTCCATGTTGCTCCAGGGGGATTGTCCCTGTAATACGGGTACTGTAAGTCGCTTTGGATAAAAGTGTCTGCCAAATGCATAAATGTAAAATGTGCGATGACACCTTTGGATAAAGGCGTGAGCAGAGGGGACCGCGACTTCGGAATCCAGACTAGGAAAAATGGGTGGCTGGTAACCTAGACTAAACTCAAACGGAGAAAGACCCGTGGATGACACTGGTAACGAGTTATGAGCGTACTCAACCATAGAAAGTTGTTGGCTCCAGGATGAAGGATTCTTGGACACCAAACATCGCAACACTCTTTCCAGATCCTGGTTGGCTCTCTCGGTCTGACCGTTGCTTTGGGGATGATAACCCGAAGACAGACTAACTGTCACTCCTAGTAATTTACAAAACTCCTGCCAGAATCTGGACACAAATTGGGAACCTCTGTCGGAGACCATGTTCATCGGGAGGCCATGTAACCGAAAGACGTGATCTAAAACAGATACCGCTGTCTCCTTGGCTGAGGGTAATTTGGGCAAGGGAATGAAATGTGCTGCCTTCGAGAATCAGTCCACAACGATCAAAACGACCGTCATGCCATTAGAGGGCGGGATGGCGGTGATAAAATCTAGTGCTATGTGGGACCAGGGTCTCGAAGGAACAGACAGCGGTTGAAGCAAGCCAAAACAAAACTGCGAATGTTGTGAGCCATTAATGGCCACCAAAATCATTGCTTTATTAAACTGCTAGTGCGGTTTACTCCTGGATGACAAGAAATGTTGGAACAATGACCCCATTGGAGGACCTCGGATCTTAACTTCTCCGGTACGAACAAACGACTCTGTGGGCCGCCGGGCGGAGGCCTTACCTCTAAGGCCACCTTGATCTTCGATTCGATCTCCCATGTGAGTGTAGAGATAACTATCTTCTCTGGCAAAATACACTCGGGAGTAACCGGCGTTCGGAGGAATCAAAAATACGAGATAAAGAGTCAGGTTTGATGTTCTTGGACCCGGGGCGGTACGAGAAAACAAAATCAAAACGTCCGAAAAAAAAAGTGCCCACCGAGCCTGCCTGGAGTTGAATCTTTTAGCAGATCTAGTATATTCAAGGTTCTTATGATCCGTCCATACAATAAAAGGTACCCCCGACCCCTAAAGCCAATGACGCCACTCCTCCAATGCTAACTTGACGTCCAACAACTCTGTTACCAATGTCATAATTACGTTCGGCAGGTGTAAGACGATGAGACAAAAACGTGCACGGGTGCATCTTGTCTAGGAAGAGTGCTGTGAAAGAACTGCTCCTACCCCCACCTCTGATGCGTCGACCTCTACCACGAACTGATGTGTGGGATCAGGGGCAACTAAGATGGGAGCCGAAACGAAGCGACTTTTCAGTTTGGCTAATACAGCCTCAGCTGTATCGGACCACCTGAACGTCGTTCTGGGAGAGGTCAAGGCAGTCAGAGGTGTGGCTAGTTGGCTGAAGTTGCGAATAAATCGCAATAGAAATTGGCAAACCCCAGAAACCTCTGTAGGGCCTTACGGGAATCTGGACTTGGCCAATCCATCACAGCCTTAACCTTATCAGGATCCATGCGCATTCCCTCAGACGACACGATGTACCCTAAAAAAGGAACAGACTGTGCATGAAACGCGCACTTCTCCACCTTGACAAAAAGCCCATTCTCTAGCAACCTCTGAAACACTCGTCTGATGTGTTGAACATGTTCCTGGAGAGATGAAGAAAAAATCTAAATGTCATCCAGGTAGACATATATGAATTGGTCAACCATGTCTCTCAACACATCATTGACGAGTGCCTGGAAAACCGCTGGGGAGTTGGACGGCATTACCAAATATTCAAAATGCCCCCTGGGGGTGTTAAATGCGGTTTTCCATTCATCCCCCTCCCTAATGCAAACCAAATGATAAGCGTTACGCAAGTCCAACTTCGTGAAAATGGATGCTCCCTGCAACCTCTCAAAAGCTGAAGACATCAACAGCAAAGGATTCTATACCGTGATGCTATTCAGCCCTCGGTAATCTATACAAGGTAGCAGAGAACCATCCTTCTTCCCCACAAAGAAGAACCCCGTCCCCGCTGGAGAAGAGGAAGGGCGGATGAATTTGGAAGCTAGAGAATCAGAAATATATTTCTCCATGGCCTCCCTCTCTGGAACAGAAAGAGAGTAAAGCTTGCCCTTAAGGCGGAGACTTACCTGGGAGTAAATCTATGGCACAGTCATAGGGACGATGCTTACTTACTGAACACTTCCTTCAGGTCGAAGTACTCCGGAGGCACGTTAGACAGATTCACTGCCTCACTCTGAAAAACAGAATGAGACACAGACGAACAAGCAGATACAAGACAAGACTCATAACACTTATTTCTCCACAAAGAAACAGAGTTGTGTCCCCAGTCAACCCTCGGGTTATGTAACATTAGCCAGGGGTGACCGAGGACAACGGGAGCCAGAGGAGAGTCCAGGATAAAAAAAGAAATGAGTTCAGTGTGGTTGCCAGAAGTGATGAGTGTGAGTGGCTCGGTGGTGAATGTGATATCAGGGAGTATTTGTCCATTGAGTGCGTTAACAGCAATAGTGTTCTTGAGTGGAATGGTGGGTATGCCAAGCTTGAGCGCAAGAGCAGAGTCTAAAAAGTTAACTTCCGCTCCCGAGTTCAAAACCGGAGAAGTTCTGGGCTGCCCACAGCAGTCTCACCGGAAGGAGAGTGGAGGATGAGGTCTTTTCCACGGAGATCCTGCCCGACAGTAGCCTTCTCCTTACCGCCGGGCGTGGTCTTTTACCGGGCAGGAGTTTAGCAGGTGTCCAGCTCCGCCGCAGTAAAGACAAAGACCACGGGATCTCCGTCTCTCTCTCTCCTCCCGGGAGAGACGAGCTCGACCCACCTGCATGGGCTCCGGATCAAAAGTGTAACTGACCGCATCCGAAGCGCTGGCCTGAGGGCATTCGACATTCCCGTACTGCAGTCCCATCCTGGATCGATCTCTCAGCCGACTCAGACGAGCATCCACCCTCAGTGTGAGTTCGATGAGATCAATCTTCTCTAGTAGATCGACTGTGAAGATCTTCTTCTGGATGCGGTCAGCCAGCCCATGCAGGAACATGTCCCACTGTGCCTCCTCGTTCCATTTGCACTCGGCGGCCAGTGTACGGAACTCGATGGAATAGTCCATCTCAAACACACGCTTCATCTCCGCCGATAGCATCTGGAACGAGGAACAACAAAGATATTGGTTCTCCCACACCTCCGTCCCCCACAACGCTGCTTGTCCGGAGAGAAGCGCAAGGACAAACGCCACCTTGGATGTCTCCGTGTTGAAAGGAGAGGTTGTAGAGCAAAGAACAGAGAACATTTTGTCAAGAATGCTCTACAATAATTATTCTCACCGACATAACACTCTGGTGTGGGTAGACGTAGTTCCGGTTGTCGCAGTGTGGGTGGCGTGGGGGGACTCGGCGGTGGGTTGGGTATTAACACACTAAACAATCTGCTCATATTACAAAAATTTTATTTAACCTCCATTGGCTTTCTGTGTGATCTCGCATTGCTTACAAAATTCTTCTGCTTGCCTTTAAATCACTCAATGGTCTTGCTCCTCCTTACCTCTCTGATCTACTGTCTCATTATGTTCCGCCTAGATCTCTTCGATCTTCTGGTTGTGAACACAGACATGTTGGGCATGGGAACGTTATCGTCATGATGATCATATATTAGGTTATGATTGTGCCATTATGACATGTTGGAGCGTGATTCTCAATTTAATAAGCCAGCATAATTTTATTTTCTCTATCTAGTGTAATAATTTCACTTTTGGGCCACAAGAGACACCAATTATGTTGTGATTTTACCTTCATCCAATCAAGGATGTTAAGTAAGGTAGTGATTGGTACTCACGTCACTGCGGACGTTGTGATTTTTGGATCACACGTCACTTAAGGTGTGGTTATGAGTACATCAGATGCCCACCTTCCCCCTCTCTTAGTTTGGGACACTAGTCAAGGTCTTTTACCTTGGCTCTATGATAACACTCCAAACAGGAGGCTGTTCAATCATTTTAGATTGAATATAAAGTTGGGAGAGTTGGTCAGCTGATTTATCTGAAAGATTGGTGAGATTTCTAACTTGTAGAGCCTTTTCTGTATTATCAGCACAAGTAAGACACAATTGTAATAAAATAGATTTTATTAACAAAAGATAAACAAGAATAACTAACACAACTACTAAATGAATACGATGAATGATAAAGGAATAAAGTGCATAAGATACATAAAATACATGTGATTAAGTTGAGTGTGGCTATGGAAGAGTTGTGTTATCTTATGGAAAGATAAACTGTTGTTCCTCTGAAACTAAGGTGAAGAACCTTATTATGCATCAAACAAATAACGTAAGATTATTTGTTATTAACTCGCATCAGTTAAAGTACCTCTAATGTAAATTAGAAAATCATATACTGATAATATACAGCAATGCCAAGGTTTCTGGAAAGAGGTTTGGTTAAGTGATATTTACGTTACACGTGGTTGAGTAAGCAGTCCGATGGAGGTGACTTCTTACATTGGTTGTGCTGGGTGAAAACGCAGTGGGAAAGCAGCTGGAATCCGTTTCAACAGTCTTGAACATGAAGATCTGTGGGGTTCTGGTCTCCTGGAGCACCAAAGGGTCCTAAAATCTGGAACACACAGATGAAGCCCTGAAGTAGGTGCAGAAGGTTCTTAATCTGGAACACGCAGACGAAGGAACCTCAAAGTGAAGGTTTGCTCTCCTGAGCTTAACCTTGTTGCAAATGTCTCTGTGTGTCTTCTGACTCTGTGGGTCAGACACTCAGGACTTGGTCAATCCGCTTTGGTCTCTCTGGCATGGAGACTCGGGATGTGCTGTAGTCTCGCTGGACTAAAACTCTGAACGCAGTGGTTGTTAATATCTCTTTCCTCACAGGCTGGAGGCTCAGAACGTTGTCGTATCTGTTGCTGCCTCACAAGCAGTAGATTCAGATCATTGGATCTTTTGTTGTCTCTCTGGATGAACCAGAGGCTCAGAACTTGGTTGCTCTGTCACAGTCTCATCCTCGCCGGACAGACTCAGAACTTGTTGAACTGTTACAGTCTCATCCTTGCTGGGGAGACTCAGAACTTTTTGTCTCTCTCAAGGAGAAACTCA
This sequence comes from Romanogobio albipinnatus, assembly GCA_023566225.1. Classification (NCBI taxonomy): domain Eukaryota; kingdom Metazoa; phylum Chordata; class Actinopteri; order Cypriniformes; family Gobionidae; genus Romanogobio; species Romanogobio albipinnatus. The sequence continues at coordinate 8,224,023 of CM042241.1, forward strand.
GAACTTGTTGCTCTGTCACAGTCTCTCTCAAGTAGAAACTCAGAACAAGGTGTGTCAGTTGAAAGGGTACCTTTATTCTTTTCCGAATAGGAGGGGATTGCAATTTGGCGCTTCTCCATTCCAGTGTTGCGATTGGCTGCTGGCATCAGAGGGGGCACACCGTGTGGCCCACCCTCCTTTCTCCTGTGGAACTCATTTGTATACTGTACACAGTTATAAGTCTTTAAAGTTTACCAATGCATTTATCACTTTCCAAACCACCATCAGAATACCATTGGGAATATTCTAAACAAATAGAAACCAAACATGATGGAAAAAGATTGAAATGTCATGCATTCATTGATTTGTTCATTAACTGCTGAATCTGTGTAATATTTTCTCTCTTTGTTTAGCCCCTTATTCTAACTAAAGTATATCACAAAATTTGGATTGAGTAATAATACTACCAAAAACAGTGTATGTGGGTTTACTGTAAAGTTGTAAACAGTCTAACAAAACAACAAAAAATGCAATATAACTGATTGTACGGGAAATAGCAGCTAATTAAATTAAATGGAATCATGTCAGACAAATGTACCCTCAGAATTCAATGGAAAACATTTAAAGAATGTGTCACACTACAGATCTGCTTTCGCTTCATTAAAAACAAAGATTAAACATTTCACCCCCCACACAGGGAATGTTTTGGCTGTTTTCTGTGGCTTGTTGCACTCTAATCTATACGAGCATGACACCTCAGCTCTTTTCATAACAGACCGTCCAGGGGTGACCAATCCAATCAGGCTGTTTAATCCACCAAATCTAGTCCCTGGGTCCCGACCTTATGCATCTATTAGTAGAGCTGATCCCACTAGGTAATTGGAAGACTGCAGTGCTCATCTACATAACTCCCTTCCTAAATATTCTAGCCTGTTTTGGTCAAGTCAGCACTGCAATGTTTTATTCCAAGAAGGTACAAAGGGATATTCCATGCTTGAAATGTGAAAAAATTTGATCATCAAAAATTTAGTAATATGCTCATTTCAAATATTAATGAATAAGTGCTGGTGTAGCAGTTAAAGCTCCTGACTAGTAATAGGTTGGCTGGTTTAAAGCACATCAAGAAAATCATCATTGTGTGCTTGAACAGGGTTAGTTCAGGGGGGTTGTCCCTGTAATGAGTGCACTGTAGAGTTGCTATTAGATTACCAGATTGCTCAGATTACCTCACGCACACACTGAAAATGCAAGTTGGACAATGATGGAGAGACTCACTAAGACGTGACAACATGTAGAATGCAACCGAACGTTTATGAATAGTTAGTTGATGAATTTATGTAGCTGATGTGGAGTTAACTATACAGTATATATATATATATATATATATATATATATATATATATATATATATATATATATATATATATATATATATATATATATATATATATATATATATATATATATATATATACACACACACTCACCTAAAGGATTATTAGGAACACCATACTAATACTGTGTTTGACCCCCTTTCGCCTTCAGAACTGCCTTAATTCTACGTGGCATTGATTCAACAAGGTGCTGAAAGCATTCTTTAGAAATGTTGGCCCATATTGATAGGATAGCATCTTGCAGTTGATGGAGATTTGTGGGATGCACATCCAGGGCACGAAGTTCCCGTTCCACCACATCCCAAAGATGCTCTATTGGGTTGAGATCTGGTGACTGTGGGGGCCATTTTAGTACAGTGAACTCATTGTCATGTTCAAGAAACCAATTTGAAATGATTCGAGCTTTGTGGCATGGTGCAATATCCTGCTGGAAGTAGCCATCAGAGGATGGGTACATGGTGGTCATAAAAGGATGGACATGGTCAGAAACAATGCTCAGGTAGGCCGTGGCATTTAAACGATGCCCAATTGGCACTAAGGGGCCTAAAGTGTGCCAAGAAAACATCCCCCACACCATTACACCACCACCACCAGCCTGCACAGTGGTAACAAGGCATGATGGATCCATGTTCTCTTTCTGTTTACGCCAAATTCTGACTCTACCATCTGAATGTCTCAACAGAAATCGAGACTCATCAGACCAGGCAACATTTTTCCAGTCTTCAACTGTCCAATTTTGGTGAGCTCGTGCAAATTGTAGCCTCTTTTTCCTATTTGTAGTGGAGATGAGTGGTACCCGGTGGGGTCTTCTGCTGTTGTAGCCCATCTGCCTCAAGTTTGTGCGTGTTGTGGCTTCACAAATGCTTTGCTGCATACCTCGGTTGTAACGAGTGGTTATTTCAGTCAAAGTTGCTCTTCTATCAGCTTGAATCAGTCGGCCCATTCTACTCTAGCATCAACCTCTAGCATCAACAAGATATTATCGCCCACAGGACTGCCGCATACTGGATGTTTTTCCCTTTTCACACCATTCTTTGTAAACCCTAGAAATGGTTGTGCGTGAAAATCCCAGTAACTGAGCAGATTGTGAAATACTCAGACCGGCACGTCTGGCACCAACAACCATGCCACGCTCAAAATTGCTTACATCACCTTTCTTTCCCATTCTGACATTCAGTTTGGAGTTCATGAGATTGTCTTGACCAGGACCACACCCCTAAATGCATTGAAGCAACTGCCATGTGATTGGTTGATTAGATAATTGCATTAATGAGAAATTGAACAGGTGTTCCTAATAATCCTTTAGGTGAGTGTATATATATATATATATATATATATATATATATATATATATATATATATATATATATATATATATATATATATATATATATATATATATATATATATATATATATATATATATATATATATATATATACTGTATGTACTGCTTGTTCAAATTTCTTAATTAAATGAGCTTAATTAATGAGCTAAAGCAACACAATTGCTATACAGCTAACTTAATTTGATTGTGTTCAATCCACTTAAATATAAGTCAAATTGAAGTTTACTTAATCCGTTTGTGCTGAAACTGGGCATGGGCTTGTTAGTTCCCAGCATGCTTTGCATATGGTTAAATCAATTATTATAGGTAAAAGTGTTATTTTATGTATTTTGAACAAGATGAGAAAGCGGAGGGTTACCATTGTGGAGAAGAGTGGAGCATTTGCTTAGGCTGTGACAGCTAATATCATAACGGTTTTGCTGAAGGAGCTTTTAACGCTTAGCATTTAAGATGCTAATGTGTGCTATTACTAGCTAAAGGTTTGTCAACAACTAGCTAGTGAAGTATCATAAATCAGTTGTGTAACATTAATGGGGTCATCAATTTTTTTTATATTGTTGTCTGAGGTCAACTTATGACGTTTGTGTGGTTTTTACATTCAAAAACATCATAATGAATAAGTAATAGGCTATTTTCTGCCTTGGTTTTGAGGCTCTCTGAAAAACGCTCGGTTTTGATGGGCATGCCGCACTGAAGACTTGGAAGTAAACGCCCACGGCTAGGATTGGATACGATCTGCATATTTAATGAGCTTCAGCTCCCCTCAGTACATGTGGAAATTGCATCTGGAGAAATGCTTACAGGGCTCAAAAAATATCTTTATCGAACAAACACAATGATTCATCTCTCATCCACCCGCGATTGATTGGAATGTTATTTTTGTATTACTTGGCCAGCCCGATCAGTGAATATAACCGTGAACCGCACACACACACACACACACACACACACACTTGCGTGTGCAAGAAAGGAATGTTATTTCACTATTTAAGACAGCTCGTCGGCAGGCCGATGATACGTTTTGGTAGCCCGTCTGAAGCACTGGCGCTACAAGTCCGAGTCTGATCACGAATGAACCAATAACACCTTCTCCAGCCTGTGACAGCGTGCTAAGGTATGTAATCAATAGATATCAAACGATCTGTAACAATGCAATACTAACACATATTTAAAAAAAACATGTTTTACACACATAAGTGTGTTACACCGTTCCTGTCGGATCCACTATAGAAGGCACAGCATTGTGTTTTAATCTCAATATGTCTGCAAATCCAGTCTCGACCTCTATCTTGTTTACAATCGATTCTGCGGTGAAATGAAGCGAAAAAAAAATGTCTTACGCACGTGAGCTGGAACGGCATTGCTCGGTAGCGCGACCCATTTAGCTCCACGAGTCGGTGGGCGGGCTTGAGGCGGCGCTTCTGCATTCTATGACGTCAGTGGTCGACATATTCTGAGATCTCTCATTTTCTCGGCCTGGTGTCTATAAAAGCTTTTCTTTAAAGGTATACTATGTAACTTTTTTCGCCACTAGAGGGCGTACATTCAAAACAACAACAATGTCTTAGCTTGATGACGATGTGAATGAATGTCGTCTTCAACTCCACTGCTGATGGTAATCAATCACACGGGAATCAGAAATCATGCTCATGGATGAGGTAAAGTAATAGTTTTATAAATGTTGCGTTTGATGACATGATTTTCTTTCACTATAATGAATTAGCCGCAAATAAAGTAAGGTTTAATACTAATTGGTTGTCATAGATGTTACTGTATTTCTCGAATTCAATTCAAAACTAACTTTTTGGTAAAACAAAAATAACAAAAAAAACCTAAAGCTACAGTATAAACAACAAATTTACATTTACCAGTTCTTAACATGCCTTGAAGTATTCACAGTGAACATGACCTCACCATGTTTCACATCATAGACAATAAGACATTCAAACAATAAGACTAGCACTGTTGTTTGATATAAACAAATCACACGTTTTCTGTCAGTAAAGGAATTAAACCAATTACTCACCTGTCTATTAAACACATGCAAGATCGGCGTCTCTGTCTAGTTTAAGTTTTTCGCGAAGTTCTCTCCATTTTGAAAATGCCACACCGATGTTGATCCTGGTTTTATTTCTCTTCTTGTCCCAAAATCGTCTTGGGTCATTTGGTTGACCTATACATTGACATTTACGTTGATGGGAATTGTCTTTGTCGACAGAATCAGCTGCAAACGGCAAAGAATAATTGTGTTCCATAACGACTGCGCGAAACAAACTACCGGTAGTTGCTTGATAGACGCTACACCGTCCGCATTTGTCCACGAGACTATATGCTGCCATGGTTTCTACGGCAACCGAGCGGAAACCGAGGGTAATGCGGAAATGACGCCATTGACTGGCGACTCCTTCACTCCTATTCACACGTCCCGGTACCTCGGTTAAAATCGCAATTTTCTCACAATTTACAAATAGTTGGAAACATTTGAGATATTGTAAGTACTCAACTGAACAAAATATATAACACTGGTCTAGTGGTTTATGGATATTTTACTACTAAAATCCTACATAGTGGACCTTTGACTAACAAGTTTTCAGCTCTGAAACTTACAGGATATTCTTATATCACGATGAACTTTTATATATCAAAGGCTCAAAGGAAAGTTAATTTCTCAATTCATCACCCCTTTAAAGTATATAGAATTTAAATGGATGAATGAATATATGAAATTGAATGTCTGAATCATGTCAGGGAGCCATATAAAATTCACTTTGAGACATCTTGGGTCACTTAAAATGTATTCATGCCATGATGTTGAAGTTACATGAACAAATCATGTGTTCAATTATTTGTTATTAATTAGCAAATTAATTAATTAATATTAATTAATTATGTACACATTACACCGATGTACACAATTAAATCATGTAAATCCAACACACTTTTTTTTCAGTGTCAGTTGAGCATGTTTTGCATGCTTGATGTTAAATGAATTATGTTGCTTTGGAATATAAGGCGCAGCATGTTTCAGATGATAGAAAAGTAACATAAAGACTTCAAGTGAAATCAATGATGTATTTTTCCACAAGCATATTCCTGCATAATGACGCAGCATTCAACCAGAACTTCAATATCTATTCAATTTTCAGCATCTATCGTGGTCATGTAAAGATGGTAAACCTTATAAGTGTTACATGATATACTCAAGTATTTACAGTAGTGGCCAAAAGTGATGGCCGGACTAGGAAAATTGACATCTTCACCCTTTATGCAAATATTATTATTAAAAAGAAAATGTTAAAGATTTTGTAAGCATATTGCATAGTTGTTTTATTTGTGGTAATGCAAAATGAAACATGCCAAAAGGGAAACCAACAAAATATTGACAACCGATTATGTTGCAGTCATGCTTTTTCCTGCAAGCTTTTTGATTTTCTATGCTTTTTGATAGTAAAATAAAACCTGTAGCTGTAGTTTGCCATTTTATAATCATTTTGTCAGATAAATACCTTAACCAAGATGAATGGTTTGTTCTTCCCTCATATTTCAAATATTTAACAAATCTAAAATGTTTCCCTTATATGTTGATGGTTTAATCGAACTCGTATTGTCATTAAAAACAAATACCCCTTCAACACATCACTTTTGGTCACTATATTTGTTCTTTTTTGTTCATGATGCATTTCTTTTGAAAATTTGGAAGACATGCAATGCATAATTCATAATATTGCCAACACAATGTGGGACAAGTTGTCTTGGTGATATGGTTGCAGCATCTTTATCTTTTTTATTTTGTAATAATGTGTGTTATTTTTATTTTACAGTATTTGTATATGGCATACTTTTGTGTGGACACCAGGATCACAAGCAACCACTGGAAGCTAATGTGGATCGAAATGAAGAATATGAAGAATATCACAGATGCTTCTAAAAATGCTTAACTCAAAACCTTCCTTTATTTTAAGAAAACAAATTAAATTTAATATTGTTATATTGCGTTATGCCACAGGGTTTTACACAAGGAGTGCAGGTGGTATAAAAATAGTTACTCGGCTTAGAAAGTTGTTAATGAGCATATACAGCCACCCTTACAAAAAGAAGTTTATTCAAGTGTTCTATTAGTATACTTCTTTTAAACTAAAAATGAGAAAGTATACTTTCAGTCTACTTTTTATTTACTTCTCAGAAATGTACTCTAATTAAGTATACTTGACATACTGACAGAAAAGTCTAAGTATATTTGGGCATGCAAACTTTGGATCGAGATATAGGCTACTTAAAAATAATGAAGTATTCTAAATATAGCCTACTTTGCTAGTTGTGTTTATATTTTCATTACACTAACATTTTCATATAGTTGTACATACTGTCATATAAACTTGCACATTTTGGCACCCAATACAATGTGTTTTTTTTATTTGTATTTTTTTAAATATTAATTTATAAAGAAAATAGGAATAAGGAAGAACTTGGATTTTTTTCCCTAATTCTGAGTACAGAATGTTCTGTTATTTATGAGACAACGATTCCCCACCATTAACGGAAATGTACTGCAATTCATGTTTTGAACGTTATACTGTAGGGGGCGCTATTACACATCTTCTGAAAGAGTACTGAATCTCCTGATCAAAACAAAGGTGAAGAAGAAGCACAAACAAGAAGCATTGCTTATGCACATGTACAATAACACGATCATAAGACATTAAACTGCATATAAATCAAAACGCATATAAATTTGGTAATGTTACCAAATGAAATGTCGACCCATGAAGAGGAAACAACTGTGATGCGAGTTGATGGACTCGGTCTACTCCATCTATGTCTTTGACAAAAATGCAATTTTCTCGGCATTTTGTTCAAAATGCTGCTTTTTTAATGAAACTTACCCACATTCAAGTGTTGTTTAAAAAAAAAAAAAGACTGCATGAAGATAGAATTAATTATTTAAATATATATATATAATGGCTGATTGTTTAATTTTAAAAAAATGTTTTTATAAGAAGCTTTTGAATTAAATAAATTACAGCATCATGTCTATCTTCTTAAATTTGAGTAGTCAATAATAAAACGATTTTTGAAGAATATACAGTATAAGAATACATTACATTTATCAAAAGTGACAGTAAAGGCTTGAGCAAAAATTATCGGTTAAAAAAAGCAACAAAAAAAAAATTCTCTAGAAGTATTATTTAGAATTTATTATGTATTTATTTATTTATTTATGCATGCATGCTCTGTTGTTCTTTTGACAGCGAATGCTCATACATTCATACAACTAAATATTCTGGAGACCATGAAAGTTTTGTGAAAATGATCAAAAATGCTGGCACTGCCTGCCAACTTTTGAAAAAAAAAAAACAACAACATTATAATACTAATAAAAAAAGCTGAAAGATTTAAAAACAAAGAAAGAGTTAAAGTACAGTTAAAGGTATTTCAAGTATAAAAATGTATACCTAAATAGGAACACAATAGTATACTGAAAGCACAAAAATAATAAATAAATAGTAAACCATAAGTATGATATATGTTCACTTAAAGAAAACGTACAAAGTATACTTGCAGTATAAAACTACTAAAGTAGTTTACTGAGAGTACTTCAAAGTGTACTGTCATAAACAAAAAAATGTGCTACAAGTATTTATCAGTATCACTACTAGTAAACTATCAGTATACCGATACGTATAAAAAATGTACAACTTCAAAAAATGTAGCTATGTACTCAAAGTTTACTATGTTACACTTAAAATATACTTGAAAGTATATTTTTATACACTAAAAAGTGGGACAATTTAGTCTCAAGTAGTATTGAAATCGTACACTTACAAGTATACTACTAGTACATTGATATTAGTATACTTACTACATAAAGTATACTTCAAAATATCCTTCAACTCAATTTAAGTATAGCCTACTTAAAATAAAATGAAAATGAAGTATACTTAATTTTGGTAAGGGTATTATTACTGTTAGCTGTGCAATGCCAATTTAGCCCATTGTGGGTCCTTCAATTGATGCTAAAATCAAGTCATCACCAAGCTGGTTTCTCTCAATACGCTTAAACGAAGTAGCAAGAAACAAATTTACCAAAGATTTGTTCAATCAAAAAGACAAACCAGCCTTAATGAATTTCAACGTCCTCCTTTCTCCTTTAACAAATAAAATAAATCCTCCTTGAGATGTTTTCCATTGCACAATAATATCTCATTTTCCCAGCAGTTCCCTCATATTGCACACAGTCACCCGTGCGGGTTCAATAGGTTTGGAAATTGATTCCTCTTAAAATGAGACAGCTGTGGCCTCTCTGAAAACGCTACCGCTATGGAGAGACCCTACCCTCTTCAGTATACCAAGCATCCAGTCCTCAATAGAATGAAATAGAGGAGACCAGAGAGGTGACGCCACAGTGGGCGAACACAGTAGGATCATCTCACGGATGATTTAAAGGACCGATAACCTCTGGATCCTGCTGCTCGGAGAATAAAGTCCAGAGATGGCCTCCACCAGCAAGCAAAACTGTTGGAGATGCCGATAGCTGGTAAACAATATCTCCAGCACAGCATCCACATCAGGCTTTCTGTGATTTCTGTGACAAGCCTCCTGCTTGAAGAACCTCTCATTATGTGCTTTGTGTTGCATGAGCTTTCTCCACGGATCTGTGGGTGTTCTTCTCTGGAGATCTCGGCTTGTACCGGTATTTAATAACAGCATTTGACAGAGGCAGAGAATTCAATTGAAGCTAGAAGCTTTGAGATATACTGGGTAAACCCAGCCTGATCTGCCGGCGATTTGATTTCGCCATGCAACTCAGTCTGGAAACCTGTGCATTCATTTCTACTGCTTCTGTTACACTTTTGCGGGAACCAATCACAGACTGGCTTATCCACCTGGCGCACTATTTGCGGGTTTAACACGATGACATATAGACAAGGGATGGGTCGTTGCCCTTTGATCACGCCTCTTGTGGTCTGATTGATTGAAGGACTATCCAATTGCATACAGAGTCATTTGAATTATGCTTGTTTATCACGCCTCTTGTGGTCTGATTGGTTGAAGGACTATCCAATTGCGTACAAAGTCATTTAATTTATGCTCGTTTATGCTTGCTTGTGCAGTGAGAAATACCTAGCAGACTCCCCAGACCAATGTTCAATCTTAAATTGAGCTTGGTCTGGTGATAGCCAGACAAGCTTTGAGACCCTAAACAAGACTGGCATGGCCAAGATGCTTTCCACACACACACACACACACTCACACACGAGTACTAGTCATATCATAAATGGGCCTACTCTAAATCATAAAAACCTGCAGACTTCGAGCAGATGAGTTTGAACTTCTAGTTTCTGCTGTAAGTGATCAGCACAATGCTTCATTGTGACATTTGTTGTGTCCGCCAAAGAGTTTTCTCATGCGGCTGGCATATTTTTCAAATTGATTTCAGTGGGAGCGGCGTTTTTTAGAAAGCCATGAGCGTAACAAGGCTCTTGGCGTCTTTTTCAGGCTCAAGCCATGAGCGCTCAGCGTTTTTTTTACCGGTCACCGAGAGTTGAAGAATGTTCAAATTTGAGTAAAACGCTGTGCTCATCACTTTTTACCCAGCCGTCCAATCACAGTGGAGAAGGGACAGGGCAAATACAACACCGACCAAATATTCTGCTTGCACAATTGTCAACAGATGACAACAACAAGCATAATAACGAGAGAAAATTATTAAAAACAAGATACAGCAAATACTTTACATTGTTTCTGCATTTTTATAAAGTATATTTCCTTATATTTTCTATAGAAACAATACAGAAACCAACTATCTGTGAAATGAGATACTAGTAACACTTCCGCGAATATTCCATATCATAGCAAACAAAGCGCCATAGGGTTAGTTATAGAGTCCATAGGGTTAGTTATAGAGTCCATAGGGTTAGTTATAGAGTCCATAGGGTTAGTTATAGAGTCCATAGGGTTAGTTATAGAGTCCATAGGGTTAGTTATAGAGTCCATAGGGTTAGTTATAGAGTCAAATTGACAACGTAATTGCATTGAGAACATTTTGTGAGTGTGGCATCTCAGAATGAATCCGCCCAACTTGGGAAGACGCCTGTGATGATAACGTATCACTTTCAAAATTGCACAAGATTCTGAAGCACTGCGAATTTCTGTGTTATCCAGATCATAGCTGATTGTTTCATTTAAAAAAGTGTTTTTTTTTTAATGGGACGCTTTTGAATTAATTAAATACAACATCATGTCTATATTCTTTAATTTTGTGCAGCAAACAATGAAAAGGTTTTAGAGGGATATACAGTATAAGAATACATACAATTTATCAAAAGTGACAGTAAAGGATTGAAAAAAAAATGTATTCTGAAGGATCATGTGACACTGAGGACTGGAGTAATGATGCTGAAAGCTCCAGCCTGGTTTCATTGTTAAAGGAACACTCCAACACTTCCAACTCCCCTAGAGTTAAACCGTTGAGTTTTACCGTTTTCTAATCAATTTGGCCGATCTCCGGGTCTGGCGGTAGCACTTTTAGAATAGCTTAGCATAGATCATTGAATCTGATTAGACCGTTAGCATCTATTACGCAGCGCCTGAAAAAAGTCTATATCTATAACTTCCGTCAACATAACCAACGTGACAACCTGATTGCTCAAGGAGCGTGCTGGGGACTGTTTTCAGGCGCTGTGTAATATCATTGCACCTGCAGCACCCATGATACAGTAGCAGAGTTCCTTGATTATTACGCAGGAATGAGAGTATAGTTCCTATAGCCAGATCGGCCTAGAAAATCTCAACTTTTCATTTTCCATCGGCCTTAGTACACGATGTAACTACAGAAGAGTCAAGTTCTAAATAGGAAAAACATCCAAACTCTTTGGTCATTTTTTGAGCGAAATGCTAACGGTCTAATCCGATTCAATGATCTATGCTAAGCTATGCTAAAAGTGCTACCGCCAGACCCGGAGATCGGCTGAATGGAATCGAAAATGGTAAAACTCAACTGTTTAACTCTAGGGGAGTTGGACAATAGATTTTTTTGTTAATACATAGGTATTAATAGGCCTACATAACTTTCAAAGACACAAAACATACTTTTTTATATACTTTGGATAGATGCTGAAATGTACTATATGGACATATTGGCAGCAATATTATGTTTTTACAGCAACAAAATGTAAAATATTGAGATATGTTTGACGTAAAGAGTGTGTGAAAGAGAAAAAAATCTTCATAGATAAGGACATAAAAAATTATGCATGGCCTCTGTTGGCTTCCATGCTTTGACAATTCCATTATTTTTTCAATTCTGTCTGGTGCCTTTAACTGTAGCGACATACATTTGTTAGTTTGTCAGTCACTATGTGTACATAAACCTGGGGAAATAGGCAATATAAGGACAGATATTTGTCCTTCTGAAGTTACAACAACATAAACATAGCTGAAAATGCACAACAAAATTGCACACATGCTTCCCGGGCTGCTCAGTGGAGGCGTTTCCAGATCAGTCGATCAAACCATTAACCTGCACATAGAGTGCATCCGTATACTGAGCAGATTCTAGATCATTTCACCCATCCACCAATAAATATGTTCATGAACGATACACCCAGTCAACCTCACACTGAAAAATAAATCATACAGTGATACATCAGTGAGCAAGTAAATGAGTTCATATATCAATCACTCAACCAGAGCTGCCCATTCAATTGAGAACAGCCAGCAAATTCATTTAGTGGAAACAGATGCAATTTGGAAGTCAGAGTGATAAGGACCATCAAATTGAAGTGCTTGTTGAGACTTTGTAAACATGTAAATGTGTTTAAACCTGTAACTGGAAACTGCGAGCGCAGCACAGGCCTGGAGAAGACAGGATGAACACACTGATGTGAGGGTAAAACGTGTCTTTTCTGTATAATTATCTACAGTATTTAAACCAACAGATGTGGGGTTACAGATGGCAAATTGACATATGTAATATTAACACCGAATGAGACACATTTGAACTATTTAATAACTATTTTAATGGCTATTTTAACTGCATTTAGACGATTTTGAATAGAGTCCAAGAGGAATGGAGTGTATGTTTGGACTATTGATTCACAGCAGAAGAAAATAAGGTTGGAATTTACTAAGAGGCAGAAATACAATACTGAAATGCGCCTGCACGCTATGAAATTCAAAAGAGCTTCTGGAAGGATCAAGTGGGAATAGTGGGATAAACAGTATGTATGCAACTGTATGGTCATGCCAATAACCACATAATGAAGAAGATGACGATGATGATGATCTTTGTTTTGAGTGGTGTTTGCTTTAGTATTAATATTAGTGCTTATACTGTACATAAGGTTAGGAATTTGTTTACAATTTTATCTTGAGATTAAAATATCATAGAGACTTGAGGGTGGGCTCTTTTGACCTAACCTTAAAACCACCCACAATACCCTAGCATTGTGACAGCGAATTTACTACAGGCAATCACCACTCACATTTTCTTCAGAATATAGTTCAGAATAGTTCTCTCACACACACACACACACACACACAGGGCCGTCGCAAGGGGGGTGCGAGGCCCTGTGCGAAGTTTACATGCGAGGCCCTCTATACAATTGATTTGCTCGCGTGTATGCGGCCGGGTATTGCTATAGTAACAAACCGAACTTTCGCTTATCTGATCAAAAGTGGTTTGACCCATTTCAGATGCTGCAATTAGAATTTAAAATGGACTGAGTAAAACTCTATACAATCTTGACGTGTGTGATAGGCTATTGTGCTCACTGACATGCAGCATGCACGGTCACTCACACGCTCATAACAATTGTAAGATCTACTGCATAATGATAACCTAAGAACAACAATAATAATAAAGCAATTAAAGGATTAGAAGCGATCTAAGGGAATAACTAGCCTAAATAAGAACGGTATGAAGAAACGTGCAAACATTCACTCTTATTCGTCTAATAGTGAAAACGCAAACGTTTCTTGTCACATTCATTTATGATTTACATGACTTATAACGCGTAATTTCATTTCAAGACGGCTAAATTTCATAGAAAGTTGAGTAGTTTGCATCACTAGATAGTCTATTACTGTTGGTCGCTGAACATTTCTATCGTAAAACAGTTGTCAGCTCAGCTGTACAGTACAAGCATCTCTCCACGAGCTCTCGTTGCGTTGTGGTTATGACTGACAGCAAGGCCCGCCTTCTTTGATTTGATTGGCCACCTCACTCATTCTGTCACTGACGAGCGCTGTTAACGGTGAAGCGGACTAGACTAAAACTTTTTAGTTATTCTAACAAACAGATTTACTCATTCAACACTAAAATGATAAAATTGGACAACAATGACAGTTTAATCGTGTCTACCGTCATATCGCTCACCCCATAAACCAGATTATATATCGATAATCTGCGATCCTCTCAGCGACTTCTGAAATTCTTCTTTCTTTTCAATTATTTTCCTTTTCTCACCACCCGACTCGTGTTTACGAAATCGGTCGCGCTCTCGTGCAGCACCCGACATTTTTTCCTCAGAGTGAGCGGCTCACACTGGCGCGACCACGCAGAACGTCATATCGAAATTTGAAAAATAACAATAATAATTTGCTGATTTTTTTTTTCACGTGGCCTTGATTATGCATTATTGAGAGACAGTAGGAATTGTATTTATTATCGATGTTGGGTGGAAAAACTGTAATAAAAAATAGACAAACTTCATAAAATGCAGGCCAGGCGCGAGGCCCTCTAGAGGCGCGAGGCCCTGTGAGGTCGCACACTTGGCACAGCCCTTGCGACGGTACTGCACACACACATATATATATATATTAAACTGTAATCAGATCAGATCAAATCAGACACTGGTGCATACTAGAGTGGGCTATGTTTTGAAGAATAGTTTTTTTTTTAGTATTTAGACCTGGAAATTAGGAAGTTAAGAGAAATCAGGTCTAAAAATGTTTAAATTGTTTAAACTATAAACTATAGTTTAAAGATCTGTGAAGATCTGAGCCTCTTATAGGATAGGATCGATCACCTAAAAATGTGAATTCTGTCATTATTTACTTAACTCGATCTCCAAACCGGTATGACCGAATTTCCTAAATAAATAAACAAACAAACAAACATGTTAATTAATTTACAGGCAAGTCATTTCCATCAAATAATTTCTGATAAGCTTTAAAAAGGACAAAATAAACAGACAGACAAATAAACAAGCAAATACACAAACAAACAAATAAATAAAAACACATATCTTATCTTGTTGCGTTTGCTTTTGTGTAAAGCGCTTTGAGAAAGTACATTTTAAAAGGCGCTATATAAAATAAATGTATTATTAATATAATTATTATTGTTGTTGTTATAATTATTATAACAGCCAACAAATCAGCATGGCAGTAGTCCTCAAATTTCCAATTGTCCCTTTGCTCTTCAGACTTTTGGTTTCAAACATAGGCTAAGAGTGAGAAAATTATAACAGAATTATATATATATATATAGATATATATAGATATATAATATTATTATTTTTTTAATTTTTTTTTAAATTTAGGCTTCTTGTGAACACACTGCAGCACTGCTTGGTTGTGCAGATAAGGCTGGTCTGATCGATGGTGTGGAAAAGACGCTAATGAATGAGCCGACTAAAGGAGCCATTGATCCCTCACACCACAGACTTATTATCTCACTAATTACATCAAGCACAGCTTGCCGGTGCGGCACTGTGGGAAGGAACTGCGGGCTGCCAACATCTCCATCAGCTCTCACAGGTACATGTGTATTGCGGTGGAACACGGCGGATCAATTTATAGCATTGAGGTATGTGTTGTCAGTAATACAGACATTATCAGTGTTGTTCAATTCCCATAACCGCCTCTGCAGTAACAGTTGCTCTCCCGCATCATGATCACTAAAAACGAGTCCATAGCCCTTCAGTAAGCAACATATCCAAGGACAAATTCCCAAAGCTTTTCATAAAATGAATCATTACATGCCGTAATTGATTAAATGTTTAGAAGGTAACTTTTAAGGAGAGTGTGACAAAACACAATCTGCAATAATAAGATCAAGCCCTTTGGTTCTGTGTAAATGCGTCTGTATTTGAGATTGACAACGTAAAAAGCTTTCATTTGGATCTGATGAGATCAATGAATGTTAAATAGCTAACAGCATAATAATCAAGGTTTGTTTTGATAAACTAGTTCATTTGCACGATGAACATCAGAGACGAGTGCTGTTCTTTGTGGAGAATGGCCAGAAGGTTTCTCTGGATGGCAAGGGTTTAAGATTGTAGAAAAGAACCAATAAGCTAAACTGTTTAACTATGAGAAACAGATAACATTAAAGGTCCCGTTCTTCGTGATCCCACTGTTCAAACTTTAGTTAGTGTGTAATGTTGCTGTTAGAGCATAAATAATACCTGTAAAATTATAAAGCTCAAAGTTCAATGCCAAGCGAGATATTTTATTTAACAGAAGTTCCCTTTCAAAGCCTACAGCGAACGGCCGGCTTGGACTACATCCTGGTACTTCCTTCATTAATGACATCAGTAGAACAGTAGAACAGACTAACCTCCGCCCACAAGAAGACGCGGAAAAAGGGGGCGTGGTCTTGTTGCTGTCCCACGTGGAGAAGAGGACGTGTCGCGTGGAGAAAAGGAATTGTTGCGTTTGAGTGTGTTTGTCGCCATGTCATCGAGACGCTGTTATTTTCATCCCGGAGTCAAATCACCTTTGTTTGGCTTTCCCAGGGACGCTGTAGAGATCATTGAGCGCATACATCTCCCGTTAAGAGGCGTGACCTTTCCACGTGCGCTAAGCTGCTGTCGAATCACAACACAGGAACCGTGCCACGTTCGCTAAGCTGCGGTCAAATCACAACACAGGAACCGTGCCACGTTTGCTAAGCTGCTGTCGAATCACAACACAGGAACCGTGCCACGTTCGCTAAGCTGCGGTCAAATCACAACACAGGAACCGCTGGCACAATCAGAACTCGTTACGCATTTCTGAAGGAGGGACTTCATAGAATAAAGGAACTCATCAGCCGTTTTTAGGACAGTGAAAACAGCGGTACACAGATGAGTAAATTGTGTGAAAAATACTGTGTTTTTTTACACGTGAAACATGAACACATGTTATATTGCACACTGTAAACACAATCAAAGCTTCAAAAAAACACGAAGAACGGGACCTTTAAATGACAAGTTATGAGAATGATAGTCAACCTGAAACTGTAACCATTGGCTTCCGGCAACGGCCATACACACGTTCACGAGAGAGTTGCGTGATTTTCACAACAGGCGTCTATTTTCACCTAAGCTTACGCTACGTCTACATCATACATCAGGTCATAGGTCAACTCTCTCGTGATCGCGCGGCCCGGAGCCAGTGATTAAAGTTTTAAATATGGATATTTTTTCGTACAAAAAACCCATCGGTTCACTTTCGAAGGCATTTATTAATCCACTGGAGTCGTATGGATTACTTTTATGATGGATGGATGCACTTTTTGGAGCTTCAAAAACATTACAAATCTGGGAAGAGTCAGGATATTATTTAATATAACTCAGATTATGTTCGACTGAAAGAAGAAAGTCATATACACCTATAGGATAGCTTGAGGGTGAGTAAATCATGGGATCATTTTCATGTTTGGGTGAACTATTCCTTTAATATTATATTATGTGAATTTTAAAAACATACTTTTAAGATTATAAGTATACACTACAGATGCACATTCAATACAAGGATTTTTTTCACAAGGGTACACGTCATTCATTTAATTGATTATAAATATTAAGCTTCAAAGAATTTGTAAACACTTGTACATATCTGAAAATCTGATTTAAAGGTCCCGTTCTTCGTGATCCCATTGTTCAAACTTTAGTTAGTGTGTAATGTTGCTGTTAGAGCATAAATAATACCTGTAAAATTATAAAGCTCAAAGTTCAATGCCAAGCGAGATATTTTATTTAACAGAAGTTCCCTTTCAAAGCCTACAGCGAACGGTCGGTTTGGACTACATCCTGGTACTTCCTTCTTTAATTACGTCAGTAGAACAGACTAACCTCCGCCCACAAGAATACGCAAAAAAAGGGGGTGTGGTCTTGTTGCTGTCCCACGTGGAGAAGAGGAAGTGTCGCGTGGAGAAGAGGAAGTGTTGCGTTTGAGTGCCTTTGTCGCCATGTCGTCGAGACGCTGTTATTTTCATCCCGGAGTCAAATCACCTTTGTTTGGCTTTCCCAGGGACGCTGTAGAGATCATTGAGCGCATATATCTCCCGTTAAGAGGTGTGACCTTTTCACGTGCGCTAAGCTGCTGTCCAATCACAACACAGGAACCGTGACATGTTCGCTAAGCTGCGGTCAAATCACAACACGGGAACCGCTGGCACAATCAGAACTCGTTACGTATTTCTGAAGGAGGGACTTCATAGAACAAGGAACTCATCAGCCGTTTTTAGGACAGTGTAAACAGCGGTACACAGATGAGTAAATTGTGTTAAAAATACAGTTTTTTTTTACACACGAAACATGAACACATGTTATATTGCACACTGTAAACACAATCAAAGCTTCAAAAAACACGAAGAACGGGACCTTTGTAAACACTTGTACATATCTGAAGTTAAACATAAATCTGATTTAATATTGTTTGCATCAATGTCTATCCAAACGCAATATATAAAATAAATAATACATAAAAAACCTGTGTGCTACAACCCCAATTTCCATAGAAACACCTATGAATACTAATCAGAGATCACTTTGGCATGTTTTTCATTTCCTCTTGTAATGAGAATTTGAACAGTTGCATATTTCGTCCTTACGTAGCAGACAATATTTATTTGTTTGATAAAGTCTAATAGGATATTAAAAGAGTAAATTATGACTCACAATCAAAGCCTGTTGTCAGTTTTACTTGGGTCATGATTGTGCCAAATACCTAATGGAGTGTAGAAGCGTTTCCCAAATGAAAACCAAAGCAATATAGAAGAGTAATGGCTGTCCTTGTGTACTATTCCTGTGGTAACCATTTAAATGGGTCTCCTATACATCAGTGTTGCCCATTGAAACAATGTGCACCCAGAAAAATCACTTTCTATGATATTGAAATGCATTCAGTTAAACAGTGCCTTTTGTTTTCCACACATATTTCTCAGAAACATGAGAAATGGGAAGAAAAAAAAATGATCTGATGATATCTGAATATGAGTAAGACCCTAAACACAGACATCTCAGTATTTACTATTTGTATTTACATATATGATTTTTCAAAATGCACTTTTTTTTATTAAATGGACAAATTCTTCCGCTTTTACTGTTCAAACAGGTACCCTTTACTTTAATAATAAAAATATATATACATATATATCTGACAAAAAACAATTCTGTATATACAAATTAATGGTATTAATAAAAAAAAAATTATAATGATAAAATAAAAAATAAATCAAACAAATCACACATATTATCCAGATTTTTTACATGAAAAAAATCCTAATTTAGAAGCAATAATATATTTTCTACCCTGTTTTTGACCCTCTATTTAAAACACACTGCTTGATGTGTATGCCTCTGTTACATATTCCCTGTGTGGATTTGAAGTGTGTCCTGTTCCCTTTCAAAAGCTACACTGCATAAGCTTATGCAAATGGGAAATGTCTTTGACATAACCAGCTGTGAAAATAGTGTGAAAACACGTCAATGAAATTGACCCGGAGGAATTTATAGCCTCGTCATAGGCGCACATGCCACACGAGGCTATAAATAGATGAGCTTCAGCTGGAGCCAACAGGTCTTTTTGTTTTCAGAACAATGGTGTCTTACAAAAGTCTCTGAAAAAATCTCTCTCTTTCAAGACTCAACTCGAGATCTTTGTTAGGAGTTAGTTTTCAACTGGCAGTGAGCAGATTTCTCTCTCTTTCTCATCTCTGTTATAAAGAAACATTAGTGGAAAGAGTTCTAGTTAAAAGAAATCTAATCAGTTGGAAACGAGTCAGCAGAGTAAACGCTGTGTATCCATGTTCTCTTTCAAATAACAGAACTGGATGCGCACGTTTATTGCGGTGTGTGTTTTGGGGAAGAGCATGCGGCCCGCTGCATTGAGTCAGACCAGTGCGAGCATTGCGGGCCTTTACAGTTAGAATGCTTTATGCTTGTCTTGGCTACTTTCAGTCCACACCCGTGTTCGGAGCTCTCAAATGGGTTTGTTGACGAGCAAGAGACGGGTCCGTCCCTTACGCTTGCTCGCTCTCCATGTTTCCCCGCTTGATCCCGAAGCGCGCTCCGGCGTTTCTTCGGCTCGCGCGGGGAATGATGATCAGGCTCGAGCAGCCGGCCTGCAATCGTTCCTCACATGATAGCGAATCCATACAAGGAATGTATCGAGGTGGTTGTTCGCGCAGTGGCCAGGGCAGTTTGTCAATGTAGCCCGTGTTTCTCTTGTTACTTTGTCAGTTGTTGTACAACATGTAATGGTTGTGTCTGGTTCTGGTATCCTCATTGTGTTGTTCCTTGTGTTATTTGTTCAAATGTGCTCTTTTATCAAAAACCCTGATCCTCAACTTCGCCTGCTTTCTCCGGCTCATTGCAGCCGCATTCAAGAATTGGAAGTAAACGGCTACTCCCCAATGCACTTTTGCATATTAAAATAAATTTCAATTATTTCAAAATAATTACATGTGTGGAAAACTTCCGATGTTGAAAATATCTTGTTACATTGAAACATTTGCCATCGATGTGAAATATGTATTACAAGTCTTGCTTGTGGCAAATAAAGTTTAAGTAAAGAGTTACCACAGATAGTTGACAAACTTACAGTGTTTCATGTAATAATAATTTGTTACATTTATATAGCGCTTTTCTGGGCACTCAAAGCGCTTTACATATAGAAGGGGGAATCTCCTCAACCACCACCACCAATGTGCAGCATCCACCTGGATGATGCGACGGCAGCCATATTGCACCAGAACGCCCACCACACACCAGCTGATTGGTGGAGAGGCGAGTGATGAAGCCAATCTGTATATATGGAGATGATTAGGAGGCCATGATGGAGAGGGCCAATGTGCAAATTTGGCCAGGATGCCGGGGTTACACCCCTACTCTTTATCGCAGGACATCCTGGGATTTTTAATGACCACAGAGAGTCAGGACCTCGGTTTAACGTCTCATCCGAAGGACGGTATAGTGTCCCCATCACTACACTGGGGCGTTAGGACCCACACAGACCACAGGGTGAGCGCCCCCTGCTGGCCTCACTAACACCTCTACCAGCAGCTACCTGGTTTTCCCAGTTGGTCTCCCATCCAGGTACTAACCAGACTCAGCCCTGCTTAGCTTCAGTGGGAAACCAGTCTTGGGGTGCAGGGTGATATGGCTGCTGGTAAATGTAATGTAAAGGAACAAAACGGTAAATGCAATTTACATTATGGCTAATGTAAATTGAATTATGAATGAATATAACATCGTTTGTCACACTTTTTTTCGTATAGGCCAGTGGTTCTCAAACTTTTTATAACAAGTACCACCTCAGAAAATATTTGGCTCTCCAAGTACCACCATAATGACCAACTTTAAAATACAGTAGCGTATAGGCCTAACTATTCAGCTACGGCTCAGCACAGTTCAAAAACTAGGCAGTTTACTCCTAATAAGAATATGTATTGTTGTCACCCACTTTAACATTGTAAATACACTGTTTGTTCATTAACACTGCACTGTGCTTACATACAGGTAAATAAAGATTCAATTAAAATGTGTTGTAAAGTTAAATTAAAACTGGACTCAAATAAAGATTCAATTAAAATATGTGTTTTAACATTAATTTAGTGATTCCTCTGTGTACCACTAGAGGCAGCCTGAGTACCACTAGTGGTACTCGTACCACACTTTGAGATCCACTGGTGTAGGCTATTAGTTCATCACAGGGTGGGCAATATACAAGTAGACACGGTTAACTGTTAGAGATTTGGTAGATTTTGGACTATCGTCTCTGTCGCGGCTGTGCTCATGTGACATTGCTGTGCTGCATGCTCACGAAAGCTTATCATTTGCAAACAGTACCATTTTTTCGCCAGGATATGTAGATCATAACAGGGGTGTTTCTAGGATTTTCATTTTTGGGCAGCTCAGCCCCCAGTGAGGATATGAAAAAAAAAAAAAAAATTGGTAAGACTTTAGTTTAGGGTCCAATTCTCACTATTAACTAGTAGCGTATTAGTATGCATATTGAGATATTGGCTGTTTATTATTTCTTATACCTATAAAGCAAATATTAATGCCTCATTCTGCATGACCATATTGTACATCCCTTAATCATACAATGTAGGCAGGTTTATAATCAGAGATCCCAAATGTGAGGTTAGGGGGGTTTGGGGGGCATGGCCCCTCGAGAATTTTTTTTTTATTTCTATAATCTATATA
The DNA here is from genome assembly GCA_023566225.1 of Romanogobio albipinnatus. NCBI lineage: Eukaryota > Metazoa > Chordata > Actinopteri > Cypriniformes > Gobionidae > Romanogobio > Romanogobio albipinnatus. The sequence continues at coordinate 8,246,165 of CM042241.1, forward strand.
TGTGCACATGGGCGTCGGAAGCAAAAAAAATGTGGGTGGGTCCTCATAAAGTACAAATATATTGCTTTGCTTGCTAAATGTATAGTTTGGAAAAACAAAATTAAGGAAATCGCCATGTAATTGAGAGTGGCAGTAGTGTAGGGGTAAGACGCACGGCATCTAGTTTTGACACAAATCGACCTCGGTTCGAGTCCGCCTTTCGCCGAACTCAATCTTCTCTCTTTTCCCATCACATATCAGATCGGAAAAGCATTTATTTTCAATAAAAATGAAGAAAATATTAGAAAAGTGGAAATTAAGCGTCTAACGTGTTTAATAATAAGTGTTTATCGATTAGGGGTAGGTAAACAGACGTGCTGAATGTTAGAGACGATAAAAGTGAGTGGGTCCAATATCATTGATCGTAAAAAGTGGGTGGGTCTTGTCCCACCCACATACAATGGTTCCGACGCCCATGTATGTGCATTTTAAAATGTTCTGAACGCCCAAACATTAGATAACAATAACTTGAAAACCATGTCATGGGGAGATATGACTGATAAAGTTTTTCCATTTTTGTCAGTGAAGAAAGTAATTTTTAACTGATATTTATATGTTTTATGAATCATTTTTGTAGACATGTTAATTTACTGAAGGCTAACAGGAAAGCTATAGGTAGCCTAACTAAATGTATTAAATTAATTCACAATATGCACACATTCATTACTAATCTAATGCCCAATACAAGCTGAAAAAAGCTTGTTTATTTACTGAGAGCTACACATGGAATTATTTTTTACAATATGCACACATTTATTACTAATATTACTTTGTTAATATTTCTTGTTTGTTAATTAAATTATAAATAACATTACATAGGTCTATTTCAAATCAAAATGGCAAAAGTCGACAAAAGTTTATTAATTTGCCTGAATATTTTTGCCATTTGTTTAACATTTCTGACTTAAAGAAGCAGCTGTCAAATATGAAACGTTTAGTTTAGCTACATAGCCTACATATCTCAAACTTGATGTCGAGTCCTGCTGCTAAAAATCGTGCTCAGCCTCAGCAGCATCTGTGCGTACATGAAGCCCGCCAACTCTGATTTGAGATTTTCTCAAATATTTTGACATTGACGAGCGATGATAGACCAGTGAGGCTCAGATCAATGCACACACCTCTGCTTCTGACGTGTGCTCTGTTCGCCGCCACAGCGGATTGAAGAAGCGCTGATTAACGCCGATTAAAAAAACGGGACGAAGCCGAAGCCTCCCGCCAGTTTCATATGTTTGAAAGGTAATCACACATTTTTTTAGGGGGGCTGGACAGAAGTTTAGGGCCTAGTGATGCCCATGGATCATAAAGAATCACTTATCCCAGTTATTATATTAAGAAACAAAATGTTGTTTTGTTGGTGTTTTTTTATTTGTATTATTTAATTGGAAAGTCTTGGCAGATAAATGATAAACAATTCCAACCATAACCTAGCATAATCTAACAACCTGAACACATATACGGCCACAGCACAGGCACAATCCAATAAGGACAACGAATAACGGCAATCAGACAGATTATGTATTAAAACATTTTCATTAATGCATATTCATCAATCTGTGTTAACACTCCTGAAATCACAGCATTAATTTAATTTTTGTGATATCTCTGCAGTGGATGAATAAATTCAAGAGAAAAAACATGTATAACTTTACACTCACAAATATTGAGAAGATGAACTTGTTTCATTGCATTGCTACATTAGCAGATCTGAACATTATGCACTTCATTACAAAAAAAAAGGCAAAAGGAAAGTCATTTTTACATTTACATAAGCAATAGCTCTATGAAACCTAGCAAGCTGGCTTGCTTTCTACTGCCAACATACACTGTTGCACACAAAACAGCACTAGGCTACTCACGAGTTTGCCATCAGCAAGCTAACAACACAATACTCAGTATCTTAAGTATGGCAGAAATGAGGTATCATAAAAAGCAATGTAATGTAGCGGCCTACTATTTGGAACATCCTTTGTGCCAAGAGTATGAATGATGCCTTAAAAATGACTGTGAATTAGGCAACTCACTAGGTTTGGTCTGGTTTTTTAAGTGTAAGTTTGCCGATTTTTAACTCATTTTGCAATGTCCATAGTGTATGTAAATTAATAATGTTTACCCGTTCTCCGTGTAACGTGGACTGGGAAATTCACATTTGTCAGCAAAAGTGTAACACAAAATGCATCATCCAGCGGACTTTTGACAGCTCAAGGGCTTTTGTGAAAACTACAGATTGTACTTCCACATTTCTGTATCCCCGCCAGACAGTCAGATCGACAGAGGGTTATAAAAAAAAAAAATGTTAGGTTACACTTTATTTAAAGGTGACATATTAGGGTTAGCTACTTGTAATTATGCATAATTTACTGTTATTACTATAGTAAGTACATGTAGTAACGTGTAACTACGTCACTCTGAAATAAAAGTGGCACCATCAGTTATTGTAAGAGTAGGCTCACCACTGAAAGTAATATTGTAATTTGTCTACACTTTAAACAGCATTATGGTAAAAAATACTATGGTGAACTTCTTACCGACTATACAATATATCTGTCACAGTGTTCTCTCCATATTTATGATCCTTTGCATACAATACAAGTTGACACCGTGATGACTAAAAGTTTGCTACGGAGTATTTCCTACTCAAGCAAGGCGATATTTTACTCTGGTTAAACCTATCCATAGCGGACTGGTGGGAGTGGCTTTGGGAGGCAACATGCCCAGGGCATTATGGGTGTTGATGTTTTCCTACCTACATGGCAAAAGGTAAGACATTTGCTTTTCCTCATAGACAGCCAAGTTTTATTAAAAGCCCATTTTTTTCTGCCGCTTTAAGAATTAAAGAACAGCCAATGCCAATGCTATATAGACATTATATCACAGTAACTCTGTTCTGGAGGTTGTGTAACATTGTGCTTAAAGTTGAGCACTAAAAATAGGAAAGCTGCTGGTTTGAGTCCAGTATGGAGCAAGGATCAACTCAAGCAAAGTTGATTGTCCTTGTTAGACGTGCCTTGATAAAAGTGTCCGCTAAATGACTACTCAACTCTTCATGTAACCTTAGTTTCAATAATGGCACATTAAGTGACACTGAACAAACTATTTTCATGTTCACAGCAGGCAGAGTTCATCCTTTACCAATCTATACTCTTTATGCAGATAGTGCCCTGTAATTACATCTCAAAGTTTAAGTACAGTCCTCCAACAATGCAAATGGAAGCTCTTTTTGTTTTTCTCCAAACATGCTTTCTGACTTCCTCTGTAATTACCACCCACACTGTGAAATATATCAGCAGATGCAAGTTGTGGAATGGTGGCCCTGAAAAAAAAAAAAAAAACTTTTTTTTTTTTTTTTTTTAACAAGACCTACAATCTCAGGGCATGGAGGCCGACAATATCAGAGCAGTCTTCTGTTTGACTGGGAGCAGAGAGATATGGAAGATCATTTGTGTAAGTTGTTCAAAAAAATATGATTAAAAGCAAGAAAAATAACAGCTTAAATCTGTAAACATTAAAATACTCACTGTATAAAAATGTAAGTCAAGATGTAAACAATATGCGTCGTTAACATGATATTAGTTAGATAAAATTGCTTACTTTTTTGCCATAAATGCAACACCATAAACACTAAAATGGCTGTAAAAATGACAGCTTAAATATTAGATTTTTAACAGAAAAATAAATTAAAATGCTTTTACAAAATCATAAGTATGCAATTTTAAAATAGTAAAAAAATGGCCCTATTTGATTCCATTAAATGTGCCTCACCATAACTTTTTTTTGGTAAAAAATTATGCCTCAAATACTGTTGTTTAAGTTTAACTTGTACTAAAAACAAGCAACCCATTTTACTTTTGCAATTTGATATTTCCAGGTGGAACCAAGTATTTAATGAGAAATAAAAAAAAATATAATTAAACATATAGTCAATTTTAGAGATCATTTGTAGTTATAACAGTTCAACAGCACAGTAACTTTGAGCACATTTTAACTGCATTTCATAAATTACCATGTTTATAATACACCACAGACTCAACCAAAAAGTCATCATCAGCTATAAAATCCAATTACGCAATGCATTGTACCATCTTCGCCTCAAGCAATCAAGCCCTCTTTTGCATGAGAGGCATCATCAACACAATTTAAGCTGAATAAAAATAATTTAATTATGATTGGTGTTGCCTGTGATCATAATTGAACCACCTCCATGTTCCCACATTCATTGTCATGGTTGTATGAAGACACTCAGAGAACCTGGGCTGATGGCTTGCTACGAGAGGAAACATTTACTCTGATTAAAATGCTTTAGCATACTGTAACGGTTATATAGTGTTTGTGTTCCCTTTAGTTCCTGTGTTTCCTTCCGATCTGTGTTTAGTTCCTGTTCCTTTTGTTCCCATTGCTAGTTTGATAATATGGTTACTCATTGATTATTTGATTATATCCACCTGTTCCTCATCTAGTTTCCTTTGTTTGTATATGGCATATTTATACTCCATGTTTCCGTTACTATATGTTCGTTCACGTTAATGTGAACTTTCTCTTGTGTTCCCTTGTTCGTCTTTATCTTCGAACATGTAACCCAACCCCATTCCATCCCTAAACATACCCATTTGTGTATTATATGATATAAAATACAGGACATAACAAGCAGATATGACTGCAGGCACAATTTTTTTCCAAAGAAAATCCCCAAAAGCGATCAGTGTCTCCCTCCGCTGAAGATCATGCACACATTCAAATTTCAAAAATTGTCACCTGAAGAAACGTTACGTCAGATTATATAGTGAAATTGCATTGGCCCTCGTATGTTTCGTGACAAGTTGCGTCATTACGTCAGCATTGATTGTAAAATGTAATTGGCGCTCGTGTGTCTCGTGACCGATTGCATCATGCTAAAGAGTCAGGTGTATCATTTGAATGAGATATGAATGAGTGCGTTCTTAAACATTAAGATCAACTCTGTTCTTTACATGAAGATATCGTATGGCTTCAGAAGACTTGGAATGCAACATGAGTTAATACTTTTATACTGTTTTTGGTCAGTTTTGCAATAAATACCTGTGACTGTACTTATATGTATTTGCCTTTTACGTTTTTTATATTGTTTAGAAGTGGGTAGGTTGAGGGGAGGAGTGGGGTTAGTTGCTAAAGTATCCTTTAAATATGAATAAAATCATGTCTGCTTTTACAAATGCAAATAATTAAATGCGTCTTGATCTGACACATTGGGCAAACAACTGAAATCAATGGAGTATCCTGCGCGTCGATATAGTGATGCCTAGGGGTGCCTTTAGTGTCTTCATTTTGACACGGAAGGCACTTGACCATGCTTCAGATTTTGACGCCTTGGGAGTGAGAATGGGTTGTGGGTAGCCTAGAAATCTAGACGCACACTAGTGGCAGCAAAAGTAATTTGCACCCAGGGTCGTCTAGCAACTCTCCGTTGGCTTGCGAGCTTGAAAAAACAAACTCTAGTCAGGCCAATCACATTGTGTATAGAGTCAGTGGGCGGGCTTAACACAGAACCGACTCTGGCTTAACATAATGATGGTTCCACGTGAATTCCCTGTGTTACGACCCTGCGTTCCCTTTGCTCGCCTGCTGGGGGCGTTGTTCTTTAATGAGCACAGGAGAGTGTATACACCTGTTCCCTGTTTTCCATCTAATGGAGGAGAGGATATAATCTTGGCCTCCACCATTCTACTTTGCTTCGTCCAGGGGATCGACACCCTCTGGAGAAGTCATTCTTTGGCATACCTTTGTTTATTTGCAACCCATACCCACCTTTTCTCTTCCCCATTTGGATTATGATTTTTCCCCTTTGATTTTGACCCTAGACTTTGTTATATTAATTTATCTGTATTTTGAAGACTAATAAAAACTTGCAAGTCACACAGTGTACTTGTATCCTTTATGTACGGTCGAAACGAGCTGGCCGTAACATAAATTGGGTGTCTCGTCCGCGATCCTATGGGGGTAGGAAACGTTGGTAAGTATGGGTTGTATGTGTGTATGTTTTTTGTGAATGATTACCTTTTATAAATGAGAACTCTGCTTAGTTAGAGTGTTTCCAGCTGGATTGTGAATACAATCTTTCCGACGGAGCACTGTTTGTTGTTTTGTTTTGTTATTTTGCCTTTCTTGTTTTTGGAGGTTATCCTGGGTGGAGATTGACTCTCTGTAGGGGGTACGCTTCTGGACCTTCAGTCTGACTGATTGTCGCGGAGTTCAGCGTTTAATGCCGCCCCGAGCCCGGTACATCTCTGAAGACCAGGGAGGATTTAGTTAGTGTTTTCTGAGTTAGGAGCGGGAGTTCTCATATTGTAAACGGTAAATCCATTCAACAAATAAGTAAAGGTAAATCATTGTGTTCGTGTGTATAGTGCGGTTTATTCTCGCGTTTACACTGTGTTTTGACTTGTGGGAAGTCTTCGGGAGTTTTTGTGAATGAACATAGGTTGCGTAATACGGTGACGTAGTTCATTTTTGAAGCAGTGGCTTATGGGAGTTGTATTTCGGGTAAACAGCGTCTCACGTGTAGTAGTTTCGTTTGTGTTATTGTGCGTATACATATACGAACAAAATGTCTTCGGTGGTCGAAGATTTCTTTGCGTGTCCGTCAGAAGCTTTGCTTGAGAGTTGTACAAAGGAGCAGTTAGTGCAAATCGCCGAACGCTTCAGTGTCGATCTTACTTCTCAAGAAAAGAGGCTGAAGGAAACTATCGTGACTACTTTGAAGCGATCACTTGTTGATAGGGGAGTTATAGAGGTAAGCACTGAGTTAATTACTCCTAGTGAATCGTTTGTGTCTACTCCTGCTGAGGTTTATAGTGAAAGTGACACACAATTTCCAGAATTATCTTTGCAAGAGAAGCAATTGTGTTTAGAGGCCGCGAAAGTTCGTGCTGAACGTGACGATCACGCTATGAAAGAGCGAGCGGTAGAAAGAGAATTTGAAGGGAGAAAATTAGATCATCAGTTAGCCATGCGAAGAATGGAGCTTGAGATAGAGAGGGAACGTGACGAGAGAGCGTTTCAGAGGGATCGAGAAGAGAAAGCATTTCAGATAGAGAAGGATCGAGAGGAGAGAGCATTTCAGATTAAAAAGTTGGAGTTGGAACTAGCAGCAAAGACAGCGCAAGCGAATGTGCCTCCTGTTCCACAACCGCGTGCGAATGCAGGTGAACTTGTGTTTGATGTTCATAGAAATATGAGATTAGTTCCGCCATTTTCTGAAAAGGAAGTGGATAAATATTTCTATCACTTTGAACGTGTTGCTTTATCCATGAAATGGCCGAGAAGCTTTTGGACTTTATTGTTACAGTGTGTGTTCACAGGTAAAGCTCAGGAAGTTTATTCTGCACTCTCACTGGAACAGAGTGGTGAGTATGATGTGGTGAAATCTGCTGTGTTACATGCATATGAACTCGTGCCTGAGGCATATCGACAAAAATTTAGGAGTTTGAGTAAAACAGATGAATGTACTCATGTTGAATTTGCAAGAGAAAAAGAGAACTTATTTGATCGTTGGTGCACTTCAATGAAAGTTACAACTAAGGAGCAGTTAAGAGAATTAGTGCTCTTAGAGGAGTTTAAACATTGTGGTCCTCATGCTGTAGCTACGCATCTCACTGAACACAAGGTGAATACACTTTCTGAAGCTGCTATCATGGCTGATGAATTTGTGTTAACCCATCGTGGGTCATTCAGTTCAGTCGGTCTTAAAACCAACGATATGAGTAGGTCTAAGTTTAGCTTTCAGTCTAAGACGAAGTCTCCTGTGATGAGTAGGAATATTAGGGCGACAGTTGCTGAACATGTTAGTAAGCCTGCACTCTCACGAGACATGGTTTGCTTTTATTGTAAAAAGCCTGGTCATAAAATATCTGACTGTCTAATTCTCAAGAAGAAAGAGAGATTGTCGAAACCTGTTGCTTTAGTTTCTACTTCACCATTTATTGTTGACACTCGTGATGAGAAAGATTGTCATTTATCTAGTGCTGGTGATAAATCTATTGATCAGTGTATAGCTTCCTCCGTTGATTATACACCTTTTATCACTGAGGGAAATGTGTCATTGCCTGGTTCAAACGAAACGGTGCCAGTGCGTCTTCTTCGAGATACGGGAGCCGCACAGTCGTTTCTCCTAGAAGGAATTTTGCCTTTATCTTCTGAAACCGCTACTGGAACTCATGTACTAGTGCGAGGTTTTGAGATGGGGTTTGTTGAAGTGCCTTTGCATCAAATCCATCTTTCCTCTGCCATTGTCTCTGGTGATGTAGTAGTTGGTGTTCGTTCTGCACTTCCAGTCCCTGGGATTACATTTATTCTAGGAAATGACTTGGCTGGTGGGAATGTTTGGGGACGGAGTGGTGTGGCAGCTCCGCCCATAATAGCATCTACACCTAGGAAATCTGATGTTGACAATTGTAGAGAATTTCCTGATTTGTTTCCAGCTTGTGCAGTTACTCGATCAATGGCTAAACCCCTGTCTGAAAATCAAGTTGAAGTTCCACTGCATGACACTTTCTTTTACACTGTTAATACAGGTAAGCCAGGATCTGATGTGTATACATGTCCTAAGCAAAGAGACTTGAAATCCTGCTCTTCGTTGTCTTCTGACCAGAAAGATTCAACAGTGCTGAAAAATGAATCTGCTGATACGTCTGAGGTTCTGTCCACTCCTGAGAAAACCGATGTTGATCTCTCTGATGTTGATGACTGTTCTCTAACTTCTTTGTTACAGATCTCTCGAGAGGATTTAGTTAGAGCTCAACAGAGCGATGACACTCTTAGACCTTTATTTTCTGCAGCCGGGTCTAAGAAGTGTTCTGATCCTCTGTCCTCTTCGTACTTTCTTGATGATGGTCTGCTTTGTCGGACAGTGGTCCTGCATAAAGATGTTTCTCTGGAACCTAAAACTCAGATTGTGCTTCCTTTTACAGTGAGAGACTCTGTGTTGCATTTGGCTCATCAAGGACTTGCTGGTCATACCGGAGTTCGCAAAACGTATGATCGGGTTTTGCGACAGTTCTATTGGCCTAAGGTAAAACGAGATGTGGCAAAACATATTCGATCTTGTCATACATGCCAGATCACCGGTAAGCCAAATCAAAAAGTACCTGTTGCTCCATTGCAGCCTATTTCTGTCGTCTCCACACCTTTCGAGCATTTGATAGTTGACTGTGTTGGTCCTTTGCCCCGGTCTAAGACTGGTCACCAATACCTTTTAACCGTCATGTGCCAGACTACTCGTTATCCTTCTGCTTATCCGCTAAGGTCCATCACTACTAAATCTGTCTTGAAGGCCCTCACTAATTTCATGTCGACCTTTGGAATTCCAAAAGTTATTCAGTCCGATCAGGGTTCGAACTTCATGTCAAAACAGTTCTCCAAAGCCCTGCGTCAACTTCGAGTAAACCACAATATTTCTAGTGCCTATCATCCGCAGAGTCAGGGAGTTCTTGAGCGGTTTCACCAAACCCTGAAGTCCCTTTTGAGGTCATATTGTGTGGAACTCGATGCGGATTGGGAAGAAGGTCTGCCGTGGATGTTATTAGCGATACGTGAGGTAATCCAAGAAAGTCTTGGGTTTAGCCCAAATGAATTAGTGTTCGGACATGTAGTGCGAGGACCTACGGCTGTGTTAGCTGATGAGTGGCGAACGTCTAAACCTTCTGAAAACATTTCAGATTATGTGGAGTGACGTCGCCCGGTATGGCGCAGCCGGGGCCCCACCCTGGAGCCAGGCCTGGGGTTGGGGCTCGTATGCGAGCGCCTGGTGGCCGGGCCTTTCCCCACGGGGTCCGGCCGGGCTCAGCCCAAAGGAGCGACGTGGGGACACCTTCCCGTGGGCCCACCACTCACGGGAGGGACCGTAAGGGGCCGGTGCAAAGCGAATCGGGTGGCAGTCGAAGGCGGGGGCCTAGACGACCCGATCCCTGGACACGGAAACTAGCTCTTGGGACATGGAATGTCACCTCGCTGGCGGGGAAAGAGCCTGAGCTTGTGCGTGAGGTTGAGAGGTTCCGACTAGAGATAGTCGGAATCACCTCTACGCACGGCTTGGGCTCTGGAACCACACTTCTCGAGAGGGGATGGACTCTTCACCACTCTGGAGTTGCCCATGGTGAGAGGCGGCGGGCTGGTGTGGGTTTGCTTATAGCTCCCCAGCTCTGCCGCCATGTGTTGGAGTTTACCCCGGTGAACGAGAGGGTCGTTTCCCTGCGGCTTCGGCTCGGGGATAGGTCTCTCACTGTTGTGTGTGCCTACGGGCCAAACAGCAGTGCAGAGTACCCGACCTTCTTGGTGTCCCTGGGAGGGGTGCTGGAGAGTGCTCCGACTGGGGACTCCGTCGTTCTACTGGGGGACTTCAACGCCCACGTGGGCAATGACAGTGAAACCTGGAGGGGCGTGATTGGGAGGAACGGCCCCCCTGATCTGAACCCGAGTGGTGTTCAGTTATTGGACTTCTGTGCTAGTTACAGTTTGTCCATAACGAACACCATGTTCAAGCATAAGGGTGTCCATCAGTGCACATGGCACCAGGACACCCTAGGTCGTAGGTCAATGATCGACTTCGTGGTCGTTTCATCTGACCTGCGGCCGTATGTCTTGGACACTCGGGTGAAGAGAGGGGCGGAGCTGTCAACTGATCACCACCTGGTGGTGAGTTGGATCCGATGGCGGGGGAGGAAGCTGGATAGACTCGGTAGACCCAAACGTACTGTGAGGGTCTGCTGGGAACGTTTGGCCGAGTCTCCTGTCAGAGAGATCTTCAACTCCTGCCTCCGACAGAGCTTCGACCGGATCCCGAGGGAGGCTGGAGATATTGAGTCTGAGTGGACCATGTTCTCCACCTCCATTGTCAAAGCGGCTGCTCGGAGCTGTGGACGCAAGGTCTCCGGTGCCTGTCGAGGCGGCAATCCCCGAACCCGGTGGTGGACACCGGAAGTAAGGGATGCCGTCAAGCTGAAGAAGGAGTCCTATCGGGCTTGGCTGGCTTGTGGGACTCCTGAGGCAGCTGACAGGTATCGGCAGGCTAAACGGACTGCAGCCCGGGTGGTTGTGGAGGCAAAAACTCGGGCCTGGGAGGAGTTCGGTGAGGCCATGGAAAAGGACTATCGGCTGGCCTCGAAGAGATTCTGGCAAACCGTCCGGCGCCTCAGGAGGGGGAAGCAGTGCCCTACCAACGCTGTTTACAGTGGCGATGGGCGGCTGTTGACCTCAACTGGGGATGTTGTCGGACGGTGGAAGGAATACTTCGAGGATCTCCTCAATCCCGCCGTCACGTCTTCCATTGAGGAAGCAGAGGCTGGGGGCTCAGAGGAGGACTCGTCCATCACCCAAGCTGAAGTCACCGAGGTGGTCAAGAAACTCCTCGGTGGCAAGGCACCGGGGGTGGATGAGATCCACCCTGAGTACCTCAAGTCTCTGGATGTTGTGGGGCTGTCTTGGCTGACACGCCTCTGCAGCATCGCGTGGCGGTCGGGGACAGTGCCTCTGGGATGGCAGACCGGGGTGGTGGTTCCTCTTTTTAAAAAGGGGGACCGGAGGGTGTGTTCCAACTATAGGGGGATCACACTTCTCAGCCTCCCCGGGAAAGTCTATGCCAGGGTACTGGAGAGGAGAATTCGGCCGATAGTGGAACCTCGGATTCAGGAGGAACAGTGTGGTTTTCGTCCTGGTCGTGGAACACTGGACCAGCTCTATACCCTCTACAGGGTGCTGGAGGGTTCATGGGAGTTTGCCCAACCAGTCCACATTTGTTTTGTGGATTTGGAGAAGGCATTCGACTGTGTCCCTCGCGGCGTCCTGTGGAGGGTGCTGGGGGAATATGGGGTCCGGGGTCCTTTGCTGAGGGCTGTCCGGTCCCTGTATGACCGAAGCAGGAGTTTGGTCCGCATTGCCGGCAGTAAGTCAGACTTGTTCCCGGTGCATGTTGGACTCCGGCAGGGCTGCCCTTTGTCGCCGGTTCTGTTCATAATTTTTATGGACAGAATTTCTCGGCGCAGCCAAGGGCCGGAGGGTGTCAGGTTTGGGGACCACACGGTTTCGTCTCTGCTCTTTGCGGATGACGTTGTCGTGTTGGCCCCTTCTAACCAGGACCTTCAGCATGCACTGGGACGGTTTGCAGCCGAGTGTGAAGCGGCTGGGATGGGGATCAGCACCTCCAAATCCGAGGCCATGGTCCTCAGTCGGAAAAGGGTGGCTTGCCCACTTCAGGTTGGTGGAGAGTTCCTGCCCCAAGTGGAGGAGTTCAAGTATCTAGGGGTCTTGTTCACGAGTGAGGGGAGGATGGAACGGGAGATTGACAGACAGATCGGTGCAGCTTCTGCAGTAATGCGGTCGATGTACCGGTCTGTCGTGGTGAAGAAAGAGCTAAGCCGTAAGGCGAAGCTCTCGATTTACCGGTCAATCTACGTTCCTACTCTCACCTATGGTCATGAGCTTTGGGTCATGACCGAAAGGACAAGATCCCGGATACAGGCGGCCGAAATGAGCTTTCTCCGCAGGGTGGCTGGGCGCTCCCTTAGAGATAGGGTGAGAAGCTCAGTCACTCGGGAGGAACTCGGAGTAGAGCCGCTGCTCCTCCACATCGAGAGGGGACAGCTGAGGTGGCTCGGGCATCTGTTCCGGATGCCTCCTGAACGCCTTCCCGGGAAGGTGTTTCGGGCATGTCCAACCGGGAGGAGGCCCCGGGGAAGACCAAGGACACGCTGGAGGGACTATGTCTCCCGGCTGGCCTTGGAACGCCTCGGTGTCCCCACGGAAGAGCTGGAAGAAGTGTCTAGGGAGAGGGAAGTCTGGGCATCTCTGCTTAGACTGCTGCCCCCGCGACCCGGCCCCGGATAAGCGGAAGAAGATGGATGGATGGATGGATTCCGGCGTAGATTGTATGAGGCACGAGCTCTTGCTAAAAAGAAGTTGAGTAAATCTCAAATAAAAATGCAACAACATTTTGACAGAAAAGCTAAGCTGAGGGAGTTTCAGGTGGGTGATCAAGTATTGGCTTTGCTGCCTCTACCTGCCAACCCATTTCAGGCTAAATTTACAGGCCCCTACAGTGTAGCTAAACGTCTTTCTGATAATAACTATCTGTTGAATACTCCTGACCGGAGAAAAAAAGTACAAGTCTGTCACAGTAACTTGTTGAAATTGTATATAGCTCCTGTTCGTTCCGTTACTGTTCATGTGGTAAACTCTTGTGACTCTTTTTCAGAATCGTCTCCTCTCTTTCACAGCACGAGTGGGGATTCTTTAGAGAATGCTGATGAGGATGAGAGTTTCCTTTCTCGAGAAAAGGTCGACGGGCGACTTAAAAACTCTGAGATTCTTCTTAACCTGTCCTCTCACCTTTCTTATTTGACTGAGAAAGAGAGGAGTGATGTCACTGAGTTGGTGATGTCATTTCCCTCTCTTTTCCTTGACGTTCCCGGTCGCACTTCTGTCATCGAACATGATATCGACGTAGGAACCGCATGTCCATTTAAACAGAACGCCTATCGAGTCAATCCTTTTAAAAGAGAATTTGCTGAAACAAGAGGTGAACTATCTGCTTGCTCATAATCTGGCTGAATCTAGTTTCAGTTCATGGAGTTCCCCTTGTGTTTTAGTAAATAAACCTGATGGCTCATATCGATTCTGCACAGATTATCGAAAACTTAACTCTGTGACAAAGCCTGACTGTTTCCCTTTCCATCTTGATATTAAACACATTCGGGGAAAGATAACATTATAGCTGACACACTTTCTAGAGCGTAACATTTCTGCGTTGCCTGTTCCTTCTTCTTTGCATCTCTAGGGCCCAGAGGTGTTGAAGATTGAAGAGACGACGTTTCTCTGGATCCCCAGAACTTTTCTTTTGTATTTTGTTCTGGGAAATATTTAATTGTCTTTTCTTTGTTGTTGTTTTTATTTTTAGATTCGTGGCGAATCTTTTTTGAGGAGGGAGGTGTTACGACCCTGCGTTCCCTTTGCTCGCCTGCTGGGGGCGTTGTTCTTTAATGAGCACAGGAGAGTGTATACACCTTTTCCCTGTTTTCCATCTAATGGAGGAGAGGATATAATCTTGGCCTCCACCATTCTACTTTGCTTCGTCCAGGGGATCGACACCCTCTGGAGAAGTCATTCTTTGGCATACCTTTGTTTATTTGCAACCCATACCCACCTTTTCTCTTCCCCATTTGGATTATGATTTTTCCCCTTTGATTTTGACCCTAGACTTTGTTATATTAATTTATCTGTATTTTGAAGACTAATAAAAACTTGCAAGTCACACAGTGTACTTGTATCCTTTATGTACGGTCGAAACGAGCTGGCCGTAACAAGTGCTACTTGAAAACAAATAAGATGGCTAACTTGGAGTTAAGCTTTTCTTTGAGAAATGAACAAAGAACAGTACTGAAGTCATTCTTTAAAAAAGGCAGATGTGTTTGGAGATTGCCGACCGGATACGGCAAAAGTTTAATCTATCAACTAGCTCTGCTGGTGGGAAAACGCATGGGACTCAGCCACAACCTGCTTGTGATTGTTGTCTTACCACTGATAACTCTCTGGTTGGTTGCAGCGCTATCCTATTGGTGCAGAGGGAATTTGAAAGACAACAGTTTATCCCGCCCCTTGGATTGAGCCCTGCCAATGGTGTTTTCCCAGACCCAACATCTTGATGTGGGTCTGACTTGTCAGGCTCTATGATGGGAGATAGGAGTGGAAATTTCTGAACAATTAAAGAACACAGACACAGCCGCATTTCCATAATGACCAACGCAATCTACAAAGAGGTATTTTTTGGGAGGTAAATAATGGCGCAAATACCAGTAAATTGACTACACTCTAAAAAAAATTGGGTTGAAAATGGACTAACCCAGCAATTGGGTTGTTTTAACCCAGTGGTTGGGTTAAATGTTTGCTTAAAACCACCCAATCACTGGGTTAAAACAACCCAATTGCTGGGTTAGTCCGTTTTCAACCCAACTTGGATTATTTTCAACCCATCATTTTTTAGAGTGTAGCGCAAACCTTAATAAATCACCTTGCATAATTAATTTAAATACTCTCCTCCCATAAATTTTGCATCTGAAAGGGAAACTCCTAAAAATGCATATTCAATTAGATCAGCCGCAAAAATAACACTGTCCACGCCTTTTCAGCGTGAGTGTCTAGCAAATCCTGACAGTGTTTTAACTCCAAAAGAGGGTTTGAAAAAAGGGGATTTATTATTGAAATATATCCAGGCTGTTTTATTGCAATAACGAATGAAAATATCAATATTTTAATTCATGTTTAATTAGTATGTATCAATTGTCCTTTGTAATAGCATGTTTTGTTTTGTACATAAAATATACAGATCTGTTTAAACATTCCATACATCCAAATGAGACACAATGGAGGAAGAGCGCTCTTGTTTAACATCTGCATCAAAATTTTCTATTATCCCGCAAGGGATCTCTAGATTTGTAAAAGGCCGAAAGGCTTTCGGCTCATATCAAGATCATCTGTTGTCCATGTCTATCGCTCTGCAGTGACGGAGAACAGCCTCTATAGAGGTGAAAAGACTTGTTATTGAGGAGCAGATACAATCTGTCCACCACCTGTATGCCTGGGTGATTCTGCTGTACTGTGTTTCCCATACATAATGACTTCTGGGAGCCGACACACACCAGCTGGACCTACAGTAGCAAAACAAACTCACAGGGACTTGCTTATAGGTGCTCATCATCATCATCATCATCATCATCATCATCATCATCATCATCATCATCATCATTAAGATGATAAATCATCTCTCTCTCTCTCTCTCTCTCTCTCTCTCTCTCTCTCTCTCTCTCTCTCTCTCTCTCTCTCTCTCTCTCTCTCTCTCTCTCTCTCTCTCTCTCTCTCTCTCTCTCTCTCTCTCTCTCTATATATATATATATATATATATATATATATATATATATATATATATATATATATATATATATATATATATTAGTGATGCACGGGTCGGCTTTTTTTCCAACCCGCGGGTCCCACTTTTATGAAATGATTTGGCCCGCCCCAGCCTGCATCGCACCAGTGTATCAATTTTAAAACCCGCCCGCCCCGCACCCGCAACCATTAAATAGACATACTAGCCATTGTAATGTAAATGAAAACAGCCTTTATTTCTGAAAGTGCTTGGAAACATCGCCCTGTAAACTGGCAACGCCATACGATTATTATGAATATGAACCATAAATCAGGTCATATTAATAACAAGATGATAAACATTTTCAACCTTTAATTTTCACCAAAGCAGCGTTTGTATCTAATAGGCTTAACTATTTTTTATGTCAGATTTGTATAGGCAGTTTACAGCCTACTCTACATAACCACTAAACTTTTGTTTTATTTAACACACAGAAATGTTCATAACGTGTTTACATTTGCTGTGCAAAAAAAGAATGGCGTCCACTGTCCCAGGGTTTCATCTATTTCGGCTAGACTCCAGCACCCGGCCAGCAGCTGAAAGTGTGCTCGCTTGATGCGCTTGTGGCCGGGATTCTCCCGCACCTCGTCTTCCATCTTCACTTTTATATGGCTATATGGAATTGCAGGCAACATACATAGATTTTTTAAATGTTGTTTTTAATGACCCGCCCCAACCCGCCCCGCATTTAAGTGAAGATTTATTAACCCGCCCCAACCCACCCCGTGGGTTATGAGATGACCGCGCATCACTAATATATATATATATATATATATACACACACTCACCTAAAGGATTATTAGGAACACCTGTTCAATTTCTCATTAATGCAATCATCTAATCAACCAATCCCATGGCAGTTGCTTCAATGCATTTAGGGGTGTGGTCCTGGTCAAGACAATCTCCTGAACTCCAAACTGAATGTCAGAATGGGAAAGAAAGGTGATTTAAGCAATTTTGAGCGTGGCATGGTTGTTGGTGCCAGACAGGCCGGTCTGAGTATTTCACAATCTGCTCAGTTACTGGGATTTTCATGCACAACCATTTCTAGGGTTTACAAAGAATGGTGTGAAAAGGGAAAAACATCCAGTATGCGGCAGTTCTGTGGGCGAAAATGCCTTGTCGATGATAGAGGTCAGAGGAGAATGGGCCGACTGATTCAAGCTGATAGAAGAGCAACTTTGACTGAAATAACCACTCGTTACAACCGAGGTATGCAGCAAAGCATTTGTGAAGCCACAACACGCACAACCTTGAGGCGGATGGGCTACAACAGCAGAAGACCCCACCGGGTACCACTCATCTCCACTACAAATAGGAAAAAGAGGCTACAATTTGCACAAGCTCACCAAATTTGGACAGTTGAAGACTGGAAAAATGTTGCCTGGTCTGATGAGTCTCGATTTCTGTTGAGACATTCAGATGGTAGAGTCAGAATTTAGCGTAAACAGAATGAGAACATTGATCCATCATGCCTTGTTACCACTGTGCAGGCTGGTTATGGTGGTGTAATGGTGTGGGGGATGTTTTCTTGGCACACTTTAGGCCCCTTAGTGCCAATTGGGCATCGTTTAAATGCCACGGCCTACCTGAGCATTGTTTCTGACTATGTCCTTCCCTTTATAACCACCATGTACCCATCCTCTGATGGCTACTTCCAGCAGGATAATGCACCATGTCACAAAGCTCGAATCATTTCAAATTGGTTTCTTGAACATGACAATGAGTTCACTGTACTAACATGGCCCCCACAGTCACCAGATCTCAACCCAATAGAGCATCGTGCCCTGGATGTGCATCCCACAAATCTCCATCAACTGCAAGATGCTATCCTATCAATATGGGCCAACATTTCTAAAGAATGCTTTCAGCACCTTGTTGAATCAACGCCACGTAGAATTAAGGCAGTTCTGAAGGTGAAAGGGGGTCAAACACAGTATTAGTAGGTGTTCCTAATAATCCTTTAGGTGAGTGTATATGTCTATCATTAATGTTAAAAATTAATGTAAAAAACTGGCCTTCATTCATAAACATTACAACAAATATAAAAAAATATGTCTAAGTTGTTTCTACATTAATTTGGAGGGTAACTGTGAAATCAATTACAATCAAAAATATAAAAATCTCTGATCAAAAACCATGAAATAGTGATTTTTTTAATCGATTGACTAATATATATATATATATATATATATATAGTGATGAAAATAAGTATTTGAACACCCTGCTATTTTGCAAGTTCTCCCACTTAGAAATCATGGAGGAGTCTTAAATTGTCATCATAGGTGCATGTCCACTGTGAGAGACATAATCAAAAAAAAAAATCCAGAAATCACAATGTATGATTTTTTTAACTATTTATTTGTATGATACAGCTGCAAATAAGTATTTGAACACCTGAGAAAATCAATGTTAATATTTGGCACCGTAGCCTTTGTTTGCAATTACAGAGGTCAAACGTTTCCTGTAGTTTTTCACCAGGTTTGCACACACTGCAGGAGGGATTTTGGCCCACTCCTCCACACAGATCTTCCCTAGATCAGTCAGGTTTCTGGCCTGTCGCTGAGAAACACGGAGTTTGAGCTCCCTCCAAAGATTCTCTATTGGGTTTTGGTCTGGAGACTGGCTAGGCCACGCCAGAACCTTGATATGCTTCTTACAGAGCCACTCCTTGGTTATCCTGGCTGTGTGCTTCGGGTCATTGTCATGTTGGAAGACCCAGCCTCGACCCATCTTCAATGCTCTAACTGAGGGAAGGAGGTTGTTCCCCAAAATCTCGCAATACATGGCCCTGGTCATCCTCTCCTTAATACAGTGCAGTCGCCCTGTCCCATGTGCAGAAAAACACCCCCAAAGCATGATGCTACCACCCCCATGCTTCACAGTAGGGATGGTGTTCTTGGGATGGTACTTATCATTCTTCTTCCTCCAAACACGTTTAGTGGAATTATGACCAAAAATTTCTATTTTGGTCTCATCTGACCACATGACTTTCTCCCATGACTCCTCTGGATCATCCAAATGGTCATTGGCAAACTTAAGACGGGCCTTGACATGTGCTGGTTTAAGCAGGGGAACCTTCCGTGCCATGCATGATTTCAAACCATGACGTCTTAGTGTATTACCAACAGTAATCTTGGAAACGGTGGTCCCAGCTCTTTTCAGGTCATTGACCAGCTCCTCCCGTGTAGTTCTGGGCTGATTTCTCACCTTTCTTAGGATCATTGAGACCCCACGAGGTGAGATCTTGCATGGAGCCCCAGTCCGAGGGAGATTGACAGTCATGTTTAGCTTCTTCCATTTTCTAATGATTGCTCCAACAGTGGACCTTTTTTCACCAAGCTGCTTGGCAATTTCCCCGTAGCCCTTTCCAGCCTTGTGGAGGTGAACAATTTTGTCTCTAGTGTCTTTGGACAGCTCTTTGGTCTTGGCCATGTTAGTAGTTGGATTCTTACTGATTGTATGGGGTGGACAGGTGTCTTTATGCAGCTAACGACCTCAAACAGGTGCATCTAATGTAGGATAATAAATGGAGTGGAGGTGGACATTTTAGAGGCAGACTAACAGGTCTTTTAGGCTCAGAATTCTAGCTGATAGACAGGTGTTAAAATACTTATTTGCAGCTGTATCATACAAATATATAGTTAAAAAATCATATATTGTGATTTCTGGATTTTTTTTTAGATTATGTCTCTCACAGTGGACATGCACCTACGATGACAATTTCAGACCCCTCCATGATTTCCAAGCGGGAGAACTTGCAAAATAGCAGGGTGTTCAAATACTTATTTTCCTCACTGTATATATATATATATATATATATTATTCATTTTCTGAGGATCCTCATTTAAGTGAAAGCAAGACAGCATTAGAGAACGCGAGATGGAGAGAAAGAACAGACATAATGCCACTATCCAGGAAGAGGCATTTTTCCCACATTTTCAGTAAACAATTCATTTGTGTTCCTCCATGGTTCATGCATCAAGATGCCACCTTTAAATTGCTAGGTAATGGAGGTACTCTTTTCTTTTTTTAATAAAATCTCCCCTGATACTGTTTAGAGGTGACACAAAAATGCAATTAGGTTTAATGGAAGAGTAGTAAATTCAATAAGACAGGCAAATGAAAGTGATGTTAAAGCCACATGCATTAGAGAGTTAGAGAGCGAGAGACCCTCACTTAAGTGATGCCGCAAACAAATTAACAGTGAGCTTGGAATGAAAAATGAGTTTGAGCAGTTCAACTTTTGAAGTTTCAGTAAGTTTATATTTAATAAACAAATACCAAAAACAAAAGGCTATTTGCATGGAAATTATGGTTTGAAAATTATGGCTGCACAATGTTGAAAACAAGTGACATTGTGATATTTACTTTTTCCGCGGTATGAAGGAATGTCCACCAGATGACTTGAATAGCTATATTTGGAAACAATTAATCATTATAGGAGTGGAGCAATTTTGTTGGGGAGTGCAAAATAAAAATAATTTAATAAGTTGGAAAATATTTTTTTTATTGGTGAAGGGTTAAAACGATTCATTTTAAGGCTGAATTATTTCTTTTTTCTTGAAATGTGGGTGTTCACACTTGGGTTTACTGTTTACAAGAACTAACCTCTTTCAGAAACCATAAAGTGAACAGAGTTCAAATAAACAATCACACAAAAAAATAAATACATACATACATACATGAATAGTGATTGTTTTTGTATCATTACATATCATTATATATATTGCAATATTGTTTCTGTTGTACTGTAAAATAAGAACTGAGTATTTAATTAAAAATATTTAATTTTTTTTATATTACTGTACTGTAAAATTAATATTTACGGCATAATTTCTATATTTTCAAGCGTTAAAGCATCAAGTTATTATTTTGACAGGTTGCCAGAATGTGGATGTATGCCCTTCAGAAACACCGCCATTTACGTTCACGCCATGTTGTAATTATCGTAATTACAGTAATTACAAGATTACATCTTGTAAAAAGAGTTGTAGAACTCGTAATTACAGCTTGTAAACTGGGAATATTCTGAGAGCTCCCACTTGTATCATATTGCCATTTATGGTGTTGCCACAGAAACGCGTAATTCCAAATCCAAGGACGTAAACAGCTCTGAGTAGAACGTCATGTTTTGTCATCTCATAATTATGGAAATTAATACTGCCTTCACATGCCATTGGAATTGTCCTACTTCCCACTTCTAGAGTCGTGATTAAGAGCTCGTCACATTCAAGTGCTTTGTTGTCTGAAAGAATAGGAATCATGGTGGACACTAGGTTTTTTCCTGCCTATTTCTTGAGGAAATCTTATTAATGCAAAAATGTAAAGATATTTCATTGACAACCATATACAAATATTTTCCGCAAGCATTTAAACCAATGCACCCACACACACGCACGCACACACTCACACACACACACACACACACACACACACGAATATGCATTTATTCGCTTCTCTTCCTAGATGTCTAATAAACCTGGCATTGTGTAATACAACGACTGTTGGCTTTTTAATGAATGCTTTGTTCTTCTTTTATAAGTCGCCTTGGATAGAAGCATCTGCTAAATACATAAATGATATTTCATTAACAAAGTTCGGGAGGAGCACGTTCAAATGATCTATCTAATCATCATGTCATTCCAACCAGCTGTCAACAATCATTAATCAACATGTCTACCCAATCAACACAAGTGTAGGACTATAAATACCCAGTCAACTCACCAATGCTCCTTGACAGGTTTTCAGCATCCCTCCACCACCCCGTCTTCATCACACTCACCTGGTTACTTTCCTAACCAGAGATACGGCGGGAGTACTCTGGGTTCGGGCCAAATACCGAGCTTGGAGCCCTCTCCTCGGACAGCATGCCAAATACGCATACCATTTAT
Source organism: Romanogobio albipinnatus (assembly GCA_023566225.1). Classification (NCBI taxonomy): domain Eukaryota; kingdom Metazoa; phylum Chordata; class Actinopteri; order Cypriniformes; family Gobionidae; genus Romanogobio; species Romanogobio albipinnatus. The sequence goes on from CM042241.1 coordinate 8,268,044, forward strand.
TCTATCTGACTTATTTGTAAGTGTGAACTCGTGAAAAGTAAATGTGTAAATGCAAAATGCACTACTCTATCTAGATATATAGAGAATTCTGGAATTTCGGTCAAATACATGTTATTTTCGCTGTGTACAAAACATACAATAAACTTCAAATGATTATTCATATATGTAAATATGAACTAGGCCTACTTTACTGACAAGACAATGTGATGTAGTTGAAGTAGAAAAAGCAAATAAAGAATACCAGTCACAGCAGCAATCCTTATCTCATCCGCCATGTTTAAAATCTATGGCCCACCCAACTCAGAAACTCATATCAAAATGATCCCTGAACTTTCTAGTAAATAGGACTTGAGTAGGCGTTCATTCATGTCCAATTTTTAACTAGGAAACTCGTATTCACTATAATTCTGATAGCACGTGAAGGCAGCATTGGACATTGGACAATTCGTGTTTTTGCTCGATTGCTCGATACACAATAAATAAATCGAGCTGTTCTGAGACGTCGAAACATGGTATCTGCATGCGTGTAGATGAGCTGTGCCACTCTGGAGCCAGTAGCGCATACATTTATTTGAAATCACAGTCTATGCATTTGACAATTGCACTAAGCCATATCGCAATATCAATTTGATTACAACATATCGTGCAGCCCTAATGATAATAGTCCACATGGTCAGCCAACAGAAAATGCACTAACATCTGTTCCTTGCTATGCGATTAACCGTGCATCGACTCGCAATTCAGCAGAAAACATCTGCAATTGCATTTACCACTCTTTGATGAACAGGACGACTGGGCGCACCTGAAAACCCTCCCTCCTTAAATGCTTTTCCTACTTCTGGGACATAAGCTTTACTCATGCATTGTTGCATTCATTTAGATCAACATTTGAGGTTTATACCACAGTGCATGAATGAATAACTAGCAGCAGCTCTTTCATGAGCCGCTCATGCCTCCTGTGTTTCAGATCTGACTTCCGCTCAGCAGCCCCTGATGGTCTTGTGCACATGAATAAATAATCTCAGCATTCGGCTGTACAGAGAACAGAGCTTCACAACTGCAGATAGTCCAATGTTCTGGCAGCAGAGGATCATGGGGTTGGTGGAAAATTGAGTAGCAGCAGCCACATGGGACTCCTTCACGCAAATATAAAGTTTGGATATTTTTTTTTATTTTTTAGAGCTATTTAATTTAGAAATATAATGATACAGCCCTAAGGCAAGAGTGAAGGGATAGCAGTTTTTCCTGTCCTTGGTACTGTAATGCCTAGTGTTTTGGTGTTGTTTCATGTTCTTATTTTGTTATGTTCAATGTCTTATGTTTGTCACGTGATTCCATTGTGCCCTCATTTGATCATGTCATGTGCTTCCCTGGTCTCTTGTGTCATGTTGTCATTGGTTCATTGGCTTGATTGTTCACAGGTGTGTCTTGTTTAGTCATTAGTCCTTGTGTATTTAAGCCCTCATGTTTGCCTTGTTCCCTTGTCTAGTATTAGCCCATGCCCCATGCCCCATGCCCCATGCCCCATGCCCCATGCCCCATGCCCCATGCCCCATGCCCCATGCCCCATGCCCCATGCCCCATGCCCCATGCCCCATGCCGTGTCGATAGTCACTGATTGGAGTAAATAAACTGCACTTGGGTTCTCACTTCAACTCTCCTCAGTGCATCGTTACAGGTACAAATGTTAAAAAAGCGCTATGGTTTGGAAAAGTTAGCTTATAGCTAATCAATATTGTTAGGTATCTGTCAGGGGAATTTTGTAATGCAAATACACTACCGATCAAGCGTTTCAGGTTTTGTCAAAAATATAAATGGTAACATTGTGGAAAAGTATTACCATTTAAAATAAATGTATTCTATTTTCATATATTATAAAATGTAATGTACTGCTGTGATGTCAAAGCTGCATTTTCAGCATCATTACTCCAGTCTTCAGTGTCACATGATCCTTCAGAAATCATTCTAATATGATGATTTGCTGCTCAAGACACATTTCTTATTATTGTCAAAGTTGTGCTGCTTAATATTTTTTTTGTGGAAACTGATACATTTGTTTTCAGGACATTAGCGCGATTTGTGCAATTCCAAAAAAGTGCTGATGAGAGTGGAAAATTCTGCATGTGATCTACTGAAAATGCACAAATTAAATAACACAGATGTAGCCAGATCATGATCAACAAGAGCAGCGGATCAACGGGTTGAGAAATCAAATTTTCCTTGAGCTTTTCACATATAAGAGGCTATCATATACGATTATGCTGTATGTTTCAGAACTGAAAACTACCTTGTTAGTCCAAGAACTGTTTTTATTGTAACCAAGCCCAGATAACGACTGGAATGTGCCTATAGATAAGGGAAAGCCTGCGTCTGCAGAAGAGGATCAATGCCTATTTCCCATTGCATTCACTGCAACTTTGGCCCCTCCCACCGGCGTGTTAGTGAGATGACGAGGAAAGCAGACCGAAACACACTGGACTAAAAATAACATTCAACAACGTGAATGTCTCAGTTGAGCAATATTTATTTGTATTCGGTACATTTCACTGTGGATTATATGGTAAGTCGAAATTTCGGCGCAGGCTTTGGAAACTTTTGGACTCAACAGTAATGTGACAACATGTAAGTAACTGTGTTCATTCTAATTCCCGAACTGTGACCAGTGATTTCTGATATTTAATGATTCATGTACAGTCAGGTGGTCTTTGTCTGTGTCAGTAAATCAATCCAGTGACTAAACAGTCAACTTTACATTGTTTCTCTTAAGCCAGATGCACACGGTGCGATTTATAAAATGGTGGCTACAAAGAAATCTCAAGCACTCAGTTTGTCTTGAAAAACTAAGATAATTTGACAGTCGTCGTAGGAGAAGTCACACTGCAGGATTGTGCACCAAATCCTCTGACACTGCCAGAGGTCAAATTTGATCGCAGCGGTCATTAATCGGCTGACGGTGAATATGTCAAACTAACGATCAAATCTTTTAGGATTTGCAAAATTTGTCTCAGACGGCCAAATCGTGGCCAAAACCGCACAGTCTGCACCCGGCTTTAGCAGGATGAAAATAATCTCTTACTTAAACTGTGATCAAATTATATATAGAAAGCGTTCAAAGCGCTCCCTTTTTCAATCACTGGAGCTGTCAATCAAACAGTATGAGTTTATCAGTGACTGAGTTCTGGACTCTCACCAAAAATCGTGATAATCGAGTTTGCACTTTATGATGAAAGCATTCATTATACAATGCTCGTCACTAACCTTTGCCACAATGTAAAGATACTGCTATAGATCTAAATATACACTCTAAAAAAAGGTTCTACATTGCACCAAATATGGTTCTTGGCTCGTAATCATAGGTGAACCTTTTTAAGTGCTACATAGCACCAATTTTGGTGCTTCAGTGGTTCTTCAGTGGTTCTTCACCGGTTCTTTGACTAAGGTGCTATATAGCACCGCTACCATATACAGAACATTAAGATATGGTGCTAGCACCAAAAGTGGTTCCTCTATGATTACGATGAAGAACCATTTTTGGTGCCATATAGAACCTTTTTTTTTAGAGTGTAATGCTGTAATAAACACTTTTCACGTCTACAAACCGGAAGGTTGGTGGTTCGATCCCCGGATCCGCCTGACCAAGTGTCGAGGTGTCCATGAGCAAGACACCTAACCCCAGCTGACACCGCCGTCGGTGTGTGAATGGGTGAATGTGAGGCAATGCGTAAAGCGCTTTGGATGGCCATTGGTCTGTTTAAAGCGCTATATAAATGCAGTCCATTTACCATTTGAGAGCTGTAATAGTAAAAACGTGCTAAAACTTTTAGCACATTCCACGTCATACTTGGCTATTTCATATGCAAAATGTTAGCCAATCACAGCAGTGGGCATTTACACTGAAGTCTCACAGCAGACATGACCCTTCAAACAAAGCGTTCAAACAAGAGGGCTAAAACCAGGGTAAGAGAAATGCCTTTTATTTCTAAATGATGTTATGCTTGTAAAAATCATACTGACATTATAAGTGCACCCCAGGAAATTAATAAAACAATGCAGTTCATGACTCCTTTAAGACGTGCCTTTTTTTAGGCCAGTAAATAATGACGCAAATACCAGTAAATTGACAAGCGCAAAAAGGTCAGCCACAAAATGAACCCTATCCACGCCATTTCAGCGCTAATTTATCATTGCGTGTCTTTAGTCAATCCTGACAGTAGTTTTTTAACGGCAAAAGAGTGTTTGCGCTGACACAAGCTGTTAATAAATCTGGCCCTTAGGGTCTAGCTGTTGCTCAAAATGCTAGAATGGTGAGCATGAGAAAAGTGAGAGAGAAGAGAAAATGAATGGATGCAGCGATCAGAGACAGAAGTCCAAACATACCAATCAGGACTCCATTAGATGCCACTCACTGACTAGTTCAGAGGTATTTGGCCTGTAATTGAGACAAATGGTTCAACTGCTCTCAGTCATGTCCATCAGAGGCCAAGAGTGAACCAGACTTCAGGAAAAAGAGTTCCACAGCCACACTTGGGATGCTGGAGAAAAGCTATAGGGATCCATTTGAAAGCAAAATGCTGTTTTGTTTTGTTTTGTTTTTGCACACCCCTAGCAAATAAGTAATTTGTTGAAGCATGATTATTTTTGAATTTTCAAAAGTCTTCATATAGTATTTCAATTGATTACTGGCCAGAGTGTAGGCATCTTTGTTGATTCTGATGGTGTTATATAACGTTAAAATATTTGAGTTTTTCATGAGAGCGGCAAGATACCGGCATGTTGTTTGTTTATTTTCATCTTCACTGCATTTTGCCACAATTTCTTTTAAAGACTATTTTTCAGAGGACTTCTTTTTAAAAAGTGAAGCAGCATTTGAAGCTGGTTTTAAATATTCTGCCGCCTACTAATGTAACTAATTCATTATTAATAGGCTGTTTTCTATATTGGGATAATATCAGTTTGCAATGCAAGTCACATCAGTCCACCACAGCACCATTAAACAGATTCACGCATATGAAATATGAACTTGAACATATGAAATAGATTAAAAAGGTGTAAAGGTTAACATTAACCATTCCTTTATCATTAAGCTCAAATCGAATGTTCAAGTTTTGTCTTCTTTTTTTCTAACATCTTGATATACGTCATCTCAAATTCTCCATGTTTATAATCAATATTTAATTAACCCGCAATTTTGTTTGATCGATCCTCACTAGAGATTATTGCGTAGATTCAGCCAACAGGCAGTTTGCCACGGGTGAGACAAAACAAACAACCATGCAAATAACATGTACGATCGGTCAAACAGAACCACCACAAATCCTTAATGTCATTAATCACCTGAAAGTCATCAATCAGCAGATGTTAAGTCATAGCTTTGTTTGCTGTACAGTAAGTTATTATCCAAAGCCACACATTTTGCCAGTTCATGCCCTGGTAATCGAACCAATGACCTTCCACCATGACTTACAGTTTGACCTACAGAAATGCTAAACACTTAATTTAGTACTACTACAGGTATTGTGGAATGAGGATCAATGAAGTACACATTAATCTAATTGCAATAATTAGTCGGTTTATTGAACTTTGATAAGCTCCGAGTCAATGGAAAATTAAGGAATCCTGCAGGATCATCAGTCGAGCAGCCAAGATTGTGAAAATTATGCTACATATCAAGGCCATCAAATTAATACCAGGCCCGGCTCCAGCTTTGATGTAAAGTGAGCCAAGTGACATTCCTGGTGGGCCGGAGTTTTAACATTTATTGTTTTTTTTCCCTATAAAAGATTTTGTAACTTTATTTTATAACAAAAGGAGCAGGTCTTAAAAGAGACTCTCTATATAAACACATAGGGAGTTTACCGGTTACTTGCTCTACCAAAATTTTCACTGGCCTCACCACAAAAATAAATAAATTGTATTTTAATAAATAATGTTAAATAAAGACACTTTACAAATTACAACCAACAGCACAAATAAATACAATAGAACAAATATACAAATAAAATAAACAGATTTCAGGTAGGAACAAGCGGCAACCTCCCGCAGTTTCTCTTGCCAATACGGAAGTGACTTAAACTGCAATTCATCGACTGGCCACTAGGGACAGGCTTCAGAAGGAGCAGAATCTCATTGAGCTCCATGTTAAAATGGCCAACTTTACAGCAGAAAAACACATGTTTACAGCCTGGTACAAATTGTGGTTTTGGTCTATACGGCTAATTTTGCCCTTCATGACAACTGTGAGGGGGGTGAATTTTTTTTATAACTCATCACAGAGGGGGAAAAAATCCCTTTCCAGAACATTTTCATTCAACGTTCCCAGCTGGTGGAACGATCTTCCCAACACCATCCGAAACGCAGAATCATTGACATCATTCAAAAGTCACCTTAAAACTCAGCTCTTCCGTGAACACTTAACCTCATAAAAAAAATAAAAAAAAATAAAAATGTCCTCTTTCCTCTTTCTCTTTCTTCTTCCCTCCCCTAGCCTGTGCTACACTGAGCAATGTACACAGTCTCAGGATCTCAGGCTCTTATTGCGCTTCTCGACTCTTCATGACCAATCGCTTCATGTTCTCCCAAGTTGTAAGTCGCTTTGGATAAAAGCGTCTGCTAAATGCATAAATGTAAATGTAAATGTTCTCGTGTCACTAATCACTAACACACCAGTGGGCGGCACCAAAGACTCAGTGATGTAGACGTAGGCGTTGTTCTTTTGCAAAGGCGATCTTTTGCGCACTATGATGTCATAAATCCTCACTGTTCAGATCCTGTCGTTTTCTGGTCTTGTTTTCAATAAAAGCTGTTTCCGGAAATTTTGACACTTGACAAAAGTTTTGTCTTTACAAATGACTTGTCAAATGATCAAGGGCAATTTGAATTCTCAGTTCATGACCCCTTTAAGCTACTGCCACTTTAAGACCAAATGCACGGATCTGACATGCATGACATTTTCTCCCAAGTGTTCATTAAAGTTTGTCTGGCGTGATCAACGGGAATCAGCCATCGCTTCTCTATCCGTCATCGTGTTAAACCCGCCAATAGCGCGCCAGGTAGATACACCAGTCTGTGATTGGTTCCCTCAAAAATGTGTAACAGAAGCAGGATAAATGAATGTTCAGGTTTCCAGCCTGAGCTGAAGGGCGAAATCAAATCGCAGGCAGATCAGGCTGGGTTTACCCAGTCTACATTAAATGCCCCCTGAAATCAAAGTTTTTTAGCTTTAGTATGAATATGTTAACCTTAAGGTTAGGAATAAGCTGGTGTGTTCCAAAACAATGACACAATTCGCATTTAGGAGATATAAGCATTCAAAACTTACAGTCTCTCTTCTGCTAAAATGGATCACAGATTTGTATTACATCACCGCAGACTTCAGCTTCTCATCACATCTTCTGTCCAATCAAATGCTCTCTAGAATGTGAAGCATCCTGCACCCTAAATAGACTCTGAAGCTGCAGGTGAAAGCAGTGTTCAATGACCCACTGAAAAAAATCAGAAATATATTTACTGCTCTCACCTCCTCCTTTCGTCGCATATAAACATGTCAACAATAGTGTGTACATGCTAACAAAAAATGTGAGAGGTTTTGAATTAAATTACGCAAAACATTCATAGAGTGCTCACCTGCACGCGGTCATCCACCATGAGTGCCATTGTGACTGCGAAAACTCACGTGTTAAGGGTGATGTGTTACCATGGAAATTAGAACGCATGTCATTGCATAATAACGGTTGCATCGAAAAACTCACGCCAGGCTGCCAGTCTGAATATTTAGAACATACGTGCGAAAGGGTTAAGTCTTTTTGTTTTAACTCAGTTAAGACTGTGCTTACGAGGATACTTGCCAAATGGGCATTTTGAGTTTATTCGTCCATTTAAGTGCGATAAGACACAAAAGACACACTTTGTGTGTATAAAAAACAGCGCAAGTGTAACAAATTTAGTTTATTTTGCGTCTTCTTGCACATGAACGGTTTAAAATCGCTTGAATGTTTGTTTATGAATATAATACTGCATTCTAGTTTCTAAATAGCAAGCAGAATTTTGATACTAGGCGTCCAAAAACCATGATCTCCGTCAAAATCTGGGGAGCTGAATTGAACATCGCACCAATTTTGCAATCAGTCATTATTTGGCATGGAGCCGGCCTGATTAATACACAACATCAGGTTTGTGAATGTTTATGCATATGAGAACACACAAGGCAAGGCATAATAAAGCCTAAGAAACATATTGGCTCTAAGACCGTGGAGTGAACAAAAGATTATGAGGACTTGGTATGAATTAGTTTTCTCCACTCCCGGCTTTCAATCTATTTTTCTTTCTAATGAACATGACTATTTTCATTAATGCTAAGGTATTATGAGAGACACAGTAAATAGATTGTGCAGGTGTTTGCTATTTATTCAACACACACTTGGTCTTTAGATGGCCAGCAGATGGGGAATGGATGGAAAAGTTGTATTTTCTCGGTTTTGCTCAGTTTGGCTTTTGTTTCATCATACACGAGCACCACATTATTAAGTAAACAAACACAAAGATAAGGAAAGTATGGAGTTTATGAGAATGTTTGCTGTCAACAAACTCCAACATTTTGGTTGTTATAGTACAATTTGGGATTTAACTAACATTTGCATACATATTTGACCTTATAGGTGGGTAATCTAAAGCATAAAAAATGTAATATTACGCAATAATATAAATCAGGTTGATATCAATGTGATCTCATATATATATATATATATTCTTATGTAAAATATTGTTCTAGCACAGATACATTTTCACAGATTTGGAAAGTCAGACACTGAAATATACACAATTACTGCATCTAACATGTAAACCCTTTTATTCTATGGTATTTATACAATAGTATTTAGATGGGAGTCCGTATTGTATTTATAATAAATATAGAATCATACAGTTCCCTTTCAAGGGAACTCGTCACAGCTTTGGGAACGCCTCTGCGTGATTGCGTCGTGAAGCACGTATGTAATCAGTCCAATAGAGAGTCGGCTCTAACAGTAATACAGGAGGTTGATTTCTGCGGTATCAATGCAGGTGGATGTGAAGATTCGCCACTTCAATCTCTTGCAGGAAAAAGAGTTGGAGGTGGTGAATAAGCAGTTAAATATTATGGTATATTGTCATTATCTTATGTGTATATATTTATAATCAGGAGCGCGCCTCAGTTAAAGCAGGCTTATGAGCGCTTTCTTTGTGCCTACTATTCAGCCTCCATAGTGGGGCTTTCCGTCTCTCTCCAATCTCCACACCGAGGTGTCGAGATTATGGGAGCGGTCCATGTCTAAGTACATTTCCAGCCCCCACATCTGTGTATAGAATAATATTACGGGTCTGATGAGACATGTTATGGTTTAGTGCCGAGGGTGGGGGAGACGCTTGCGAGCCATCTCTCTCCCGATTCGGCATCGTCCATTAACCCCCGACTAAGAGCATCTTCTGCATTTTGTATTACTTAATTTACTGCATATACGGTTTGTAAGCAGTCCTGGTGGGCAAAGCGTACTCGGCAGAGGGTCAGGCTGCCGAATGCCTGCTCACTATGGCTTTGTGCATGCTAAGCTGACCTGCTGGAAGACCTGGGTGAGTAACGACAGGTCTCATCTGCTGTGGTGCGGGAGCAGCAGACACCGAGTACGAGCTCCTCACACTGGGCGCAGCGAAACAGAGCGTCGCTACCCATACTCCCCCTCAAGGGGTGGGGCGGTGGGTGGCGCCCTCAGGCACAGCTTCCCAAGATTAAGACGGATCTGAAAAAAAAAAAAAAAAAGGGCCGTCATTATTTCAGGGAATGCTGTGTCCAAGAAGCCCCCCCCCCCCCCCCCCCATGTTACTAATACTTATACTTTATAACTTAATAATATTTGTAACACTTCATATTTTTTTCATATTTATATTAATAAATGACCAATATAGTTGATTAATATACATCAATTATATTATTATTTATAATTGTATTTATAGTTACCATGAGAACTTGATCTAGGTCCACATATTATTTCTGTTGGAGAAATGTTTGATGGAGGGCAATGATGGAGAGCATATGATCTGTGAATGGTGTGCAATTAAAGTTATGGGGTTTATTATCTTATTATCTGCTTATGAAGGCCATGAGTCAAGGCTGTGCAGACTGAACACTGCAGAGATCTGGTAGCGGTAGGTAGACATTACACTGTCATCAAAGAAGCCATTAAACACCCGTGTGCCAATAATCTCAGGAGGCCAGAGAAACGCTTTCATCTCTTTACGTGATGCACAATTAGATTAGGAGAAGCACTGTACCGAAATGAGAGAGAGAATGTTTGAGTGTTGCTGATGCTTCACAAAATAATATGGAAATATAACAAATCATACGCTTACAGACTTTTGGTAATCACCCTGGGACCCCCAAAATAATAAAAAAACACAATTGTGTCTTTTTTTTTTGCATTAAAACCTGTATTTTAAATATTGAATTTGTGCTCGAATACACCTCACATCTGGATATACAATTTAAAATTATTCGTCACACTCATAATCCTCGCAGGTTCCAATCATATACATATTTTGTGTGTTCACAAAGCCAGTGCCACAAAAGTCACAGATTTTCACACCAATCTGGTGGTTACAAAAATAATAATAATAATAATAAATTCAGTCAAAATTGACTGAAGAGCACCAGAGGGTGGTGCTGCAAAATTACTATAATTATAGAGACAGCAACACAGTGATGCTTCACATCTACAGAAATTTAAACACCAAAACAAAAATTATTTATTGTTTATTCAGTTCATTATTTCTTTACATGCATTCTCTCAACAAATATTCAAAGGGTTGGTTGATTATGATTTCACTTTTCTAACTTTAGTTAGTGTGTAATGTTGCTGTTTGTGCATAAACAACATCTGCAAAGTTACAACGCTCAAAGTTCAAAGCAAAGGAATATATTTACTTTTAAAGAAATCACTTTTTAAGGACTACAACAAACGGCTGGTAGGGACTACAACAAGCTTATTTACAGGTTAGTGACATCAACTTAAATTTAAGCAACAAAGGGGATGAGGCCATGTTGAACAAAGGAAGAGTTAGTGTAGTAGAGCACATTTGGGAGTCTGCTCAAGCTGTCGCATCCGTCTTTTCACCTTTATTGCAATACAGTACGTAACACACTTAGCATGTCATAAAGCAAGATGACAACATAACCATAATTAAACTAAACTATACCTGTTCTATCTTCATGCTCTCTGGCTCTGTGCATCTTACAACAGTTCACACATGAGCGATTTATAGATTATCATGACAGAATATGCTAATCAACGACTTTAAGATAGTTAACTCCACATCAGCTACATAAGTTCATCAACTAACTAGTCAGAAATGTTCTGTCTCATTCTACATGTTGTCACTTCTTCTCGAGTCTCTCCATCATTGTCCAACTCCGGTTTGAACATAAAATAGTTTCTGAACAGTTTCTAACATTTTCAGTGTCTGCGTTAGGTTATCTGAGCTGCTAACATGAGCTCTTGAAGCTCCGCCCTCTTATAGAAAGGGGGCCAGGAGCAGCAGCTCATTTGCATTTAAAGGGAAACCCTCAAATAGTGACAATTTTAGCATGCTAAAAAAATATCTGTGGTGTATTTTGAGCTAAAACTTCACATACACACTCTGGGGACATCAGAGACTTATTTTACATCTTGTAAAAAGGGGCATTTAGGACCCCTTTAAGAACAAAGATAGCTCACCAAGTGACAACGGTTGAGTAAAAGAAGTCGAAGTTGTTCTGACTTAAAACTTGTGTTTGATAAAGACACGTTGGAAACTCATATCTATGCTAATTCTGGCATGATGTGAATGCAACATATCATACTGCAGCCAAGACGTGCGATAACGTGCACGAATATCTCTATCTAAAATTCAGTTTTAACATAATAAATATGCCTCGTATGCTACATTACATAACATTAAATACTTCAATAAACTTTGTGCAGAACTAAACCAGCACATATGGTGCCTGTAGGTTGTCCTTATAGTTTTAAACTGAACCATACACATGCCATCAGATAGACTATAGTTATTGCTGTCAAATGAGTTTCCCCCAAGACACTAATTGCTTTTAACGAGTCCAAATAACACAATGTTTTTAAGACAAATGGGTGTGTTGTTGTGTGTAATCATCTGTCTGTCCATGCAGTTATTTTTCAACATTAATTATGACCTGTCAACATGTCATGTGGTGATTGGTTAGGCTGACTGGCTGTCAAATCAGGCACTGTTGATTGGGGAATGACTCATTTCTGAGTGGAGGTAAAACTTTAAAAAGATGAAAAGGAGAGTTTTTGAGAACATTTTTGTGTTTAAAATAAGATGGCAGTCAAGTCATTGGGGCAGTAGGTGTAAACTGTTTTCGATTAATCAGTTGACCCTTTATGTGTGACCCTACTATTTCTAACTCTAGATCTAGAAAACAAGAAAGAGACAAATATTTCTGTTAGGATGTTGAGGCCCAATTGCCTCAGGTCCAAGCAATCACCATTCACAGAAGTTGTTTCATAGTTCAGGAGGCTTAATGGAGTTCTCAGCAAAGATTCATTTAAAAAATCTATTTTTTTCTTTGTCTCCTAAGAGACAAAGGCCCCTATCATACACCCGGCACGACGCAAGTGTTTTTTGCTTGTATGTAAGCATATCACGTCCAGCGCCATGTTGTTTAAACACACCCATGACTTTTTAAAGGATTAGTACAATTTTAGATAAACTTTTGCTGATAATTTACTCACCCCCATGTCATCCAAGATTTCTTTCTTTCTGCAGTCGAAAATAAATTACGTTTTTTGATGAAAACTTTCCAGGATTTTTCTCCATATAATGGACTTCAATGAGCTCCAAACGGTTCAAGGTCCAAATGACAGTTTCAGTACAGCTTCAAAGGGCTTTAAAAGATACCAGACGATGAGGGTCTTATCTAGCGAAACGATCAGTTTCTGCGAGAAACCGAGCAGTATTTATGCTATTATTTTACCTCTTATCAGACGAACGTGATCATCTCTGAGTTCAGCCATAACTTCCGCTAAGTGAGGTCAAAATACGAGCCTGGTCATAGATATATCGATCGTAGATGCCTCATTCTACTGATCCGTGCAAGAGCTAATAAGGTATCTACGTATACATCTATGACCAGGCTCGTATTTTGACCTCACTTAGCGGAAGTTATGGCGGAGCTCAGAGATGATCTCGTTCGTCTGATAAGAGGTAAAATAATAGCATAAATACTGCTCGGTTTCTCGCAGAAACGGATTGTTTCGCTAGATAAGACCCTTATTCATCGTTTGGTATCGCTTAAAGCCCTTTGAAGCTGTACTGAAACTGTCATTTGGACCTTGAACCATTTGGGGCCCATTGAAGTCCCAATCCTGGAATGTTTTCATCAAAAAACTTATTCTTAAACTTATTATAAATTTATTTTCGACTGAAGAAAGAAAGACATGGACATCTTGGATGACATGGGGGTAAGTAAATTATCAGCAAAAGTTTATTTAAAAGAGAACTAATCCTTTAAGAGACGAGGTACAACCATTTAGACCATGCGCCTGGTGAGCCAACCATTTTTTCTGTTGTTAAACTAGCAAAAGTGGATTCAGACCATGCACTCAGATCGTTAAAATAAGGCTAAAAAATATAGTATACAGTTGACATGCAGTACAAGCATGACGCTAAAATATTTATGAGAATGGCATAAATAATGTGTCACATATCTACTGAAATTTTGATATGAATATAATAAAAATAATAAAAAAACTATTTTATTCACCACTTGTTTTCAATGCTACCATAATTCTAATATAATATGTTTTCCACAAATTACCAGATTGATTGTATAGGTTCCATGATTTCACAAACCTTTTTGCAAAACCTTGACCGGTCAACATGAACATAGTTTTTTACATGCATATATCTATAGTTTGTGAAAATTATTCAGACACTTTGACCTGACCATGTTTTGCTTAAGGTTTTTTTTTTTTTCTTTAATTGAGACCTTTTACACCTCAGACTGAAGAAAATGAAGCATTGCTTGGTCATTGGTTGACCTAAATTGGAATTATCCAATTGTGTACTTAAATGTAACAGCTGACAGCTGATTGTTTGATTGTAATCCATCTATCAAAGTTATCTGAAATTATCAAGAGTGAATTTGTTCTGACACAGTTCTTGTCATTTTTTATTACCATTTTCTAAACTATTGTAAATAAACTGTGATAATGTGAGAAAATGTTGGTGTCTTAATACGTTTTGGTTTGACATATATATATATATATATATATATATAATCATTAGTTGCCTAGTATAAACTAAGATAATGAAGACATTAGTAAAAAAAATACCATAAAGTCCATCGCTCTGGTTCATATCAGTAAACCCTTTGCACTGACACAAAACCCTTCAATTACACTTCTGTATCAGTATCATCTGAGAACAGACTCACTCCATGGCAGTTTCATCATGCCGATCGCGACAGCTTCTCTAGGCATAAAAAATTAATCAAAAAAGTGGCTCAAAAAAGTGGCACTCAGGTCAGCAAATAGAGCCACACAGGGACTGATGATACAAATCATTATTGTGCCATCTACAGCAGAGGATTCTCTATTAGAAGAAATCCTAATGCCACGTATTTATTCAAACATATTTACCAGAGACTATAATAACTGAAGCATGCTACATGAATCCTTAAACTGTATGATTGAAATGTGTCATGCAGAACTCCAATCATCTAGTACACACACTGCTTTAACCCAGTGGGTATTTAACAACTCTCAGACATTACATCAACAGCACAGCGTGCTAGAGTACTGCAAAAAAACAAAACAAAACAAAAAACAACAGCTTTGGTTGCCTTTACCATAAAAGTTTACCATATAAAAATCTAGTATTGCAAAATTTGAATGTGCACAGATTGTCTCACAGATTGTGTCTCACAGATTGTGTCTCACAGAATGTGCACAGATTGTCAACACTTCAATGTGTAACTGGATTTTGGACTTCCTAACTGACAGACCCCAGAATGTTCGATCAGGACCCACCTGCTCCACGTCCATCACACTTAACACTGGTGTACCACAGGGCTGTGTGCTAAGTCCGTTTCTCTACTCCCTCTTCACCTCTGACTGCAAGCCTGTGTATGGATCTAACTCCATCGTCAAGTTTGCGGACGACACTACGGTAATTGGTCTCATCAGCAACAACGATGAGACTGCCTACAGGGAGGAGATCCAGCACCTGGCCACATGGTGCACTGATAATAACCTGCTCCTCAACACCACCAAAACGAAGGGGCTCATCGTGGACTTCAGGAAAGAGTCAAGAGGCACACACGACACCATCCACATAAATGGAATGGCTGTTGAGCGTGTCTCCAGTTTCAAGTTCCTGGGGATCCACATCTCGGCGAACATGTCGTGGACGACCAACACCTCCAGCCTGGTCAAGAAGGCTCACCAGCAGGAGGACACTGAGGAAGAATCAGCTCTCCTAGGCTATCCTGGTGAACTTCTATCGCTGTGCAATAGAAAGCATCCTGACCAACTGTGTCGCAGTATGGTATGGGAGCTGCTCTGTTGCGGAGCGCAAGGCACTGCAGCGGGTGGTGAAAACTGCCCAGCTCATCACAGGGACTCCACTACCTGCCATCGAGCACATCCAGAGGAAACGCTGCCTGCATCGAGCTCGCAGCATCCTCAAGGACTCCTCTCACCCAGCCCACAGACTGTTTTCTCTCCTGCCCTCCGGCAGGCGTCTCAGGATCCTCCGGACCAGGACCAGCAGACTAAAGAACAGTTTTTTCCCCAGAGCTGTCTCTTTACTGAACTCAAACCCCCGTTGATCCATTTGCCTCATAAACTGCTAACTCTCCTACCTCACATCTGCCTTCACTTGTTATTTGCACTGCCGACTGTTTATTACAGTAACAACTGTTTACTTATGTATTTTGCACCGTACTTCTAACTGTAATATGCAACCACTTTCCACTGCACTTTTACACTTTTTTTTCAGATAGCTCTGTCCATAATTTATTGCACTACCTTAATCCACTGCTATATTCCTCATCTTAGCCTAACATATTGTATACCTCTATCTGTCAAATTCTGTTTATAGTAATAGCCATCTGTATATTATATTCACTGTACATATTCACCTGTAAATTCAGTTCTGTTTATAGTAATAACCGTCTCTCTATTTCTACATATTTATATATATTCAGTACATTTCCATGTCCTGCACTTACGCAACCATTGTATATCCTGCACTTGCTGCTATTGCACTTCTGGTTAGACCTAAACTGCATTTCGTTGCCTTGTACTTGTACTTGTGTAATGACAATAAAGTTGAATCTAATCTAATCTAAATTGTAAAAAAAAAAATATATTATTTATTCACCCTGTATGTTCCAAACCTGTATGAAATTCCATTGACCATTAAAATATACAGACAAACACCTTAAAACACAGATGGTATAGAGAAAGATACATGATGTATCAAAGTTCATCCCAACTAGCTTTTCCAAACAAACTGAAGCTTTTTTGCTTCAAAAAAACTGTACAATTACATGAAATGTCCCATTAGATCTATTATATTTTTTCAGTTAGTGAGTTAGGGAACTTACCGGTAATCAATTAACTTTTTTTTTTTTTTACAGTGAGCCACATCGTCATTTTAAACATAGATGTACATTATTTATATTATTAATATAGATTACTAACTAAATAAGGATTTTTGTGACAATAACCATGTGAAAATCATTTATTTGTTATTACACTGACGCTCTTTAGAACTTAATAATAATAATAATAATAATAATAGTAATTATTAATTATCATGGAAAAAAATCTAAATCAAGCATTGACACTAGTGGTCTTACTAGTAGATAATTATGAACACTCATTTTACCACATTTGACACAATTTCATCCTGTAATTTATATAATCCAAAATTATATTCAACAAAAGTAAATCCAATAAATATAATAAGTAAAACAAATCAATGGATATGTTTTGTATATATCAGAATAAAGACACATTGGATTATTTTAATACATTTTATTATTTTATTACATGCATTCATATATGTTGTGTACATTTTTTTAAATTATTATTTAATTGAATTTGCTATTGTTATTTTAACCCAACCTCATACTGTGAACCCCTAGGTGGTTTGAAAACCCCTGATTCTGCATTTATCAGCTGGCTCAGACACGTGCTAATCAAGGCTTCTAACTGAGGCTTGAATGTGACAAGTATCTATTTCCAGATTAATTATACAATGAAAAGGACTGGGCGGATTTAAAACCTTTCAAAGCCACCTGATCCTGTTTATGGCTATGGTGAATTGGCAGCCACATTTTGGATGCTCATATGTCAACATCTCGGCACATAGCAATTGGCTAAACAAGAACATTGTTTCCCTTGAACCTTGTAACTGGCCTTCCAAGACAAGACCAATGGCAATACAAATAATTTGAAGGCCTTTATCAGAATCGAATTTAGAATTAACTGTGATGTTTGTTTTACCACACATCCTTCTGCACCAAACAAATCAATCAGCTGGTGGTGTGGAGGTGGATTTTTAAAGCTCAAGTTGTTGAAGTACAGTAGCCTCTTATGTTTTTTTTATTTATTTACTTCTATGATCCTCCCTGTGGTTTCACTTGGATATACAGCACATCACAATTGGGAAAAAAGACTCTTGCAACTGTTATCAGTCCTACTCAGGATTTGAACTGTGGTCTCTGGCATGGGAGGTGGGCCCGCCAACAAGGAGGCTAAAGACCGCAGCCTCTAGCGTCAGGCTGGGGATGAAGGTTTACATGCACAACTCTTACTGGCCTACGTCCGTTACAACCCCCTAAACCTCCCTCCCATCTGGATCAACGGCAACAAATGTTACCGGTTGTTACGACCTGTGTTAGTTTTCTATTGCTTTGTGTTCCTTTTATTTCTTTTCCTGTTTTCTCTAATTCAAAACGTCTCGGTTACGTATGTAACCCTCGTTCCCTGAGGAGGGAACGGAGACGTACGTTAGTGACTAACGAATGGGGGTTTCGCTTAGAAGCCAATTATCTTCGAGAATTCAACAGCGCCCAATGGCAGTGCCAATGCCATGGGCATGCGGAATTTGCATGCGTAACTCCGCCCCACCTCGTGGGTATATAAGGAAGTACGCTGGCAACATCGCATTATGTTACTGCTGCAGGAGCCAAGACTGAACTCCGCGTTCCAGCAGCACGGCTGACGTGGCAGAGGAAACGTACGTCTCCGTTCCCTCCTCAGGGAACGAGGGTTACATACGTAACCGAGACGTTCCCTTTCGTTCAGTCACTACGACGTACGTTAGTGACTAACGAATGGGGGTTCCAATACAACAACGCCACTCAGCCGTCATCCAGTGCCCTGCGTAAGTGAGAGTACCCTGTCGTAAGACTAGTACGGACGAAGGACTCCCACTTATCACAGGAATACCAAGGTACACTGGGAAGCATATCCCAGTGAGGGAATGCCAAGATGCCTACCCGTAGGGAGGACTTAAGAATACACATATGACCCGCTAAGGGCTGCATATGGAAGATCTCTAGGGTACCAGCCGAAGGTGGATTTTTAACCCTAGGGGTGGCAGGGACTTGCCGAGGGAAAGACACCTGCTCGCTGAGGAGGCTTACGGTGGGAATACTCGTGTGGGGGTCGCCGGAGGGGAACCATGCACACGGAGCACCTGGCCGGACATGAGGGTCTGGGCTCGAAAGGGCAGACTGAACTGATGTCGGCGTAAGCAGTGCTGGAGGAGCTCAGGGCTCTCGGGGAGCTCACCTGAGGAAAAATATCGCACGTATCCAGTCCGTGGAGTGGAATGGCGAGCAAGCGAAGACACCTGAGCCTGGCCCATTACCGGCCACCCGTAGGGGCGAGTACATAGTCGGACACTGGCTCCACTCGGAGATTGTAGAATCTGGCGAATGTGTTGGGTGTCGCCCAGCCTGCAGCTCTGCAGATGTCTGATAGCGAGGCGCCATGCGCTAAAGCCCAAGAGGAGGCCACACTCCGAGTGGAGTGTGCCCTAACCCCAAGGGGACATGGTCGACCTTGCTGCTGGTAAGCCAAAACAATGGTGTCCACTATCCAGTGAGACAACCTCTGTTTCGAGAGAGCACTTCCCTTCCGCTCTCCACCATAACAGACAAAGAGCTGGTCTGAGGTCCTGAAACATCGCGTACTGTCTACATAGGCGCGGAGAGCGCGTACTGGACAGAGCAATGCCAAGGCTGGGTCTGCCTCCTCCAAAGGCAGCGCTTGCAGGTTCACCACCTGGTCTCGGAACGGAGTGGTGGGAACCTTGGGCACATATCCGGGCCGGGGTCTCAGGATCACGTGAGAGTTAGCCGGCCCGAACTCTAGGCACGCTTCGTCAACCGAAAATGCTTGCAGGTCCCCGACCCTCTTAAGCGAGGCCAATGCGGTCAGCAGAGCAGTCTTCATAGACAAGAATTTAATCTCAGCTGACCGCAAAGGCTCAAATGGAGGCCTCTGCAGAGCACTTAAAACTACTGAGAGGTCCCAAGAGGGTACGAGAGGAGAGCGAGGAGGATTCAGTCTCCTCGCCCCCCTCAGGAACCTGATGATCAGGTCGTGCTGACTTACCTTTTTGTCCCCCAGGAGATCGTGGTAGGCAGATATTGCGGCCACATACACTTTAAGGGTGGAAGGAGACAGCCTTCGTTCCACCCCCTCCTGGAGAAACGATAGCACAGACCCGATCGGGCATTTCCAGGGGTCTTCTTGGCGGGAAGAGCACCATGAGACGAAGAGGTTCCACTTCAAAGCATAGAGACGTCGTGTAGACTCAGCTCTAGCCGAAGTGATGGTAGCGACCACCGCAGGTGGAAGACTACTCAAACCTGCCGCGTCCCGTCCAGAAGCCACACGTGGAGCTTCCAGAACGCCGGACGCGGGTGCCAAAGAGTGCCCCGTCTCTGAGAGAGAAGGTCCGGTCTCAGAGGGATAGGCCAGGGAGGGGCTGTCGCAAGGAGTAGAAGTTCTGAGAACCAGGTCTGGCCGTGCCAATACGGGGCGACCAAAATGACCTGCTCCTTGTCCTCCCTGATCTTGCACAGTACCCGTGCAAGAAGGCTCACTGGGGGAAACGCATATTTGCGTAGCCCTGACGGCCAGCTGTGCGCCAGTGCATCCGTGCCGAGGGTGCCCTCGGTCAGAGAATAATACAGGGAGCAATGGGAAGAGTCCTGGGAGGCAAACAGGTCTACCTGTGCGTCGCCGAACCGTTCCCATATCAGCTGAACCGTCTGGGGATGGAGTCTCCACTCTCCGGGGAGGGGCTGAATCCGTGACAGCTCGTCGGCTGCACAGTTCAACTCTCCCGGGATGTGGACAGCACGAAGGGACCTCAGGTGCTTCTGACTCCATAGAATGAGATGGCGGGCGAGTTGAGACATACGGCGGGAGCGTAGACCGCCCTGGTGGTTGATGTACGCTACTACGGCCGTGTTGTCTGTCCTGACTAGTACATGTTGACCCCTCAGCAACGCTCGGAAGCGGTGCAGGGCGAACCGTACTGCCAGTAACTCGAGGCAATTGACATGCAGAAGGCGCTGGGGTCCTGTCCAGGAGCCCGCGGCTGCTTGTCCATTGCACATGGCACCCCACCCGGTGGATGACGCATCTGTTGATACAACAGTATGCAGGGAAACTCGTTCTAAGGACACTCCGGTCCGTAGAAACTCGAGGTTCGACCACGGGGTGAGAGTCTGTAAGCAGGCCCGAGTCACTTGTACCCGGAGCGTGCCAGACCGCCATGCCCATCTCGGGACTCGATCGCGTAGCCAATGCTGAAGCGGTCTCATATGAAGCAATCCGAGCGGCGTCACCGCGGCTGCAGATGCCATATGCCCCAGGAGCCTCTGAAATAGTTTCAGTGGAACCGCATTCTTGCCCTCGAGTTGACGAAGGGAAGTCAGCAGAGACTGCGCGCGCTCGCTCGAAAGCTGCGCGCACATGGCGACCGAGTCGATATCCATACCGAGAAAAGAGATCCTCTGCGCGGGGCAAAGTTTGCTCTTCTCCCAGTTGACCCGAAGGCCCAGACGGGCTAGGTGATGGAGCACCTGATCTCTGTGTCCGCAAACCTGCTCCCGAGAGTGACCCAGTATGAGCCAGTCGTCGAGGTAATTCAGGATGCGAACCCCGTGCTGCCGAAGGGGCGCAAGGGCTGCCTCGGCAATCTTCGTAAAGACGCGAGGGGACAGAGATAGCCCGAATGGTAGAACTGCGTACTGATATGCCCGCCCCTCGAAAGCAAACCGTAGGAACGGTCTGTGTCGAGGTAGAATGGAGACATGGAAGTAGGCGTCCTTCAGGTCGATCGCTGCAAACCAATCGTCTGGACGAACGCATTCGAAAAGGCGTTTCGCTGTCAACATCTTGAACGGAAACCGGTGAAGGTAACGGTTCAAGACGCGCAGGTCCAGGATTGGCCGTAGCCCACCGGTCTTTTTGGGTACGATGAAGTACGGGCTGTAAAACCCGGAGTTCATCTCGGCTGGAGGGACAGGTTCGATCGCACCCTTCGCCAGTAGGGTGGCAATCTCCGCTCGCATGACGGGGGCATTGGCCCCGATCATAGTGGAGCGGACTCCCCGGAAGCAGGGAGGAACCTGCGCGAACTGAATCGCGTAGCCGCGCCTGATGGTCCGCGCGACCCAGCGGGACAGCCCTGGAAGCTGAAGCCAGACTTCCAAAAACTGCGCCAGCGGGGTCATTCGGAGCACAGACGTACCCGGTGTGGGCTTGCAGCGATGCAGCGTCACCGGCCCGGACATGGGAGGCTGAGGGGCGTCCCGGTGCGGGGGCACGGTTGACTGCTGCGTCCTGACAGAGGAGACCAGGGAAGGACGCACGTTCCACTGGGGTCTGCTCTGCCAGGAGGCTGGCGACAGAGTGGGATGCGAGTGGCGGGACCCGTGGGTGGCGCGCACTGTCATCGCCGGACTCTGTGGGCTCAGGGATGGGAGTGTTAATTCTTTCTTTGACCAAAATAGGGTGCTGCTGACCCGTGGGCCAGCAGCTGAACAAAGGATTCTCCCCCGGCCCTCCACCGGGGGAAGGAGTGGTCCTGCTACCATCTCCTCGAAAGAATTTCCCATCCCTGAGCCGTCCGTCTCAGGAGCGCCGCTTGGCCTGGCGTTTAGCGGGGCGCGGGGCGGCCTGAGGGGACTTGGACGCCTTCCTACGGCTTCCTCCACGACCCGGCCCGGGTGAAGGCTGCTGCTTGGACCGGGTGAGAGGGGCGGGAGCCTTAGGAGGGCGTCCTCGGCGGGGAGCAGACTGAGGCGACTGTGCCGGCGGCTGGGTGGAGGCAGCAGCTGGCCGCCGGGGCAGTACGTGTTTTATAGCCTCAGTCTGCTTCTGGGCGATTGAGAACTGTTGGGCAAAGTCCTCAACCGCCCCGCCGAAGAGGCCGGCCTGGGATATGGGGGCATCGAGGAACCGGGTTCGCTCGGTGTCCCGCATATCTGCCAGGTTCAGCCAAAGGTGACGCTCCTGGACCACGTTTGTGGACATCACTTGACCCAGGGAGCGTGCGGTCACCTTCGTCGCCCGGAGAGCGAGGTCGGTGGCGGCACGCAGCTCATTTAAGAGCCCCGGATCAACTCCACCCTCGTGCATGTCCTTGAGGATCCTGGCCTGGTAGACCTGAAGGATCGCCATGGCATGCAAAGAAGCGGCGGCCTGCCCCGCGGCTCTGTGCGATTTCGCCACCAAGGTTGATGTGAATCGACAGGCTTTGGAGGGGTGCTTTGGATCGCCGCGCCAAGTTGAAGCGCTCTGAGGACACAGTTGCATCGCAACAGAACGTTCAACTGGGGGGACCCCAGTGTACCCTTTAACCGCCGCCCCATCGAGGGCGGAGAAGGCGGAGGAAGTCGCTGACCGGTCACGGGAAGACAACGGGGACTTCCAGGACCGCGCGAGTTCCTCATGCAGCTCGGGAAAGAAAGGTATTGGGGGCGGGGACTGACGGTTGTCAGCGCGGGCTCCCAAAAACCAATCATCGAGCCTTGAGCGTTCGGGACAGGGCGGAGGGTTCCACTCTATCCCTAAGCTCGCGGCTGCCCGAGACAGCATGGCTGTCAGCTCTGGGTCCGACTCGGGCAATGCTGGAACGCCCGAAGGCGGCAACACAGCCGAGTCATCATCCTCAGAGGACTCGAGCCCACCTTGTGATGCGGTGACCGACATCGCATCCTCCTCTGGAGCGCCAAACGAGATGCGCGGGGGGGCCGAAGCAGGCCCCGCGATCTGCGTCTGAACACTCGCGGGTTGCAGTGTGCAAGACGGGGGTGTGGCCCGAGGCATGAGCGTCGGGGCTTTGTTCCACACCGTAACCGTCAGGTCACCCTGACCACCAGCCGAAGTACTGGGCCTCGGGGACTCAGTAGATCGGGGTGTGGTAGAGGGGACTCTCACTTCTTTACGAAGGTCATGGAGTCTTGACCGCAACACCGCGATGGTCATATTCCCGCAGTGGGAACATGACTCATCCACAAACGCTGCCTGAGCATGTTGAAAGCCCAGACATACCAGACAGTGTTTGTGCCCATCAGAAGAGGAAAGCAACCGGCCACACCCAGAAGTACACGGACGAGACATCCTGAAAAGGACGCGTCACGTGCAAGCTCTTTTAGGAGAGGAAAGCCTCGCAGAGAACGCCGAAGCGCCCAGCGACCACACACCAGCTGTCAGACGGACCACTGCGCAGATCAGCAGGCAGGCAGTATGATGATCACTGGAACGCGCCGTAACACCAACGCCTCTGGAAAGCTGCTCGTCTCAAAGCTTTGTCGAAGACTCAGGATCAGGCTTGAAGGAGTGAAGAGATACTCTTGGCTCCAAAGCAGAAACATAATGCGATGTTGCCAGCGTACTTCCTTATATACCCACGAGGTGGGGCGGAGTTACGCATGCAAATTCCGCATGCCCATGGCATTGGCACTGCCATTGGGCGCTGTTGAATTCTCGAAGATAATTGGCTTCTAAGCGAAACCCCCATTCGTTAGTCACTAACGTACGTCGTAGTGACTGAACGAAAGGGAACAGGTTCACCAATCATGGGGATGCAAGCAGCCATTGGTTGCTTAGTCGGGGCGGGGTCTTTAAAAGGACGCTGCTGACACTCATCGAGGAGCTCATTCTTGGTTCGGTCGCACGTGGGTTGAGAGCTCCGGAAATCCCTCCTCCGGCCGATGATCAAATTGTGATTTAGAGATTTTGTTTTGTTCAAGTAAACGTGCATTTTGTGTAAATCTCTGAACCGTTCTCTTATGAGTGAACGTGCATCTTGTGAAAACCTCTGAACCGTTCTCCTATGTCTGAACCATAATAACAGTGTGGAGCGTAGGGGTGTCCTGCCTTGTTTATTTTGAACTTGTTTGATCTCTGTTTTTGGGCAGGGAGATAGGTAAGGTGAATGTATTTTCTTTTGGTATTTGATTAGGTTATTAATTTTCCCCTCTTTTCTTTTTGTATTCGTTTTGTTTGTTATTTTGGCCTTTTGGACACCCTGAAGATTTGCTCTTTATTTCAATTGTTATCCTTTAATAAATTCATTACTTTTTGCTTCAATTTTGTGTTTTTTTGATTATCGACCGGAGGAATGCGTGCTGGGATTCCATTTCCACAACCCAACTAATTATTTATTACGCCTCTTTAGTGTTTTTATATTCCCCTAGATTCGGGGCTTAATACCGGTCCTACTCGATCCACTCAAAGCAGGATTCAAACTGGGGTCTCCGGAGTGGGAGGCAGGCGCACTAACAAGGAGGCTAAAGACCACAGCCTCTAGTATCTCTTGAGGCCAGGGAAGGGTTCAAACGCACAGCTCTTCCTGTCCTACGTCCATTACACTCACCCCCCTAAACCTCACTCCCATCTGGGTCAATGGCAGAAATTGTTACTGGTCCTACTCAACCCACTTGGAGCAGGATTCAAACTGGGATCTCCGGTGTGGGAGGCGGACACACTAACAAGGCCACAGCCACTACCGTCAGTCACTAGTGCGCCACTTGAACCCAGGCAAGGGTTTACACGCACAGCTCTTACAGGCCTATGTTACACTCACCTCCCATCTGGGTAAGGGCACCAAATGTTACCGGTCCTAATCGACTCACTCCGAGCAGGATTTGAACTGGGGTCTCCGACGTGGGAGGCGCTAACATGCAGACTAAAGACTGCAGCCTCTAGCGTCAGTTGCTAGTGCGCCTCTTGAGGCCAGGGGAGGGAGGTTTACATGCACAGCTCTTACTGGCCTACGTCTGTTACACTCACCTCCCTTAACCTCACTCCCATTTGGGTCAATGGCAACAAATGTTACTGTACCTACTTGACCCACTCGAGAGTGATTAAAACTGGGGTCTCCGGAGCTGTGTGTGTAAACCTCTCTCCCCTGGCCTCAAGAAGCGCACTAGCGACTGATGCTAGTGGCTGTGTTCTTTAGCCTCCTTGATAGCGCACTCGCATCCCATGTCGCAGAACCTGGTTTGAATCCCATTCCGAGCGGGTCGAGTAGGACCTGTTACATTTGGTGCCTTTAACGGCCTACGTTACACTCACCCCCCTAAGCCTTACTCCTATCTGGGTCATGGCACCAAGTGTAACCAGTCCTACTCGACTCACTCCGAGTGGGATTCGAACCGGGCTCTCTGACGTGAGAGACGGGTGCTAACAAAAAGGGGCTAAAGAACGCTTCTCTAGCATCAGTCGCTAGTGCACTTCTTGAGGCCAGGGGAGGGAGGTTCACACACAGCTCTAACTGGCCAATATCTGTTACACAACTTTAAAGATGTCAATGTATATTGAGCTATTCCACAACAAAGTAAGCTAAATATTTACACATCAATATAGTGTCAATTTCGTCAGATGAGACAAGACTAAATACGTTCGTCAACAACCTTTTTTTCCATGACGAAGACGAGGCAATGACGAGACTGCACCAATGTCCAAAAACACAGACTAAGACTAAATAAACATGCTTTTTTGTTGATGAAAAAGGACCAGACTAAAACGTTTTGCATAAAATAAAAACGAAGATAAAATCTCTCTTCATTATCGTCTACAATCGTCTCAACTTTTTCGTCATGAGATATTCAGCTGTTCAAAATATTCCGAAAGAGTTTGCGCTGTTGCTCGAGTAGGCTACAGGTCTCTCTCATACTTCTCCTGTTGCTGCAAGCCTGTCATCTCGCGGCAGCGTATGGTCACATGGTTCCCGGAGCGCTCAATACTTCTAGCGCTCTGTCAATACATTTGATTGGCTTAAGCCGCGTAAGTTATAGCCATGGGCGGAGCCCCCGAAAGCCAAGGGCCCCCTAAAATGCTTTTTATATGCGAGTTCAGCGCAGACGCACAAGTGGTTGCTGTGGTGTTCATTACCACGACAACCGCCTGCGCATCCACGTTGAACGTGCTTCTTGTAAAAAGTGTAGCGCCCAAATGATTTCGCGATTCAGAAGACGCATGCAGGATCACAGAATCTATTCATAAAAACTCAGATGCACGGTTTACTACTGAAGCACTCGCAACGCTCAATTAATTCACACAGAGACACGAAACATGCAGGATTCATATTTAAATCGTATTTTTGCCGTTTAATATTCATATACACTAGTCCATATCGCGATTTGATTGAAGTGAGCTGACTTGCATTGGATTTATTCATCCAAAATTTGAGAAATTCCGTGACATTCCGTGTTAAACATTAAATTACATTTTTATGACTGGATCCGCTTTTCCGTACGTATTTTCTGCATCGCGGAAATCATAGGCCACGAGCATTGAACCGTTTCATTTGAGATAAAATATCATCATAACATACACAGAAAAAGGTCTAAGGCAACCCGTCAAAATAAAAGTTTGGACAGTATAATTTTAACAGTAGGCATATTTCCCCTGTTGTGTAGCACTTTGAATGTACCAATATGAAAGGGTTTGTTTAATTTTCATTGGAATAAAAGATAAATGTTGTATGCCTTCATTTGATTACCAGAAAAATTTAAAAAGTTACATAAAACAAATAAATATATTTAGTTAAACTTTTAATAAATTGCTGTTAAATTATTAAAGTTTCAATTAATTAGACATGCTTTTTGGTTAAAAAAATTGTATAGAACCATCCAGAAAAAAATTAAAACAGAAAAAAAAGGACATTTTGAAATTTAAAATTGAATTTAGAAAAAAATAAAACAGATTTCATAGGGCCATACAAATGAAAATATCATGCATCTGAAGTTATAATTAAATACGGAGCAACAGTGCATATGATATATTTATCGTTTTAAATGGCGTTCACTCAAGGACCTGAGTAGATGACACATGCGCCAGTTACTTTCCACACAGGTACACAGATTTTTGGTTGAAAATTCTGATGCGTGTAATAATTTCTTTCAGTTTGATAATAGAAAAAATATTGTGTTGTGTTGTGTAAACAATTGTGCAGTGAAAATGACCACAAATGACCACCTAGTGTCCAACCTACTCTAATACTGTTATAACCCGTTTACACATGAACAAGGGATCTACAACATGACGAAAGCAATTATTTATAACCTGTACAATGTTATAAAATAAAATAAAAATTGTCCACAACTATGGGACAAGGTCAGCAATCATCACAGCATAGGGTCCCATTCCGGTATTTTGCTTGGGCCCCCAAATCACTAAATCCGCCCCTGGTTATAGCTTCACTATACAGTTGTTTGCAGCAATTTTTGGTAAACAGTAGCCTACAGCATAGTGTGCATTGATTATTACGTCAGCCACATTTACAGTATCATTTTATTATGGAGAGTGGTGGAGATGCAACATTGTTAACATTAATGTTAATGTTTTTCTTGTATTTAGCCCTCAGGTATTCCTTACTAGTTAAGTCACACTTATACTCATTGATGGTCAAATGTGACCATACACCTTAATTATTTTTAAAATAAATATTCTATATTTTAGTTCAATAATACACTCACCTAAAGGATTATTAGGAACACCTGTTCAATTTCTCATTAATGCAATTATCTAATCAACCAATCACATGGCAGTTGCTTCAATGCATTTAGGGGTGTGGTCCTGGTCAAGACAATCTCATGAACTCCAAACTGAATGTCAGAATGGGAAAGAAAGGTGATTTAAGCAATTTTGAGCGTGGCATGGTTGTTGGTGCCAGACGGGCCGGTCTGAGTATTTCACAATCTGCTCAGTTACTGGGATTTTCACGCACAACCATTTCTAGGGTTTACAAAGAATGGTGTGAAAAGGGAAAAACATCCAGTATGCGGCAGTCCTGTGGGCGAAAATGCCTTGTTGATGCTAGAGATCAGAGGAGAATGGGCCGACTGATTCAAGCTGATAGAAGCTTGATAAAAAGCCTCATATAAAAAATAAATAAAAAAAAAAACACTTTCCTTTCCTCTTTCTCTTCCTTCTTCCCTCCCTACTCTAGCCTGTGCTACACTGAGCATTGTACACTGTCACAGGATTTCAGGCTCTTATTGCGCTTCTCGACTCTTCATGACCAATCGCTTCATGTACCCCCAAGTTGTAAGTCGCTTTGGATAAAAGCGTCTGCTAAATGCATAAATGTAAATGTAGAAGAGCAACTTTGACTGAAATAACCACTCGTTACAACCGAGGTATGCAGCAAAGCATTTGTGAAGCCACAACACGCACAACCTTGAGGCGGATGGGCTACAACAGCAGAAGACCCCACCGGATACCACTCATCTCCACTACAAATAGGAAAAAGAGGCTACAATTTGCACAAGCTCACCAAAATTGGACAGTTGAAGACTGGAAAAATGTTGCCTGGTCTCATGAGTCTTGATTTCTGTTGAGACATTCAGATGGTAGAGTCAGAATTTGACGTAAACAGAATGAGAACATGGATCCATCATGCCTTGTTACCACTGTGCAGGCTGGTGGTGGTGATGTAATGGTGTGGGGGATATTTTCTTGGCACACTTTAGGCCCCTTAGTGCCAATTGGGCATCGTTTAAATGCCACGGCCTACCTGAGCATTGTTTCTGACCATGTCCATCCCTTTATGACCACCATGTACCCATCCTCTGATGGCTACTTCCAGCAGGATAATGCACCATGTCACAAAGCTCGAATCATTTCAAATTGGTTTCTTGAACATGACAATGAGTTCACTGTACTAAAATGGCCCCCACAGTCACCAGATCTCAGCCCAATAGAGCATCTTTGGGATGTGGTGG
Source organism: Romanogobio albipinnatus (assembly GCA_023566225.1). Classification (NCBI taxonomy): domain Eukaryota; kingdom Metazoa; phylum Chordata; class Actinopteri; order Cypriniformes; family Gobionidae; genus Romanogobio; species Romanogobio albipinnatus. Next base: position 8,297,361 of record CM042241.1, read on the forward strand.
AACGGGAGCTTCATGAACCGGATGTGCATCCCACAAATCTCCATCAACTGCAAGATGCTATCCTATCAATATGGGCCAACATTTCTAAAGAATGCTTTCAGCACCTTGTTGAATCAATGCCACGTAGAATTAAGGCAGTTCTGAAGGCGAAAGGGGGTCAAACACCGTATTAGTATGGAGTTCCTAATAATCCTTTAGGGGAGTGTATGTATTGAATATTTTGAGGAGATCTTTTGGTACTAAATAGCTACTATTTGTGCAATACTTATGGTCCATTAATGACCACTTAAAACATTTATTCTAATATTTGTATTATGTGTATTACAATTAGTGAATTAATTAAGTTTAAAATAGAGAATTCCAATGCAAAAAGGCAAATTAGAGCCATTTTGTGGCTGGTAAAATAAAAATTTTCACTTGTAATGCCATTACCCACTGGGTGACTGCATGGCTCTTTAATAAATATACATGTAGACTAGCTGCTCAAAAAAGTATTGCAGATCATAACTGCTTACTTATTTGTGAAATTTGTAAATGTTAATAATAGTGAATAGTAAAGAATACAAGCAAATATAATATAATCCCAAAAAAGTTTAAAATAGTGCTAAAAGGCAAACTTATTTTTCCTTATATGTACAGTAGGCTATATGCATATGAATTCATACTGAATCAAGATCGAAATCAATATTTGTGCCCATCGTCTAAAATAAGCTAATGCTGATTTTAGGCATCTACGCTGTAAATCAACCAGTTAGCTATGGTGTTGTGGCACATACATTATGCACGTTATATATATTATATGTAACTTATTTAATATATTGAGTTTTCCTTTGACTAAAACTAGACTAAAATGACGAGACTTTTAGTCGACTACAATTTGACTACCAAAAAAAGATATGTGAATGACTAAATATGACTAAAACTAACAAGGACATTTGGCACAAGACTAAGAAGACTAAGACTAAATTAAAAATAGGTGACAAAATTAATACTACATCAATAGCTCAATTTGCGAATGTTTTGGCTGTTTACCTGATAAGCAGAAACACTAATGGAGCTGTGATTACCATGTAGTGACCAAAATGCTCATGACGAACAATGACTTTGTTATTATGCCATTATGCAGATTGTCTTTATACTAGAAATGCCATGATAACACCAGTACATGTCATCATTGAGATCTTCATGATCTTCAAAAACAACATAAATAAGCCTATTTTCTACTCATCACTTGCACAGTTATCAAACAAGTCTATACATTTGCCAGAATACATAAACACATGATGCTAAAACACAAAATGAATCAAATTTTCCACTAAGTCTATGTAGGGTGGCATAATGCGCAAACTAATTTCTTGATAAAGTAGCCCATCTGTGCCGCTTTAATTGCGCTAAGTACAATCTGGACAACGTTATCACTTAATATAGTAAGACATCAATCACTCTCTTGCTCTGTAAAGACACAGCTAGACAGTCTGTATTATTGACTTTGAAAACGTTGGTGTTTTTGTTGATTTTTACATAGCTCAAAGTCTTTTAAATCTTCTGGGTTCTGTCTGGGGCAACCGTTGGAAAGACCTTTTTTGATATCTGAGCTGTGAAACTTGAGGAGCAGCAAGCAGTCAAAACAACTCACTCTGCATTTCAATCAAAGCCAAAACAATATAAATGTCATTGTGACTGTTTAATGCAATCTGTTTGTTCTGCTCCTGTGGTGGGAGATATGATGCTGTGCATATTTGCCCAAAACCATCTGTCACAGGCAGATATTAAAAATCCATAAAGGGAAACAATTTGAAAAGCCTCATAAATTAAACACTACTGAATAGCCATTTTAATACAGGCATGAACTGGAGGCAAGCTTTGATCTGCTACACAAATCCTTCATAATGGACTTATTTAAAACCTGAGCTTTTAATTGTTACTCATTAAGACCTGGCTGGAAAGGTAGAGCATATTTAAGTGCAACTGTAATTGGTGTGTATATGTGTTGGGTTTGCTTCCTCCTTTGTGTTACAATGCAAAAATGCATTAATGGTCCGAAGTAAGGCATAGGGCTGAAAACCACATTTTGAAACCACAGAAATGTCTTATCAGCAAAAAAGATATTTGCACATGTTATATAAACATATTGCATATTTCCTTTGCCATTTTTAAAGATGTTTTAAATATGGCAGCTTTAGTGACGGGACACAAATGTCTAAACTCACAAAGAGTTTTCCATTTCTAAAATGGCAACATGAATTCAACAACAGTGTGTACTTATAGTGTAAGTTTTTACAGATTAAAAAAAAAGTGACAGGATCTATTAGGCGGTAAGATGAAAATATTATATAATGCTAAAAGCAATTTTATTTCATGCTAATGGTATTTTAAATGAGTAAAAACTAAAAGAACAATAAAACATTTAGCATAAATATTAAACTTGAATTTAAACATGTTCATTTTTTAAATGTATGAATATGAATTGCATAAATTAAATGGTCCATTTCCTTGTTCCATTAGGATTTATACAAGTCCTATTTTTTTTACTCATTTAAAATGTCATTATTTTGTAATAATATGAATAATATGTCATTATGATTCAATTAAATTTGATGAAATCTTACTATTAATTGAAATTGTAAATATTGAAATAAATATTTTGTTCATTAACATGTAGTAGTGTACTTTTTAAATTATTATTATTTAAAAAAAACTTATGACTTATGACACTTGTTCTATTTGTATTTAATCTTAGAACTCAATGAATCAAACCAAAATCAACAATATAATACATTATATTAATTATATTATTATATGTAAATACGTAACGAGTTATACGTAACGTAACGAGTTCTGATTGTGCCAGCGGTTCCCGTGTTGTGATTTGACCGCAGCTTAGCGAACGTGGCACGGTTCCTGTGTTGTGATTCGACAGCAGCTTAGCGCACGTGGAAAGGTCACGCCTCTTAACGGGAGATGTATGCGCTTAATGATCTCTACAGCGTCCCTGGGAAAGCCAAACAAAGGTGATTTGACTCCGGGATGAAAATAACAGCGTCTCGACGACATGGCGACAAACACACTCAAACGCAACACTTCCTTTTCTCCACGCGACACGTCCTCTTCTCCACGTGGGACAGCAACAAGACCACGCCCCCTTTTTTCGCGTATTCTTGTGGGCGGAGCTTAGTCTGTTCTACTGTTCTACTGACGTCATTTATGAAGGAAGTACCAGGATGTAGTCCAAGCCGGCCGTTCGCTGTAGGCTTTGAAAGGGAACTTCTGTTAAATAAAATATCTCGCTTGGCATTGAACTTTGAGCTTTATAATTTTACAGGTATTATTTATGCTCTAACAGCAACATTACACACTAACTAAAGTTTGAACAATGGGATCACGAAGAACGGGACCTTTAACAATCGCTCCAGCGGCCTTGCTCAGCTCCCACAACACTCGGTCCTGCTTCTGCTTCATACTACAGTAACGTTAATAATCACATCAATGGACATGATTTCTGCCCGAGTCCTGTCCCGATTCTTTCCCACCGGCTGTGAGGTGAAGACCACATGTCCCAAGATTCTGCACTCAAACGAGGCATCATCAAACTATGCCTTTGTTTTGAATAGGCGACCTCTAGTGGACGGCAAAGTTACATAGTGCACCTTTAAGGCAACAGGTTTCCTCGTTTTTTTTAAGTTCACGAGTTCACACTTACATATAATTTATGGAGAGTAATTTAAATGCGTATTTGGCGTGCTGTCCGGGGGGAGGGCTTCGAGCTCAGAATATGGCCCGAACCCAAAGTACCCCCCGTGTATGTAAGTGGTTGATGAAATAAAAGTGGTGAAAAAGGGGTGGTGGAGGGTTGCTGGCAAACTGTCAATGAACAGAGGTCAGACTGCTGCGTGTATATATACACCTCTTATTGATGATTAGCTGATTGCTCTCCACCTGTGTCAATTATCTGAACGTGCTCCTCCCGAACTTTGTTTATAAAACATCATTTCACGAGTTCACACTTACATATAATTTATGGAGAGTAATTTAAATGCGTATTTGGCGTGCTGTCCGGGGGGAGGGCTTCGAGCTCAGAATATGGCCCGAACCCAAAGTACCCCCCAAAAAATGCTAAAAGCATAGGACAGCCGCCTGGCTAAATACCCCCCAAGAAGTGCTGAGCTTGGCGGGCTGGCATTCGCGAAGGGGCCTGGTTGCTTGACCGGTAGGCCCCTGAGGGCGGTTGTGGCGCATCGTGCCGGGGGATTGCCTGCAAGAGAAAAATGGGAAAAGAGAAACATGGGAGAGACAACAATATTAAAACATTAAAACATTACCTTGCTGTGTGGAAACATTGCGCTCTTTCGTGCTGCGTGGAAACATTGCACTCTTTCGTGCTGCGTGGAAACATTGCACTCTTTCGTGCTGCGTGGAAACGTTCCACTCTTTCGTGCTGCGTGGAAACGTTCCACTCTTTCGTGCTGCGTGGAAACTTTCCACTCTTTCATACTGCGAGGAACTTCCTCTCTTTCATACTGCGTGGAAACTTTCCACTCTTTCGTACTGCGAGGAACTTCCTCTCTTTCGTACTGCGTGGAAACTTTCCACTCTTTCGTACTGCGAGGAACTTCCTCTCTTTCGTACTGCGTGGAAACTTTCCACTCTTTCGTACTGCGAGGAACTTCCTCTCTTTCGTACTGCGTGGAAACTTTCCACTCTTTCATACTGCGAGGAACTTCCTCTCTTTCATACTGCGTGGAAACTTTCCACTCTTTCGTACTGCGAGGAACTTCCTCTCTTTCATACTGCGTGGAAACTTTCCACTCTTTCATGCTGCGAGGAACTTCCTCTCTTTCATACTGCGAGGAACTTCCTCTCTTTCATACTGCGAGGAACTTCCTCTCTTTCATACTGCGAGGAACTTCCTCTCTTTCATACTGCGTGGAAACTTTCCACTCTTTCATACTGCGAGGAACTTCCTCTCTTTCATACTGCGTGGAAACTTTCCACTCTTTCATACTGCGAGGAACTTCCTCTCTTTCATACTGCGTGGAAACTTTCCACTCTTTCATGCTGCGAGGAACTTCCTCTCTTTCATACTGCGAGGAACTTCCTCTCTTTCATACTGCGAGGAACTTCCTCTCTTTCATACTGCGAGGAACTTCCTCTCTTTCATACTGCGAGGAACTTCCTCTCTTTCATACTGCGTGGAAACTTTCCACTCTTTCATACTGCGAGGAACTTCCTCTCTTTCATACTGCGTGGAAACTTTCCACTCTTTCATACTGCGAGGAACTTCCTCTCTTTCGTACTGCGTGGAAACTTTCCACTCTTTCATACTGCGAGGAAACTTTCCTCTCTTTCGTACTGCGTGGAAACTTTCCACTCTTTCGTACTGTGTTGGAAACTTTCCACTCTTTCGTACTGTGTTGGAAACTTTCCACTCTTTCATACTGCGAGGAACTTCCTCTCTTTCATACTGCGTGGAAACTTTCCACTCTTTCATACTGCGAGGAACTTCCTCTCTTTCATACTGTGTGGAAACTTTCCACTCTTTCATACTGCGAGGAAACTTTCCTCTCTTTCGTACTGCGTGGAAACTTTCCACTCTTTCGTACTGTGTTGGAAACTTTCCACTCTTTCATACTGCATGGAACTTCCACTCTTTCATACTGCGTGGAACTTCCACTCTTTCATACTGCGTGGAACTTCCACTCTTTCATACTGCGTGGAACTTCCACTCTTTCATACTGCGTGGAACTTCCACTCTTTCATACTGCGTGGAACTTCCACTCTTTCAAGCTATAGGGAACTTCCCGCTGTACTGCGTCCATGGAAACTTTCCATTTCTTACTGGAACCTGAGAACACAAAAAAGAGAACGGCAACAAAACAAAAAATATGAGTGTTTGGTCGGGAGATTTTCAGTGTGTATTAGTCAATAAGGGTTTGGAGGGCTATTTTGATGTGGAACCAATTGGTCCTGATATAGCTTTGGAAAGCGTCAGATGACCATCTCCCGAGAGCTTGTATCTGCTGTTGGGAGAGGCCTTTTGAGCCGCTGAGGTTGCTGCCCCAATACAGAAGGAGTGGCTTGAAAAGTTCTTTGCTGGGACCCCTGATAGTTGGAGAACGGATTTGAGGTGTTTCTGGAACCAAAAGCGTGTCGCAGGTTTGTTAGAATCATCTGAAACTGGGGTTCCAGGGGAGAACTTCTCCATTGAAATTAAGCCAGAACTGACTGGTCAGTCACCTCGCCTTTATTTATAGCGCTTTTTACGATGCCAATTGGTTCAAAGCAGCTTCACAGTGTTAAATAGGAAAATAATGCAGAATTTGGTTCTGACTGATATGATTAGATTGGCGATGAGAGGTTGAAAATGTAGATGAAATCCATGCATCTAAGGAAACCAGAAAAGGCTAGGAGAACATGGCGTTGAGTGTTCGGGCGGTATTGAGGGGCTGGTAGTCTGTGCGGAGGGTGTCAATACCTTTGAGGATACCAGCGTTATAGGTTGTCTGGTGTTGGGACGGGTGGGCTGGGATCTTTGAATCCCTTTGATCAGAGAGAGGTTGGTGAATTGTTTATCTCAGGGGAGGAATTGCTGTACATCAATTGTGGAAAACTGGATGCAGCTCAAGTAACCTTTGATGTATTAAGGTAGAAATAAATGAGGTGATTGAAAGGAGAGAAATAATCGGGGAACGGCATATTTATAAGAGAAGTGAAATGCTTTAAACATCTCCTGGCCGTCACGTAGCATTGAGGTTTCTGGGAAAGAACATCACTGCTTTGGCAGTGGAGAAAATTAACCAGATAACTGAGCTCCTGAGGGAGCAGAGAGAATAGCACTGCTGTAGTAGGAGAAAATTAGCCAGAGAGACTGAGCTCCAGTAGGAGCAGAGAGAATAGCACTGCTGTAGTAGTGGAGAAAATTAGCCAGAGAAACTGAGCTCCTGTAGGAGCAGAGAGAATAGCAGTGCTGTAGTAGGAGAAAATTAGCCAGAGAGACTGAGCTCCTGAGGGAGCAGAGAGAATAGCACTGCTGTAGTAGGAGAAAATTAGCCAGAGAGACTGAGCTCCAGTAGGAGCAGAGAGAATAGCACTGCTGTAGTAGGAGAAAATTAGCCAGAGAGACTGAGCTCCTGTAGGAGCAGAGAGAATAGCACTGCTGTAGTAGTGGAGAAAATTAGCCAGAGAGACTGAGCTCCAGTAGGAGCAGAGAGAATAGCACTGCTGTAGTAGTGGAGAAAATTGGCCAGAGAAACTGAGCTCCTGTAGGAGCAGAGGGAACAGCACTGCTGAGGCAGTGGAGAAAATTAGCCAGAGAAACTAAGCTCCTGTAGGAGCAGAGGGAACAGCGCTGCTGTAGTAGTAGAAAATTAGCCAGAGAGACTGAGCTCCTGAGGGAGCAGAGAGAATAGCACTGCTGTAGTAGGAGAAAATTAGCCAGAGAGACTGAGCTCCAGTAGGAGCAGAGAGAATAGCACTGCTGTAGTAGTGGAGAAAATTAGCCAGAGAGACTGAGCTCCAGTAGGAGCAGAGAGAATAGCACTGCTGTAGTAGTGGAGAAAATTAGCCAGAGAGACTGAGCTCCTGTAGGAGCAGAGAGAATAGCACTGCTGTAGTAGTGGAGAAAATTAGCCAGAGAGACTGAGCTCCAGTAGGAGCAGAGAGAATAGCACTGCTGTAGTAGTGGAGAAAATTAGCCAGAGAGACTGAGCTCCAGTAGGAGCAGAGAGAATAGCACTGCTGAGGCAGTGGAGAAAATTAGCCAGAGAAACTGAGCTCCTGTAGGAGCAGAGGGAACAGCGCTGCTGTAGTAGTAGAAAATTAGCCAGAGAGACTGAGCTCCTGAGGGAGCAGAGAGAATAGCACTGCTGTAGTAGGAGAAAATTAGCCAGAGAGACTGAGCTCCAGTAGGAGCAGAGAGAATAGCACTGCTGTAGTAGGAGAAAATTAGCCAGAGAGACTGAGCTCCAGTAGGAGCAGAGAGAATAGCACTGCTGTAGTAGGAGAAAATTAGCCAGAGAGACTGAGCTCCAGTAGGAGCAGAGAGAATAGCACTGCTGTAGTAGTGGAGAAAATTAGCCAGAGAGACTGAGCTCCTGTAGGAGCAGAGAGAATAGCACTGCTGTAGTAGGAGAAAATTAGCCAGAGAGACTGAGCTCCTGTAGGAGCAGAGAGAATAGCACTGCTGTAGTAGGAGAAAATTAGCCAGAGAGACTGAGCTCCAGTAGGAGCAGAGAGAATAGCACTGCTGTAGTAGGAGAAAATTAGCCAGAGAGACTGAGCTCCAGTAGGAGCAGAGAGAATAGCACTGCTGTAGTAGTGGAGAAAATTAGCCAGAGAGACTGAGCTCCTGTAGGAGCAGAGAGAATAGCACTGCTGTAGTAGTGGAGAAAATTAGCCAGAGAGACTGAGCTCCTGTAGGAGCAGAGGGAACAGCACTGCTGAGGCAGTGGAGAAAATTAGCCAGAGAAACTGAGCTCCTGTAGGAGCAGAGGGAACAGCGCTGCTGTAGTAGTAGAAAATTAGCCAGAGAAACTCAGCTCCTGTGGGAGCAGAGGGAACAGCGCTGCTGTAGTAGGAGAAAATTAGCCAGAGAAACTCAGCTCCTGTGGGAGCAGAGGGAACAGCACTGCTGTAGTAGGAGAAAATTAGCCAGAGAAACTCAGCTCCTGTGGGAGCAGAGGGAACAGCGCTGCTGTAGTAGGAGAAAATTAGCCAGAGAAACTCAGCTCCTGTGGGAGCAGAGAGAATAGCACTGCTGTGGCAATGGAGAAAATTAGCCAGAGAAACTCAGCTCCTGTGGGAGAAAAAGTTAGACGGACAAATGGAGAAACACGTTTGTGTAACCGAATGGACTCTTATTTTGAAATGTGTATGCCTTATTATTGCAGGATGCTCATTCAAATTCATTAGAGAGATAAAATACAGTCTTACAACTGTATACACCGTTTTCTTTACAGTGATTTATATTGTAATATGTTGTCATTGTTGATTCTAATTTGCTTTGCATAAATGTATGCTATTCATTGATTGTGAAATGCTCTGAACTGAAGCATTCTGAAGCATTGTTCAAGCCAGTAGAACGCACAACGGTGCCACATTCAGATTTTGAAATATGATCTCTCACGTTAATTCAATGAAATCATAGCCTTTGAATTTTTCTGTTTCATAAAATATATATAAATATAAGATGGCATATCAATCATTGATACGCTTGTAATACAATAGCCTGCCCTACTATAGGGTATTGATGTTACATTTAAGAAAGCGGGTGCTCCCAAATACATTGTTTAGTTTGCACACGTCTATTTATGGTCACAAATGCGATTATGGTCGCACTGTGTCGAGCCCTGTGTGACCGAGTTTATGTGAGCGTCGAGTTGAGAAGTATTGAATCAAGGCGGTGATTATCAGCTGATTCCAACTAGTAGCTGATTGTTTGGCATAATATGCACTGTTGCATTGCCAGCATTATAGTGATTTAGCCTCACGATACGTTCACTCGCTTTACCAGCAGCAAGTACATTGATCGTTCATCACCACGGCGACCGCGTGCGCGTACATGATGAACGCACTTCTCCTGTGTGAAAAGTATCTGTCTGTACTGTAGTACATGGAGGCGGAAAGATCGCAAGAAAAGAAAAGTAAAAGAGTTGTAATACTTTATCTTAAGACAGGAACTGTTGTAGTTCTCCCTGTTGCAAGTCTGTGCGGTGCGCACTCCTTGTCCGAGCACTGCTCTCGCGGTTGGCTCGTGAATGCTGATGGAAGCGGCCGAAAGGGGTTTTTAGATAGCTTATACATTTTTAAGGAAAAGATTTTAGTTTTGTAGAGTTGCTTCGAGCCATGTAGACAGCGTGGGTGGGCAGGGAGAACTGCCGGAAATGCCGTCTGTGCTGGCAAACTGTCAATGAACAGAGGTCAGACTGCTGCGTGTATATATACCTCTTATTGATGATTAGCTGATTGCTCTCCACCTGTGTCAATTATCTGAACGTGCTCCTCCCGAACTTTGTTTATAAAACATCATTTAAGTCAACTGATCGCTTTTTACAGTGTAACATTAGGTATTGCTCATAGTTGATGTTAGTTAACCAATGTTAACTAATGGAAACATATTGAACAATGCAACCAATATCTATTGCATACCTCATTTTAGCCAGCACTATAGTTACCTTCTAAGTTAGTTGTGTGCAGAATAGGTTAACTAGTTTTACAAAGTATATGTACATCACATCAAGTAATCACTTTAATCAATCCACTAATCCACTAAACACACGACCAGCAAACAAACACACATGCTTCTTTGAGGATACTCCTCTGACTTTCTTGAAGGTTTATGCTTTTGAACAGAATCTTTCTAATGTTCTCATTGATCTTCTCAGAAGACGGTGCATGTCAGTGATGCCTAAAAGCATGCCATGACTCAAAGGTTTTGCCAAAGCTGATGATTCATCTATAATCTACATCATGATTTCGAGACACGAGTCAGTGCAACACAAGATAAAACCGCCTTCTTACTTTCTAAAGTCTTAATAGCATTTTAGACGCTAGGAATCGCAACAACTCAGCCACACTCCCATTTATGTGACTGCTGACAAGAAGACATGTCGGAACTGCTGCAGGGCATCAAAATCAGACATTTTCAATCACATACGATGGTTTGCATTGACATCATGCGCAAATAGAATGAGATTCTCTGAGCGGAGGAAGACACGCAATTGGCTGTTTCTTCAACTACAGGCACTTTTATAAACCAGAGGTAGATTTGTATTAAAACTATTAATTGTTATTTTTAATGTAGTTTACTCTAGTCCTAGACCTATAGACTCTCAATCGTAAAATATAAAAGTCCAATATAAAATATGAATTACTAAACTATGATGATTTAAACAAACTGAAATAAACCAAATACATTTTTGCACAAATTATTTTTCGTGCAGTCAAATTATTTTGTTCGCTGTCTTAATGCATTAATGCATCCGGGGCTCATCATGCGTTTGTGTCTATTATGTGTCACACAATGTCTATTATAAAAGAAAACACTTAATGTGGCTACCTGCAGTAAAATGGTGATATTAAAAGTAGGCTATACACTTTATTGAACATGCGCTATATTGCAAATTAAACATTTTAGAATGGTTTTCTATGGGAGAAACATGTGATGAACAATGTTGTGTTCATAACCTGATTTAATCTGCTTGCCTATACAAAGTATCCTATTATACCTTTTTAACGTTAGCCTACTGTTAAGTGTTTTCCTCGTCTTTTATAACGAGGACACATAAAGCGTCTCATAGGCAGAATAACGCTCAAGGTGCCATTGTCTGTTTTGGGAGATACTGCCATCTAGTGGCAGTAGGTTTTCTTAGACAGCTGTGTGTGTGGATCGTGCAAGGCCAAACCGGCGAAATGAAAGTCTCAAAATCCAAATGAATCAAATAGGATCGACTCACAAACGAGTTAATGAATGCATGCGTGTCACTGGATCCACAAATGCACATCTTAATCTCTGTACGCACAAATTCTAACTTACATTAATACAAAATCGAAGTTTTGTATTTACAACTATGTCTCTATTTGTACAAATCGCTGCACATTTATGTAATTCTGTATTTTGCACACAGAAGTTAAAAGGCATTTGTTTGTGGATGGTCAAACATGTCTGCAACATTTATCAAGTTCATGGATAATTGTGTGTGCATTTATTAATCACTTTGAGTCTAAAATAATCATATAAATTAATCATTTATTTTGAGAATCCGTTTGAGATCAAATTAATGCTAGTTTTTTTTTTTTTGGGGGGGGGGGGGGGGGGGGGTTGCTATAAATTATGGACATTATGGTATTGTAAGATTACAAATGTAAGTGTTTTACAGTTTGAGGTACATCCTAGGTGTTTGAGACATTAGTCTTTTGTCTTTATGCACTTCCTGACTGTTTAGCATGACAAGCTCAGAGCACAATACTATCAGAGTGATTGGATTAGCATCTATGCATTTGAATGACACTGTTATGCTGATTGGATTAGGACTGATGACACGGTAATGTTTGGGGTGTGTCCCTTTTTACCTATACACCATTTGCATTCTTTTGCTTAGATTGTCTCATCCTCTGCTGTGTAATCCCTCCCCCTGAAATGTAGATAAATTACAGGTGTTCGTTTAGACTTGACGACCACGGCCGAAAGACAAGTTCTCAGTAAAGAATCCTGCTGAAGAAATATCCAAGTCTCCTGGTCTCTTCTTCGAGGAGGAAAAGAGTTTCCAACAGTTTCTAATTTTGTTTTATTTCCAGATTCAATCACAGGCTCGTTCTTACTTACTAGAAACACTTACTTTAAATCTCTGTGTTTGTATTCAAAATAAAATATTTAGATTGTACTGAATGTCCGCATGCTTATTTTGCTCAAGATAAGGATTTATTAAGTCCACGTCATGCAAACAAGAAACTATACTTCTAACCACAGATCAGCTGTCATTCCAGCCACACAAATCTGCGATGCTGTTTGCAAATGTTTGTTAAATCGGGAAAGTCAGACTCGTTGAACTACGCTGATAACAACGGAACTTGTGACCATAGTTGGCTAACAATGCTTTCAGGAAATGCAACCCAGCACTACATTTTTCATTCCAAAAATCGTAAATTGTCATTCTAATAATTTCCCCCCCTTTACTGAACGTAAAAATCATTACAATAAAAAAGTAACAAAAATAAAATGTGAGTATAAAATGTGTATGCATGTACATACACTGAATGTTGGACATTGCTAGTAGAAAAAATAAATATAAAGAATGTAAAAAGTATATTGTAAAAGTTGTTTTCTAAAAGTCTAGAGGGTCAAAAGCAGCCACAGTTGAAGAAACACCTAATTCCGCTTACACCTTATTAAAGGATGGTTTTTCGTTGTGTCCCGAGTCTCTGTGCAACATCCCCTCAAGTCCTGATAAAAGTGACAAAGTGTTGCATTGAAGTTTAATCCACCATAACCCATTTCCAAAGGCCCTTTCGAATGGCATCTTGAATCACAGAAGATTAGATCAATGGAAAAAGTATTGCATCTCAGATCTGAAATTGAATATCAGCTGGTTATGATGCAATAAATGGCATCTATGTCATAAAAGTAATAATTGACTGTCTAACTTGTGAGTGGGAACAGTGTGGCACTACACGGCTCATCCTTCTCTTTGTGTTCATCAAAATGACACACGACCAGCAGCAGACATGCAGGCGTTTGTAACAGTAGCAGTTGTTGGAGAAAGTCCCGTCACAAAGACACCATAGGGCTGCTGTGTGGTAATACTATCTGATAACCTCTTCTTCTTGCCGACACAGTGATGACAGGTGGTCACATTTGACAGTACTTTGCACATTTGCAACTGAAGCGTGGCTTAAACAAATATAGAATTCAAAGGAATACAGTTCATCAAGTCATTATTTACTCACCCACATATCATTCCAAACCATGTCATTCAAACACAAAAACAGAAATGTAAAACACTGGAAAGACAATCAACAAACATACACTACTGTTAAAAAATTTTTTTTGTGGTGAGTAACTAAGGGATCATGAACTGAGAAATCAAATTTTCCTTTTGGCATATAAGAGTTCATCATATTATAAGAATATCCTGTAAGTTTCAGAGCAGAAAACTTCCTTGCTAGTCCAAAATCAGCTTTTATTGTTACCAAGCCCAGATAACGATTAATTGTAGAATGTGCCTATCTATAGGTGTGTTTACATGGAGCACTGTAATCTGTTTAAAAGTCCAATCCTAATGAAAATGCTCCATATAAACACCTCAATCGGAATAAAAATGCCCAAACCGAATGAAAAGTAATCGGTTTGAGAGGGGTGGGATAAACCTTTGTTGGAATAATGACAGAGACATATAGCCTGGTTACACCATCTCATCTTGACAGCGTTTGTAGGCTTCAACTGGGCCTGACAGAAGAATTTATTTTTCTGAGGAGATTCTTACACTTTAAAACAAATAATCAATAGCTTTTATAAAACTGTATAAGTCCTGGTGGCCATTGAGAGTTGCCATTTCAACGGGGAACATTCAAGCTGCTGGAGAGGACGTGTCGATTTCCCTTTCAAGGGAACTCGCGCTGAGTCGAAACGGCGTGAGAACGCTTCTGCGTGATTGCATCTTGAAGCACTTGTGGAATCAGTCCAATGGACAGACGGAACGTCATAGGCGGGTGACGTCATAGACCGGAAACTATAAAGCACCCGTGAACACAAACAGAAACTAGCTTCTTTACATTCAGAAGCGCTCTGTGTGAATCTTGTCTGTAAAAACTGGTGTTTTCTCTTTAGAAAAAGTTAGGCAGGAGTTTTCCACCTTTGTTCTTGTAAAAAGAAAAACATAAAAGTAAAACGAATGTGACAGTAATTCACTGGATGTGTTCATCCCTGCCCTCATTTCATTACGAGTGGGGATGCATATTCTATGTGTGTTGACTGTCTGTTTAAGCCGCCGGGCACTCTCCGAGGAGGGCGCTTCGGCTTGCGTTCCCCACGGCTCAGGTCCCTTCTGACGAGGCAGAGCGGCGGCTTCAGTCGTGGGGATCGCAAATAGGTCCGGCAGAGGGGTTAGAGATGGGCATCACCCTTTCTCTGCCTTCACCTGCCGGGTCCAGTGTTTCATCTCAGGGTTGGAAGCACGCTTGCGGTTCCTTCCGCCCCGAGTGAAGCGCAGAGACAGTATGTGCATAAGCATATGTATGTGCGTCTGCTTTCATAAAAAAGGAGTGGGCGGACATTCATTGATACATTTCTCAAATGTGTGAGAACAGCACGTAGCGAAGAGAATATAACGGCAATTGGATCTCGTGTTTGCCGAGGCAACATACATATTTCTAAAAATCCATGGTTATGGTAAGAGCACGCGCTGAGTGCTTCGTGTCCTTTCTAATTCCAAAATGTGGAAGCAGAGTGAAGTTCTCTTAAGGCAAAGCGGTTTTGAAAAGACAGTTATTGTCATAAAGAGGAGGGTCCTAGAGCAGTCAAGCCAGCTGTTCCCTGCCGGTTCGCCGCTTCAGGGTACTGTGCTTGCTGTTCTTGGTTCTGACGCCATCAGCGTCAGGTTTCTGAGGGAAACTCCGTGGGAAGGCAGTGTTCACCTCATTATACGGTGCCTGTCTCCATTTGGTGCCCTCAAGGGGACCGTTCTGCCAACCCCGTCACCTCGTGTGTTTCGGGGCACAGTGGTCCCTGAAGAGCACATATCTCAGGTTCCACTCGGAAACATAGTGGTCCTGGGATGTGCGCCCCCTCCGAGGAGGGTCCTGGAGCAGTCAGGTCAGTTGTTCCCTGCCGGTTCGCCACTTCAGGGCACTGCGCTTGCTGTTCGCAGTATGTCAGCGGTCAGTCTTGAGGGACTGGTTCCAATAGAGATTTGTTGGTGAAAACAAGAAAATATGATATTTATATCTTGGTCGGTCCTGCAGATGCAGGCTCTGGTTTGGCGTAGAGACTCTTCTGCAAAAGGAGGCTATAAAAAGGGACCTCTTCCCTGCAGGGAGTCAGGGTTTTACAGCTACTTAATTTCTTCATTATGCCAAAGAATTATCTTTCTTTTGGGGGAGAAGCGCACCAAAATAAGGTACTTCCATTCTGTCTAGTTTTGTCACCCCATGGAGTGTGGGGGTTGTAGTAGTGCTGCGGGGCCTACAGGGCACCCACATACTCATTTATATCAACAATTGATTGATCTTTTGCTCAGGGAGCAGAGTAGAAAGCAGTTCAACATTGAGATGTTGTGCTTGCCCATATGGAAAAATTGGGGTTGAGGCTGAACACAAAGATAAGTGTGCTTACTCCAGTACAGAGAAACACTTATCTGGGCATGATATGGGAGTTGGTAGCAATGTGGGCTCATTTGTCACTTGTACGCATTGCAACGATTCTCTCAGCAAAGCTAGGCCGGCCACTCTCTGTCAAACAGTTTTCATGGCAGCTGCGTCCAACGGGGATACCTTTTTGGCCTGCTGAGCATGAGACCGTGACAGTGGTGGCTCATAACCAAGGGGTTTTCCCTGAGGGGATACCTGCTCCGCATGATTGAAGTCACGCGGCGATGCCTTCGTGCTTTAGGTATGTTGGAAGATCCTTGGTTTATGTCCCGAAGGCCGGTATTGGTGACTCATGTTCGTCGTGTTACGCTAACGACAGAGTTTTCCTTTGCGGGCTGGGGGAGCGATCATGAGTGGTCGCTCAACTCAGGGTCCTTGGCAGGACCACTAGCTCTTATGGCATATAATCGCCCAAAATTGATGGTGGGGTTTCGGGTTGTGCTTTTTCAAGTTAACAACGACACTTTGATGGTTGCATATATGTAATTCCAGGAAGCGGACATCCTGCGGAGGCAGGTGCTGAGGCCCGGGGAAATGAATACTCCACACTGAGGTGGCGGAGCTCTTGTGGTTTTCCAGCTCCTCCGGGACTGGACACCATGATACAGGAGTGGCCGAGGCCACCCCTGTACACCTTTACCTGATTGCTCTGCTTCTGGGAGTTCTGGAGAGAGTTTGCAGAGACGGGGCTCATCTGTTATTAATAGCCCCGTACTGGCTGGCCCGAGTAGGGCTCAGATCTAGTTTCTCTTCTGGATGGCTCTCCGCTGGAGATTCCGTTCAGTAGGGACCTTCACTCTCAAGTGAGAGGTTTGATCATCACCCCTGCCAGGTGGGTGAAACTGGGCTTGGCCTCCGAGGGGGCCCAGCTCATAAGTTCAGGTCTCTCAGCCGAGGCTGTTGAGACCGTATATCACTCTAGAGTTCCGTCCACAAGGAAACTGTATTCTATCCACATTGAAGGTGTATGTGGCAGCCTTAGCTGCTTTCCACGCTCCTTTGGGTGAGGTTTCTTTGAGGAGACACCCGCTAGTTACTTGTTTCCTTCGTGGCATTTTGAGGCTTAGATCTGCAGTCAAGGGTTTGTGTCCGGCATAGGGAAGGTTTTCTTCATCCTTGGCCGGGCTATGTTGCTGGGGTTTCTACTATTATTGTAAAACCTATAGTGCTGCTGGCCTTTGTCCTCCTCGGCGTCAGACCAAGAGAAACTAATCTGCTTTGACCACTCCTGGGGTGCAGGTGCTATCGTAGTAGTGTGCGCTTTTGATTTCACACATACGGTCACTTGCTCTTATGGCGGCATGGGTATTGCGTTCTCACGGCGTTTCGACGCAGCGCGAGTTCCCTTGAAAGGGAACTTCTCAGGTTACGTATGCAACCATGGTTCCCTGAGAGGGAACGAGACGCTGCGTCGTCCTGCCATATGAAAAATATGTCATTTTAATGACATACGGTCATTAAAACAACATAAGATCTTGTTATTATGACATAATTGAGTGGAAAAAATAATATGTATGTGGCAGCAATGCGTCACCGTAAAATTGAACTTGAGGTTTTCAAAAAAAAAGTTGTGGGTACAAAATGACTCATGACGAAACCTGGTGGGTACGCGTTCCCCCCGAAATCGACGCCTATGACTGTTGGTTATGATGAAAGCATTTGTTGGTGTGTAGAAATTGAGTTGCTATGACAAGATCGCTGCATTCATGCACTCAACATGTCTGTGACCGGCTACAATGCTCATCCCTGCAACCTTTCACAACCTTATACAATGACATAGATCTAAATATAATGCTATAATCGTCACTTTTCACGATTAGTTAACCTTGAGAGCTGTAATAGTAAACACGTTTTAAATGTTTTCGAGAGAGCTCCACATGTAATACTAGCTATTACATATGCAAAGATGTCAGCCAATCACAGCAGTGAGCATTTACACTGCAGTCTCACAGCAGACACGACCCTTCAACCAAAAATAAGGGTAGAAAATAGCCATTTATTTCTAAACTACGACACGTTTTTAATGTAAAATCATACTAACATTTTAAGTGCACCACATGAAACATTATAAAACAATAAAACAATGCAGTTCATGACCCCTTTAAGGTTTTTTTTTATGTTTTTAAAGTATTTATACTCACCAAGCTGCTTTTATTTGATCAGTAAAAACAGTAATATTGTGAAATGGTATTACAATTTAAACTACTATGTGCTATGTTAATATTTTAAAATGTTATTTATTCCTGTAATAGCAAAGCGGAATTTTCAGCATCATTACATATTTTCATTATATCATTACACATGATCCTTCAGAAATCATTAATATGCTGATTTGATGCTCAACATTTAGTCTATTATTATTGTGATCAATGTCATACTACAGTTGCTATGCTAGTTGTAAGCTAGTCTAGTGTAGC
The DNA here is from genome assembly GCA_023566225.1 of Romanogobio albipinnatus. NCBI lineage: Eukaryota > Metazoa > Chordata > Actinopteri > Cypriniformes > Gobionidae > Romanogobio > Romanogobio albipinnatus. The sequence goes on from CM042241.1 coordinate 8,315,636, forward strand.
CTGACATGTAAAGCAACCAATCATTGTTTGTTTTGTTGAGCCTCATGTTTAGGGGTGTGAAAATGTCCCCACAATAACTGACCACCATCCACTTGATTCAAGAACATTGTGCAAGTTTACTTCACATATTTTTGAAAATCCAATGTTTTTTCCTTCCCATTTTGACATTCAGCCAACGGTCCATGGGCATAACGTCTGAAGCTAGGACTAGGTGAACGTATAAGTACAAGATTTAAGAATACAAAAAAAACAATACAAAAATAGGTCCTTCTCGATTGCAGTTCAATCCTGAAAAGGAGAAAATTAGGCAAAATGTACATAATCAGCGAAATCTTAATTCCTTTTGAAGCTAATGATTTTGCACTGCACTGTAATGAAGTGAAAGCCAGCATGTGCTAACTGTGTGCTAATTTTCTCATAAAAAGCTGTAATTATGCTAATGTTAGTGCGTTAGTGCCTAAACTGACACTCCATGTCCCATGGATAATGAAATGGTGGCATTTTTCCCTTCACAAGCCCTCTTGAGCCAAAGGCAGAAAGGCAGACTCTCCTCTGCTAAAGAGGAGAAGTAGAGGAGTCAAGAGGTTTCAGCCCTCTTCTCAGTGAAAGTATAGCTCTACTCATTTTTTGAAGACAAGTGGCCCTACATGTACTTCACTGACTCAATGAGAGCTGTAGAGAGACAATAATATCAGCCAGCAAACAAAGACAGCGTGTGTGCTGAGAATGGCTCTACTGTTCAAGATGTACAGGTCATTAACTGGCCGTACATTGTAAAACACACACTGGACTGAGTGTATATGGAGACTGGGGCAACATACACTTGAGTGAGTGTAAATAGAGACTGGGGCTAGTTGTCACACTTTTTTATTTCAGTGAATAATAGTAAGATTTTTAAAAATGTATATTATAAGAGTTATTATTAGGCTACTTATATTGATTTAGTTAATAACTTGACAGCACTTAAATGTGTATTCTTACAAGTTAAAGAACAATGTTTAATGGGACAAGTGGATTTTTGAAGGGGCAAGTGAAAGAGAATTTTACTAGACAGATTAAAACGTCAATAACAAAAAACAACTAGGGAATCACCAAAATGCAAGAATGATTCTGCATTAATTTAGCGTAAGTGGCGATCGATAGTGGATAATAATATATAGCCTAATGTAATGTATAATAAACTGACAGTAACAATGTTGCGCTGTTGACGCTCGCGCAGCCTCTCCAGGAGAAATCACAACAAATGAGCGTCGCTTTAACGCATCTCACAGCAACAGTGAGTTACTAAATGAATCAGTGCTTTGAATGAATCGTTTGTATCAAAGATTCAATGACCTATCCATAAACGACTGCCTCATTCTTGAATGACTCAGTCGTTTGAACGAATCGACTCAATGACTCACTCATTAAAACGGTCACCTGCTGCCACCTACTGGTGGTTTAGTTTCATGTTTAAACATTCTTTACAACTTTTCTTATTTGTATATTCAAAAATATTTAAAACAATCTCATTTTTTTATGCAGTTGTAATTTTTCAGTGTAAATTATTTAATTTGATTGGTACAACCCTACAGTGTCTTATTATTCTAATTTAATTTATAGATCAAATTTAAGAATATAAACTGAAAGTTGAAGCATGGCCTATATTTAATAAGATTATTGAAAAAAATGCTCTTTATAAAAGGTACAAATTTCAAAGATACGTAGATTTAAATATGTCAAAGCTGATTGAACACTGTTGAGAATATTTCTTCAGAATAAATTATATTTACAACACACACACAAAAAATCTGGATAAGCACGTGAGCAGGCTTAATGTCGAGGAGAAAAAAAAAAGTGGCGGGTGGTCAAAAAAGTTCATTTAAGGCCCTGAGTACACGTACACAGTTAATTTCTGTGCACGTGCATGCTGTGAAATATTGATTTTAAAAAATGCTATTGAACATCTTATCCATTATAGCGCAGGAAATAAAAAACACACAAATTATAGTAATAATAATAATCTATAACATAAACATAATAAATAAAATATATACTGTATATAAATATGAACATAAAGAAATAAACAATAATAAACGATCAATCAAAATGAAACAAATATCACTAAAGCTCATATACAATGCTTTTATGTAGTACATAAAAAAAGTATAAATAGTCATAAAAAAGAGTGAAAAATAGTCATAATAAAAAGTATGTGTCCAAACTTTTGCCTGATGCTGTATAACACTGCTTTGACTAAACTACTCAAACTAACAGTTGGGAAATGTCAAATGAAAATGGATACATGAAATATATTTTTATCTGTGTGAAGAAATGCATATGGGCCCTTTGACATATGTGCAATGTGTTTGAAAAGTCAAAAAGTAAAATGGGTCAATGGGATGATAAGAGAATACTTTAATATAAACTATGTGTCATGTGTCAGGTTCTTTCTCTTTGCTTCTCACTATCCTTTTCTTCACTCACTCTCCTTCCTGATTGTTTCACACACACACACACACACACACACACACACACACACACACACACACACACACACACACACACACACACACACACACACACACACACACACACACACACACACACACACACACACACACACACACACACACACACACTTTCTCACTCGCTCGTTAGGCTCATCTTCTCTCTGTCTACCTGCACCTGTTAGTCATCGCAATCAGCGCCTCGCTGCCTTGCGATGACACCTGTTCCCACTTTTGTTTGAGTGCTTACCCTTTATCTAGTGTTTGTTCTTACTGCCTCTTGTTGGATCATTGTTTCATGTCATGCGTTACGACTGCTGCTTTCTTCATGTCTGATTTGCTTTGGAAGTGCTCACCCGGTCTTGTTTGTCTGATACAGCCTTGTGCCTAAGTTTAGTCTCAGTCCTGCATTTGCTGCAAGAGTACCTTCGCGGTCCTCTGTTCCTGACCGTGATTTATTCTCAAGAACTGCCTCTACCTCTACTGGTGCCCCGATCTCTCTCCTCTTCGAGACAGGATCATCTCAGCTGCCTTCTCAGTTTGTTTTATCAGTTCTGTGTGCCTTAACGACAGGCTGCCTTGTTTGTATTCTCATTAAAGACTGTTGTTATCCTGTCAACCTCTGCTTTTGGATCCATCCTTTATTTACTCTGACACTATGAGTTTCAAATAATACAATTCAAGACGCAAACAACAACAATAAAAACAAGATTTCTGAGTAAACATTTTCACTTTCTCTTGGTTTTAAAGTCTGTTATTTTCATTCTCCAGATATATAAGGAGCCAGTGGTCTGATTTTATCAAAGAGCCAATCAAATCATGTACCATCATTAGCTACTGATGAAGTACTCAGGCCAACTGCACTCTTGACTGTAGGAGTCTATAGGACAGGCCGTAGTGACACCATAAAACCAGAGGCACTGATATAAAACCATGGAGATAAATGAGCTACAAGCAGGTATTAGGAGATTAGCAAGTGATGCACTCAAAGTGCTGCCACAGAATGGGTTTCTTAATCAATAGCACTTCACACACTGGTGCAATGAAAGCAAAGCATGCCTGATAAACCCTCTAGAACATGACTTTAACTGAGAAACACCCATTGTAAGGAGGCTTGTGTGAGCATCATCTTGGTTTGCACCAACTTTTAGTGGATAATTCCAAATATTTACAACGGAGTACCACATAAATACAACTGTACATGAATATGTTCACTCAGTACAATAATATATGAAAACTATACTGGAATGACCAATTGATACTGTAGTAGTGACTGTAAGGCCCGTGAAACTGGTCCAATCTGCCGGTTCGCCAATACACGGGGAAGGTCACACGTGTTCTGTCCTCACTCATGCGAAGTATTGGTTGGTTAAATTTGTAATATATTAATCATATATTTACTCGTTTATTTCATCTGACTCCATAAATGAAAGGTTTTAATAATATCTGTGCCTCACTAAAAGTGAGCGAATGTTTGACTATTCCTTTTAACCATTAAGTGAACAATGTCCAAAATCAGTTAGAATAATCAAATGTAACAATTTATTATGTCAGGTAAATGTATCATGCCAATTTCATAATCAATTCAAAGATAATCGATACAAAACATCAAATGCTCAGGAATAGAGAGAAGATGCAAACCCAACGTTAAGAAATACGTGAGGCTGAGAGATTTCTTTCTCTCAGCCTCACGGGCCGATCTGAAGTACAGGAAAGGCCCCAAACTCTCTGCTGCATCTCATTAAATAGTCAACCTCTTTCACATGGAAACATGTGCTAACAAAATAAATGTACATGCAGTGGTCGCACCTTCATGGGGGTGGGTAACCATTTGCTTCATTTCTAAGTCAGTTATCCACAAACTCTTAAAACCGTATTACCTTTTATTTTATCTATCTGGATATGAGATATCTGTACCACTCACTTTGAGACATTTCAAATGACACCAAAAACATAACAGTCAATGATAAAACATTCACATTAAACCATATTCTTGTGTGAGTTCTTAGTAGTTTGCGGTCGTATGGGGGACCTTTTGTCTCAGACCAGGCCTCAACCAGTATTTTCAGTCTTTCATGACTGTAGTACAAACAGCTTTCCCAAACACTGCCAGATAATCAAACTCACACCATTGGTTCATCCAATCTTGTTGATCAATCCAAGATGCTCAAACAAAGTGACAAGAGTTTACACTTTCAAGGAAACTAATCTGCAAATGGCTAACTGATAGTTGTCTTTATATAACAGAGGCCAGCTAGTAAAAAGCTGTGCAAGTAAACCTCACTGTGGACTCAAGAGATTCACTATCTTAGTTATTGCATCCGGACCCACTTTATATTAGGTGTCCTTAACTACTATGTACTAACATTTTAATGAATCATTTGATACATTGCACTTATTGTGTACATACATGTTTTTACATTGTACTTACATTTTGAAAAATACCTGCATGTAATTACATCTGTAATTAATTTCTGTAGTTACATTTGTAATTACACACTTCCCTTACACCTAACCCTACTCTTAAACTTACCCATACCACCACACCTGTCCCTAACCCTACCCTTAAACTTACCTATACCAGCACACCTGTCCCTAACCCTACCCTTAAACTTACCCATACCACCACACCTGTCCCTAACCCTACCCTTAAACTTACCCATACCACCACATCTGTCCCTAACCCTACCCTTAAACTTACCCATACCACCACACCTGTCCCTAACTCTACCCTTAAACTTACCCACACCACCACACCTGTCCCTAACCCTACCCTTAAACTTACCCATCCCACCACACCTGTCCCTAACCCTACCCTTAAACTTACCCATACCACCACACCTGTCCCTAACCATACCCTTAAACTTACCCATACCACTACACCTGTCCCTAACTCTACCCTTAAACTTACCCACACCACCACACCTGTCCCTAACCCTACCCTTAAACTTACCCATACCACCACACCTGTCCCTAACTCTACCCTTAAACTTACCCACACCACCACACCTGTCCCTAACCCTACCCTTAAACTTACCCATACCACCACACCTGTCCCTAACTCTACCCTTAAACTTACCCACACCACCACACCTGTCCCTAACCCTACCCTTAAACTTACCCATACCACCACACCTGTCCCTAACCCTACCCTTAAACTTACCCATACCACCACACCTGTCCCTAACTTTACCCGTATTCCACCTCAATATCAGCAAAGGTGTTTTGCAGTACAATTTGAACACAGTAAGTACATTGTACTTATTTTTTGATGTAAGTACATAACAGTTAAGGCCACCTAATATAAAGTGGGGCCGTGCATCCGCCCTCCCATGCCGGTGACGTTGGTTCGAATCCCGCTCTGAAAGTGCGTTTAGAACCGGAGGGGTTACATTGGTGCCATGACCTGGATGAGAGTGAGGTTTAGGGGGTGAGTGTAATGGTGACCAGCTAGTAAAGAGCTGTGCCAGTAAACCTCACTGTGGACTCAAGAGATTGACTATCTTAAGGGTCCTGCACACTGTGCGATTTTTCGAAATCCTCTGCGAATGTTGCTTGTCATACTGTACGAACATGATCCCCGATGTAATACATGTCACACCAGACTGTACGACAGTCAGACGTGAAAAACGGACGCAAGCAAGAGACTCGTACGGACTGAGTTTTACGTCATCAATCCGTGAGATGTTCGGTAACGGTGAGCCGCATTCACAGACACAATGGTAGCGTTTAGCAAACAACAAAAACAAGCGGTGGCATTTTTCATCCACCTGACTCATTTCGACATGTTCCCTGCATGTTGTTATTTGATGTTGTCGCACGAAATGTGTCATCAGGTTCTGCGCTCCTATTGGATCTTGATTTGACGTCGTCCTAGGAGAAGTCACACTGCAGGATTGCGCCTCAAATCTTCTGACACTGCCAGAATTTTGTCAGAGGTAAAATTTGATCGCAACGGTCATTAATCGGTTGTCGGTGCACATGTCAAACTAAGGATCAAAGACTTCAGATTTTAGCCTAGGATCAGAGAAATCTTTTAGGATTTCAAAATTTATCTCAGACGGCCAAATCGTGGCCAAAATCGCACAGTGTGCACCCGGCTTTAGTTAGAGCATCCGCCCTCCCATGCCAGTGACGTTGGTTCGAATCCCACTCGGGGAGTGCATGTAGAACCGGGGGGGTGACATTGGTGCCATGACCTGGATGGGAGTGAGGTTTAGGGATTGAGTGTAACGGTGGCCAGCTAAAGTTTTATGATGGATAGATGCACTTTTATATATTTCAAGAGCAACATTTAGTGCCATTATAAAGCTTGGAAGAGCCATATTATATATATATATATATACATATTATATACATATATATATATATTTTAACTCCGATTGTATTCGTCTGAAAAAAGAATGTCTCATACACCTAGGATGACTTGAGGGTGGGCTTCTCATGGGCTAATTTTCATTTTTGGGGGAAATATCCCTTGTGTAATGTGGAAATGTCAAGTTCACATAACTAAATTTTTTTCAATTAAGCATGACGTTTATTTACAACAGGTTTACAAATAATTGTTTTTGAGTAAGTGAACTGAACACTTTTTACAGTTATGATTTCTGAAGGATCATGTGACTCTGAAGACTGGAGTAATAATGCTGAAAATTCAGCTTTGCCTCAGAGGAATAAATTACATTTAAAATAAATAAATAACATTATATATATACCTAAAGGATTATTAGGAACACCATACTAATACTGTGTTTGACAACCTTTCGCCTTCAGAACTGCCTTAATTCTATGTGGCATTGATTCAACAAGGTGCTGAAAGCATTCTTTAGAAATGTTGGCCCATATTGATAGGATAGCATCTTGCAGTTGATGGAGATTTGTGGGATGCACATCCAGGGCACGAAGCTCCCGTTCCACCACATCCCAAAGATGCTCTATTGGGTTGAGATCTGGTGACTGTGGGGGCCATTTTAGTACAGTGAACTCATTGTCATGTTCAAGAAACCAATTTGAAATGATTCAAGCTTTGTGACATGGTGTATTATCCTGCTGGAAGTAGCCATCAGAGGATGGGTACATGGTGGTCATAAAGGGATGGACATGGTCAGAAACAATGCTCAGGTAGGCCGTGGCATTTAAACAATGCCCAATTGGCACTAAGGGGCCTAAAGTGTGTCAAGAAAACATCCCCCACACCATTACACCACCACCACCAGCCTGCACAGTGGTAACAAGGCATGATGGATCCATGTTCTCATTCTGTTTACGCCAAATTCTGACTCTATCATCTGAATGTCTCAACAGAAATCCAGACTCATCAGACCAGGCAACATTTTTCCAGTCTTCAACTGTCCAATTTTGGTGAGCTCGTGCAAACTGTAGCCTCTTTTTCCTATTTGTAGTGGAGATGAGTGGTACCCGGTGGGGTCTTCTGCTGTTGTAGCCCATCCGCCTCAAGCTTGTGCGTGTTGTGGCTTCACAAATGCTTTGCTGCATACCTCGGTTGTAACGAGTGGTTATTTCAGTCAAAGTTGCTCTTCTATCAGCTTGAATCAGTCGGCCCATTCTCCTCTGACCTCTAGCATCAACAAGGCATTTTCGCCCACAGGACTGCCGCATACTGGATGTTTTTCCCTTTTCACACCATTCTTTGTAAACCCTAGAAATGGTTGTGCGTGAAAATCCCAGTAACTGAGCAGATTGTGAAATACTCAGACCGGCCCGTCTGGCACCAACAACCATGCCACGCTCAAAATTGCTTAAATCACCTTTCTTTCCCATTCTGACATTCAGTTTGGAGTTCAGGAGATTGTCTTGACCAGGACCACACCCCTAAATGCATTGAAGCAACTGCCATGTGATTGGTTGATTAGATAATTGCATTAATGAGAAATTGAACAGGTGTTCCTAATAATATTTTAGGTGAGTGTATATATATATATTATACACAAAACCCAAACTTTTGAATAGCAGTGCTGGTTTGTAGGGTTTAGAAAGTATTGCAAAAGAAAATGAATTAGTAATATAATAACTTTTTTCCACAAAGTGAACTGAAGTCTCTAGTGAAATCTGGATTTCTTTTTTTTTTTTCCTTTTTTTTTCGAGTAACTTCTCTAAGCAGACAAGCCATTTAAAAGTACATTTCATCTAAATATTAATGAGTCAGCGTTTCCCTAGCGAGAAGAAAATCTAAAAAGGTCCTTTTTGTTTTAAATTACCATATTAAATTTAGATCAAAGAATTAAAAATAACGTCAAGGGCCAAGATTAAATCCCACAGTCAAACATAAAATACAACATTTCCCTCTAAGTCTGTGCTTACAAACTCGATCTTATATCTTTGCACTTGTGTCGCATAACCAAGGTTTAAAATAATCACCAATAAAAGTGGATTGGTCTCCGTTGGGTGACAATGAACGCAGCGGCTGATTCAGATGTTCAGGAAGGGACTCTTTAGCAGGTGTGGTCTCTGACAGCTTCCATCAGGGACTGCAGAACCTCTCCTGGTGCTTCCATAAACCAGTTTCTCCCTCCAGCAGGCAAATTAGCATCTGCCCCATATCCTGAGGGACTGCAGCAGATGCACACACCGGAGTGCCCGGAGATTAGCCATGCATGAGGATATTGATATACAGAGGTATGTGTGTGGCTTGATAGTAGCTTGGTACATCTTACTGAGTGATATCCTTTATCAATCCCCCAGATGCCTAATTGTTGTGCTAATGATGCCGGGGCTAATGGAAATGTTTATAGTTTCCATTTTGAAATGATAGCGCAGTAATTAGCCACACTTCAGTTCATTAAGCACTGCAAGAGCCAGACAGGAAGTGGCACTCGGAAAGGGGGGGGGGGGGGGGGGGGGGGTTGTGCTTTGAGGGCCTGAGAGGGAGGAGTGGTCTAGTGCATTTGTCATTGATGTCAATTGTAGGTTTAACTCTTATTTTATTAATAAGACTTTAGTGAGCGTTTTTTTTTTTGGGGGGGGGGGGGTTTATATGCACAATTATGCAATGCTATATGGTAAAAGTACCATATAAATGCTATCATAGTCATTGTGGAGTACCATGCTATACATAAAATAATCATGCTTATGACCCTTAGATACAGTATTGTCACTCCACCGTGTAGCCTACTCAAAGAAAAGTTCATAAAAATATGGCCAAATGTAGTTTTTTTTTCTCACATCTTACATCACTTTAAAAGGAATGTAAGACAAAAATATGTAGTGTAAACTTGTTCTATGAAAATAAGACACATGATCTTGGCTTTGCTAGTGTTACTCTCTAGCAGTTGAGCTACTGAAACACATGTCTGCCAAAAGTTAGTAAGTAAGGTTCATTTTGTGATTCTTGATGACATATGTAACCGGTCCTACTCGACCCGCTCCGAGCGGGATTCGAACCGGAGTCTCTGACATGGTAGGCAGGTGCACTAATAAGGACGCGGAAGACCACTAGCATGCCTCTTGAGGCCATGCAGGGAATTAAGGTTTACACGGCCTACGTCCGTTGAACTCACCCCCCTAAACCTCTCTCCCATCCGGGTCATGGCACCAAATGTAACCGGTCCTACTCAACCTGCTCCGAGCAGGATTCTAACCGGGGTCTTTGGCGGGCATGCTAACAAGGACGCTCAAGATCTCAGCCGTTAACATCAGTCACAAGCGCACCTCTTGAGGCCAGGGAAGTGATTGGCCGAAGCCTGTTAAACATACATTTACGCATTTGGCTTTTATTCAAAGCAAACTACATCGCACTTAAGGTATTTTAGGACAAAATACAGTTATAACAATCTATGAAAACTAGTGTAAAGATCTTATGCAATGCTGTTTCTAGCTTGTTTTAAGGTACTTTAAAAGGAATGTAAGACAAAAATATGTAGTGTAAGCATGTTCTATGAAAATAAGACACATGATCTTGGCTTTGCTAGTGTTACTCTCTAGTAGTTGAGCTACTGAAATGCATACCTGCTAAAAGTTAGTTAGTAAGGTTCATTTTGTGATTCTTGATGACATTTGTAACTGGTCCTACTCGACCCGCTCCGAGCGGGATTCGAACCGGAGTCTCTGACATGGTAGGCAGGTGCACTAATAAGGACGCGGAAGACCACTAGCATGCCTCTTGAGGCCATGCAGGGAATTAAGGTTTACACAGCCTACGTCCGTTGAACTCACCCCCCTAAACCTCTCTCCCATCCGGGTCACGGCACCAAATGTAACCGGTCCTACTCAACCTGCTCCGAGCAGGATTCTAACCGCGGTCTTTGGTGGGCATGCTAACAAGGACGCTCAAGATCGCAGCCGTTAACATCAGTCACAAGCGCACCTCTTGAGGCCAGGGAAGTGATTGGCCGAAGCCTGTTAAACATACATTTACGCATTTGGCTTTTATTCAAAGCAAACTACATCGCACTTAAGGTATAGTAGGACAAAATACAGTTATAACAATCTATGAAAACTAGTGTAAAGATCTTATGCAATGCTGATTCAAGCTTGTTTTAAGGTACTTTAAAAGGAAGGTAAGACAAAAATATGTAGTGTAAGCATGTTCTATGAAAATAAGACACATGATCTTGGCTTTGCTAGTGTTACTCTCTAGCAGTTGAGCTACTGAAACGTATACCTGCTAAAAGTTAGTTAGTAAGGTTCATTTTGTGATTCTTGATGACATTTGTAACCGGTCCTACTCGACCCGTTCCGAGCGGGATTCGAACCGGAGTCTCTGACATGGTAGGCAGGTGCACTAATAAGGACGCGGAAGACCACTAGCATGCCTCTTGAGGCCATGCAGGGAATTAAGGTTTACACAGCCTACGTCCGTTGAACTCACCCCCCTAAACCTCTCTCCCATCCGGGTCACGACACCAAATGTAATAATCATTACATACTCGACCCGCTCCGAATGGGATTCGAACCGGTGTCTTCGGCAGGCATGCTAACAAGGACGCTAAATACCGCAACCATTAACATCAATCACTAGCGCGCCTCTTGAGGCCAGGGAAGTGATTGGCCGAAGCCTGTTACACATATATTTATGCATTTGGCTTTTATTCAAAGCAAACTACATTGCACTTAAGGTATACTTTTATCACTTCATCAGTTTATGCATTCTTTTGGAATCGGATCATTACCTTGGCTTTGCTGTAACAGCATACTTTACTGTTTGAGCTAAAAGAATGCATGAAAACATCTGCATACTTGCAAACACCTGCATACTTTGGTAAATCATAAATATAAGTCATAATTATGATATGTCAAGTTAAGACAAATAGCCAAATGTATGGGGAAAAAGTCATAATTATGACGTTTTGTTTCACAATAACTTTTTACTGTACGTTGTAATTTTGACTTTTTATCTCATATTTATGACTTCATAAATATCTCATAATTATGATTTAGTATTTGCATATCCATATTTTATCAAGGTGTTTTTTTGGGAAGTTTGGACAAAAACACACACACGCATGCATGCACGCACGCACACAAACACAAGCACACACAAAAATGAAATCAGATTTATTTTTTTATCTGATTCAAACCACATTTGGAGGTGGTTTGAATCTGGACGCTCTGGCTGCTCAAATCAGATTTCAAATTATGTCCTTCTTACCATTGTTACCAAAGCAACCCATGCAGATAGTTGGTTATGTCTGGACACACACATCTTATTTGATCATTTGCAATTAATGATGTGGACAGTCTGCCTGAAAAGATCTGATTTGAGAAAAAATCTGATGTGCATGCAGTCTGAACATAGCCAAAGACTAAAGCTTTTTTAATTATGACTTTTTTTTCTTCTGCAGACAGGAATTAATTGAAGAGTAGATGCAGCCTGGCTGAGGGAGAGATGCCAGCTGAGCAGAGTGAACAGAGGCCCTGGGCGCAGGAACAGACAAGCCCGCATTAGTCCGAACTGGGGTGGCAGATTTGACGTGTAATTAAATACACCTATTTCCACCCATCAAACACCTTTCGCAGTCAGGCCTGGGCCATCTGCTACATCAGCTGGTCAAAACAAACGGCACAAAAGCGGCAGGGCCACAGATAAAGCAAGAAAGAAAGAGTTGGGTTTGTGTGCTCTCGCGGTGTGTTACTTTTGACGGCGGCTCTTTTGGCTCCTTTTCTAGCTCTCCCGCTGTTATGATACAAGTCTGAATAAAAAGGTTGTGCCTGGTTTAATTTACTTCTGTTTCCATGACCCCTTGCTCAGAATAACATGATTTGCTCTGTAATCCTGACTCAAGCATAATAAGTGCAATTTAGCCTCATTCTAGGGCAAGGAGGTCAGAGGAAAGAAAATAAACATTACACCACTAGCTACCCTGAAAATCGTGGCAAAAAAAAAAGTGTGAAATACCAGATTTATTTGCAATAGTGAGAAGTTGAGAACCCCACTGGCAAAAACTCATTTATTAGCATGCTGGGCCAAAGGACGTGGAAAAATTCCTCGACTTCAGCTGCTACCAGGCCTGTGTACCGCATCCAACTTATCCAAGTATGTAACGGTGGCTTTGCCAAGATCACACCAAGCCAAATTTAGTGTGTGGGGCATCACACGGAGAAGTGATGCATCATCTAAATACATCCCACAACTCTGTGCTCCAGCAAACACATTTAATCTAACATTTAAACATGCCAGGGGTCTTTTGTAATCCAGAAGATACAAACCAGTGCTGCAGAAAATACATCAGACATGATTAAAGCAAAAACATCTGATGTGCCAAAAAGAAAAGTCAACTTAGTACCTACCAGGCAAAGGGAAATAATTGGATTTTTGAATTAAATGAACCTCATAATTAATCTCAATTTTCTGATGAATACTAATTGAAATGAAATAGTTATTAATGATTTACATATGGCACCAAATTAATCTGAAAAAAGCAAGGGCATCTGCATAAAGTATCATTATTTGATTTAGAGGGCCTCACTGAAGCGTTTGTACAGGGGCTAAACCACTATCTATTTTAAGACGGGAACCAGTTTTAGTCCAAAAATTGTGTCTATAAGATTCAGAAACCATGTTCACTCAATAATAAAAGCTCAACTGTGACTGTATTGAATCCAACATCAGAAAAAAAAAACACTGAATGACACAAATAACTATTGTATGACATGAAGGTGTGTAAATGACAAAATGTGGCAAAACATGAAAATGTGACGGTCAATAACATACTACAGCAAAAATATAGTTTGTGCCAGATTAATAGTTGACTATCTCCCTCCTGCTGTCACCAGAAAACAAAATCAAATAGCTATGTAAACACTGAACACAATGACACAATCCACAAATCCAATGTCGGATCATATAAAATGTAACTTTTTAAACTTTTAAACTGTGCTTGACTGCACTGGCAATTGTCATATGAGAATTGTTTTCTAGAGGGTGCCTTGTGTGCTTTGAGGCATTTATATGATTCTTTTTATTTTGTATTTTATATTTCCATCAGAATTCATCGTTTATATGCATATAAAAAAGATGGGTCTTTAAATGTTCTTTACACGTAGTAAGAGTTCTATTTAGAACTGTTTCGTCCCAAAGAACCCTTTATCTGCTGAAATGGTTCGTTATGTTAGAGTTTATGATTCTTTATTCCCGCCTTTTTGTTCTTCAAATTTGTAATTATCAAGACCACTACTGATTTTCTGGAGCTCAGCCATTCATTTACAAAGACTGTCTACATTCGCGTCAGGTAAATTATTTATTTCTTAAAGGGATAGTTCACCCAAAAATACAAAAACTATCCCATAATTTACTCACCCTCAAGCCTCAAGCCATCTTTCAGACGAATACAATCAGAGTTATATTAAAAAATGTGTAACGCCTCATGCAGTTCAAAACACTTACGTCATCGTTGCGGCAGTTACGCTTTTTTCATAAGTTGAATATGGAAGGCAGTCTGCCAGAAGCTAGATATTTTATTTTATAGCGTGTTAAATATTGATATTTTAAATTAAATATGGATAAACCCATCGATTCGGCTTTGTGGAGCCACGTGGATTACTTTTATAATGGATAGATGCACTTTTTTGGGCTTAAAATTTAGGGCTGCAATTCACTGCCATTATAACGCTTGGAAGAGCCAGGACATTTTTTTTTACATAACTACGATTGTATTCGTTTGAAATAATAATGTCATATACACCTAGGATGGCTTGCGGGTGAGTAAATCATGGTGTAATATTAATTTTTGGGTGAACTATCCCTTTAAAATATATATATATATACATTTTAACTTTCAGTGGTTTCTTACTAATCATGTCTTTTTATCTTTCTAGCTTAACAAAACATGTGTGCAGCTCTGTTCAGTTAGGGATACTTATCTTCTCTTCTAAAGTAAGGAACAGAGATATTGAATTTATGATCCATATTGTTAGATTTTTTTTATTATTACTTTATGCATAAACAAACCCCCCCCCCCCCCCCCCCCCCAAAAAAAAAAAAACATTAAAGTTCATACATGTATATAACTATTTCCTTTAAACATTAAAGGGCTCACATACTGTCCATTTTTGCTAATTTTAGTCTTCATAAACATAATTGTTTTTTACATAAACAAGTGGAAGACAAACATTGTAACTCTAAACTCAATTAAAAAAATGCTGATAATACATTAATGTAAGTCATAAAGTGTTTGCAATGTCTCAATGCCAATATGTTAAATGTGCCATATGGTTCCTGTTTGCGCTACATTTAAAAAAAGAGATGGTTTTCTGAGATCCAAGTATGCCTGTTAATGACAAGTGAATAGGCACATAAATAACTGAACTTAACTCTTATATGTAGTATCTAAAATAGAAGTTATTATCATAATGCAAGGAAATAATTTTTCAATGAAATAACCTATAGTGAAAAAAAACAAACAAAAAATGCAACTTTACTGATGTTATTTCACTTGGCATCAGTGAAATGCAGCATATTGCTACTGCAGTATATACACATTCAACAGTGGGTGTTCTGAAGAACCTAAAGATGCAAACATGATGGTTATAGTGCCGAGGCATGCTTGACAGAATAATTTTACATCACACAATGGATGAAGAATAGCTAAAACATACACGCAATCATTGTCAACAATAATTTCGTTTGTGACACTGACTGAACCAGACTGAAACTATTTTCTTGCCCTCGTCACTCGACACTGGGCCTGAAAGGTCTGTCAAGTGAACAGAGCTCTTTTGAGCTTCATTAATAACTAACATACACCGTAATAAAGATAAAATGTAGCAAACAAACAACAAATGGAATCGTACACTATATTGTATTGCCCTCAGCATGCCTTTGCTTCTCATTTTTCCTGCGTTTGTTCTTAAAAGTCAACAGCACATCTGTGTCAGTGTGGAGTAATTGCTTTGGGAGCTAAAGCTCCAGGCATCAAAAGTGAAGGACATGCTGCAAAATTTATGCAGTGCAAAGTATGTGCAAAAATGGCAAGAAACTTAGCAAAAAAACATGCAGTTAGATTTAATATATTTTAAAAATCAATTATATTATTTCAAATATTTAATGTTTTTTTTAATGAAGTCTCTTAATGAAACACTCTACTCGGCTCATTTTGAGTTGAGTTTTACCGTTTTTTAATCCATTCAGCCGATCTCCGGGTCTGGCGGTAGCACTTTTAGCATAGCTTAGCATAGATCATTGAATCTGATTAGACCGTTAGCATTTCGCTCAAAAAATGACCAAAGAGTTTGGATGTTTTTCCTATTTAGAACTTGACTCTTCTGTAGTTACATCGTGTACTAAGACCGATCGAAAATTAAAAGTTACGATTTCTTGGCCGATATGGCTAAGAACTATACTCTCATTCCTGCGTAATAATCAAGGAACTTTGCTGCCGTACCATGGGTGCAGCGACACAATGGTAAACCTCAACTGTTTAATTCTAGGGGAGTTGAACCCTGGTGCGAACGTTCTGTTAGTGCGGTTCATTTGAATAAGAGTGAACGCTGCCATCTGAACCCTGGTGCACACCAAACAAGTGGACAAAGATTGCTGAAAAGATGGGTCTCAATCCGCTTCCAAACGAACTCTGCAACATGGATCAAAGACATGTACAGTGAGGAAAATAAGTATTTGAACACCCTGCTATTTTGCAAGTTCTCCCACTTGGAAATCATGGAGGGGTCTGAAATTGTCATCGTAGGTGCATGTCCACCGTGAAAGACATAATCTAAAAAAAAAAAAATCCAGTAATCACAATATATGACTTTTTTACTATTTATTTGTATGATACAGCTGCAAATAAGTATTTGGACACCTGTCTATCAGCTAGAATTCTGACCCTCAAAGACCTGTTAGTCTGCCTTTAAAATGTCCACCTCCACTCCATTTAATATCCTAAATTAGATGCACCTGTTTGAGGTCGTTAGCTGCATAAAGACACCTGTCCACCCCATACAATCAGTAAGAATCCAACTACTAACATGGCCAAGACCAAAGAGCTGTCCAAAGACACTAGAGACAAAATTGTACACCTCCACAAGACTGAAAAGGGCTACGGGGAAATTGCCAAGCAGCTTGGTGAAAAAAGGTCCACTGTTGGAACAATCATTAGAAAATGGAAGAAGCTAAACATGACTGTCAATCTCCCTCGGAATGGGGCTCCATGCAAGATCTCGCCTAGTGGGGTCTCAATGATCCTAAGAAAGGTGAGAAATCAGCCCAGAACTACACGGGAGGAGCTGGTCAATGACCTGAAAAGAGCTGGGACCACCATTTCCAAGGTTACTGTTGGTAATACACAAGACGTCATGGTTTGAAATCATGCATGGCACGGAAGGTTCCCATGCTTAAACCAGCACATGTCAAGGCCCGTCTTAAGTTTGCCAATGACCATTTGGATGATCCAGAGGAGTCATGGGAGAAAGTCATGTGGTCAGATGAGACCAAAATAGAACTTTTTGGTCATAATTCCACTAAACGTGTTTGGAGGAAGAAGAATGATGAGTACCATCCCAAGAACACCATCCCTACTGTGAAGCATGGGGGTGGTAGCATCATGCTTTGGGGGTGTTTTTCTGCACATGGGACAGGGCGACTGCACTGTATTAAGGAGAGGATGACCGGGGCCATGTATTGCAAGATTTTGGGGAACAACCTCCTTCCCTCAGTTAGAGCATTGAAGATGGGTCGAGGCTGGGTCTTCCAACATGACAATGACCCGAAGCACACAGCCAAGATAACCAAGGAGTGGCTCTGTAAGAAGCATATCAAGGTTCTAGCCAGTCTCCAGACCTAAACCCAATAGAGAATCTTTGGAGGGAGCTCAAACTCCGTGTTTCTCAGCGACAGGCCAGAAACCTGACTGATCTAGAGAAGATCTGTGTGGAGGAGTGGGCCAAAATCCCTGCTGCAGTGCAAACCTGGTGAAAAACTACAGGAAACGTTTGACCTCTGTAATTGCAAACAAAGGCTACTGTACCAAATATTAACATAGATTTTCTCAGGTGTTCAAATACTTATTTGCAGCTGTATCATACAAATAAATAGTTAAAAAATCATATATTGTGATTTCTGGATCAGTGGACAAGCACCTACAATGACAATTTCAGACCCCTCCATGATTTCTAAGTGGGATTTGTAAGTTCAGTTGTGATGTTGCCCATCACAGTTCAGTACAGGGATCAACCATGGGCATCGGAAGCAAAAAAAATGTGGGTGGGTCCTCTCTCAGAATTTTTTTACTGGAGTAGATTCCATTTACATTAAGTACAAATATATCGCCTTGTTTGCTAAACATCTGGTTGGACAAGACAAGATTACGGAAATTGCCATATCTTTAACAGCGGTTATAGTGTAGGGGTAAGATGCATGGCATCAAGCATCATGGACAAGCATTGACGCAAATGGACCCCCCAGTTCGTCTCTACTCCCTTTTCCCATCACATATCAGATTGGACAGGCATTTATTTTCAATAAAAATGAAGAAAATATTAGAAAAGTGTAAATAAAGCATATAACGTGTGTTAAATAATAAGTGTTTATCGGTTAGGGGTAGGTAAACAGACACGTGCTAAATTAGAGACGATAAAAGTGAGTGGGTCCAATATCATTGATCGTAAAAAGTGGGTGGGTCTTGTCCCACCCACATACAATGGTTCTGACACACATGGCATCAACACCGCCTATACCCTTGCAGCAGATCTTCATTTGTGTGTGTGACGGAGAGATTCCTGCCGCTGTTGTGAGTGCTTAACACATTTTATAAACTCTTCACGAGTTCTCATCTGGTCAAAATACCATCATATGCAAGTTATGCACATACAACGAGCGCATTTAGCCCAGCACACAGCATTGAAATGGATGTTCAATAAGCTCTGTCAGGAAATATACATAATAAAAGCCGACCAATCAGGTTGTGAACATATCCCTATGAATTTAGGTTCAGTGTTAAAATGCCAGTGTGAACATTAAAGGTGCAGTGTGTGATTTTTAGCCACATCTAGTGGTGATGTTGTGAATTGCTTCCTCCCGTCCCTTTCGGGAGCACATAGAGAAGCTACGGTGGCCGACACAGGACAAAAATCTTGTAGTCGGAGAGAGCAGAGAGTGACTAGCGCTTAGGGCTACTATAGAAAAATGACGGCGCAAAATGGCGAATGTATGTAGATAGAAATGGCTCATTCTAAGGTAATAAAAACATAACGGTTCATCATGTAAGGTCTTTATACACCACTGAAAACATAGTTCTGCCAGAAAGACTCGGGAGAATAAATATTTATTAACAACCCAGCAAGCAATAAAGTGGCATAGGCCCCGTCCGTAGCTCGCAATCTGAGGGTCCGGACTCTACATATCCTGCCTGAAGACGAAGGCAGAGGCGCAGCCGACCCCCCCGTGAGGTATGGAAGGGACCATCCTGGTGGTGGTGGGGTGGATGTAGGGAAGGATTTGACTTGGAGGTGGTGGGGAGGATGGTGGTGAATTGGAGCGTCAGCATCTGCGAACTCAGACATGCGTAAGTCCCGATCTTTTATACCCAGGTATTAGAATGTGATTGGATAAATAAAGTTGACGTGACATGACAATTAAGTCTTCCCGGCAGAACTTATGCTAAAGCTTTCATTTACGTGTATTATATAGCATTTCTGTAAATATATCCTCATAAATTAGCCTGACGTCGTCATACTCAATTCTAGTCAGAATGTGAGTCTGATACTGCTCCGTTGGGCTGTGATTATGGGGCGTGTTTAAACCGAACCAGGAAAGACCTCAATTGGATAGACCTACAACCAATCAGAGCAACAGAGCGACGCATAACGTTAGTTGTCAAATGTCAACAGAACTCAACTGCACTGTGTTGCCAAGTCCGCGGGTTGAAGCGACCCCAATTATGTGATATACAGACCCAGGAATGCGAAATTTAGCAGGCTGTCCAGCCAAAATAACACATTTTACCCCCCAAATGCCATTTTTCCCGGAGAACCCCCCCCCCACCCGGAAAGCTATTGGGCTTGTTTTTGGCTAGTTTTGAGTAGCAATTGGGCGAGTTTTGCTGTAAAAACTTGGCAACCCTGTCTGCATGCACGCTAGAATAAGTCACGTTAGAAGAAGAAGATGAGTGTAAACGATCTTTGCCGGTGTTGTAAAAAAAGAATTTAAGGATACACAGAGTACTTACCAACACCATCATCATTTCTGAGAGAAATAGTAAAGGTGAATGCATATACGAACAAGTTCTCCGTTTAGGATTAGAACAAATTCAACCCAAGCGCCTTTGATGACGTGGATGATTACGGTAGTGTTTATCATCTGTCCATCATCGTCTAAAGCCCGCCCTGACAATTTCATTGGTCCGAACAGTTTCTGTTCGGGCATAATTACTTCTCTACGGATCAAGTCCAGACCGAACTGCCCGTGCAAAATGCTTTGTGGGCGGGGCTAAGTTCGTCTGGCATCCAGGCTACTCATAAATACTACACACTGAACCTTTAAGCGGACCAGGACTCTTTTTTTTTTTTTGGGTCCAGACCAAACGAACCTATTGAATAGAACTACAAGTGTGAACACACCTTTGTATTCACCAGGCTGCACCTATTTGATAAAAAAAAATACAGTAAAAAAAGTTATCATGTGAAATAGTATTACAATTTAACATAACTGAAATGTAATTATTCCTTTGATGGAAAAGCTGAATGTTCAGCACTTACATGAGCACTTTCAGCACCTTCAGAAATCACTTTAATATGCTGATCTAGGGCTCATGAAACATTTCTTCTTATAATCAATGTTAAAAACAGTTATGCTGCTCAATATTTTTGTGGAAACTGTGAAGGATTATTTGATGAATAGAAAGTTACAAAGAACAGCATTTATCTGAAATAGAAATCTTTTGTAATGCTATAAATGTCTTTACGGTCACTTTTGATCTATTTACTACATCCTTGCTGGATAAAATGATTAATTTCTTGTAAAAGAAAACCTGTCTGACCTGTGTTTTTGGAGTTGACTGTTCTGTGTAGTGCCAGCACTTTTCCACAGCTCAGTGAGCTATATATGCACACTGGAGTCTGCCTTTCATTACCCAATAGCCAAAGACAGGTGGAGTAAAATTCATTGATGTTCACTGCAGTTATCTCTACACACTCACCCTGACTGGAAAGAGTGGGCAGATACTGTCAGAACAGACCCTCGGCTCAGATTAGGCTATTCATCAGCCTGCCGCTATTGCCCTGTCTACCAGCCTAATAGCCCCACTCACTGAGCCTGACTCAGACTCCAGGAGATTCACGGGAAAGTTGGCCGGTCAATAAGAACATACACGCTTCCAAAATGTAGATAGACTGACAACAGTACATAAAACAAATACAAACTGTGGTTGGTCACTTAACATATCCCTAATAAAGTAATAATTTACAAGACCCTATTCCGACGTCTGGGATCGTGCAGAGCCTCTGAAGCCCTTCGAAGGCCTTTGAAACTGCATTGATTTGTACCTTCAACATTTTGGTTGCCATGGAAGTCAATGGTGTGGAGACAAATCCTGGAATGTTTTCCTCAAAAAACGTAATTTCTTTTCGACTGAAGAAAGAAAGACATGAACGTCTTGGATGAGATGGGGGCGAGTAAAATATCAGGACATTTTCATTTTGAAGTGAACTAATCCTTTAAAAAGCATATTAGATCATGTGACGCTAAAGTCTGGAGTAAAGATGCTGAAAATTCAGCTCTGCCAATGCCATCACAGGAATCCATTTGACCCAGGTACATCACACATCTCACCTCAGAAAGCCCACAGAGAAGCTTGAGGCATTTGCACAGACTAGCACTGTCACACTGCGACAAGAGAAATAAAACAGACCGGTTGAGAACAGAATGGCACAATATCCAGCTCACAGCGGCCCTTTGAAGGGCATCAATGCACCACAGATCAATAACAGAAATAGAAGAAAAGGAGTAAGAGGATGGAAAGCAGAAAGTACAGCTAGATGGCAAGGGAATAAAGGCAGATGAAAAAATTAAGTGGAAGATGAAGTCTTCTGAAAGTGTTCTAATTCACATAATGAATATTATTTATATGCTTTATCATGCATTAGGCTATACTAAAAAGCACACAAGAAAGGTCCGTGGCTCAGGGGTCATTACATGCCATAAGCTTTACTGGTCCATTATCATATAATTAAAAGCCACATTTATATAGAAAAGCACATTTGAGAATTTGTGTGAGAATAAAATGCATCAGGGGAGCTTACATGAGGTTAAAGAACTGCTCTGTGGATCAATTGACTGATCCATTTATAATTTGCTCAGACGGACACATAAATGATGACTAATTACCGTGTTTACAGACCCCATTATAGTCATACTTGGTAATGACATGACTTGCAGTGGTTTGACAACAGCGTAAAGGGAAAATTACAGTCTTTAACAAAGAAAGGAAATTAAGGTGAATAGCATTATGACATCAACTAATAGAAATTCCTACTTTGACTGACACTATAGCCACTCAGACGCCTTATAAAAAACAAAGCTGTGTCAGTGCCCCTTTACATTTTAAACATAAAGAATCACAGAAGGCCACTATTACAGTTTTAATTTGCTAAGATTATTGATCATTGGTTGCATTTGCAATCTGGGGGCACATAAAGCAGAAAACAAAACAACAACAACAAAAACACTGAATGACACCATACAACAACTCCCAAACAAGTGTTGAGGTAGGCTTAATGCATTACAAGTAATGTGAGATTTGTAATCAGATTACTTTTTTTTCCAAATCTTACTTTTTCAAATCTCATCTTTCAAATCTTACTTACACAAAAACAGATTCAGTATTCCTCAAAATTAATTAAAAAAAACTGTGAAATTCACACTCAGAATACGTAAACCTGCAATAATTACATATTAACCATTTAAGGGTCACACTTGGCTTCTTCTCGGTCAAAACTGACTGAAGCCAATCGGGTTTTATGATACTATACGATATTTATAAAATTTGTATTAGTTATTTTTCACCATTGAAAATAATACACTTTTTTTTCTAATATATTTTAAAATTATTTTTCAATTAAAACAATATTCCATGTTAAAAAAGAGAAGAGGCATTCAAAATCAAATTTTTTGAAGGTAGATTAGTGTCATCTGGTGGGAGTAAAAAAAGAAAAAACGAATGTAATACCCTGTTTTGACCACTAGATTCCTATATAACTCTATATAAAGTGGCTTATCAATTCTCTAGTGTTTTTAGACATAAATACTTATTTTTATTAAGTTGTGGATTTGGATTTATACTAAGACATTCTCAAAGACTACTTTTGTCAAGGTTTGGATTTTTTTTAAATGTTGATTTGAAGTGTCAGTTTTTGCATTAATTTTATTATATTCAAATGTGTCTCTTTTGCATATTTTAGAGAGTCGTCCCTACTTTGCTGTGCACTTTTTTTTCTGGATCATTTGTGGTTTGTATCACCAAAAGATTCCCTGAGATTTTGTATTTTTGCGTATTTCCCATACATTTCCTATGTCGGTCATTTTTGACCACGAAGTGTGACAATTTTTTTTCTGACCCTTTAACATAACCAAATCATCTCCATGATTGTTTTGTGTGTTCACATAGCTAATGCTACAAAAGTCACCAAGTGTCATCCCATTCCGAGGAAGAAAAAAGAATTACAATTTCAAAACGTAAACATTGTCAAAGAGGACCAGAGGGTTAAATAAAAAAATACTTTATGCATTTAATCTCACTTTATTTGCCATGTCTTTGCTGCTGACCTTTGATGATCTGATTCAACCATACTAATAAGCAAAAATTACTTCAAATCACATTTGTTTCATTTTTTGTTGTTGTTGTTTTTATTGTTGCACCCTCTACTGTGCAGACATGAATTTTCATTTCCTTCTGTCTGAGGCTTGATAATATAACTTTTGTTGTGAAAAGGACTTTACATCTGCCAAAAATAACAAAAGCAATCAAAAAAACAAGCAAGCCCATCCCATGACAAAAGTAATATGTAACATTACTTCTAATCCATAAGAAGTAACTAACACAAGTTAATTACTTTTTTGGGGACTAACTCAATATTGTAATATTATTATGCATTACTTAAGCAAAAACATTTTTGTGTAACAGAAATAACTTCACTACCTCAAATGTCAAAAGTGCAAACCCATTTATAACCTGCTTTCATCGAAACACTGTTTTAACAACTGCTTGAGTGCAAACAGAAACCTGCAGCCTTTAAAGGTGCCCTAGAATGAAAAATTGAATGAACCTTGCCATAGTTAAATAACAGGAGTTCAGTGCATGTAAATCACATACAGTGAGTCTCAAACACCATTGTCTCCTCCTTCATATGTAAATCTCATTTGTGAAAAACACCACGGAAAAATAGGCGAATCTCAACATAACACCAGCAGTGATGCAATCGATGGGATCATTAATATGTACGTCCCCAACATTTGCCAGCACATGTTCACTGTCAGGCGAAACTGCGCAGCCGAATCATCTCTGCAGGTAAACAAGCGTCACGCGAGGATAGCGAACATGGCAGATCATGGACACCAATGTTATGTTCCAAGCTGTGCAGGGGATGTGAAGACGTTTCATACTCTTCCCACAGATAAAACATGTCAACAGGCATGGCTGATGTTTATTTATAATCGGATACCGCAACAATTTATTTCAAAGTTGTTAGTTTGCTCAGCCCATTTCACCACGGACAGTTTTTCAAACCTGGGACAATATCAAGCAGGCTTTGCTCAGCGTCTGATACTGAAGAAAAGGCCAATTCCAACCATATTCCTGCAAGCAGTAAGTGATTTTATCCACTTCTTGACTGTCTAAACCATTTCTGATTAAATTGAAAGTTTCTTAGAGAGACAACATTAACGATAATATTCCTGTTGTTGTCTATATCCAACGCAAGATGCTATACAGTAAGAATAGGATAATCCAAGTAGTTTACATAACTAAATAGTATGTCTAATGACAAAGGTTAATATTATTTCATGCCAGTGTTGTCATAAATTACAAAATGCAACCATAGATACGTAACATACTATGTTAGTTTAGTTGCTTACACATAGATCACTCGATCCTTCTAGCTAACGTCAACACCTCCACCATTTAAGTTGAAACGATAGTAATTTGATATTTATTTATTTATATTTTTGACAACTGAAGTATTTTAAATCAGTACTCCACTGTCAAACTCAAACGTTACTGTACAAACAACACATTTAAGCGCTACCCAGTTCAGTTTATGATTCAAAGTGAAGACGCTATCATTGTAAAATCATACAGGGACACACTACAATAATTAAAATATTTTTACAATGCTAAAATAGATGTGACTGCTGATGTGTATATTTAATGCTATATGCTAGTTATCGTTTAGGCTGAAGTTCTGGTACGGACGTAATGATTTTGCAGATTCCTAATTAAAATAAAGACTTAACTTACCATTCAGAAGCGTTCATTTCCAATCTCAAAACATGATGTTGTTCCTCAAAATCTGCATCTTCGTCAGAAACAGGCTCAAACATATAAGGTTGAATGCCTAATCTCTCCATCGTCATGACGGTCAGCTATCATTGAGCCGCAGTGAAACAGCCAATCAGAGCAGAACTCTGCATTCATATTCATGACCCTTCCAAATAAGGCAAAAACAGACCATTTCATCCTGGGGAAGATTTCTAGAGTTGTAAATGGACCTGTAAAACCGTATCTGGACAATTATTGACCTTAAATAAGCCATATACCCTCTATGTAGATACCAGAGAACAATTTAAAATGTTGTTTCAAATCATTCTAGGGCACCTTTAAACATTGTTGGATGTAAGGACGACAGATAGTGTAGGGACCAAAGGGATACACTGAGGAAATGAGGAATAGATAAGGAATTTAATGTACAATTCAAATACTCTACCACATTTAGGACACAGGTGGTCACATGCAAGGTGTCATGCATTGTTTAATGTTATACATTTCTATACATTTCTATAAAAAGAGTAACTTATGTTATAATGTATAATCATATATATTTATAATTCCTGAATATAAAGGTAAAATATATTAAATGGTTGGTTCACCCAAACATTAAAATAATGTCATTTATTACTTACCCTCATGCCGTTCCCGTAAGACCTCCGTTCATCTTCGGAACACAAATGAAGATATTTGTGTTGAAATCCGATGGCTCAGTGAGGCCTCCAAGGGAGCAAAGTAATTTACACTCTAAAGATCCATTAATGTACTAAAAACATATTTAAATCGGTCCATGTGAGTACAGTGGTTCAATATTAATATTATAAAGCGATGAGAATATTTTGGTGTGCCAAAAAAAACTAAATAATGACTTATAGTGATAACCGATTTCAAAACACTGCTTCATGAAGCTTCGGAGCGTATCGAATCAGCGAGTCGAATCATGATTCGGATCGTGTGTCAAACCACCAAACTGCTGAAATCACGTGACTTTGGCGCTCCGAACCGCTAAATCGACTCGCTGATTTGATACGCTCCGAAGCTTCATGCAGCAGTGTTTTGAAATCAGTAATCACTATATAAGTTTTTTTTTGTTTTTTTTTGGCACACCAAAAATATTATTGTCGCTTTATAATATTAATATTGAACCACTGTACTCACATGAACTGATTTAAATATGTTTTTAGTACATTAATGGATCTTGAGAGTGTAAATTGCTTTGATCCCTATGCAGGCTTCACTGAGCCATCGGATTTCAACTAAAATATCTTCATTTGTGTTTCAAAGATGAACGGAGGTCGTCTTACGGATGTGAAGCGGCATGAGGATGAGTAATAAATGACATTATTTTCACTTTTGGGTGAACTAACCCTTTAATGTAAATTTGGACGTTTATTTATGAATCTGAATATTTAATTATAAATCTGAAGTAAATAGGCTTGCATGCAAATCCAAATACATAGTCTAAATATAATAATATCTGTCAGGATCACTATCGTCAAAGATGATTGATTGACAATTAGCATACAGTTTGGATTGGCGGTATGTTTCTGTTCTGGGCAAGAGCTCCCTGCACATCCATGCAGCCTAGCAAAACCTTAGGGTAAACAGAACAGAACCAAAATAATGTATTTGCAGATATCATTAATGTCAGGACATATCAAATAATTCGGTAATTTAGTCTGATTCAAGGGGAATTAGAATACCAAATCCTGACTGGACGACAGGAGGAGCTGGGGATGGAGGAGGGTAAATGAGCTCTGGAGAAACGCGATAGCTGCTGATAATACTGATGGAGCTTATATATGTATGCTGTGATAGACGTCGTATTCCTATAGATAGACGTGATCAGCTGACAGTCAGCTGATGCAAGCTTGACTGACGCGACCTGCCAAAACTGATGCTATACGCTTGATTTATACACACCTTTTTTAGTTAAGACTTTAAAGGTATGTGTCCATACAGAAACTGACCTGAGAAATTTACTGGAGTAAAGGATAACTTCCCCCAGTCTTCTCTACAGTATTTAACTGAGAATCTGAAGGCCAGCTGACTCATTAACTGGAAAAGAGTGGACCACGGCCTTCTACAAGGACTGCGACCACATAACCAATTACACATCCATCTGTTTGATATGCTCCATAACACCAGCAATAGCAGAGTATACCAAAATAAAGCAAAGGTTTCTCCTCAGGCCTCAGAGGTTCATCCTCATGTGACTCATAGCAAAGGCTGCTAGTGTAAAATGTATGCAGACCTTGTGAAAGCACATCATGGACACAATATGCATGTTTCACTGCTTGCAATTGGATTGAATAGATTTGTGGTCCATATGAGAGCTGCATGCTTGCCATATCACAATAGGCTGCATTTTGTCTAATTGGATGAACAGCTAGATCCTAGCAATGTTTGCTAAGTCAAGCCTCATTCAGGCATTAGTTAAAGTCCAGTAATCAAGCTACTTGGTTATGAACACACTGCGATTGAAAATAGGTTCTGTAAATCCTTAAGAGACAAATGTTTTGCATCTGTGGTCTTTTGCAAACTGAAACCAAACAAAGTCCACTTTAGCAATTTAGATTCAAGTGGGTTGGGGGGTGGGGAACTGAAGAAAATGCCACAAAAGTGACCCAGTTCTCCCTCCCGTTAGCATTTAATATCAGAACATACATTGTTTCAGGCGAAGGCAACCACACCAGATGTGATGCTGGCAGATGTGTGCAGTAATTAAGGCGCTAAAAGCCTTTCTATTAATTATTCTATTTTCCCAAAGGGAGAAATCATACACTTTCACACAAGAGGCATGCACACTATTACTGCACAATTTAGATCTAATAGTTTCAAACAGCCACCGAGTTTGAAAGATAATATGCTTGATTGCAAATAAATATAAATTATGAGTTTTGCAGAGTGATGTCTTCTCATGTGACAGTATATTGTTTAGTATACGTTTACTGAGGATTTCCAATGAAACAAATAATATTAATAATGCAACAGTAATTGTTTTCTTCTGCATGTTTCATGCTGTTTCAAAACTAATTCTTTGAATGGTTGGCAAAGTTGAAAGCCAGTGCAAAAGTGCAGGTGAAAAAAAGTAAAAGGTAATTAAAGTAAATAACACTGTTAACACTAACATTATTTTGAATGAATGAATTAATTTATATCATATTATATCATATTATATTATATTATATTATATTAATTATATTATATTATATTATATTATATTATATTATATTATATTATATTATATTATATTATATTATATTATATTAATTATATTATATTATATTATATTATATTATATTAATTATATTATATTATATTATATTATATTATATTATATTATATTATATTATATTTTATATTATATTATATTAATTATATTATATTATATTAATTATATTATATTATATTATATTAATTCTATTATATTATATTATATTATATTAATTATATATTATTATATTATATTATATTATATTATATTATATTATATTATATTATATTATATTATATTATATTATATTATATTATATTATATTATATTATATTATATTATATTAATTCTATTATATTATATATACACAACTTTAGTATACTTGTATTTTTTTCCAGTGTTATTCAGTGTTATGTATGTACATTTAGTATTTATTCATATTTAGACTTAGCTTTTATTTTGTATATATTTCTCATTTTAGTTAGAGTTTGAGTCCTTTTGTTATGTGCTTTTGTCATTTTTAATAGTTTTTATTTTTAATATTTCTAATAGTTTATTTTTTATTTCTGTTTAGTATTAGTAATTTTATTACTTCATTTTAAACTTATTTCAGTGAGCTTTCAAGGCTTTTCAGTGAGCTTTTTTATTTATTTATTTATTTACTTTTTAAAACTTTTTATTTCAGCTTTATTTCAATTAAGGAAAACTATTTTAATATATTATATTATATTATATTATATTATATTATATTATATTATATTATATTATATTATATTATATTATATTATATTATATTATATTATATTATATTATATTATATTATTATATTATATTATAATTAATATATAATAATATAATATAATTGTAACGTACTGCTCGCACTCACACTGGTGAATTGTGACAATAATTAATATAATAACAATACCAACAATTATGTTTTCATGAAACAATGCAGACATTCCAGCATAGTTTCTGTCTCTACAATGTAGGTAATTCTGGTTTAACTGTAAATGGTTAATTCAATGTAATTTAGAAAGGTATGCAATCGCTTCCACTGCACTTTACACTTTTTTTTCCGATAGCTTCTGTCCATACTTCATTGCACTACCTTAATCCACTGCTATATTCCTCATCTTAGCCTAACATATCATTGTATACCTCTATCTGTAAAATTATGTTTATAGTAATATCCATCTGTATATTATATTCATAGTACATATTCACCTGCAAATTCTGTTTATAGTAATAACCATATCTCTCTCTCTCTCTCTCTCTCTCTCTCCTCTCTCCCCTCTCTCTCTCTCTCTCTCTCTCTCTCTCTCTCTCTCTCTCTCTCTCTCTCTCTCTCTCTCTCTCTCTCTCTCTCTCTCTCTCTCTCTCTCTCTATATATATATATATATATATATATATATATATATATATATATATATATATATATATATATATATATATATATATATATGTCCATGTCCTGCACTTATGCAACCGTTGTATATCCTGCACTTGCTGCTATTGCACTTCTGGTTAGACCTAAACTGCATTTTGTTGCCTTGTACCTGTACTTGTGTAATGACAATAAAGTTGAATCTAATCTAATCTAATCTAAAAATGACCTTCACTCTGATTCATAGCTCTACCATCTATCCTTTACACCCCAACAAATACCAAACTCACAAGGGCATATCCCAGAATTTCCGTTTGGACCTACACATGTGGGTATATGCAAGTGTAAAAAATACCTGCACTTCCTTAGCCAAGCTCTAGTCCTCTACAGACCTGACAAAGGTCAGTCAGAATCAATTACAAGGCATGCTAACATGCCTCTCTTCCTCAGGGCTTCATTCAGACTTTGTCAGAGTTCCCCTCTGGGCTCTGAGACAAGCAGATATTGTAATGAGCCTTTGTAAGAGGAAAAGAGATCAACAATGGATTATTTGAGTGGATAAATAGTGGAGATTGAATTGCAAAATTCAACATTCATCAGCCACAATTATTTTGACTTTGGGGGTTCTCCTCACCAAATAATACTGATTATTCTGCATATCATGTAATCTGTGAAACCTTTTATCGATTGACAGCCCTAAAATCAATGCAAAATCAATTGTAATCAATGCTTTCAAACAATAATTGCAAAGCTCTTTAAACATTAGAGTGAAATTATGTATATGCATTTGAAAATAACTTGATGTGTGAGAGAAAAGGATAACGTACATTCACAGCTGGTAATTATAGTGAAATAAACTCCAACAGGGTGATTGGGAGCGCAATGCACAGTTGCAACTTACATTGATACACTACAGGTGCTGGTCATATAATTAGAATATCATCAAAAAGTTGATTTATTTCACTAATTCCATTTAAAAAGTGAAACTTATATATTATATTAATGCATTACACACAGACTGATATATTTCAAACATTTATTTCTTTTAATTTTGATGATTATAACTGACAACTAAGGAAAATCCCAAATTCAGTATCTCAGAAAATTTGAATATTGTGAAAAGGTTCAATATTGAAGACACCTGGTGCCACACTCTAATCAGCTAATGAACTCAAAACACCTGCAAAGGCCTTTAAATGGTCTCTCAGTCGAGTTCTGTAGGAAACACAATCATGGGGAAGACTGCTGACTTGACAGTTGTCCAAAAGACGACCATTGACCCCTTACACAAGGAGGGCAAGACACAAAAGTTCATTGCAAAAGAGGCTGGCTGTTCACAGAGCTTTGCGTCCAAGCACATTAATAGAGAGGCGAAGGGAAGGAAAAGATGTGGTAGAAAAAAGTGTACAAGCAATAGGGATAACCACACTCTGGAGAGGATTGTGAAACAAAACACATTCAAAAATGTGGGGGAGATTCACAAAGAGTGGACTGGAGCTGGAGTCAGTGCTTCAAGAACCACTACGCACAGACGTTTGCAAGACATGGGTTTCAGCTGTCGCATTCCTTGTGTCAAGCCACTCTTGAACAACCAACAGCGTCAGAAGCGTCTCGCCTG
Organism: Romanogobio albipinnatus; assembly: GCA_023566225.1. Taxonomy (NCBI): domain Eukaryota; kingdom Metazoa; phylum Chordata; class Actinopteri; order Cypriniformes; family Gobionidae; genus Romanogobio; species Romanogobio albipinnatus. Next base: position 8,347,273 of record CM042241.1, read on the forward strand.
TGCTAAAGACAAAAAAGAAAAAAAGTGGTCCAAAGTTATGTTCTCTGATGAATGTAAATTTTGCATTTCCTTTGGAAATCAGGGTCCCAGAGTCTGGAGGAAGAGAGGAGAGGCACACAATCCATGTTGCTTGAGGTCCAGTGTAAAGTTTCCACAGTCAGTGATGGTTTGGGGTGCCATGTCATCTGCTGGTGTTGGTCCACTGTGTTTTCTGAGGTCCAAGGTCAACGCAGCCGTATACCAGGAAGTTTTAGAGCACTTCATGCTTCCTACTGCTGACCAACTTTATGGAGATGAAGATTTCATTTTCCAACAGGACTTGGCACCTGCACACAGTGCCAAAGCAACCAGTACCTGGTTTAAGGACATGGTATCCCTGTTCCAAATAAACTCGCCTAACCTTAACTCCATAGAAAATCTATGGAGTATTGTGAAGAGGAAGATGCGATATGCCAAAGCCAACAATGCAGAGGAGCTGAAGGCCACTATCAGAGCGACCTGGGCTCTCATAACACCTGAGCAGTGCCACAGACTGATCGACTCCATGCCACACCGCATTGCTGCAGTAATTCAGGCAAAAGGAGCCCCAACTAAGTATTGAGTGCTGTACATGCTCATACTTTCATGTTCATACTTTCAGTTGGCCAAGATTTCTAAAAATAATTTCTTTGTATTGGTCTTAAGTAATATTCTAATTTTATGAGATACTGAATTTGGGACTTTCCTTAGTTGTCAGTTATAATCATCAAAATTAAAAGAAATAAACATCTAAATATATCAGTCTGTGTGTAATGAATAAATATAATATTCAAGTTTCACTTTTTGAATGGGATTAGTAAAATAAATAAACTTTTTGATGATATTCTAATTATATGACCAGCACCTGTATATTGCAAAAGTATTGGGACACCCCTCCAAATCATTGAATTAATTCGTTCCAATCACTCCCATGGCCACAGGTGTATAATATTAAGCACCTGGGCATGCAGATGCTTCTACAAACATTTGTGAAAGAATGGGTCGCTCTCAGGAGCTCAGTGAATTCAAGTGTGGTATAGTGATAGGTTGCCACCTGTGCAATAAGTCCATTTGTGAAAATTCCTTTACTAAATATTCCACGGTTAACTGTTAGTGGTATTATAACAAAGTGGAAGCAATTGGGAACAACAGCAACTCAGGCCATGTAAAATCACAGAGCGGGATCAGCGCATGCTGAGGCGCACAATGCACAGAAGTCGCCAAGTCAATAGCTACAGACCTCCAAACTTCGTGTGGCCTTCAGATTAGCTTCATGGAATGGGTTTCCATGGCCGAGCTGCTGCATTCAAGCCTTACATTACCAAGTGCGGTGCAAAGCGTGGGATGCAGTGGTGTAAAGCACGCCATCACTGGACTCTAGAGCAGTAGAGACGTGTTCTCTGGAGTGACCAACCACGCTTCTCTGTCTGGCAATCCGATGGATGAGTCTGGGTTTGGCGGTTGCCAGGAGAACGGTACTTACCTGACTGCACACGTGTAAAGTTTGGTGGAGGGGGGATTATGGTGTGGTGTTCCAGTGAAAGGAACTCTTAATACTTCTGCATACCAAGACATTTTGGACAATTTCATCCTCCCAACTTTGTGGGAACAGTTTGGGGATGGGCCCTTCGTGTTCCAACATGACTGCGCACCAGTGCACAAAGCAAGGTCCAAAGACATGGATGAGCGAGTTTGGTGTGGAGGAACTCGACTGGCCTACACAGAGTCCTGACCTAAACCTGATAGAACACCTTTGGGATGAATTAGAGCGGAGACAGCGAGCCAGGCCTTCTCGTCCAACATCAGTGCCTGACATCAGTTCATGTGCATGTAAAGGCAGGCATCCCGAAACTTTTGGTGATATAGTGTATAATTCATATGCAATATAACACAGACTCCAGGGCTTGCCTCTTCAGTTTTGACAGGTTTTTTTTACTTTGGGGTAAAAAAAAGAAAGTCATACAGTTGTAGAATGACAAAAAGGTGAATAAATGGTAACAGAAATACAGAATTTTCATTTTTGTTTAAACTATTTCTTTAAAGGGGCTGGTGCCAAGACAATTTCTTGGCCCAGAATAGCTTTTTTTCCCAGCACCAGCAGACTCCAAAAGAGACAAATGTACTTTCCAACACCAAAATTGTAGCTCAAATATGTGTCATCCCTTGGTTAATTTCAGTAAGACAGATTTGTATAAGGTCAGTGATTTTGTAAAAAAAAAAAAGTCTTGCATAAGTTGTAGGTTTTAAGCTTGTAATGTGTCCTTAGAACCTGAGCAAAATCATTGAACTGTATAACAGATCTGCAGCCTCTCTGGTTTTGCTCCGCCGCCCTGCGTTTGCCCTATGAGCAACAGCTTTCTAAACACAGCACCATTGCTTGTTATTGTGGTGGCACACACCAATGCGAAAAATACTCCTTTATGACTGTGACAGAAGGGTTTTTTAACATAATGCTCTCTGCGGAAAGGCTTAAAAGAGAAATCAATTACATGGCCCAACACAAGTAAAGAAACAGCTGTCTCGAATCCTCTTCCATAAAATTCACCAGCTGAATGTTCCATTCAAAAGATTTTTGAGATCGTCTCACCTCTTGCCTCCGCTCCTCCACATTTCTCTTCTGCAAAAGAATGAAAGACCCAGCAAGCTTTCAAAGACATGATCGCTTCTCACAGCAAAGTAATTCAAACTCGCGGGTACTTGAACATTCACACATCAGTGGATAGCCCATAGCATTTACACAAGCAATGGAAACGGAAAGCAATTTTTGCAGCAAACTTTATTTGCAACGAGAACAGAAAGCGGACCAAGAGGGTGAAATACAGTATTGCCCTCTGGCTATCAGCCTGCTGTGTGTTTGCATTTACAAGTGATTCTCTTAAAACATATTGCCACAGCTAACAGCAATGGAAACTTCAGACTATTTAATTTCAGGAAATACAATCTGGATTTAAAGAACCTTGCGTCTGTGATAATATTGTGTTGGCCAAAACTGCCCTGACCCGTCGAGGCATAGACTCCATTAGACCCCTGACGGTGTGCTGTGGTATCTGACACTAAGATGTTAGCAGCAGATCCTTTAAGTCCTGTAAGTTGTGAGGTGAGGCCTCCATGGATCGGACTTGTTTGTTCAGCACATCCCACAGATGCTCAAATGGATTGAGATCTGGGGAATTTCGGGGCCAATTCAACACCTCAAACTCGCTGTTGTTCTCCTAAAACCATTCCTGAACCATTTTTGCTTTGTGGCAGGATGCATTATCAGCTGAAAGAGCCACAGCCACCAAGGAATACCGTTTCCATGAAAGAGTGTACATGGTCTGCAACAACGCTTAGGTAGGTGGTGTGTCAAAGTAACATCCACATGGATGGCAGGACCCAAGGTTTCACAACAGAACATTTCCCAAAACATCACACTGCCTCCGACTCTTCCCGTAGTGCATCCTGGTGCCATGTGTTCCCCAGGTAAGCGACGCACACGCAACCGGCCATCAACGTGATATAAAAGAAAACGTGATAAAAAATTTAATACATTTTAATATGGAATTTTAAGCTCTCATCATCATAATAATAATAATAATAATAATAATAATAATAATAATTTGTTAATAAACTTAAATATCATACAAATATGACTAATGCAATGATAATTTAAAAAATCCTATTTATTTATGCATCAATATCACATTTTAGAAAGAAAGAAAGAAAGAAAGAAAGAAAGAAAGAAAGAAAGAAAGAAAGAAAGAAAGAAAGAAAGAAAGAAAGAAAGGACAAAATAACAAAAGGACAAAAGTACAAGAGGACGAAAGGACGAACAAACAAAAGAAAAAGAAAGGACAAAAGAAAGAAAGAAATAACAAAGAAGAAAGAAAGAAAGAAAGAAAGAAAGAAAGAAAGAAAGAAAGAAAGAAAGAAAGAAAGAAAGAAAGAAAGAAAGAAAGAAAGAAAGAAAAAGAAAGGATGAAAGAACAAAAGGAAGAAAGGACGAAGGAAAAAATGGAAGGGCAAAAGAAAAAGAAAGAAAGAAAGAAAGAAAGAAAGAAAGAAAGAAAGAAAGAAAGAAAGAAAGAAAGAAAGAAAGAAAGAAAGAAAGAAAGAAAGGACAAAATAACAAAAGGACAAAAGTACAAGAGGACGAAAGGACGAACAAACAAAAGAAAAAGAAAGGACAAAAGAAAGGACAAAAGAAAGGACAAAAGAAAGAAAGAAAGAAAGAAAGAAAGAAAGAAAGAAAGAAAGAAAGAAAGAAAGAAAGAAAGAAAAAGAAAGGATGAAAGAACAAAAGGAAGAAAGGACGAAGGAAAGAATGGAAGGGCAAAAGAAAGAAAGAAAGAAAGAAAGAAAGAAAGAAAGAAAGAAAGAAAGAAAGAAAGAAAGAAAGAAAGAAAGAAAGAAAGAAAGAAAGAAAGAAAGAAAGAAAGAAAGAAAGAAAGAAAGAAAGAAAGAAAGAAAAATAAATGATGAAATGACAAAAGGAAGAAAGGACGAAGGAAAGAATGGAAGGGCAAAAGAAAGAAAGAAAGAAAGAAAGAAAGAAAGAAAGAAAGAAAGAAAGAAAGAAAGAAAGAAAGAAAGAAAGAAAGAAAGAAAGAAAGAAAGAAAGAAAGAAAGGACAAAATAACAAAAGGACAAAAGTACAAGAGGACGAAAGGACGAACAAACAAAAGAAAAAGAAAGGACAAAAGAAAGAAAGAAATAACAAAGAAGAAAGAAAGAAAGAAAGAAAGAAAGAAAGAAAGAAAGAAAGAAAGAAAGAAAGAAAGAAAGAAAGAAAGAAAGAAAGAAAGAAAGAAAAAGAAAGGATGAAAGAACAAAAGGAAGAAAGGACGAAGGAAAAAATGGAAGGGCAAAAGAAAAAGAAAGAAAGAAAGAAAGAAAGAAAGAAAGAAAGAAAGAAAGAAAGAAAGAAAGAAAGAAAGAAAGAAAGAAAGAAAGAAAGAAAGGACAAAATAACAAAAGGACAAAAGTACAAGAGGACGAAAGGACGAACAAACAAAAGAAAAAGAAAGGACAAAAGAAAGGACAAAAGAAAGGACAAAAGAAAGGACAAAAGAAAGAAAGAAAGAAAGAAAGAAAGAAAGAAAGAAAGAAAGAAAGAAAGAAAGAAAGAAAGAAAGAAAGAAAGAAAGAAAGAAAGAAAAAGAAAGGATGAAAGAACAAAAGGAAGAAAGGACGAAGGAAAGAATGGAAGGGCAAAAGAAAGAAAGAAAGAAAGAAAGAAAGAAAGAAAGAAAGAAAGAAAGAAAGAAAGAAAGAAAGAAAGAAAGAAAGAAAGAAAGAAAGAAAGAAATAAATGATGAAATGACAAAAGGAAGAAAGGACGAAGGAAAGAATGGAAGGGCAAAAGAAAGAAAGAAAGAAAGAAAGAAAGAAAGAAAGAAAGAAAGAAAGAAAGAAAGAAAGAAAGAAAGAAAGAAAGAAAGAAAGAAAAATAAAGGATGAAAGAACAAAAGGAAGAAAGGACGAAGGAAAGAATGGAAGGGCAAAAGAAAGAAAGAAAGAAAGAAAGAAAAAAAGAAAGAAAGAAAGGATGAAAGAAAGAAAGAAAGAAAATAAATGATGTAATGACAAAAGGAAGAAAGGACAAAAGAAAAGATGTAGGAAAGAATGGAAGGATGAAAGAAAGAAAGAACAACAAAAGGATGAAAGAAAGAAAGAAAAAAAGAAAATAAGAATATAAATCCACTATCTATTAATATAAATCTTTTTAAATTGTTTAATCTATTTATATATGTTTAAATATAAACATTTTAAAGATTTAATTGAATTCTGAATTATTTACAATCTTATTTATTGACATCATATTCCTGAAGTGCTAAACAAGATTGCAAAAAAATATTGTTTTGCTATTCACTGACGGCTGCAGATCGCCCTCGGTGGTGCAGTAAATGTGCTTTCTTTATTTGAGTAACTGATCTGATATCAGACCTCTCTCTGAACAGCACTCACAGTCTGTCTGGAGAAGAGCAGTCAGGCTGAATGTCAAACAGGCTCTGGGCTTTATTCTGGGTTGAGAGCAGTTCAATTCAATTATGGCACAGTGACAAACCTGGCACAGTTCACACTCCATATGCAGCATGTGGCAGCCACGGGTGTGAGGCTGGCACAGATAATCCGGCACCGATGCCACTCGTGCCCATTTCAACACACCTGTCAACAGAGATCAGGATTAACACACGGATCCATTCTGGATTGTATCTCCAGGGGCCTGACCTTTACTGCTGACAGAGCTGCTCATAATCAGTCTATGAAAAATCCCTTTATGAAAAAAAAAAAATAGTTTAGTTTTCATACATTTACTCCTGTAGTGGCCTAACTTAAAGGCCTAACCACTCACTTTGCTAAGGAAACCTGAATGAAACAAAAAGCCTGCTTTTTAAATATGAAGTGAATGAGTGGTGCAGTTTCGTCTACTGTATGTACTCAAGCACTATTTAAGGGCATGAACATATGAGCTTAATCTCCAGAGCTGCTCTGAGAGTCACTTCATCAGCATTTCACCATTTTATTTGAGAAAACTATCATCAGTTATGCACAGAAACTCAAAGGTCTTGAATAAATGATGTCAGATATGTAAGTATATGCACATACATTTGCACTGACTGGAACTACCTGTGCATTAATGGTTTTCACTGCACACCTTCCAGCCAATCAGAATCGAGTATTTATACAGACCAAGGTATAAACACCGATCAGGCATAACATTATGATAATATTGTGTTGGCCAAAACTGCCCTGACCCGTCGAGGCACAGACTCCATTAGACCCCTGAAGGTGTGCTGTGGTATCTGACACTAAGATGTTAGCACCAAGTCCTGTAAGTTGTGAGGTGGGGCCTCCATGGATCGGACTTGTTTGTTCAGCACATCCCACAGATGCTCGATTGGATTGAGATCTGGGGAATTTAGAGACCAAGTCAACACCTCAAACTCGCTGTTGTTCTCCTCAAACCATTCCTGAAACATTTTTGCTTTGTGGCAGGATGCATTATCAGCTGAAAGAGCCACAGCCACCAGGGAATACCGTTTCCATGAAAGGGTGTACATGGTCTGCAACAATGCTTACCGTATTTCCTCAAATAAAAGCCTGTATTCAATTAAACGCCGGGCCTCTGATAGAGGCCGGGGGCGTGGCCAGCACGAACAAATAAAGGCCGGTCTCAAATTAAGGCCGGGGGAAAATTATTTCCTTGCATTTCATGTGCATTCAAGTTCAGCGAAATGTACAGTAGGGTTGTGCAGAAGGAGCGAAACCATCGTGGCCATCGCCCCCCGCTGGGAGTCTTGAGTGCGACGCACAATCCTGGCCTCTTCTATACTTAACCTAAACACTTCGCAGGGATTGCTCTGTAAATTAAATTGAGAATATAACTGATGCATATCTGCTATTTTAAATACTGTAGTCTATGAGAGATGTGACGTGTGTTAGTCTGTGAAAGCTACACAAATGATCTGGACAATCTCTACGCCTCTCGTCTTTTTACACATCTTACTCTGCATTTAACTTAAACTATTTTATTTTGTACAAGAAAACAGCATAGGCTTCAAAATAAATAATGTTATTGAAATAATGTAAAGTGGTCATTTGAACTACTCGAACGAACATTCAAAAAACAATATGCAAAATCAAAATTGAATAGCTCCATAACGGATTGAGAAAAGTGCGCGCATTAGTTGGGTTAGAAAAATAACGAAATTATAGTTTTTTTTTAAGTAGAAAATAATATTTCTGTAAAGAGATATATATTAAAATAAAAAGTGCTTAAAGGAACACAACTCTTCTTAAGTGGGAGGAAGAATATAGAAAGCACATTAGTTGGGTTAGTAAAATAACGAAATTATAGAGTTTATATTGAGTCTATAAAACACGAAAGAACAACAAATATATCACAAAAGTAAATTTCGTTTTGTATAAATTGTATCTTAATTTTAATCTATGTTTTATCAACCAAATTGCCCGGATTGAATAAATAACAAGCAAATAGCTATAACAGACAATGACATGAGGTGGAGGTGCAGCGTGATCAACGGCTTAAATGAACTACTAGAAAAGGAAAAAAACTTTAGTCAGGGACAGTCCTTACTATTTATTTCAGATAGGCCTATATTTGATCCAGCAGGTCACAGAGGGAGTTCTGGGTTGAGCGGCGGCGCTGAGTGGAAAGAGCTTCAGAAATGAGCGGATCTCCAGAAAGGCGCTTGATCTCCACTGGAGGAAATATTACCGCTCTTTCAATGCACACACCGCAACAGTCACAATATGACCTCATGTATGTTTTAAAAACACAATTCAACTTATAAATAATACTTTTTAATGGGCCACTTAAAATGTTTATTACAAATAAATTAGTAATTCTAAAAATGAATAAAATGAACAAAAATTTGCATTTGCAATCCTTTGAAACCACCCCACTCCCCGCGCCCCTGATGATATCTGTCATCTGGAACACTATCGCTTTTCATTTAAAACGGGTTTATTTAAAACAATTATTTTTTCAAATAGATGGAATTCGAAATACAGGCCTGCCCCTAATAAAAGCCTGCCTCAAATAAAAGCCGGTGACCTTCTGCAGTTCAGGTAAATAAAGGCCCCGGCTTTTATTTGAGGAAATACGGTAGGTAGGTGGTGTGTCAAAGTAACATCCACATGGATGGCAGGACCCAAGGTTTCCAAGCAGAACATTTCCCAAAACATCACACTACCTCCGACTCTTCCCGTAGTGCATCCTGGTGCCATGTGTTCCCCAGGTAAGCGACGCACACACACACCCGGCCATCAACGTGATATAAAAGAAAACGTGATTCATCAGACCAGGCCACCTTCTTCCATTGCTCCATGGTCCAGTTCTGATGCTCACATGCCCACTGTTGGTGCTTTCGGTGGTGGACAGGGGTCAGCATAGGCACCCTGACTGGTCTGCAGCCCCATACGCAACAAACTGCGATACACTGTGTATTCTGGCACCTTTCTATCAAAACCAGCATTAACTTCTTGAGCAATTTGAGCTCCAGTAGCTCGTCTGTTTAATCGGACCACATGGGCCAGTCTTCGCTCCCCACGTGCATCAATGAGCCTTGGCCGCCCATGACCCTGTCCCCCGTTCACCACTGTTCCTCCCTTGGACCACTCTTGATACTGACCACAGCAGACCGCTAACACCCCACAAGAGCTGGAGTTTTGGAGATGCTCTGACCCATGTCTAGCCATCACAATTTGGCCCTTGTCAAACTCACTCAAATCCTTACGTTTGCCCATTTTTCCTGCAAAATGTTCACTTGCTGCCTAATATGTCCCACCCACTTACAGGTGCCATGATGAAGAGATAATCAGTGTTATTCACTTCATAATCATAATCAAGTCATAATGTTATGTCTGATCATTATATAATATATTATAACTATTAAGTAACCTTTTATAAATAAATTATAAGTAAAATATAATGAATTATAATACATATAAGTAGAATACATACATATATTAGTATCCTTATAGTATTTGTGTACAGCTTTCCTTGCCAGCGAACCAATTAGAACGCAGAACAATGATGACGATGCATAACATGCATTATATGGACTGCACGCTCCTGGTGTGTATTATTTCACATCCCTGGTGAGACAGACCCTTTTAAGACAGACCACTCTCACACACAGAGGTGTTGAAACAAAAACGCACTGAAGGGAATACAATATGTCCCTCCCTCTGTTTACAGATATACGACCTTTGAAGATCCAGAATGTGTTGAGACTGTCAATGCAACATTGTTTTTCTCAAAGAAATTCCAAATCCTCCATACTGTACGTTTAGTGTTTACATAATGTTGGTTTAGGCTTGCATGTATAGTCTCAGTCTCAACAGTACACCATACATTGACTGACAATCTCTTGTGCTCAAGGAGCATAAAAGCAAATAAAAATGCCTAGAGTTTGTGTGTGTTGTCTATATTTAGGGCTAATCATCTTGTAAATGTCTGTATACGTATTTGGAGAAGAGTGTTTATGATGTTTCCAGCACCCTAAAATGGAAATAAAGGCACAATATGTAAGATTTTTAGATTAAAATATCCAAACACCACTAGAACAATGTTATATATTTTGTTGACCTGTGTACTTACATCATTCCAAACATTTCCAACAATGTTTAACCCTCTGGAGTCTGGGCTCTTTGAGAGCATTTTCTTGTGGTGCCCCCCTGAGCACTTGGTGTTTTTGCATAGAGTTTTTTTTTTCTTTAAACTGATGTGAGAATCGTTGAGCCTTCTCATTCACATAAAACAATACACTGATTTAAAATTTGTAAGAGTTTTTCTTCACAAAGCCAATATGCGAGGAGGCGTGATAGCTAATGAATAATGCTGGAGATCATCTGAGATAACAAAAGAACATAATAGTCTGCATAATTAGCTGCATAATGAATGAGCTTCAGGTAGGCCTATGTGACAGAGAGCAACAGAGCAAAGGAAATATATTTTTTTGCAGTTTATTTTATTTGGAATGTAGTCAACAAAGGTCTATTATATTTTAAATGATCAAAAGATTTGACTTCACTGCAAAAAATGCTCTTCTTATTTGGTATTTTTTCCTGTTTCCAGTCCAAATATTTAAAATTCTTAAATCAAGATTAATTTACTATATAAGTAAAAAATGTTTTGCTTAAAACAATCTATATTATCTGCCACAACAATTTATGATTTATTAAACCATAATGTATGATTTATTACACCAATTCATTAAAACACAATAATTAATGAGATTAAAACTCCAAACTTACTTTATATCACAAGTCAAATGTTTTAAATAACCTTATGTGATCTCATTTGGCTTTGGATCAAAAAAGCAGACAGACAATATATCCTTTTACAATATTCTGCATAATTATAAAAGTTTGAATGGCATTGCATTACAAATATAATCTATTATAAAAACACCCAACATGGTATAAATAACACAGATAAGCCATATATTGTCGCAATTGTGTGTTTATTATCTTCAAACGTGTCTATCTGCATGTTATAGCGATTTCTGGAAGCTGTTTATGTCAGAGAGAATGTCACATGGTATATTCTTCATCTACCATATATGGACTACATGTGCACGGAGCGCCCTCCAGCTGCCAGTATGAACTGAAAACACAACAGATTGAAATAACACTTCTCTGTATCAAGGTTATTAAAGTTTTGCATGTTTAAATTAGTTTTTATTTATTATCGTTTTCAATTTTGCTTTAAATTTCAGTTTAGTTTTAGTTCGTTTTATAAATTGTTTTGCTAGTGTTAGTTTAGTTTTTATTTTGTAAACACATTTCTATTTAGTTTTTATATATGTCGTTTCAGTTTTAGTAATTATAGTTTATCAGAGTTACCAGAACGCAGTGTAGAGACCAAATCAAGATTTTTAATTTCAGCAAAGTTTAATGTTTGCACAGATTAGAGTTCTTATGCAGACATCTTAATAATAAAAATAAAATAATGGAATACAGATTGTTTTTTGTAATGCCATGTCAGCATCTAAGGCTATATTCATGGCAAAAATGTAATTACAAAAATACAAATATCATATATATTCAATAAAACCAAGCAAACAAACACAATGAGTCATATTATAAAATATATTTTTTTAAATCAATTTATGATAAAAAAAAATCCAAAACCTTTCCATGCATAATCTTACTAAATAAGTCCTTAAGTGAAATAACTTGATAAAAGAGCATTCTTGTTTTAACCCAGGACAGTCCAACAAAATATGTTTAACGGAGAGGGGAATCTTAGAAAACATGCATAAAGTTGGAAAGTAAAAAAGCTTGATTCAAACTATGACCTATACGGCAAACAATGGTCTGAGATTGAACAAAGAACCACATAAATGCTGTAAAAATATAAAAGTAAAAATGATATATTCCAGACAAACTCATTAAAGATGAAATATTATTAAACAATTATAAGCTTATTTTAATTTCTTCAGTAGTACAATGTAGGCTAGCAGTGTGACCACTAAAGTCATCTGACTACAGCCAACACAAACTGTTGTGAAGACTTAAATAATGAAGTGTGTGTGTGTCCTGGAATTCCCTACGTTGTGGGGAAATGTCTCCACACGGATAATAATATTATTAGTAGTAAATGATTTGTAAAAACAATGATAACACCTTTGAGCCTGTCAATATTACACAAACATGAAATCTCAAACACACAGTAGCACTCGCTACTATAGTTTCTGTTGCACCTGCGTCTCTCGTTGCGTATGAAACGGCGTTCTAAAAGCAGTGAGCTTAAGTTCAACGTGCGTCTCGTTACCTTGTGTCATTTCCCATTTCACTGCCACGAATGCATTCTTTGTGAGCAGCTGCTTAGGACTAGTGGTGTTCACTGCACGTGTCGTGTCACAGGACAGCGGTTAATCTCCTCAGCTCACTTCACGCGCAGTAGCGCCATATACAGACACTCCCTCAACTGCTACAGGTCAGATTTTCTGCCACATTAAAGCAAGCTTATTAATTACGAAAACATTTACATTACATTTACATTTAGTCATTTAGCAGACGCTTTTATCCAAAGCGACTTACAAATGAGAGCAATAGAAGCAACTAGAACAGTCAAAGGCTATAGTATGCAAGTGCTGTAACAAGTCTCAGTTAATCTAACACAGAACACACTTTTTTTTATTTATATATATATATAAATTAGACAGACAAAAAATGAATAGAATGTTAAGTGCTATTCTTGATTGGTCAGGTGCTGCTGGAAAAGACGTGTCTTTAGCTGTTTTTTGAAAATGGCTACAGACTCGGCTGCTCGAATTGAGATAGGCAGGTCATTCCACCAGGTGGGGGCAGTCCAGGAAAAGGTCCGTGAAATTGATTTCATGCCTCTTTGGTATGGCACCACAAGGCGTCGTTCACTGGCAGAACGTAAGTTCCTGGAGGGTGTGTAAGTCTGAACAAGCGAGTTTAGGTATATTGGTGCAGAGCCAATGGTTGCTTTGTAGGCGAGTACCAGTGTCTTGAATTTGATGCGAGCGGCTATTGGCAGGCAGTGGAGATTGATGAAGAGAGGCGTGACGTGCGCTCTCTTCGGCTCGTTAAAGACCACCCTCGCCGCTGCATTCTGGATCAGCTGCAAGGGTTTGATAGTGCATGCCGGAAGGCCCGCTAGAAGAGCATTACAGTAGTCCAGTCTGGAGAGAACAAGAGCTTGGACCAGGAGTTGTGTGGCCTGCTCTGATAGGAAGGGTCTAATCTTCCTGATGTTATATAATCTGCAGGACCGGGTTATTGCAGTGATGTGGTCAGTGAATTTTAGCTGATCATCAATCACAACTCCAAGGTTCCTGGCTGTCCTGGACGGAGTAATGGTTGAAGATCCTAGCTGAATGGAGAGATTATGATGAAGTTCTGGGTTGGCTGAGACCACAAGCAGTTCTGTCTTTGCAAGGTTGAGTTGCAGGTGATGCTCCTTCATCCAGGCAGAAATGTCTGTTAGGCAGGCAGCGATACGAACACCAACCGTGGGATCATCTGGTTGAAATGAGAAGTAGAGTTGAGTGTCGTCGGCATAGCAGTGATAGGAAAAGCCATATTTCTGAATGACAGATCCCAGTGATGACATGTAGATGGAGAAGAGAAGTGGTCCAAGCACTGAGCCCTGTGGAACTCCAGTGGCTAGATGATGTTACTTAGACACTTCACCTCTCCATGACACCCTGAAGGACTTACCTGAGAGGTAGGACTTGAGCCACTGGAGAGCAGTTCCTGAGATGCCCATCTTCATGAGAGTTGACAGGAGGATCTGGTGGTTAACTGTGTCAAAAGCAGCAGACAAATCCAGTAAGATAAGTACTGTGGATTTGGAAGCCGCTCTTGCCTGTCTCAGTGCCTCCGTAACCGAGAGCAGGGCAGTCTCAGTTGAGTGGCCGCTTTTGAAGCCTGATTGGTTGATATACAGGAGGTTGTTTTGTTCAAGAAACGTAGAGAGCTGGTTAAAAACAACTCGCTCGAGTGTCTTTGCAATGAAAGGCAGAAGGGATACCGGTCTGTAGTTTTCTAAAAGTGCTGGGTTCAGAGAGGGTTTCTTAAGCAGTGGGGTTACCCACTGTTAACAAAACAAATATTTATTTTTGCTAATTATTATTTTATTTAAGTTAGTTTTTCAGTAAGAATTGTTAGTTTTGTTTAGTTTTAGTTTTTCATTTATTATGATTTTTTAATTTTATTTCAGTTCACGAAAATGGTTTTTGACCAATAGTTTTAGTCTTAGTTTCAGTTTTCGTTTACGAAAATAACCTTGCTCTGTATAGAAATTTGACACAGACATATGAGAATCTATCAACATTTCTCCTCATCTGCACACTTTTTAACTAAAAGCCCTGAGGGATCTTGTTTTGTGAGTCTTCATGAGGAGCATAGAGGAGTTTTTTATGAATGAGATCAGCTGATGCTCATATTACAATCAAAGGCACCAACGCAGTTTTCATATTCATAACTTCTGACACATATTAACAAATTATGGTCACTATATGACTTTGAGAATAAAACAGAGGTTAAAAATGGAAGCTTGAGTCTTAGATCTTTTAAATGATGTGTAGTTTGTCAAGGTAATTATTTACATCTGACAGTAATTTTGAGCTAATTTAAACAAAGAAAGCTTCACTGCGTCCTCCCGCAGGTTTTTGCTTTTAATATTCACAGATGCTTACAGAGTAAACTTACACACAGCGGTGGAATCCGTTTCTTTCACACTGTAAAATCCAACAGTTGTTCTTACTAAGACTTTTTTAGTAAACTTTACTTAATGTCCAATAATTTGTTGACCTTACTTAAAACAAGTAAGTAATCTGAACTATTTGCATGCTATGCCTTCGTTACTTAGAAAACTCAAGTAAACATTACTTGACTGGTTTGAGTACCATTTTGCCAAAGCAAAAAAACAAGCGGGTGGACAGGTGGACGGGCAAAGTGTTTTTGAGGTGGGGCAATTTTTTCTAGACTTATCACTCATTTCCTCCACTTCCTCTCACCATAACTGTGATTAGTGTTCCCTTTGGTTGGACACTTGGAACTTCATTCATATTATAGTAATTAACTTCCTATTAATGCAGCAATGCAACAAGAAATTGATTTCAAAACAAGGGAAGTAATATATATATATATATGTATATGTATATATGTATATGTATACAAAAAAAAAAAAAAAAAAAAAATATATATATATATATATATATATATATATATATATATATATATATATATATATATATATATATATATATATATATATGTATGTAATATTTGTCCATTAATGATATAGAACATAACTATTTTTCATGTCAAATAATGACCTTTTAACATTTGTTTTGCTAATATTTATGGCATAACCTTTTAATTGATATAATTGATATGATATGAGTTGATATAATCCCTCTATGTTTGTCACAATATCATTTGACCATGCTTGAGTGTGTCACACACACACTTCAACATTCAGCATGCAAAACACAACAATGGTAACAAGGATTTTTTTTATTTTTTTTTTATTATTAATTCAACCTTTACTATTTTACTTGCTGTCATTATTGGGGTTATACTGACAAAAGACAAATAGTAAAATAAAGGCAAAAATAGTAAAACGAAGCATTTAATTTATTCATGCCACAATGCACTCTGGGAGTACACTTCCTCAGATCCCAGATAGAATTAAGTTGACAAAACTTAAACGGTTTAAGTAAGAACAACCTAATGCAATTAAAAAGATAAGTGAAGTAATTAAACAGCGGTATTACTTAAAATTAAAGTATTTAGTCTATTCAACTTAAAATAGTTATTAGAACGACTAATATCTTTAAATAAATTTAACTCAAGTTTATCAAGTAATCATTACTTAAATTTTTTAGGGCAACCACTTTCCTCAAATTTAAGTAAACTCAACAAATTTAAGTAAACTCAACTTATCCGGTTTTAGAGTGCAGAAATGAACAGCTTTTCATGGAGTATTATTCCAGGATTATTAAACACGTCTCTAAACGATGTAGTTGAAGTAGGAATGCAGTACTTGATGTGTTTGTTGGAGCTGATGTGATGTGTGGGCGTCGGAGCCTCAGTATTTGTGGGCGTGGTCACATTAGTGTATAATGAGCCGCTCAGGAACGACTAACATCTCTCTGCTTTCAACCAGATTACATAAACACAGAATATTTGTTTTTGATTTGGTTTACATTGTTTAAAACCTGACATTTCAGCGTTTCTTTAGACATATGTCTCATGTTTGTGAGACAAGTATTCACTAAGCTATAGGTCATTTTCTGAAGACTATCTGAATGAACGTATTTGACAGAGAGGCTGCAGATTGAGTATCAAGTGTGTTTTCTTTATTTTGCAAAAAGCACATCAGTTTGTTTTTATTGTGACTGTACACAAAAAAAATAGAAACTTAACAGATAATAATGATGTATAACACTTGCCTGAATGATAAAAAAGCGAGTTATTTGAGTCTCTTTGGCACTGATAAGAAAAAAAACGAGCTGAAGAGGGTTAAAGTCCCTGTAAAGGCAATTCTGAGATTTGTTTCTAAACACATTATAAATGTTAGAAATGTATTGCTGAAACACGTTACAAAGACTGTGAACTGTGTAGTACTGAATTGTGGAGTTAGACGGTTAATCAGGTTTTCATCAATGCGGCCCCACTTTATATTAGGTGGCCTTAACTACTATGTACTTACATCAAAAAATAAGTACAATGTACTTACTGTGTTCAAATTGTATTGCAAAACACTTTTGCTGATATTGAGGTGGGATACGGGTAGGGTTAGGGACAGGTGTTTTGGTATGGGTAAGTTTAAGGGTAGGGTTAGATGTAAGGGAAGTGTCAACTGTGTAATTACAAATGTAACTACAGAAATTAATTACAGATGTAATTACATGCAGGAATTTTTTTAAATGTAAGTCCAATGTAAAAACATGTATGTACACAATAAGTGCATTGTATCAAATGATTAATTAAAATGTTAGTACATAGTAGTTAAGGCCACCTAATATAAAGTGGGTCCCATTGCTGTGTTCATGATTTTATATGCGGGGCTAAAACGGTGGCTCGATGACGCACTGGAGCCACTGTGCATATGGCTCCTCCCCCAACACTATCATAACTGTCGATGATGCACTGGAGCTACTGAGCCTGGCTCCTCCCCTAACACGATCATAACTAGAGCACATTCGCATCAGTTCGCCTGCTCGATCGTGAGTTACTGTCAGTACCGTTAGTAACTACAGCCTACAACTTACGAAACAGCTTACAAAGCAAAAACGATGATATCAAGAAGAGGTGGATTCATTTTGTGAACAGCTACTTTAATGGAGAGCTGAGGATCACCACCAACACCTGCCTCAGCAGTGACTTTACACCGGATAGTTTTACAAACTTTCATCGGAGACAACTGGAATTCACTGATAATCTGCTGCAGAATGAGGCCGAACCAATTACCTTCCGCCCAAGCCTTCATCCTCCCGTCCTGCTGACATATGGTGCCATCGTGAGCTGTACATGAGTGTTGTCTTGTGTGCTCACGGCAGCTTTCCCACGAGTGGGCATGGTTTCAGCTCCAGCGGACACGCCCCCAGCGTTTGAGAGCAGAGAATGCTGCTTATTTTTCAAGTTTTTGATAAGCTATTTTATTTTTATTTTTGGTGGATTTTTTTATGATTCAAATTTGGCTGGGTGGTTAATAACACATTTTTCTGTGGTGTGACAAACTCGGAACACATATTTCATTTTGACTTTACAGGACTTTAAATCCAGAGAAATCAGCTATTTTAACTGATTCCGGTGTTACGGGCCGTGGTCTTGCATTGCCTGTCAATGACGTCAGATCAGCGCTACCCTTGATTTACGTAGAAATCATGGAAACACCAAAGACGCTTTAATATAGTATGTATTTTATTAGACAGGCAAGCAACTGTTTTGATATACACTCACCTAAAGGATTATTAGGAACACCTTTTCAATTTCTCATTAATGCAATTATCTAATCAACCAATCACATGGCAGTTGCTTCAATGCATTTAGAGGTGTGGTCCTGGTCAAGACAATCTCCTGAACTCTAAACTGAATGTCAGAATGGGAAAGAAAGGTGATTTAAGCAATTTTGAGCGTGGCATGGTTGTTGGTGCCAGACGGGCTAGTCTGAGTATTTCACAATCTGCTCAATTACTGGGATTTTCACTCACATCATTTCTAGGGTTTACAAAGAATGGTGTGAAAAGGGAAAAACATCCAGTATGCGGCAGTCCTGTGGGCCAAAATGCCTTGTTTTAGTGCAGATTAGTGCAGAATGCGGCAGCTAGATTTTTAACTGGTACAAAAATTAGAGAACACATAACTCCAGTATTATCTACTCTTCACTGGCTTCCAGTCCAGTATAGAATTGATTTTAAAATTGTATTGATGGTCTTTAAAGCTTTTCACAACATCGCCCCAAGATATATCAACAACCTCTTAAAGGATCCTACTCCAGTCAGGTCTTTGAGATCAGGAGATAAACTTTTATTGGCAGTTCCCCGCTCCTCAAAAAAATCTAGGGGCGATAGAGCTTTCACGGTCATCACCCCAAAACTGTGGAACAGCCTACCATTGCAGATTAGGCAGGCTTCAACTTTAGAAGGTTTCAAATCTCAGTTAAAAACGTATCTTTTTAATTTAGCGTTTGTTGAGAATAGACCATGTTTAGAGATTTGTCTCGCCTTATGTATTCTATTTTTATTCTTTATTTCTTTATTTGTTTTAAATTCCTTTGTATTAATTGGTTTGATATATATTGCTTATGTCTCTCTGATATTGTGAAGCACTTTGGGCAATTGGAATTGCAGTAAAATGTGCTATATAAATGAATAAAGTTGAAGTTGAAGTTGTTGATGCTAGAGGTCAGAGGAGAATGGGCCGACTGATTCAAGCTGATAGAAGAGAAAAGTGTGTTGCTTCATTCATTCATGTAATCTCATCCTGTCTGCAAATCCAGTCTCTTGTTTACAAACGAATCCGCGGTGAAATGAACATTCCCCACGTGAGCTGGTCTGGATATTCATTAAAAATAAAGTTCAACCACACATTTCCAATATTAGAATCCGAAGGAAGCTTATGCAGTGACTGTGTTCTTCCACAACCAGGCACAGTGCAATATCTTGCTATCTCCGGCATGTTTATTGCTCAGAAGCACGATCAGTTTAGGTCCACGAGTCGGTGGGTACTGTATAAAAGTTTGAAAACCCCTGCTTTATGCTGAAGTGCTCAGAATAAAAGAGCAAAAACTAAAAAGTATTTTAACTATCCCCGCTTTCCCCTAAACACAGATCAGATCAATATGAAAATAACCAAAACTCAGAACAAATAGTCAAAACTTAAATTACAGGTAAGATTACTGCCGTTACTAGATGTGGGTCATACCGTTTTTGAGAAATTAGCAGAACACAAGGGTTAAATGCCCTAATATGTTTTCTTTTTCTGGTAATTACACTGATAAACGAGAGATCCTGGAATAGAGAGAGAGAGAGAGAAGGGGAGGGTACAGGAAAGTGTGCCTACCATCTGCATGAGTGTCCCTGCCAAAGAGCTAATCAGGCAATTCATTACATCTCTACCTGACACTGCCAACTGCACCCTGATCTATTCACTGCCTCCATGCCAAACTCGAAGAGAATTTACACATTATCTAAATCCTTCACACCTCATTTTATCACTTTTTTTCTGCTCTGTGTAAGAGTCCATGTAATGCACCACATAAAATGCTGTTATATTAGACCAACACAAAGCCAAATGCAACACAACAAACGTCCCCGCTGAAGGCTACAGCAGCAGTTCTTGACTGGTTCTACTTCAGGAGGACACTCATTTAAAAATCGGACATCAAGTGGCCCAACACAGCACCAACATTGTTTAGCATTCAAAAGTAACGAAATGCTTTTTTTCAGGTCACAAAATTCACACATGAAGTATGTTGTTTCTGTGACACTAATGGCAAAAACAAAGCATATTTTTTAAAGGGGTCCTCGATTATGATTTCACTTTTTTACCTTTAGTTGTGTAGTGTAGTGTTTCTGTTTGAACAAAAATTCACAACGCTCAAAGTTCAAAGCAAAGGGAGATATTTACTTTTACAGTAATCACTTTTTAAGGAGTTTCTTCCCGGGTTGGTGACATCACAAACCCTACAATTTACATAAACCATGCCCCCCACGAACCATGTTGGGCTGCTTTAGAGAAGAGGAAGAGTTGTTGTAGAGCACATTTGCTCAAGCTGTCACATCCGTCTTTTCACATTTATTGCAATACAGTCCGTAACACAAGTGCAATAGCATGTCATAAAGCAAGATGACAACATACATTATAACCGTAATTAAACTAAACTATACCTGTTCTCCATGCAGCATATATTCTCTGACTCTGTGCATCTTAACCCTCAAAGGACCTTCGGGGCAAATGTGGGCAAAATCTTTTTTTAATTTAAATTAAAAAATACTTCCCTTAATCTGAGCGGTACAAGACTTGGCTACTTTTTCTAAGTTTGCCAAAAAACTCCTTAATTGGGCCTTCATGGACAAAAATAGGAATTAATGGGAATTTAATAGATTTCAGAGCTTTTTTTTTTTTATTTGTCCAAAGAAAATAAATAAATCCAACACAATGCAGATCACACATACACATAAATTAAGAGGCAAGTTTGTACAACATTCTGAATGTGGCAAACACTCACACACACACACACACACACACACACACACACACACACACACACACACACACACACACACACACACACACACACACACACACACACACACACACACACACACACACACACACACACACACACACACACACACACACACACACACACACACACACAATGAGCCTATAACAAAGCTTTTTTTTTATCCACTGTGTCACTCACACATACAAAAACAAAGAATTGAATGAGCGAATGACAGAAAGCTTTTTTTTTTTTTGAATGTGCCAATCAGCCACTGATTGGCACATTCAATGATTTAAAATTAATGATTTTGTAAAAAGATACATGATCTCCTATTTTGTCTTTTTCTTATTGCATGGTCAGATTTGTCTAAGCATGTATTGGCATGTTTGTATAGTCTAAAACAACGAAGATGTTTTTTTTATTTATTTTTTATTTATAATTTTAACTTGTGATAAAATGTAAAACTTAAGAGGTTAAATTCGTTAAAACATTGGTTTATAAAGTTGATGAGATGATGTGAGATGGTGGTCCAGTGGGTTAAACCATGGAACTGATACACAGAAGGTTGCTGGTTCGATCCCAGCGGTCACCACCAGTGTGTCCTTGAGTAAGGCACTTTACTCCATGTTGCTCCAGGGGGATTGTCCCTGTAATAAGGGCACTGTAAGTCGCTTTGGATAAAAGCGTCTGCCAAATGCATAAATTTATTTATTTTTATTTTTATTTTTTTAAAGTTCAGCCTTTGTGCAGCTATGCTTAATGTTGCCATTGGGTACTATTATTGCCATCTAGTGGCTACAGAAAAAATGTAATTTTATACCAATATAGGTCACCAGATGTCACCAAAGTTAAATTAATATTAAATATAAAAAAAATTATATATAAAATAGATATATTTTACATAAAAATATGGTACTTTAGTGGTAAATAAATTCAAAAATTCAACAAAAATAAAAATAATAACTGCATAAATTGATAGTTTTTTATTATTGAAGATATTGATATAACATTTATGTAAAAAAAAAATTGAGGTCATGTGTCCATGAAGTGTCCATGAAGGACCAGTTAAGGGCTGTAATATGAAGATTTATAGATTATAATGACTAATCCTACTCCAGGATTAGGAGGTCGGTGGCGGCACGCAGCTCGTCCACGAGTCCCGGATCAACTCCACCCTCGTGCATGTCCCTCAGGATCCTGGCCTGGTAGACCTGGAGGATCGCCATGGCATGCAAAGAGGCGGCAGCCTGCCCCGAAGCTCTGTACGATTTCGCCACCAAGGTTGATGTGAATCGACAGGCTTTGGAGGGGTGCTTATGATCACCACGCCAAGTTGAAGCGCTCTGAGGACACAGTTGCATCGCAGAACGTTCAACTGGGGGGACCCCAGTGTACCCGTTGGCCGCGGCCCCATCGAGAGTGAAGAAGACGGAGGAAGTCGCCGAACGGTCGCGGGAAGACAACGGGGACTTCCAGGACCGCGCAACTTCCTCATGCAGCGCGGGAAAGAAAGGTATTGGGGGTGGGGACTGACGGGTGTCAGTGCGCGCCCCCAAAAACCAATCATCGGGCCACGAGCACTCGGGACAGGGCGGAGGGTTCCACTCTATAACAAGACTCGTGACTGCCCGAGACAGCATGGCTGTCAGCTCTGGGTCCGACTCGGGCAATGCTGGCGCGCCCGAAGGCGGCAGCACAGCCGAGTCATCATCCTCAGAGGACTCGAGCCCACCTTGTGATGCGGTGACCGACATTGCATCATCCTCCGGGGAGCCAAACGAGGTACTCGGGGAAGGCCGCAATCTCTGTCTGGACACTCGCGGGTTGCGGAGCGCTAGAGGGGGGTGTGGCCCGAGGCATGAGCGTCGCTTTGTTCCACACCATCACCCTCAGGTCACCCTGACCACCAGCTCATGGAGACGGTAGATTGGGGTGTGGTAGAGGGGACTCTCACTTCTTTACGAAGATCCTCGAGTCTCGACCACAGCACCGCGATGTGGGAACATGACGCATCCACAAACGCTGCTTGAGCATGCTGAACGCCCAAGCATACCAAGCAGTGATTGTGCCAATCGGAAGATGAAAGCAACCGGCCACACCCAGAAGTACACGGGTGAGACATCCTGAAAAGGACGGGCCACGTGTAAGCTCTTTTGTGAGAGGAAACTTCGCAGAGAACGCCGAAGCGCCCAGGGACCACACACCAGCTGTCTAGCAGACCACTGCGCAGATCAGCAGGCAGGCAGTATGCGATCGCTGGAACGCGCCGTAGACACCAACGCCTCTGGAAAGCTGCTCGTCTCAAAGGCTAACAAAGACTCAGTTAGCTGGCTTGAAGGAGTGAAGAGATACTCTTGGCTCCAAAGCAGAAACATAATGCGATGTTGCCAGCGTACTTCCTTATATACCCACGATGTGGGGTGGAGTCACGCATGCAAATTCCGCATGCCCATTGCATTGGCACTGCCATTGGGCGCTGTTAAATTCTCGAAGGTAATTGGCTTCTAAGCGACACCCCCATTCGTTAGTCACTAACGTTACGTCGTAGTAACTGAACGAAAGGGAACTCCTCAGTAGAAACATAAATTCATAAACTACCCATTCAGAAACTACCTGTTGCACAGTCTCTCCATCATTGTCCGATTCCGGTTTGAACATAAAAGGCTGAACAGTTTCTGACATTTTCAGTGTGTGCCTGCGTGAAGTAATCGGAGCTGCAAACATGAGCTCTTGAAGCTCCGCCCTCTTCCTGCATTTGCATTTAAAGGGACACACACAAAAGTGGCAAGTTTTTGCTCACCCTCAAAAAAGTGACAATTTTAACATGCTATAAAAAAAACAGATAAAAAAAATCTGTGGAGTATTTTGAGCTAAAACTTCACATACACACAATGGGGACATCAGAGACTTATTTTACATCTTGTAAAAAGGGGCATAGTAAAAATAGGACCCCTTTAAACACCCTTGCAAATGTCCCTTTCACACGTCACACCTCCCTCAACTAAAACATCACAACACATCTCTTACGAGTGCTTGTGAAGGCATGTCTCAACAGGTAAAAGGAGGCTACTTTCAATAAAAGGTCCAACATATTAGGAATACTGTCTAGACTAGAGTGAACACAAGTGTCTCTCAAGCATCTTTAAATACTGTATTTTATTTCGAATTCATAAATC
Source organism: Romanogobio albipinnatus (assembly GCA_023566225.1). NCBI lineage: Eukaryota > Metazoa > Chordata > Actinopteri > Cypriniformes > Gobionidae > Romanogobio > Romanogobio albipinnatus. Next base: position 8,371,195 of record CM042241.1, read on the forward strand.
TATGTATCATGGAAGCTCAAATGTGTGACCTTCTGGATTTAACATAATTGATGCTAAATTAAATGTCATTAATTTTGGGTGATCTATACATGACGCATATTGAGGGCAGTCGTGGCATATAGGGGGCAGTCGTGGCCTAATGGGAGAGTTGGACTTGTAACCGGAAGGTTGCGGGTTCGAGTCTCAGGTCCGGCAGGAATTGTTGGTGGGGGGAGTGAATAACCAGTACCTTTTTAAAAATATTATCGTTATCAACAATATACATATTGTTATATTTTTGTATTGCGATATATGTGATGTGACACCCCTAATCAACCATGGGACAATTCTGGCAGCCTGGCACAGATTGGATGTTGCATTCATGCAAAAAAATTGGTCATCTGACCTACTACACTTGTTTCCAAAGCGACAACCATCAGCCATGACAATATCACAGCCATTGAGCTAACGTGGAGGCACATCTATTTGGGCTGGCAATTAGAGGAGCCCTGGCTTTGACAGAGCCAGATTTATAATGAAATTTCCAACACAGCAATCATTTATCCACAGCTGACCCATGGTCAACAGAAGGGTCCCCCTTATCCCAATCCCAAATCATAGAGTAGCTCAAATATAACCAGCACTGTAAATCAGCATCTTAAAACTCATGGAACATATCACTGAACTATGGACATTTGTTTCCACCATAGAATCTTTTTTTACATTTTTTTTATTAATTGCAACATTTTATCTCACAATTTGGACTTTTTTCATGCAATTGCAAGTTTATAGCTCACACTTCAGAGTTTATAATATAAATCAGATCGATAAACGATAGATATATATCCCAATTCTGACTTTTTTCTCGGAACTATGAGAAAAAGCCAGACTGAGATAACACTTAAAGGCACTTAAAAAAGGTATTTTCTCATAATTGTTATATCTTGTTTATATAGCAATTCTGACTTCTTTTTTTTTGCGAGTTTACATCTTGCAATTCAGACTTTATAATTCGTAATTATGACCTTTTTTCTCAGAATTGTTAGATAAGCTTGTAGTTGCAAGAGAAAAAAAAAAATCCAGAATTGTGAGATTATTTGTTATTTTTTATTCTGTGGCGGAAGCAAGCTGCCATACTGAATAGACAAGTTTAGTCGTAAAATTAGGAAAACATAATGGCCATAATTAATAAGATATTCTTTTCCACAAGCCACTGAAAATAATCGAGCAGGGAAATTAAAATAGTATTATGGCTTTTAATTGTGGCATTGTATTTTTATTGTGGCTGACTGAAAACGTTGCTTTGTTTCTGCAAAACTTGTCTGGTATAAAACACTAATAAGAGACAAACTGAAGAGATTAACATTGCATTTCATATTACACATGGGCCTGTCTGAGTGCCTCAGGTTTTGGTGAAAAGAGTTGAGCTTTACAGAGGGAACTTGAGCATGGCTATAGTCATTACTCCAGTTAATCAGTCACAAAGGGTAACGATAGCTTTGTGCTAATTAAAAGAGGATTTTGTGTGCTGGTGGTTTCTCTCAGAGGAGTGAGATAATGAACCAACAGCACAGAGGTCCACAGCCTTAGACCAGCACCGTACCTCTGTAGTATAGCCACCAGTCCTCATTTTGGAGCAAGAGAAAACCCTAATTACTTCACAAGAATTTTATGCATAGCAGCATCATCCCTCAGCTATACAACATGCTAAAGGCAGCTTAAAGGAATATGTTGGGTTCAATAAAATTTAAGCTCAGCTGACAGCACTTTGAATATATTGGAAAAAAAAAAATTGAATATATATATATTTATATATAAATAAGCAGTGAATCACTTAGAATGGAAGTGCATAAGGCCTATCCATAAACAAACAAAACTCACTGTTTCAATAGTATAGCCCCAATACATAAACAGTATGCAAGTTAACATGATTTGAGTGTGGTTTGACTCTGTAAAGTTATATGAAATGTTTCAATATGTCATTGCCATGACAGCATAGCACCTAAAATGATTGTAGGTTCACCCCTAACCACAACCCAAAACTAACCGACAGCGGGGAGTAAAGCAGATCGCACAAAAACGTACGAAATGAGATAATACAAAATAGCCACCAATTCACCAAAATAAAGCAATAAGCCCCAAGAAGCCATGGCTTACAGTGAATTTATAACAGCTAAGCCGCGTTATTAGGCACGATGTGTTTAGCTGTTTATAACAGCTAAACACCCCCTTAGCCGTTATAAATTCACTGAAAACCACAGCTTCACTGGGCTTATTGCTTTTATAAAACAGTCACCACACAATTCACATATTAAAGCAAAAATGTATGTATCAATGCAAGTTGTAAAATCTCTAAAAGCCTTCCTTCTACTGGAAAAAAATAGTCCCTGACCGTGAACAGCAACATAACTTAAATTATTGCACCATTTGATGGTGGCAAAGACTTAAAGGTGCTGTATGTAAGTTTTTCACTTTACTAAAGCAAAAAAATACCATAATATATTTGTAGTGGAGAGCGGGGCACAACCTAACGTCTCAGTTTGTGTAAATTCACTTGGGGTTCAGAGTATTTGTTTTTTCTCACATTAATTCCCCACATGTCTAGTACAAATATGTGGTTTTGTTTCATTAATACAGTGTATACTTTTTTCGTGATTTACCACAAAAGAATGGAAGTGAAATGTGACAAGATGCCCCGTAGGTGGGGCACATTGTAACATGTGGTGGGGCACAATGTAACATGACCAAATGACAGCTTAAAATGTTACCTGATATAATAAAAAAATATATACAAGACAAACTAAAATATTTTGTCAATAAAATACAATTATTAACTTTTTTCAAATAAAATAATGCAATTTTTTTTATCATTAAAAATATTCTGATTTTGAGTTTGACAACAAACACATCGCTAAATACAGCTAAAGAGCATAGTTAAACACATACTGTAATGATAATGCATAATTTCTGAACCTTGACTCTTAGTAATTATTCACCCTTTTCTCATGGTTTCTCAAAATAATTCATAAAAGTATAGAATATAATAGCATAGTTCTAATAGGGGCTCTTTGTAACGCAGTGTTACAACACACCCCACCTGCGCAAATAAGATTTAACCCCACCTGCGCGGCTCGTGTCTTCTGCTGGATAGATCAGCATTAAAGAACGATCTCAACTGTTAAATAACAGATATAAGATTAAAATAATATCAGATTTGTCTTTCTTCAAATAAACACAAAAAACAGAGATGACAAATAAACTTAAGTAAGAAATTTACTTTTGCTATGGTTAAATACATGTTCAGTGATATCTTCCAAAGATTTTTTCATTTTGACGCAATTTTTTCTCTAAATAATGTTGATACGGCAACTAGTAAATACACTAAGTTTCGTCATCCTGGCATGTGTGGAAAGGGTTAAACCATGCGTGTTACAACTAACCCCGCGTTAGGTTGTGCCCCGCGCTCCCCTAGATATTTAGGAAACATGAGTCCATATACTTGTTTCTCTGAAAAGCAATGCTACAGCAAGTTATTCTGTTTTGAAACGTGCGTTGGAATGTCTGTTTTTTGTTTTGGTCATTGCGAAACCGCACGCTGCCAGTTTACCCAATAATATTTTGACACCACAGGTTGCCAGTTGGCGGAAAACACAGTATATTACAGCAGCCATGGAAGCCAGCAAACAAACTGGGTCAGAGATCGCAAACACTATCCAGCCTAAAAAGCTTCTGTATCCATCTAAACATCTCTAAAAACTAAAACTAAAAATCAACTTACAGTGTGGCTTTCATTGTCAATTGCGCTCGCTCTAGTTGCGTGTCCTTATGCTGGCAACCCGCGTGAGCGTCGAGTCTAATGAGGAGGAGGTGGGGGAATTCGGACAGCAGTACCTATTTCGACCACTAGCTGTCAATCCTACATATCGCACCTTTAATAAGTGAGTCACTCTTCAAGACTTTTATATTGAAAGGACTGTGAACACAGGAACAAGACGCAACTGACAAATCCTTTGAGTAGCGCTGTCAGTGTCAGGCCACGAGTAAACCCCTTAACTGTTAAAAGGACAAGATATCGCAGCAGATATTCAAACTGGTTTTTTTTATTATTATGAAAATAGGACTGAACTGAAAGACTATGCTAAATCTGAATGCAGGTAATACACTCGGTTGCTCAGTCTCTCTCTCTTTCTCTCTCACAATACTCTTCAACATAATACAGTAAGCTTCAATGAACAATATCAATTGAGAACAAACATATATTTACGTTGCTAAGAGTGGTTGCTAAGAGTGTTCTGCAGTGATACACAGAACCATTGGGTGAAGCGGTCATAGACTCTATTGACCTATCAGTCAAGGACTGGAACTGTTATAATGTAAAATAATATCCCCTTAACTGTCGTCACCCCCCCCCCCCCCCCCTTATGAAAACAGACTTGAAAATGCACTTTCCAAACTTAAATGGTTGCAATTCAAGAATGCTTTGTTTTAAAGAAGACACTCAGCATATCTTGAAAAAAAATAAAGTTGAAAAATAAAAATTTAATTGACTGTAAATCAAATGTACTGTGAAAATCTTTGTATTTTATATACAATATATATTGCTCTGCCCGGGCCGCCCTGGCCGCCTGAACTCTGCAGGCCGCCTGAACTCTGCGGGCCGCCCTGGCCTGTCCCTCCCGTCCCGCCCTGGCCTGTCCCTCCCGTCCCATCCAGCCCTGGCCTGTCCCTCCCGTCCCGCCCTGGCCTGTCCCTCCCGTCCAGCCCTGGCCTGTCCCTCCCGTCCCGCCCTGGCCTGTCCCTCCCGTCCCATCCAGCCCTGGCCTGTCCCTCCCGTCCCACCCTGGCCTGTCCCTCCCGTCCCATCCAGCCCTGGCCTGTCCCTCCCGTCCCGCCCTGGCCTGTCCCTCCCGTCCCATCCAGCCCTGGCCTGTCCCTCCCGTCCAGCCCTGGCCTGTCCCTCCCGTCCCGTCCAGCCCTGGCCTGGCCCTCCCGTCCCGCCCTGGCCTGTCCCTCCCGTCCCGCCCTGGCCTGTCCCTCCCGTCCCGCCCTGGTTTCCTGGTAGAGCGTCTGGAAGCCTCTCCTTGGAGATGGGGTAGTGTCACACATCTGTCTGGTCTGTGTTAGCACACGTGGTGTTTTTGGATTGTTTCTGTGTCATGTGTGCTCCTGTCTTCTGTCTTGGCCCACCCCTCTTGTTATCTGATTATTGGTTAATTTGCCCCACCTGTTGTCCCTTGTTACCTGCCTTGTTTGTCTACTATTTAGTCTCCTTCCGTTTTCAGTCCAGTGCGGTTATGTTGTCTATGTTACGTGTGGATAGTCTTGTCCCTGATCTCTGTCCCTGATCCTGGTTTGTCGCTGTTTGATTTTTTCCCACTTGTGGGTTTTTGTTTTGTGTTTATGTTTCTTTTGTTAATAAATGTATGTTTTCCTGCATTTTGAGTCCTCACCCCTTTTCACCATACCGTTCGTGACAGAGGGCTAATATCAGTATAGAAAAAATGCTTTTTATTTCTAAATTATGACATTTTTTTGATGTAAAAACCATACTAGCAATATAAGTAAACCTCAGGAAACATTATAAAGTAATAAAAAAAAATCCATGCCATGGGACCTTTAAAATAAATTGTGTAATCTAAAACCTGACACCACCCACTAGGGGAGGAGCCCGCTAAAATAAGTTAGAGTAATGATTCCATAGTAACACAATTTCAAAACGGTTTTTACAGGATGAATTTTGAGTTTGTAAGCTTTCGAATGATACCTAATTTATGATGATTATTAATATATGTGATATGACAGAAGGCGATAAATAAAAAGAGCACTCTCTAGCGGGAGAGTGACAGTTAATGGGATAATTACGAACTGCCATGAGAGAGTATGCTTCCATCACCTGGTTTGACCTCTTGTATTTTTTTCTTCACCACTGAACATACCCCTGAAGAGACCCCAAAGTCTAATGAGTTTCAAAACTGCTTACACACTGTTTCTACTTTCATTTTTTTACACACAGAAATTGCAAAGGGTAAACCACTTAATAAAAAGCAAACTCAAAATCTAAATTCAGCTAAGTAATCTGCCCTTCTTTACAGAAGCCAAGTGACAAACAAGCAGTGTTAATTTTGACAGCATATTTTGATTTAGTTTTAGTTATAGTCTTTTGACTAAAATGCCATTTATTTTTAGTCATATTTTAGTCACCTGAATTGTTTTTAGTTTTAGTCTAGTTTTAGTCGACTAAATCTACAGTTGAGTTAGTCTCCTAAAATCGAATGAGTTTAGTTAAATTGTAATACATTAAGCATTTAAGCATCACATAACCGACTGTCACTTGAACTGACATTTTGACATCATTTTGTTTTTGACATTAAAAATACACGAAAGAGCTCAATTCACTTTTTGGTTTGTTTTTAAAAACAACTATATAGTTTTTATAACTTTGTATTTCTGTTTTAGTTAGTATATCATGTTAAGCTAAAGCTTCAAATAAGTTTGTTTATTTATTTTTTTTAATTTCAGTTAACATTTAATTTCAAGTAACAAAGATTTTTTTAATGGTTTAAATTTACTATTATAACCCTGATACTTTATTTAATATGTGTAAAATACTGGTCTTTCCTCCTGACTATGAATTAAATGGGAATACAATTAAATACAGTTTATTGTGTAAGCAAAAACGAATATATAATGCATGACTTTTAATTATAAACCAGCTGGAAATACACCAGGACTCTTATTTTGAAATGTCTGTGCCTTACTATTGCAAGTGCAGGAGCTCATTTAAGTTCAGATGAGGAGATAAAATATGCATTGTTACAACCGTCTAAAACACATTACTATATAAACATCATAAAGTAAACATTGTCATTATTCATCAGCATTAGTTCATAAACAATTGCCTGGCATAAATGTGTGTTATTCATTGATTGTGAGCCGCTCTGGAGCGCTGTACTGGGGATGCGTGAGTGAGCCTGTAGAGCAACAGCGCCGTGTTTTCCAGCGGTTAGATCAGCTCAAATCAAATGTGCGCATCTGTTACACAGGACATCAGTTCTGACTGGATCTCTTCCCTAATCGTCCCTCCCTAACATTTTCGTCTCGTTTTTATTTGTTGACGAAAATGACAGTTGATTTTCGTTATAGTTTTTGTCACCCATCACTAGTTTTTATTTAGTTATCGTCTCGTTTTCGGCAGTGAAAAAAGGTTATTAACAAAAAAAATGACGAAAATTATTCGTTAACGAAATTAACACTGCAAACAAGCCAACATGAGCCAAAGTGAATCAACGTAGTACTGTGATTTAAACCGCTCTTATGCTTATGTTATGAGGCTTACAGAGAGATGACTGCTAAATCTCAGGGGAGTTTTCATTAAAAACTACAGAACAGCTTAATATTTCAATATGCAGGCGTAAACTAAATAGGGAAATCTCCTGCAATTGTTTCAATAAACAAATTTGAATATACAAGAAAACAGAAGTCATTTATCAGTACAGCAGATATGAACTATAGCTTCAAGCAGAATTTCTTTAATGCAATGTACAGGAGTCTTGATATTTTTCTTGATTTTTCCCATAAACATAATCTGAAAATTGTAGCCTTCTGCTTAAGATTCTGCTTAAATTAAAATTACTGTACAATACTGTTAAAGACTTGGATTCCCATCCTAAACATGGACAAAGTGAAAAAAAAAAAAAGTTGGACTGTGCCAAAAATGCTCCTTCCGGTTTCTCATAAGTCTCGGAAAGTTTTTTTCAAGTATGGGTATATGTGACGTCAGATGGGGTGGAATGTCCTTGTACGGGCCATACGGGCTCTTCTCCCAGAAGGGCGGGCGCGCGCACGCGCGCGACTAGAGTGAGAGAGCAAGCCGGCTGCGCTGCAGTCACAGGACTTCACAAAATCAACAATGTCTTGTTGATAGCCAGGGGCTACTTTGGCTGATAAGCCTGGGTGACCAGAGGATTACAGTGAGGCTTCCCTGCCGAGTACACCTCCGTGGGCCCCCCACTCCTCTATCGCATCGCAAGCATGTTGAGACTGTGTTTGTGGGTGGTTTATGTTCTCTCATGAGAGCATAACCACGTCGGCGCGTTGTTCGTCTTGCCTTTTTCATAAGGGCTTAAGTGTTCAGCGTGCCGTGTGCCGTCTCACGGCCACACTTACTATCTCGCATGTCTGCTGGTAGCTTCAGATGGGATTGCTGGTCCTTAAAAAAAAAAAAGAAAAAAAAAAAGGGGACCTAGTGTTTCATTTGAGGCTCTAGCAGAGGACAGATGTCAATCGCTGCATCGGAGAGAGGGCTGTTATGTGTTGAAAATGAAGATGATGCTGAGATTCCCACTATAATAGTGGGCGCTCATGCTGAATCAGATTCATACTTGACAGCCATGCTTTTCCGGGTGGCTGAGGCGTAGTGCAACGCATAATTCGTATTGCCCGCCACTTGCCTTTTCCCGGATGTGCATTGGAAGGCTTTGGCATTGTGGAACTATTGGTGCCAAAATATGGAACACCAGTAGGGCCATAATCTTTATAAAGTTTTCCTCTCTCTCACTACCCTTATCGGTGGGGTGGCAGTGCCACTGGCAGGCCACCTCCACCCTGCTGAGTGCACGAGGGTAGTTCTCGCCGAGGTTGAGCTGCGCACAGCGCTGGCCCTTGGCCAGACGATGTCCACCCTGGTCCAGAAACACCATTGACCTGGATTTGGTTGGAACTGTTCTCCCCCGGAGGAGGGCCGGGTGGAAAACCATTAGTAATTCTGTTCCGCCACTGGTGTTAAAAACAACCAGTGGTACCCAAATTCTAAAAGAAACAAGAGCAGTTCCAATACCTCTGGGTCTCGGGAGTTCAGGAATGACAGCGTGTGACGCTACAAAGCCTCGCCGCTCTCATTCCCCTCCCCACAAGAGGGCGAGAATGGCAGTGTGTGACGCTACAAAGCCTCGCCACTCTCATTCCCCTCTACTCAGCGGTGCGTGGACGACAGTGTGCGACGCTATGCCTCGCCGCTGTTGTTCCCCGCTGAGGAAGGAGGTGAGGCAGACCGTGTGCAACGCCACAAAGCCTTGCCACGCTCAGCCCCTCCTTCATTTGGGGAGCGCGCTTGGTGGTGTACAACGCTCCCATGCCTTGTCAACCCCTGGTGCCTCTCCAAATTGCCAGCAGGGGGCGCTGGCTGTCGGGACGCACACAATGTGCCTCCTCACACTCTCCCGCCCCCTCAGCGGATGCAGGTTTGTGTGTCACACACCCAGACCCCTCCACGGACCACTCCCATGTCGTCCACGGGTCCCGGCGTGCCGCTGCGCAGCCCCGCTGCGGGTACGTCTGTGGTGCCGATGATCCCGCTTGTACGGTCTCTGGGGGCCTGGCTAGCGCTCCCCAGGCCGTCTCGCTGGCTCATCCGCACCATTAGACTCAGCTATGTGATTCAGTTCGCCGGCGTCCCCCCAAGTTCAGGGGCGTTCACTTCACGTTTATAACGAGGGAGAACACCCCTGTACTTCAGGCGGAGATAGCTGTCCTACTGGCGAAGGATGCGATAGAGCCGGTCCCTCCAGCCAATATGAAGTCCGGGTTCTACAGCCTGTACTTCATTGTACCCAAGAAAGGCGGCAGGTTACGACCGATCTTGGATCTGCGATACTTGAACCGCTCCCTTCACAGGATGCCGTTCCGAATGTTGACGCAGAAACGCATCTTCAGGTGCATCTGTCCCCAAGATTGGTTTGCAGCGATCGACCTGAAGGACGCATACTTTCATGTCTTGATTCTCTCTCGACACAGACCGTTCTATGCTTTGCATTCGACGGATGAGCATATCAGTACAATATCCTGCCCTTCGGGCTGTCCCTGTCGCCCCGTGTCTTCACGAAAGTTGCGAGGGCGGCCATTGCTCCCATGAGAGAGCGTGGTGTTTGCCTTCTCAACTATCTCGATCAGTTGGCACACAGCTGGCCCCGGGGCCTACGCAAATATGCGTTTCCCCCAGTGAGCCTTCTTGCACAGACACTGTGCAAGGTCAGGGAGGACGAGGAGCAGCTCCTCTTGGTAGCTCCGTATTGGCCCAACAGGACTTGGTTCCCGGAACTAGTGCTCCTCGTGACAGCACCTCCTTGGCCCATTCCTCTGAGGAAGGACCTCCTAACTCAGAGACGGGGCACCCTGTGGCACCCGCGTCCGGACCTCTGGAAAGAAACTCCATGTCTGGTCCCTGGACGGGACACGGAGATTCTAGGTGACCTACCGCAAGTGGTAGTTGACACCATCACTTCCGTCAGAGCACCCTCTATGAGACGGCTGTATGCGCTGAAGTGGAACCTGTTGGTTGATTGGTTCTCTTCTCACCAAGAAGACCCCCAAAAGTGTTCGGTCAGATCTGTGCTCTCTTTTCTTCAAGACGGGTTGGAGTGAAGGCTGTCTCCCTCCACCCTCAAGGTGTACGTTGCTGCTATTGCCGCGAATCACAACCTGGTTAATGGTGAGTCCTTAGGCAAGCACGATCTGATCGTCAGGTTCCTGAGGGGGGCGAGGAGACTAAATTCGCCTCGTCCTCCCTCTATACCCTCTTGGGACTTAACTCTGGTGCTGACCGCACTGCAGAGGGTGCCCCTCGAGCCTTTGCAGTCAGCTGGAAATCTTGTCTTTAAAGACAATACTCCTGATTGCATTGGCCTCGGTTAAGAGTGTAGGGGACCTGCAGGCATTTTCGGTCGACGAATCGTGCCTGGAATTCAGGCCTGGCAACTCTCAGGTAACTCTGAGACCCCAGCCTGGATATGTGCCCAAGGTTCCCACTACTCCCTTTCGGGACCAAGTGGTGAGCCTGCAAGCGCTGCCCTCGGAGGAGGCAGACCCAGCCCTGGCTTTTCTCTGTCCAGTTTGCGCCCTGCGCATCTATGTTGACAGAACGCAAAGCTTTAGGACCTCAGAGCAGCTCTTCGTCTGTTCGGAGGACAGCAGAAGGGAAAGGCTGTCTCCAAGTGAGGATGGCCCACTGGATAGTGGATGCTATCGTCTTGGCGTATGAATCCCAAGACGTGCCCTGCCCGCTCAGGGTTAGAGCTCACTCCACCAGGGGTGTAGCTTCTTCCTGGGCGCTGGCTTGTGGTGCCTCACTGACAGACATTTGTAGAGCTGAGGGCTGGGCGACACCTAACACGTTCGCTAGGTTTTATAGCCTACGTGTGGAACGGTTGCTTCTCGTGTGCTCGCTACCCGTTCTAGTGTCGGCTTGCTGCGCCACTCCCTTCCCCATGGAACGGATACGTGCGCTTATATTCTCCAGTCGAGTTCCCCAGGAATTGGTGAACCCTGTTGAGTCTTCTGCAACCCGCGGCAGTCGGATGTGGCGGAGCGTCCGACACCAGGTCTGGCACTTGTATGCATTGGTGGAACTTGTGTCAGGCTGTGTTCCGTACGTTGTGACCCCTACGGCGGTCCCATATGTGTATTCTCCACAGTACAGCTCCCTACGGTGAGCTTGTGTCTTTCCCTCGACAGAGTTCCTCTGCCGTCTCAGTTCGGTGTCGTTCCCCCACCTGCAACAGGCCGGGGCCACCCCTGGGACTTCCGTATGTTGCACTGCCCAAGGCCAGTCCATACGTGTATTCTCCACATGGTAACTCCATCCGGGCATTATGTGGCTTCTGCAGCTTCCCTCCGGGCACGCTTTCCCAGCGTAATCCAATAAGTCTGCTGAGTGGGTCTTGCGGAACAGCAGTGTGACTCTCCCTGCGTGAATTTCCCCACCCGCATCAGAACGGGGTCTGAGGGGCTCTCGCTGGGCGCTGGAAGTGGTAGTAACTGTGGCGTTTTCCAAAGGGATCCCAATTCGTCGGTATAACCGACGTACGTGGAACTGAAAGGGACGTACGTCCCGTCGCCACAGTTCCTTACCATCACTGCATGGCCAAGTCACTAGTTCGGCTCCTCAGTGAAAAACGTCAGTGCGTTGCTCTCGCTTCCTGTTTATACCCGCGGCGCAGGGCGGAGCGTGAGATGCAAATCTCGCACGCCAATGGCCCATTGGCCTGTTCTCTATATCTCGAAGCTGATAGGGGCTCCCTGAAGTGATCCCCAATTCGTCGGTATAACCGACATACGTCTCCGTTCCCTCCTTCAGGAAACGAAGGTTACCATACGTAACCGAGACGATATTCCTTGAGACACATCTCACATTTAACAAACATTCTCAAGATTCCACGAAACTCACTAAGCTCACTTGGTATTCCAGCCGTGGAGCCTCATTGCCTGAGGAAGTCATCCATTAGTGGAGAATGGGAGAGTTGTAAAGGGTTTCCTCACAAATCACTTTCTTTTCCTCTTTTCATCCCGTCTGCTCTCTCTCCTGCAACACTTCATTATTCTTAGGGCCATTTTGTTAATGTTTCATGCTCTTTCTGTCTTTTTTTCCCTCTTACTCCCTTTAAATTAACAAGAATCTTTGAACTTTTGAACAAAAGAGTAGAATTAGTAGAATCTCTCTCTCTCTCTCTCTCTCTCTCTCTCTCTCTAGTGGACTATAGACACACGAGTGCCTTATATCTCTGTTACAAAACCTAGTGAGCTGGCTGGTTATGAGATCATAACTAAAATAGAACCTAAATAAGAGATTCCCCTTACCACAAAAAAATACATAAATACCACATCCCACTGTGTTGCACTGTGTGAGGCAAATAGTGGTCACACCAGATACTGATGGGTTTTCGGACCCCCCCAATACAGTAAAACTGCACATTTTAGAGTGGCCTTTTATTGTGGCCAAGGCAATCATGCTGTCTAATCAGCATCTTGATATGCCACACCTGTGAGGTGCATGGATTATCTCAGCAAAGGAGAAGTGCTCACTAACACAGATTTAGACAGATTTGCGGACAATGTTTGAGAGAAATAGGCCTTTTGTGTACATAGAAAAACTCTTAGATCTTAGATTTCAGCTCATGAAAAATGGGGGCAAAAACAAAAGTGTTGCGTTTATAATTTTTTTCAGTGCATATATATATGTATATATAAATTACCCCGCCATTATTTTGCTTTCTGAGTTTGCATGTTATAGCATGCATTGTTTTTTTTGTGTGTTTTTATTTATTTTTTATAAAATACAATTAATGTAATCATTTTAAATCATAAATTGATTCAAAAAGTTAAATAAATAGAAAAAAAAGATTTTAAAATTTAAGTTAACATTACAATTTAAGTTTAAATTAAATGCTGTGATGTTATTTCATTCAAGAGGTGCATCAATTTTTGGTCCAGATCTTGTATTGACAATGCAAGAGTCCAGCACTCTGTAAAGTCTCCTCCATCACATTCCAAAGACTTTCAATTAATTTAAGGTCTGGACTCAAAGGTGCCAATTCATGTGTGAAAATGATTCTTCATGCTCCCTCACAACCATTCTTTCACAGTCTGAGCCTGATGAATCTTGACCTTGTCATCCTGGAATATGGCCATGATGTGTCTTCCTACATGGTTGTTTAAGAAATATAAAGCTACACAATTCATCAATTAGGGTTGGAAGAACTGTTGCCAAACATATAACATGTTAGAAATTGAAAAATCACTGCGATAATGATCCAATCATTGACTCACAAGCACTAGCCAATCTAAATCCAAACAGCAAATTTTTTGGCAGTGTAAATAGAAGATAGTCTTTTTCCTTTGTTTTATTAAATCATGAAGAAATGGAAAGAGAAACAAATCTTTTCTCAAAGTGTGTAATGGATTACTGAAAAAGAAAAAATGTAGGACGGGGACTTGGTTCTATCCATTGGTTTTTAATTGGATAAATGTGAGCTTGCATGGGTGGGGTTAAGTGCACTAAATGATTGGAAAAAATCCTGCATACGTCACCACAGAAGTCTGTCACTTTAACTGCAAGGATATTTTGATTAAACATTACATGGTCATTAAAAAAAGAAAAGAATATACATAGATGATCACAATGTTCACAATATGATCACAACATGTGAATTCACGCCTTATTTCAAGCCGACTTTAAACCCCACATCACATATCACTCTTTCAATGTGTCCATATACACCGAAGAGCTGATCAGGGTAATTTCCACTGTCATTTCTTCACACAAATGACATTCTAGTATACAAGTTCAGACAGTGGTGTAGAGGGAAGAATCTAAGCTATTTAATACACCTCCATTCAACAACAGCGGTCTAAATCCACATCACAAGAGAAAAAGCCAGACAGCAATTACTGAGCTTAATACTTTTTACCCCTTCAGGGGTGAGAGAACTCACTTGAAACCACATCAAGAATTATGCATAGCTAAGGGCTTACCCATTTATAAAAAGAAAAAGAAATCCTTTAGATATCTCAAGGGATGTTACGACTTAATGAGACCATTCTGAACAAAATGTGAAAAACATTAACACTGAGTATCTCTAAAAGCTTTAAGGTGACTTTTATCCCATTTCACACTTCTAGACTTGTCTTGACCTGAGGTACTCTGGACTGATAGTAGCTACGAAATCGCTGACTCGGGTCAAGTTTGGGACATAATGCATAAGAACAGTAAGAATATTGAAAATGCTTGAAAGAATCTAATCTCCCTCAGGTAGAACCGATAGGCAACTGACCACTGAGTCTGTGCTACAGTATGCAGAAGCATCATGCATAATTATTCAATTAAGTCACAGAGAGACTCTATAAACTAGATTGCGGTGCTTCGGTTAATTCACTTTGGATTGTGCTAGTAGGTGAAAATGTCAGTGTAAAGCACATCTGAAAAGGAAACTTGTAGTCTAAAATTCTGAAGCGAAATGAACTGAAAACAGTTACTGCTACAAGCAGCCTGCAATTTGAAAATAACTAATGTAGAGAAAGTGTATTTTTTTATTGACTTTGCTGGTTGTATGCTATTTTTAATGCAAAAGGCATGACTATTTTAAAGTTACTATTGCTCGGCAACCTTAAATTAACTTATTTTTTAGGTAATATAAAGTATATTCCTTAGAATTAACAAATATAAATCAAAGTTTTCTTCAAAATTAACAAAGGTTTGTGATCTAAACCCCCATGTCATCTTGTTTTCCTCATTCATTCAACTGAATGCAAGTCATTTGTTATAGCAACTAAGTAAATCACAATATAGTATCTGTGAAAATAATATGCGTCTGAAGTAGGGATGGGACGGTATGAAAATTTCATATCACGATTATCAAAATTACCACGGTGTTGTTCAAATTAGATGAAAGGGTTCAAAAAGAACTGAAGCACACACTGAAATATTTCACATTTTATATTTGAAAATCAACAAACAACAAATAAAACAAGCAGCTCTATGCACTTTTTTAAGCAAGATTCTATGCTGTGGCATTTCCTTCCTTATACTGACCGTCATCAATAGCAATGCAATATAAAACGGCACACCGCCATGTATGACAACCAAGCGGCAACCTCCCCCAGTTTCTCTTAAAGCCAATACGGAAGTGACTTAAACTGCAATTCATCAACTGGCCGCTAGGGACAGACTCCAGAATTGAGCAGAATCTCATTGAGCTCCATGTTAAAATGCCCAACTTTACAGCAGATTAAAACATTTCCAGCCTGGTACAAATTGTAGTTTTGGATATATATCTAATTTTGCCCTTCATGACAACTGTGAGGGGGGTGATTTTTTTTATAACTCAAAATTTACATTATATAAAGCCTTACAGTTACGCATAATGAAGGGCGTGGCCACTTTGAGTGACAGGTGGATTGCCGTTTGTCTGCTGTCTGTCAGCTCCACCCACGTCCCGCCTCTTTAAAAAAAAAAGAATTCAGGTCTCCAATTGAAAATTTTCTAGTGAACGATCACATCTAAATTTTTTAGTTGGCCAAATTGAATTTCTGTGAATTAAATTCCATCAATTCACAGAAATTCAATTTGGCAAACTGAAAAATTTAGATGTGATCGTTCACTAGAAAATTTTCAATTGGAGACCTGAATTCTTTTTTTTAGGAGTAACCTTACCTTAGAGTAAGGTTAATTCAATGCCATTTAGTTAAATCAGGTTAACTATATATAATAAAAAAAACTAAGCAAGTAATCCAGTTTAATTGATTATTTTTATTTAGTGAAAAACTATTTTTACAACATTTACACAACTTTTTACAAGATCTTATTGGCTAGCTAGAAGATGGTTTTGTTACATCCATGGCATGCCCAAAGTAATTGTTTTTTATTATTAAAACAACTTTAATTGTTGTTAGCAGGTCCTCACCCCAAGCACATGTTCTACACTTCACCACAATGGTAAACATAACTAACACTAACATAACAAAAACTTTTAAATACCAACATAACAAACAAAAAGCATTAAAAAGTCTCTCCATTTTCTCATCTTGTTAAAAAATGCATCAAATAGCTCTTTATTTAAACATTTACTCTCCGAATTCAGCCCCTTTGCAAAGCATGATGGGAAGTGAAAGTCTTGTTTGATTGGGTTACTTGATTGAAACATGTTACTTCAAAATGAAAACATCAAGTTATGCCAAAGAGTAACGGTTTTAAGTCAGTTTAACATGAATCAATTACATTTGAACCAGAAACCTGATATAATTGTGTTAAATCAAGATGAATTGCTTAAATAAAGTGAACAGCATCATAAAATATTTTTTTTGAGTGCAACATGTTGTGTCCAATTATTTCCCAGACGTAGTTTTGGTATTGAGGTCAAAGTTAACTTGCCTTGCCTTGCTATATAACAGTGGGTGATGGTCATGAAGACGACTCGGCAGATTTGACAACCCGATCTCACGGCAGTTCGTACATATTTTACGAGGTGGCTAATTCGTATGAATTTTTACGACCTCAGTCGTACAAATTCGTACGATTTTTGCTAAATCGTACATATTTGACGAGTTACCAAATGACCTATGACCGAATGACCTACCTCAAACCCTGCCTCTAAACCTACACTCTAAAAAAAAAGGTTCTATATGGCACAAAAAATGGTTCTTCGTTGTAATCATAGAGGAACCACTTTTGGTGCTATATAGCACCATATCTTAACATGTTCTGTATATGGTAGCGGTGATATAGCACCTTAGTTAGCGGTGCTATATAGCACCTTAGTCAAAGAACCGGTGAAGAACCTCTGAAGAACCGCTGAAGAACCACTGAAGCACCAAAATTGGTGCTATATAGCACTAAAAAAGGTTCCCCTATGATTACGAGCCAAGAACCATTTTTGGTGCCATATAGAACCTTTTTTTTTTTAGAGTGTACCCGTCACTGGGGTTTAGACAAAACGTACAAATTCTTACGAATTAGCCACCACGTAAAATATGTACGAATTGGTCATGAGATAGCGTTGGATTTGAAGTGTTTCCCCCTATTGCAATGACTATTCTGCAGACGGTGACCATCCTTGATTAAGTTTCCCTCAGGACTTTTGTAAATGCCAAATTATGACCACATGTCCTTTATGGAAGGCTGAAAAGTCTCCTGAGTGGTGTCACTGCTTTCCACCATTTCTTCGCTTTCCAAATCCCTGACGGGGGTAAAATATGTTTTTTTGGCAGGGTTCCCCTCTAAAATTCGCATTCCCGGGGCTAAATATCACATAATTGGGGTCGCTTCAACCCGCAGTCATGAAAAACAGCCCACGGCAACAGTGTTAAAGTAGCCCAATTTTGCGGGAATACCGCGGACTTGGCAACAATGCGCTGCGTCAACCGTGAACTATAACGAAAGAGGAAAATGCATTTCCAGATAAAAGTTACTTATATCCGAAATCTTTGAGGGTTATTTACTTACTTACTTTGTGCATGTTTATATAAGCAACCGAATAATCAGATTACTAACCAAATATTGTTTACAGAAGATAGAAAGCCATATAGAAAGTCAATATATCAGATGTACAGACTTCACAGCGCCATCTTTTTAGCGGGGATGAAAGCAAGGCTGTGAGGGATAGACATACATCTCTTCATTGAGTTGTACTGTTTTTTAATGTGTTTTTGGATTGTTCTGCACAAAACATGGCAAAAATATCTTTCCTAGAAATTTCAGTAGGCCTATACAAAAAAAAAAAACACACCAGACAACATGAGCTGTGGAAAATTATAAGTGATCTAGGAGCTACAGCTTTTTACAGCGGATTACATTGAAAATATGGTAAGTGCAACGGTAAGTACGGCCTTGCTTTCATTCCTGTTATTCTGCTCTGAATGAGGTCTATTGTTCAATTTTGAGTGTGTCCTTCAGGATTCTGTTTATGAGCTATAAATAAATTACTCAGAGGAGCCTTGCAGACAATACTAACTGGACAAGGATAAACAAGGGAAAATTAAAAAAAAGAAAGACAAAAATGGATGAGAATGTGTGTAAAATATTTTAGCCCATCACAAACTGTAGTTAGGCTACTGAGTCTACCGTCGTACCGGCGAACTACCATTTTAAACAAAACAAAAATGTCCTGCAGGTTTTTGTTTAATTTTGCTAAGGAAGTATACACTCTAAAAAAAAAGGTTCTATATGGCACCAAAAATGGTTCTTGGCTCGTAATCATAGGGGAACCTTTTTTAGTGCTATATAGCACCAATTTTGGTGCTTCAGTGGTTCTTCAGTGGTTCTTCAGAGGTTCTTCACCGGTTCTTTGACTAAGGTGCTATATAGCACCTCTGAAGAACCGCTGAAGAACCACTGAACCACCAAAATTGGTGCTATATAGCACTAAAAAAGGTTCCCCTATGATTACGAGCCAAGAACAATTTTTGGTGCCATATAGAACCTTTTTTTTTAGAGTGTATGTTTGAAACAAAAGTTCTAATCTAGACCATGCTTTAAACCATAATGTGTTAATATGCAAGGCTTAAATTGGATTCCATTGTAATTTATGTACCTATTTATCCCAGTCATGCCATATTGCATGTGAATTATCCATTAACCCGGAGCTGCCCTCGTTACAACTCACTAAAGACGCATTGTCTTACATTGGGTTTTTAAAACCTAATGTGTCTGGACAGGAAATGTGTTCTACACTCCCAGTAATTACTTATTAAACTAATTAATGACTCTCCGCAGCATGCTAATATGTTTTTCTCTGGACAGCTATTGTCTTCAAAGGCATACGATAAATATATAATTGAAAATTAGAGTGTCTTGCTTGCTGTGAGCAGAAAAAAAGCATTAGTGGTGTTATGTAACTTTTGAGGCCAGCAATGTTTCTTTATTTGTGAATATGTAGACCGAGATATCTTACTTAACTCTCAGCAAATTTAAATTTTTTAAGGAACTATTCCCTCATCTAAAATTGATGAATCATGCACAATAAGACCAGGGACAATTATTTTTAAAAGTAAATAATTGTACAAAATAATTCTAAATAATCTTGACTTTTTCTAAAATATAAATCAGTTTTAAGTATTGCACTTACAATGAAAAATTATGGGGCAAGAAATTGCATCAGCTTACATGTTAAAATACAAAGTATAGCCACAAGACCTACACATTATACATGTTAACATGAGATTACTGATGTAATCGCGTACTAATCTTGACAACCCGAGGCCTTCTGTAAAATAATATTTTTCAAAGCTGGTTTTGTACAGCAATGTACACAGATTGAATATTCAATATTCTATAAATATGACAGCAGTCCCAGTATTTATTCACTAGGACTTGACATTCCATCTGTCTGTTTTCGAAACACTGATTCTGTCACTGAGCTTATGCTCGTCTTGTCTCCATCTGCTCAGCACTTCAGCAGTCTTGCATTTTCAGTGTACACATCCTCTTCATCTCTGAGTCCAAAGGTTATGGCAATAATAGCAAATAACGATTTTAAAAAGAAGCGTGACCATTGGGATATGCTGAAATGCTCAAGGGCGAACATGACCTTTAGCCTCCACATTCTGGTCAAAAAGCCACCTCAAACATGGGTGCCGGGTGTTTCAAAAGAGTAGTCATTCACAATCCACTGCAAAACCACACTGAACGCCCACGTTTTAATCAATTGATGGATAAAATCAAGTCCCACCACCTTGTTTTTTTCTCTCTCAAATATCCTGTTTTAATCAGAAATTAACCGCATTTAAGTAAAATGAGTTGCATATATTGTATTACGTTGACTTTAACCCTTATCCTTACATCGGGTATTTTTGACCCAAAACGCATTTATAAAAAAATAAAAAATAAATTAAACTGCTTGTTCATCAGAGTCGTCCAAGACCCTAGGACTTTTGTTGTACTTGAACCACGAATACACACACACAAAAATTTGACTGGATTTAAGAAGTTTTGTGATTGAAATTAAATTTTTTTTTTTTTATTAAACTGCTTGTTCATCAGAGTCGTCCAAGACCCTAGGACTTTTGTTGTACTTGAACCACGAATACACACACACAAAAATTTGACTGGATTCGAGGAGTTTTGTGGTTGAAATTTAAAAAAAGTAACAATTCCTTCCCACACGGGTCAATTTGACCCCCATAGGAATGAATTGAATGTGAGGAATGCTTCAGTACACATAGGAAAACATAAAAATGCAAGGGGACAAGGGGAAAATTAAGTTTCATAACTTTATATTTAGACTATTTAAAGGGATAGTTCACTCAAAAATGAAAATTAGCCTATGATTTACTCACCCTTAAGTCATCCTAGGTGTATATGACATTCTTCTTTCAGACGAATAAAATCAGAGTTATATTTAAAAAGTCCTGGCTCTTCCAAGCTTTATAATGACAGTGACTGTTGCTCTGTTTTTGAAGTCCATAAAAAATAATCTGTCCATCAAATAACATTTATATAGCTGGTGTGGGACCATGACTGACGAGTTACATTGGAAAAGACATTCAGCTTCGGATACAGAAATACAAGCCAAAATTCGCTGCATTTAGACCGTCACATTAAACAGGTCATGAATGCGTAAAAGTGAACGGGACATTGCAATACAACCCTGAGCTACCCTGTAGGTCAAACAGTAGAGTGTGGTGCTAGCAACGCCAAGGTCATGGGTTCGATTCCCAGGGAAAGCAAGAACTGACAAAATGTAATATGTGCACCTTGAATGCAATGTAGGTAGCTTTGGATAAAAGTGTCTGCCAAATGCATAAATGTAAATGTAACCCGCTTCAATACCACACAGCATCATCATGCACCCGTTCAGAAAGGACAAATGTAGCAGTTTATAATGTTTACTTTGATGTGACCAGTATAGACAGCCATAAATAGTCGTAGTGTGTCATGTCAAAAAATGTGCCCAGTGCAGTAGGCTTTATAAACAGACAGCCAAAAAGGAGATGAGGAATGTCAAATCTGTAATGATGGCATGACAAATTGATTCTCACAGATTTGGCCTCAACCGAAATTCATACCTTACCTTCGAATAAGTAAGATTTTGCGGACAATTCGGCTCAATGTCACTCTCATTTGTCTCACCTATAAGGTATTGAAGCATGAAATGCTGCTGCTGGCTCAGACAGCCATGGGCCATTGCTGCCAGACGACTGTCCTGTTCACCCGAGTACAGCCACAAGCAATGTGGAATTCTCCCTCATACGTCCTGTAAAAACATTCAGATTATTTAGAAGCCTATCCTTTAAAAAAATAAGTGGAGTGATGTAATGGTAATCAGTGATATTTATGTTCCATGCTATTTACACGCTCTAAAAAATGCTTTTGGCAATTGGGTTGTTTTAACCCAGCAATTGGGTTGTTTTATCCCAGTGAATGGTTCATTTTAACCCAGAGATTGGGTTAAATGTTTGCTTAAAACAACCCAATTGCTGGGTTAGTCCATGTTCAACCCAACTTGGGTTGTTTTTAACCCAGAATCTTTTAGAGTGCATGATTCTCCAAAATACTTAGTATAGGTCCAAATCAGTAATAGGTAAATATATATTGCAAGGCAGGTTATAATTGAGCAATTTAGCAAAAAAATCTCCCGAAATGCATTATGCCCTTTTGAGAAACTCGAATGCCTTCCTCAGTCATGCTTCCAGTGCTAAACTGAGTTGTCTGTCTGTACTAGAAAGCATCTGTGTCATGTATTTCATCATATACAGTAGTAGAGCAGGATACTCTGGGGAAAATCCAATCCCCCTTTCTGTTAAACTGTGTTATTTAGAGTGAGAGGAGAAGAAAGAAGTTGTTTGTTCTCTGCGTCTCTGCAGACATGAATAATTCTCAGGCAGAATATACAGTTTTCCATTTTCCACAGTCAAGGCTGATTCTTACAGATCAGGAAGACACAATTATTAAGTGGCGCTGGGATGTTTACAAGGCACACACACACACTAATCCATTCTCAGACATGATCCATGAGCAAATTCCAAGGATCACTGACCCAGAAGAACAAGTGTTTTTGGTCGTCTGATAGTGATGTGCGTATTGTGTCTTTGGGATAGTGAAGTAGTGTGCTTTTCATTTACTTTCTCTGCCTGTAACATCAGCCTCAAATGTTCTTATTATTGGTAAATTGATACATTTATTGATAAATAAAAATATTGATAAAGTTGTTTAAGTGTAATTTGCATAATGATTAGAAAACAGATACATAAAAATCCTTAAATGCGCGATAGGCTTACTTTAGACATTATCTTAAACAGCTTTTATTGTTATTTGTATCACTTTTCAGTACAAATGTTTTCAGCCATAATATAATATCATGATGTAAACATTTGCATATATTGCTCTTCCCTAAAATGTATTAAGTGTCATTCAAATAGAAATTAACTTTGTAAACTATTAAGTGTATCTAAGTTTGACCATGACTCATGGTGTTATAAATCTTCATGGTGTTATACTTGCAGAGTCCCGAAGGTTGTGGGTTCAAGTCTCAGGTCCGGCAGGGATTGTCGGTCGGGGGAGTGAATAACCAGCACTCTCCTCCACCTTCAATACCACGACTGAGGACTTGAGCAAGGCACCGAACCCCCAACTGCTCCCCGGACAGCAATATGGCTGCCCACTGCTCTGGGCGTGGGTTCACGGTGTGTGTGTGTTCACTACTGTGTGTGTGCACTTGGATGGGTCAAATTCAGAGCACAAATTCCAAGTATGGGTCACCATACTTGGCCACACGTCACTTCACTCACTCACTCACTCAATGGAACATGGCCGAAAACAGAATATTATTGAAAAAGAGTGTGAATCAAGGTTGAGATTTGAAGGAAGGAATTACATGAGAGCACGGCAACAATGAGTGAAAGAAAGAAGATGCAGAAGAACTATGAATACCATCACAGGTGGACATACAGCCTGTGTCCATATGTAGATCCAGATGGATTTTCTCAGGATAACTTTTGGTAAGCTGAGCCAAAAGATACAGAGAGATTTTTGCAAAGGAGTAAACTACTGAAAGACTGGAAACTGCTGCGAGACGGATCATCTCCACACACACACATACACACACACAGTGTTTGTAGTGACGCTTTGTAAATACCGGCAATGTTGGCTCTTGTCCTGGTTACTCTAAAATCCTTGCTGATCTGGGGATGTGATTCTTTTCAAAGTTCTTTTTAATATATGGAGACTGAAATAGATTTCTGACTTCTTATTCTTAATTTTTTGTTTCAAAACCCATTTATACCATTCCACTGTTTTTTTTTCCCCCACATAAACTGTTCCTGGTTATCCAAAATACACTCTTAAAACTAAAGGATCTTTATTGGCATCAATGGTTCCATAAAGAGCCGTTAAAATACATGAAACCTTTCCGTTCTTTACAGTGGAAAAAGTTTCTATAGATTATTAAAATGTTCACAAATGTGTTATTTTAAGAAATGTTAACTGAAAGGTTCTTTGGGGGACCAAAAATGGTTCTGCTATGGCGAAAACCCACTTTTGGAAACTTTATTTTTAAGAGTGTAGGACGTTAAAGGTAGCCTAAATGTCACAGCTCATGGGTTCACTGACTCATTCTCTGTGTGTGGGTGTGTTCTGCTGATTGCCGCTGTAGAGTTGGTCAGTGCCAGCTGAGGCTCATCAGCTTCCCTATTTAATGTCTGTGCAATCTGTCCTGTGTTGTCAGATCATTTGGTGTTTTTCAGCTGCTCAGTCCTGGTCCAATTGAGTTCTCGTTGGTTGTTGTTCTTCATGTTCCTGTGTGGATTATGTTCTTGTCACCTTGGACTTGTTTCAGCTGGCTTCTTCTTGGCGAACTGGTTGCCCATTGTGTCCCTCAGCTGCCTTCAGAGACTGTGATCTACACCTGCTTTCTGACCCTCACTATCTACTCTACTTTGAACTTTTTCTAAATAAATTGTTAATTTCACATTTGCTACTGAATCCTACTTATTTGTTTGTGACGCTAAACTGTATAATTTATATCCCAAAAGTAATTAACATCATTTCACAGGTGCAGTACATAGACATTATGCAGAGTCCAAATGCTCGAGGGTTGCCAGGGACAACCCTTCCAAAACCACGGCTAAGTCCCATGCCAGCACTCTGACATGAGCCGCAGAGGTCTGGTGGTGGCCCAATGCAACTCTTTAATAGCATTGTGCCACCTCCCCCTCACCTTCATCCATATCCACTAGCAGGTCAGCTTGGTAAGCTTGCAAAATAGCCATAGTATGCAAGCAGGGTTACGTGGGCAGTGTCGGTGATGACACAGCGTCAGGGGAGAGAGAAGCGGCCAATGTCTCTTCAATCCTGGGCATCATCCCATAGCCATGGCCCTGTTAAGCCCCACAATTGATGAATAATTATGGACTGTGGGATAGTCTAGAGGAGAATGGCTTCTGCTTCTTAGCCAGCCGCTCGATGTTAAGCTTGGCCACGGCTCGAGTTACAACCTTCACAAGCTCATACTGTGGGGATAGGGTTGGCGAGTCACCTATATCGCCCTCTTCAATGCTGAGGACATCCACCTCCTCAGAGATAGACAGTTCCAGCATCAAGCTCTCACTCGAGGCGGAAGAAGCCCCAAAGCAGGTTTCCGGATCCTGAGGTTAAGCACTGGAGCTAGCAGGTGAGAGCTGAGAAAGGGCCGCAGCTGCCTCAAACTCCTCTGCTCCATCTGCGAGCCCCATGATTGAAGTTACCGGGCTGCCTCGGCAGCCGCGGAACCCAAACCACAGAAAACACGAGCATGGCCGGTCTAAAGAGGGCAGGGAGGCACTCTAAACTGCTTGTCACTCACCATTATAATACATATTCAGAGAGACAGACAACACAAATAACATAGACAGACTGTTAACTCACTTCTACTGAGAGATAAACAGTGGCGTGACGTGGACTCTCTTGGGTTCATTGAAGACCAGTTGAGCTGCTGCGTTCTGGATCATTTGTAAGGGTTTGACTGCACATGATGCAAGTCCAGCCATAAGAGCATTGCAGTAGTTTGACAAAGTTTGACACAAAGCGCTTACTGAAGAAGCGTTCCCCATTGTGTTATCCTTGGACACAGCATGAGTTCCCTCAAAAGGGAACGTATATCCAATGCAAAAGCCCCTAGAGTTACCTTGAGCTGACATACACATAAGACTTCTTCAAAGCGGGCAACTTTTGAAAACCCATTATTTTCTTATAGGCATTCAGTTTGTGAGAGGATTCATTCAACAATTATTTAGGGCTTTAGACAAACTTTGCAACAGGAAACTGTCTGCAATTACTCTGTTTTCTTTGTTTTCTGGCAGCTTCGCTGAAAAGTGCAAATGCATTATTCTGATAGAGCCGAGTGATTTATTAGCATCACACTGCTGAAACAATAAAGTCCTCAGCATATTGCCAAACAAAAAACTATTCAACACATCACTAAACAATAAACTCCAACATGGAACAAACGTTTAAGCATAAAATTAAGAACAAGTTGTTGTAAATAGGGTTGTTAAGGCTCTTAAATCTCTGCATGGAAAAGCTCTCAAGCGTGCATAATACAAGAAACACATACTGTTGCTTCTTTATGCACAAAGGGTATAAGACAATGTGAAGTTTTTTTGTTGCAACATTATAAATACACACATTTACTGTATGTGTGTGTTTTAAGTTGAACTTACAGTAGTCAATTTGTTTTTTATTAGTTTATCAACTCAAACAGTAAATTTAATATGTTTAATGTTCAGTTGCCATGTATATAATATGCATTGAAAAGAACCACACAATCCTAGCCTGGATGCCAGGCGAACTTAGCCCCGCCCACAACATTTGAGGTCGGGAAGTTCGATCTGGACTTGGTCTGTTAAGGAGCAACTATGCTCGAACAAGATCTGTTCGGACCAATGAAATTGTCAGGGCGGGCTTTATATGATGATGGACAGATGATCAACAGTGAAGTAATCATCCACGTCATCAAAGGCGCTTGGGTTGAATTTGTTCTGATCCTAAACGGAGAACTTGTTCGTATATGCATTCACCTTTACTATTTATCTCTTAAAAATAATGATTGTGTTTGTAAGTATCCTTAAAAAATTTTTTACAACAAAATAAAATACAATATTATGAATAAATAAATAAAACATGAAATAATTATTAAAATTCCATTAGAAAAGCATCATGGGATTGTAAGTTCTCTACTTGAATTATTGTCGATCCATATGTCCTTTTTTGAAACTTAAAAATGTTGATTAAATAGACATTTAATGAATGGACAAAAAATGATTTGAGAATATTAAAAGTATATTTATTTGTGATAAGAAGATGAAAGAAAGTCTTATGTTTTTGGAATGACATGAGGGTGAATAAGTGATGACAGAACTTGCATTTTTAAGTGAATTACTAGACTGGGTAAACCCAGCCCGATATGCCTGCAATTTGATTTCGCCCTGCAGCTCAGACTGGAAATCTGTACATATTTCTATCCTGCTTCTGTTACAAATTTGCGGGGACCAATCACAAACCAGCTTATCCACCTGGCGCACTATTGGCAAGTTTAACAGAATGACGGATAGAGAAGCGATAGATCATTGGTCTGATTGGTTGAAGGACTATCCAATTGTGTACAGAGTCGTTTGAACTATGCCTGTTGATCACGCCTCTTGTGGTCTGATTGGTTGAAGGACTATCCAATTGTGTACAGAGTCGTTTGAACTATGCCTGTTGATCACGCCTCTTGTGGTCTGATTGGTTGAAGGACTATCCAATTGCGTTCAGAGTCATTTGATCTATGCCCATTGATCACGCCTCTTGTGGTCTGATTGGTTAAAGGACTATCCAATTGCATACAGAGTCGTTTGAACTATGCCTGTTGATCACGCCTCTTGTGGTCTGATTGGTTGAAGGACTATCCAATTGCGTACAGAGTCGCTTGACCTATGCCCGTTGATCACGCCTCTTGTGGTCTGATTGGTTGAAGGACTATCCAATTGCGTACAGAGTAGCTTGACCTATGCCCGTTGATCACGCCTCTTGTGGTCTGATTGGTTGAAGGACTATCCAATTGCGTACAGAGTCATTTGATCGATGCCCGTTGATCACGCCTCTTGTGGTCTGATTGGTTGAAGGACTATCCAATTGCGTACAGAGTCGTTTGAACTATGCCTGTTGATCACGCCTCTTGCAGTAGAAAATACATAGCAGACTCCCCAGACCAATGTTCAATCTTAAAAGATTGAGCTTGGTCTGGTGATAGTCAGACAAGTGAATTACCCCTTTTAAGACATAATACACACATTATATTTATAGCCTATAATTGTTTTCAGTCACCAAGCGACCTACAGGCAAGGCTGATTTTAACTGAAAATACAAAAACAAAGCCTGAAGATACTAAACATATAGAAGTTGCCATCACAGTGACTTCACATCACACTAATGGAAAATAACCTAAAGGATTTTTGCATGCCTTGTTGAGTTATTCCTGTCTCACAGAGAGAATGAAGGTTTAATGGGGCATGAGATGCGCTACCCTTTCATTTTTTACTCTACAGTCACACTGACAGAGCATTGAAGAGGCATCTATGGCATACACTTCCTTATAAGATCTCTAGTGCCCTTCCTCTACTGAAGAGACCCATTTTTGACATTCTGTTTCTAGTGAGGTGGAGAGAAATTCTCCTATACTGCACCAAGACTTCTCACCTTCTTCTTAGTCAAAGAGTGCAGGGTCACTATCACAGTCACAGAGGGCCTTCATAAAAAAGGAAGGGTTACTATCTCCAGAAGATTGTTATGGAAGACACAAGCTAGAGGATGATCTGTTAATATTTATTACAAAAATCTACCATATGGGCTGGGCGGCATGACAATCTTGGCGTCAATATAAAGCAGGGGTGCCTAAACAAAGGTTCAGCTCTGACCCTTATCAAATACCTGAACTAGCTCATTAAGATCTTCAGAAGCACTTGATAATTACTTGACTGACACATATCCAAAGCGCGCACCCAAAAAGTCTCTTCAGACCGCATCCAATACCGAATTCAGTTCTCTGGCATAATGCATTTGAACGAATTTGAAACATTTTCAATCAGTCAATAAATTAAATTTATTTATAAAGCACAAAAAAACAACAATGGTTGACCATTGTGCTGAATAGTAACATTTAAAAGAAAACTAAAAGGACACAAAACAATATGACATTCAAAAAACGTATGTTTAAGCAAACCCCATGTGACTCAGCGTTTATAAGCCTTCTCAAAGTGATTCTGATTAGACTGTTTTAATAGAGGTCACTAGGCTGTTCCAAAGTTTGGCTATGGCAAAAGCCTGCAGTGTAAAAAAAAAAATCCCCATAAAATTTACGGTAAAAGAAAAAAGCCAGCTGGGGTTGCCAGAACTTTACCGTAAAAAATACGGTAGCAACATTTTAGGTTTTACAGATTTAAGTTAAATGTACAGTACATAAACGTATTTCATTAACTGAAATAACGTTAGATTACCAACCTACTGAAATACTAAAATGTGTTATGTGCCTTTGATATATACTGACAACCACCAATCACAGTGGTGATGAGAGTCACATGATGAGACAAAGCTTTTAGGAGGACAATACTAATATAGAGACGGTGCACAGTGTCATTCACACAAACACTAAACACTTGGTAACACACATGAAATGTAAAAATACATTTCAATAAATTGAATGCAATAAACATTCATTTAACAACAATAAAAGTAACATAAAACCCTAATGTACATAACTGATTAGAAAAAACTAAGAAGAAACAGTTATTTCAACGAAAATACATCAAATGTGTTGTGACGCATGGCCTTCTGGGAATGTAAATTACCCAACGACTTGTTATTTTTCACTTCCAAAAACTGTATTTAACTGTATTTTACTGTAAAATTACATCAAATGTAAGGTTAGATCTAGTACAGTTATTCACTGTATATAGTACGGAAACTTTCTGTTAACCAGTTAACTGTTTTTGTAGCATTTTTACAGTCTTTTACTGTTACAAAAACAATCATTTTGAAAACATTTAAGGCCTCAAAAACAAAGATTAAGATTTAAACAGACTTGCAGCCAGTGCAAAGAGCGTGTGTGTGTGTGTGTGTGTGTGTGGGGGGGGGGGTGTTCATATTTGTGAGTTCCATTTTACCATCCAGCTACGTTCATCAACAATAACCCCATCAATTTCAGCAAGGGATCTTGGGGTAATCTTTAGCCGCGTTTCCACCGCAGGAACTTTACCCCGGAACCAGGAACTTTGGGGGGGAACTCGGTGTGTTTCGACCGCAGGAACCAGGGTCTAAATGAAGTTCCGGGTAAATATTTCCCCCTCCAAACGGCCCTGCTTGCGAGGTGGTACTTTTGAAAAGTTCCCGAACTTTCGGGGGTGGGACTTGGGTGCTGAACATGCTGATTGGTTGAGCTCACGCAGCATTTTATTTCAACCGGCATTTTTAAAAGTCTTTTGCGAGGATCGAACAGCGTTCAGTAAATATCCGTCTTACTCTTTCTGTCCGATGGCGCGTGTTCGTCTCAGCAATCTCACTGTCAATGTCTGTAATAGCTGATGATAACATACTTTGTCATATTTTAAATATAGCTTTCAGAATACGCTTTAGTATCAGTGCTCGTCTCTTTTCCGCCGTTTTGTTAATGACCTCTTTAGTAAACCGATACATAACCAGCAAAAGCAGCGCTGCTTGAATCTCCTCCACTTGTTATTGTTGCAGACATGTATCGCGCTAAAATTATTACTGTCCGTCGCTGACTGGAAGGAGCAGTCGCGCCGCGCGCAGTCCTACATCACCGGACTAATATTTTGCCTAATCTTCCCGGTACTTTAGACCGCGGTGGAAACGCAGACAGCAGCAGGTCTGGGGGAGAAAAAGTTCCTGGGAAAAAATTTCCTGGTACAAATAGTTCCGGGTAATTTCGGTGGAAACGCGGCTTTAGATAACCAGCCGACCTTCAAAGACCACATTTTTACTGCAGCATGATCATGAATTTTTGCACTGTACAACATCAGGAAGATCAGGCCCTTCCTAACAGGGCATGCAGCACAACTTCTCTTCTAGGCCCTTGTCAGCTGGTCTACTGCAGTGCTATTCTGGCCGGACGTACATCATGTGGAGTCAAACTCCTACAAATGATCCAGAACGCAGCGGCTTGACTGGTCTTCAATAAACCCAGGAGAGTCCATGTCACATCACTGTTTATCTCTCAGTTGAAGGGAGTTAGCAGTCAGTATGTGAAGTGAAAAAGATCAAATTGACCAGTTGCATTTGTTTCAGTTTTTCAGTGTGAAATGACTGTGTCTGTTTTTCTTTCAGACATTCTCTCTGTTCCAAAACTTAGCTGCTTACAAAGACAGCACAACACCACATAGTGCCTCTGTACACATCGAATAGAGAGGTGTAGATGTGTGAATGAGTGTTTATGAACTTGCTTTTGAGTCATACTGGTAAAAACAGACAGGATAAAGGATGAAAGTTGAGACGTGATACATGGACACACACTATGGTCTAGAGAAGATAGAAAATGGTGGCAATAGGCACAATAAAGACATACAAACTGGTTCTCATTGTTGACAGCTTCATTCCATTTTGATTTATACAGAAAATTAAAGTGGCAGAAGCAAAGAAGATGGACTCCTTCCCTGAGGAATTGGAGTCTCTGTCTTTCTAACACACACTAACACAAATGGCCATTTTGGAATTTCTCAGAAGAACCAATGGTGTGGTAAAAGACTAGACTGTCAAACTGATTAACAGTTGAGTGGACAGGTCAGAGTCTCAGAGAGGACTTTTTTCACAGATATATGTGGACATACTGTACAGAATTTCAGAAAGAGTATCTGTCTGTTATTAATGCAACCATAAATCTCATAAGATACGTTGATGTGCTGCAGGGAAATCAGGTTAAGGCTTAAGGCAGCCTTTTTGGCTCCAACAAATTATTCCATATGGTATGTTTTGTTAATTCATAATAATTAAACGTTTTGATCAATCTCAATGAATTTGATACATTTTCATGATACAGAATATGCTAATTATCATATGGAACAATTAGCAATAATAAACGAATTAGACAAATTAAATATATGTTTTTCCATATGTTATATTTTGATATTACTGTATTAGATATCATGGAAACGTATCAAATTCATTGATATTGCATCTGGTAAGGTAGCCTTCTGAAGTGATGGTGTTGAAACAAACTGACCTCATTTGCTTGATAGTGGAAATGTCAGAAAAAAAAGATGGGGAGATGCTTGTGTGTGTGTGTGTGTGTGTGTGTGTGTGTGTGTGTGTGTGTGTGTGTGTGTGTGTGTGTGTGTGTGTGTGTGTGTGTGTGTGTGTGTGTGTGTGTGTGTGTGTGTGTGTGTGTGTGTGTGTGTGTGTGTGTGTGTGTGTGTGTGTGTGTGTGTGGCCAGTTGGCAGTCACAGATTGCTTCGTACAAGTCTTTGATTTTCTGTCTCTCTCTCAGGCACTAAGTGTAGGACTTGCTTCTAATTAAAATACGACCATCAGAGGGAAGCTGGTACTTGTTGAGCCTTATTGAAATTAGCAGCACTGCCTCCCAGGAGACCTCGCGTCAGAGGTATAATTAGCTGACACAGGTCCAATTAGGAGCAAGAGCTAATGCTAATTGCTTGGAGCTCACAGCAATGCTAACAGATACCCTCCCATGGAAATTATTTGCAAAGACTTCGACTAGAGAACGTTACATGCAGTGCTTTAAGTGGAAAAAATAAAGTGCCGGTACTCACCAGAGGGGGCGGGGCTTTGTTGGGGGTGTGGTTAGGGGGGATTTTTTAGTCAATAATTCAAGAAGGTCCGTATTTTAAAGCTCTTTCTAACTTGTTCTCAGCCTTAGAACTTACATATAGTTCTTGTAATTGTGTAAATATATAATTTGTTACAATAAGGGTTTATTTACAAAGCAAGACCATTGACGGCACCTAATTAGGCTACCATGCAGGCCAATGTTCACTTTTTTCTTTCTTTTTTCTAATCAAATAGCAACACAGTTAGAAACTATAGCTGGGTCATTCCTGGTATGCGGTAACATTTTGGCTTCATAAATGTTTGAAAAAAAAGTACATGATTTTCATGCTTTTAGCATTCTACCAAAATGGTGACATGTTTAACTAGTCGGAATACATATTGGTCAAGCTCAGGGACTAAAAAAATAATAATTATGGGTAGATTAATTGTTCAGACACGGGCCGTGAAGGTGTTCCACCCTGTTAGGGACATATACATAGTTATCACAAAATGTTAATAATGTAAAAGTTAAACAATACGTTTTTCTTGGATAGTATATGTCTCATGGTATTTTTTTTTAATTCTTGAAACAATAACAAAACTATTATTGATGAATAAAATGTCTTGATTATTAAGAACAGGTACTTTTTGTACCCATTTTTGCCAACAGGATGGTAAATAATAAAAAATGTGTTCAAAAACATATATTGTATAGGCTGTTAATGATCCTCACCTCCCAAAATGAAACATAAGTATGCAAAACATTTAACGTTGCTGTCAAATTATTATTTAAAAAGGACTTGCCTAACAGGGTGGAAGACCATAACAGTGGATGAGTTTTCCCTCATTGTCCTGCATGATTTGCCACTGCACCTATATAACATGGTTTTATATATAATATTTATATATGCATATATGTGTTTATTGAATTTGCAATATACACAAAATACGATTTATTCTATTAGAATTTCCACCCTGTTAGGTTTATAGATCTAACAGGGCGGAATCAACAGGGTGGAAAATTTTAAGATAAGTTAGCCGTAGCTCTTTGAGGGATCAACGTTTAGCTAACTAACCTTTTACAGATAAACAGAACTTTTATAACTATGTCAGATATGTTTTAACATTTTTTTGACCGGACAAACATTCTTCATAACAGAGCCTAACAGGGTGGAACTTTACGAGTGGGACAAGCAGGATAACATTTCAAAAACTACAAAAAAAGGTAGAGGTGAGAGTTGAAGCTTACTTAATTTGGTACGGTTGAATTCCAGCAGGAAAAACTAATTATGTAATTTCCTGAAAATTGTCTCAATGAAATTGTGGTCTTTTTTGGAAGTCGAGAAATACATACTAACAGGGTGGAAGATGACTTCAGGGACACAGTAAATGAAGACAATTGTAAAAAAAATAAAAATAACTATAGTTTCACATGATTTATATGTATAACTAGAGGTAGTTTAGCCTATTCTATAACATAATCTAAAAATATTTTGAGTATTTTGAATATTTCATCATTTCATGGTTTATAGTTGTTGTGTAGTTGCATAGGCTAGTTGATTACTTTGCACTGAGGACATGATAAAATTGAATGCATATATCAATAAAAAGGTGTGCAAAATACAAAATAGTATTTTTAATACCTATTATATCTGTTTAAGTGATAAAGAAGACCTACATTTATAATTTAAGCCTTTTCTTATGTGACTCATTTTATAGAAAATATGAGTAAGTAAATCATACAGACAGAAAAGTCACTGTATAACAGGAACGACCCAGCTACAACATGCGGCTGTTGTCATCGGTAGAAGTGGTGCCACTCTCGTCCTCGTCCGCGGCACAAGTGCTTTGTATTTTTACCATAGATTTTAAACGAGCAGCTATGGTTGCGCGTTTCCAACCCAGTCTCACGTGGCGTTTCACACACCCTCTCCGGACCACTTTGAGTTGTTGACACTGACAGCGGCAAAAGCGACGCATGCGCTTTTCACTTGTAAAACTCAAGGGTGTATGGGTAATGTAGTCTCTGCTCGCAAATGAGCGTACCGGTACGCTAAAAGCACGTTCTGGGCGCACGGAGAGGTGGCGGTACGCTCAAGAGCTATATTTGGAAGTGGCGGTACTGAGTACCGGCGCGTACCGGCCCACTTAAAGCACTGGTTACATGTGAATTACATTCAAAGAGGCACAACTAGCATCTCTGAATTATGTTTGAGAAGTAAACATGCTAACTTGTGTACGTGCTTTCACACGTAGTTAACTCTGACTTTTGCAACCCAGGCTCATTAGAACCCTCTATGGTATGCATTATGTTCTAACCATGAAATATTTTTTGCAAACATTGTCGGTCAAAAAAGTTGTTTTTCCAAATTAATTGTTGCTATATGGCAACGCTAAGGGTTAGAAAAACATTTCATGACACTTTCAGTTTGTTCCAAAACAGATGAATGTGAATCTGGTAACGTTTTTATTACAATGGTTGTTGTATATATCGGATGGCAGTTTGGTAATTGAACGTCTGGTAAGGGTTAATGCTCTATAACATCTGAAAATAATGTAGGGGAGAGCGGGGCACAAACTAACGCTTTTTGACTTTCTCAGTTTGTGTAAATCCACTTGGGGTTCAGAGTATTTATTTTTTCCCACATTCATTTCCCACAGGTCTAGTACAATGATGTGGTTTTGTTTCATTAATACAGTGTATACTTTTTTATTTATTTATCCCGAAAGAATGGAAGTGAAATGTGACAACATGCCCCGTAGGTGGGGTACATTGTAACATGTGGTGGGGCACAATGTAACATGACCAAATAACAGCTTAAAATGTTATCTGATATAAATAAATACAAATAAATAAATAAAAATATCCAAGACAAACTAAAATATTTTGTCAACAAAATACAATTATTACATTTTTTAAATAAAATAATGGCATTTTTTAAACATTAAAAATATAAGCATTTTTGAGTTTGACAAAAAACACATCGCTAAATACAGCTATACAGCACAGTTCAAAACATAATAATAATTAATAATTTCTGAACATTAACTCACAGTTATTATTCACCCTTTTATCATGGTTTCTCAAGAGAGTTCATAAAAGTATAGAATATAATGGCATATTTCTAATAGGGGCTCATTGTAACGCAGTGTTACAACACACCCCATCTGCGCAACTGGGATGTAAACCGCGGCTCGTGTCTTCTGCTGTTAGATCAGCATTAAAGAACGATCTCAACTGTTAAATAACAGATATAAGATTACAATATTATCAGATTTGTCTTATTTTAAATAAACACAAAAAACAGAGATGAAAACTAAACTTAAGTAAGAAATGTACTTTTGCTATGGTTAAATAAATGTTCAGTAATATCTTCCAGAGATTTTTGAATTTTGGCGCTATTTTTTCTCTAAATAATGTTAATATGGCAAGTTTCGTCATTCTGGCATTTGTGGAAAGGGTTAAAACATGCGTGTTACAACTAACCCCGCGTTAGGTTGTGCCCCGCGCTCCCCTACTAACTGCACCAGACCCTACCCTAAACCTAACCGATAGTGTTAACAAAAGCAAATGTAAGATACAACAAATTTGCTTAAGCAACCATGCCATTTTAGCTTGCTTCTACAAGTCTTTGAGCTGTTTTATCGAGTGTCATGACTTGTGTTTCTTGGAACTCGTACCCAAGTGTTGCTCATCGCTACTGCAATGCTGAACCAGGTGAGATAGAGCAAGTTTACAACATCAGAAAAGTCACACATATAGAGCTGGTTATGTGATGCATAATGGTAAAAGTGTCTTGAGATCATCACATTGTGCAAGGGACTGTGCAAAAATAGGTTTCTAATCAATAATCTGCTCTGGTAATCGTAATTTGTGTGAAAAGGGATTGAAGTTGGTATTTTACTGCCACTATAGTGTTCATTTCAACTGGAAACTGCATTGAATTAATGTATGTATAGGTTCTGCAAAAATGTAGGTAGAGGCATGTTTTCCAATGGGTTGGATTTTTGTCTGCATAATTATCTACCAACAGGGGTTAAATGTTGAGGCTAAACACTGACCTCCGATTGTTCTGTTTGTGCATCTTCATTGTGCAGTAGTTGTTTAAATGTACAGTGCCATCTTGGATTATGTGCTCATCCTATATTTCATTCCGTTATTTTGAATCATATCTCAAAATGTTTGTATAACAATATCAATAATTTTTGATATTATACTTATACTACATATCTAAACAAATTTAATAGGAGGAGACCAAAAACCTTGGTCAAGGAAGCAATGGTGACAGCTCACGGATCATCTCAGATGTACTGGTATTTGCGGTAAAAATATTTGCAAAGTTTGTTGGCACGCAGTCTTATCTTACCCTTTACTGTATCAGCCTTCCATTTTGTATGTTCAAATATCAGACAAACCAAGGTCAGTTTCACTGGACGATGATGGTATTTAAGGGAAAGTTCAAATGTGTCACGTCAAGCACCACACACTGGCGAAGGTAAAATGCGAACTACCAAAACATATAGGATTATAAATACTGTAAGTAAATCTTGATTCTTGAGGATCACCTCTATCTGGGCTACATTTCTCAAAAGCATTGAGAGCTAAATCGATCGTAGAGACCATTGGTGCAACGATCTACTTAGGCTGAGACATGCAACCCTTGATTTTGTTGTTATTACAAATAAATAAAGTATTTTATTGTAAGCCATTCCATTATTTTACTAGTAGCAAAAGTCTGTCTTTGATAAGCAAAAACAGCTAATGCCTGACTGTAACGGGGTTCGTTGTTATTGGAAGAAGGAGGCGGGAACCGGCAAATATTTAAAGACTTTAATTAAAAGTAAACAGACCCACTTTATATTAGGTGGCCTTAACTACTATGTGCTAACATTTTAATTAATCGTTTGATACATTGCACTTAATGTGTACATACATGTTTTTACATTGTACTTACATTATTGAAAATACCTGCATGTAATTACATCTGTAATTAATTTCTGTAGTTACAGTTGTAACTACACTGCTGACCCTTCCCTTACACCTAACCCTACTCCTAAACTTACCCTTAACAACACACCTGTCCCTAACTTTACCCTTTTCCCACCTCAATATCAGCAAAGGTGTTTTGCAATTAAATATGAACACAGTAAGTACATTGTACTTATTTTTTGATGTAATTACACACATAAGAGGCCTGGTCCTCTCTCATCCTTTACTGTCGTTGCTCCTTCTTTTATGCACCCGTGAGACCCCAGACCGTTCTGGTGCGCAGCTAGCGCTCATTATCACACCACCGGCCTCGCCCTGTTCTCACGGTCCCTCAGCGCTGCTGCTTGCCACATACCCCCATCTCCCTTGCAGGCCGGGGGGTTCTCCCGAGACTGTGCTGTACCCCCCCCCCCCCCCCAGATCTCGGCGGCCGCGGAACCAGGGGGTAAGGACAGATGAGGCAAGAGAATAGGAACCGGAAGCATAAGGAGCAACAGAGATGAGAGAGGGGGGAGAGGAGAAAAAAAAATCATGGTCCGGTTCCCAGGCACTCTACCGCTCGGTCCTCAGCCAGCCGAGAGGCTCTTCCTCGCGGTGCCATGCGATGGTACTGGGCGCTCGTGGAAGGCTCGATCCTCCTCCACCCCCTGGCGGCCGGCGGAGGCTCCTCCGGTTGAAGGCAGCTGGCAGCGAGTCCTGTGCTCCCTGTTCCTCCCCATCATGGCGGACGGCAGCAGGCGCCGGCCTACGACAAATGCCGATGACTCCCCTGCTCCCTCTCGGACGGCAGCCACCCCACCTCGACCCAGGAGCACGGCAGTGAGCTCTCGATCCCACCGGGTCTTCACTTGCTCCAGCACCACTGCCTCTTCTGCTGTCTTCTCTCTTCCGCGCTGCCCGACCTCCTCAACACCGCGATCCCCCTCAGCAGTGAGGGCTCTCCGACAGCATGTCCCTCCTTCCTCCTGGGTTTCGGCGCCAATGTAACAAAACATAACATAAACTCCAGGCCTGGTCTTGTCTCGTTCTTTACTGTCGTCGCTCCTCCTTTTATGCACCCGAGCTCCTCCGTGAGACCCCAGACCGGTGTGGCGCAGAGCTGGCGCTCATTATCACATCACCGGCCTCGCCCCGTTCTCACGGTCCCTTGGCCTCACTACTTGCCACACTGACATAAAATGATCATCATCTAGCTACCTTTATATTGTTCCAACATTGTATGACTCTCTACAACTGGAAATATTGATGTTTTTACCATACAATGAAAGTGAATGATGAATCCAAAATGAAAAATAAGCACCATAAAGTAGTCCATTATTCCCCTTTCAAATCTCATTTACATTTTTTAAATATAATTCCTAAATATGTGTCCCACTAGGTTAGATGTCAGTGATGCCTCTTGTCATCTGGCCTGTTTACACCTGGTCACTTCATGCATTTTTTTTTTTTTTTCTGATTAGATAGCTTTCAGATTGTGAAAAATCCAGGTTTAAATGCCCTCTGAAATGCTCAAACCACTTCAGGAGGAAGTCCAAACGAGACACAATTAAATGCATCTGGTTGCTAAACCACATATGCAAATTTTACTCCTCCCAAAATATTAAACATCATTTATATAATGTTTTACATAATTTATTATAAAACAAATAGAGCAACAACAAAAGGAATTGTGCAGCTTTAGAAGCAACCCACTCATAAACGTAACCCATAATCCTCCTATTTGTACTGAAATTCTTTTTAAGGGTCTATTTTGGGATGTCTGAAACAAGCATAACAGGACTCTTACTCTGGGCTGCCAAAATGGCTGTACACGTGTGTGAGTCAGAAAGCCTCCAGGTCATTTATCAAACCTGGCTGTGCTGGGGCTGATGAATGGGACATCACATCCAGCTGGACACCTCCATTTAACAAAGAGGGAGGTCTACTGCCAGCCACTGTAAAGGACAGCACAGTGAGCACCAACCGTCACTAGGCAGGACATTTAAGATTCAGAGATGATACCCTTTAAGGACCTTGTGAGCAAGGTGTTACTGAATAGCTGTTACTTTTATTTTGGTTTTGTGTAGAGACAATTAGATGAGTCAATGAAAACCAGACAACATAATTGTGTACATGTGTTCATAGGGGATGACAACATGGTGCGAATTTGCTCCTGGGTCAGCCTCGTATTGTGTGGGTTGGCTGATATGGGCCAGTTGAGCAGGGCACTGTCACAACACATTATAAAGAGCTGCCAACATGTGCTGTAATGCAAATGAGCGGAGGCCACCACAGTTCACAGCACAACAATCCATTCATTTCGCCTTGTGACTGTGGACTAATTCATCTATTTAAGATGCTTTAAGTGATACCCTGTATTATTTAAGCTCCTTCTATGTCCAATATTACCACACACACAATAAAGTCATGATATTTGTCACATTTGGGAGCATGTTAAATGAATACTCTAGGTTACATAAATACAATGTTACAACCCATTCTCACTCCCAAGGCAACAAAATCTGAAGCACGGTCAAGTGCCTTCCGTGTCACAATGAAGATGCTAAAAGTACCCCTAGGGTACACAGGGTACTCCATTGATTTCAGTTGTTTGCCCAATGCCTCAGATCAAGACGCATTTAATTGTTTGCATTTGTAAAAGCAGACATGATTTTATGAATATTTATAGGCTACTTTTATATTTTGGAGGAACTAACCCAACTCCTACCCTAAACCTACTCACTTATAATCAATATAATACACATAACACGCAAATGAAAGTACAGTCACAGGTATTTATTGCAAAAACTGAACACAAACAGTATAAAGGTATTAACTCATGTTACATTCCAAGTCTTCTGAAGTCATACGATATCTTCATGTAAAGAACAGAGTTGATCTTAATGTTTTAATTGCTGAAATGATGATCCCGCCACTCCGTGAACACACAGTCATATTTCATTCAAATTATACATCTGACTCTTGAGCATGACACAGTCAGTCACGAGACACACAAGAGCCAATGACATTTTACAATCAAAGCTGACTTAAGGACGCAATTGGTCACGAGACATATGAGAGCCAATGCAATTTCACTATGAAAGCTGATGTAACGTTTCTTCGGGCGACAATTTTTGAAATTTGAATGTGTGCCTTATCTTCGGCGGATGGAGAAAAATGACACCTAGGGGTACCTTTAGCGTCTTGCTTCAGATCTTGATGCCTTGGGAGTGAGAACGGGGTGAATGTTACCACTTGTTTAATTTATTTTATTAAGATTGTCAAAATATCACAACCGACCCAAATTATCCAGTTTAAGCTTCAGTTTATGCCAAGCTAGCTAGTTTGTTGCTGAACTGGTTGTAATTAATGAATGCTTTGGTATAACTTTTTTTATTGTGACACTCTGCAGATTTTTGCCAAAGTGAAAGCAGTTCCAAAAAATTTAAGTGTAAATAAGTTATAGAAGTGAAAGTTTACTGTAAAACAAATGTGCTGAACTAAACTTAGTTTTTTTTACTGAAAACTTGGACTCAATCAAATATGTCTAACATGTCAAAAAAAAAAAAAAAAAAAAAAAAAAATCATGATAACACAAGGTAACACTTTAGAATAATGGTCATTAGTTAACATTAGTTAATGTATTAACTTAACATGAACTAACCATGAGCAGTACATTTGTTACTGTATTTGTTCATCTTTGTTAACGTTAGATGTCAAAATTAAGATGTCAAATTAAGATGTCAAATTAAGATGTCAAATTAAGATGTCAAAATCGAACGTTTTAGGAAAAAAACTCTGGCGCCTAAAGGGTTAATATAAATCCAGCTGTTCATGGTTTGTTCATGTTAGTTCGCAGTGCATTAACTAATGCTAACAAGATTTGAATAATGGATTAGTAAATGTTGAAATTAACATTAACAAAGATTAATAAACGCTTTATAAGTGCAGTTCATTATTAGTTAATGTTAACTAATGTAGTTAACTAATGTTAACTAATGACCATTATTCTAAAGTGTTACCTAACACAATAACGTTTTTAACAGGATGATGAATTTTGAATATTTGAGCTCTTGAATGATGCCTAATTTATGATGATTACTAATAACTAAGGCAAAAAACAATGACATTGATAGTTAACAGGCAATGATAGTCTACCAACTAATGAATAGCTAGACAACATAGAAACTATCCCATGTTCCAAAAAATATACCAGTTTAAACTGGATTTTCCAACAGTGGTTCTGCACAGTCCCCTTTGCCCAGTTTTGACTCTTTGATATGATGTATTCCAATCTTCAAGCAAAGGGAACTGGATGAAATATTCTGAATGACTGGTGAAGCCTGGAATCATAACCACACCATGTTGGTTTGTTTGGCCAGAGGATAACTGGCCCCCCGACTGAGCCCGGTTTATCCCAAGGTTTATTTTTTCTCCATTTTTTCATCTGATGGAGTTTGGGTTCCACTGCCACTGTCACAGTCATTTGATTTGACTGTACTGACACTATCGCATGAGAATTGAACTGAGCTGGACATTGACATTACTGTTTTCTATAGAGCTGATTTATCGCCAAATGTAACTTATTTCATATTTGATGATCTTTACACAGTTATTGAACTGAATCGACGCTGAACTGACCTCAGCTGGACAATGACACTATTTTATTTTTAGAGCTGCTTTACAGCAGAATTGCAAATCATTGCATCATTATTTTTCTATTTATCCCTGTACATCTGCTCTTAAACAATCTATATGGTATAAAGCGCTAAATAAATAAAGGTAACTTGACTTAACTATTAAGTAGGAGTGACAAGAATCTGTTCATAGGAAAAGGAAGATAGCGCTTGGACATGTCTAAGGCTCTGAAGTCTCGCAGAGACATGAGCTCCCGTCACAGCTATTTCACACAACCCACTGTCACTAGACACCCTGGCAGGTGAAACCAACCATTCATGTACTTGGAGCTACTTCCTTGTCACCAGAGCTGCTACAATAAATCAGTATAGTGATGCTGCAAATGTCACGATCAGCACTAAATAGTCAAGAAGATTAATCAAGAAAAGTGAAAATGAAATGCTTTACTGACAATGGAAGATAATTGATTTCTTTTTAATGGAGAGGGATGAGATCAGACAGCGGAATATTAATATAGTGATGTATGGATTCCACAATGGCTCTGTCCCAAAGCTGTCTACATAGGCCAGGGACGGATTAACGCACAGGGCTATCGGGCACGTGCCAAGGGTCTGGGGTGGATGGGGCTGTTAGCAATACCCTCCCACAAATGAGAAATCAGGCCGCACCGCAAAACTCATACTCAGCAAGAAATCAGAACAGCGCCCTGTACAAAACACTCCACCCACCCCCATTCAACAAGAAATCAGAGCGCAGTGGGGCATGACCAGGGCATGACCGTGTCATAATGGGCATAAGTGACTGATTTGCAGTGTTCTACAAATTGATTTAAAAGGTCAGTTCACCCAAAAAGGATAATTCTGTCATTAATTACTCACCCTCATGCCGTTCCAAACCTGTAAGACTTTCGTTCATCTTCAGAACACAAATGAAGATCTTTTTGATGAAATCTGAAAGCATCCTACTCCCATCCTCAGTCCATT
Source organism: Romanogobio albipinnatus (assembly GCA_023566225.1). NCBI lineage: Eukaryota > Metazoa > Chordata > Actinopteri > Cypriniformes > Gobionidae > Romanogobio > Romanogobio albipinnatus. The sequence continues at coordinate 8,413,821 of CM042241.1, forward strand.
ATCACAGTAAACACATTAATGAAGTAAACAACGTCCACAGGTTTAAATGTTTCTTAACGCTTTTTTTGTTTGTTTGCTGCATGGTTAAAGAAATATATGCTGTATTTGTTCACTCACGGAGCGCGTTGACACGTGCAACCACATCATGTCTAACCTCGCAAAATGAAGCAATGGGAAAGAAGCCTACTGTGTGGGACCATTTCGACAGAAAGGGCGACGAAGTCACTTGCAAAATATGCTATGTGGTATGTTGTGGAAATAATTCTATTCGAAAAACGAGGAGGGAGGAGACGAATGCAAACCTTTGAAAAGTCAAAGTATCAAAATGTTTTTATTTCTTGCAAGAAATTGGCAGTTCACATACAGAGAATGTCTGTCATGAGAAGAGCAAGGTTAGCTCCCCTTGGCATCATTATATACCCCTAACACATCCTGGGTCACCTGCATCCAGTCTTGTTTACCTTAAAAGGAAACATCTTTGTTCCAGACCCCTTGTCTAACATAAATTCTAACTAGACAGCACAATACCCATGTCTGCAGAAGTTCCTGTTTTTAAGCTTACTTCATTTTCACACATTCTGCCTATCGCTAATTTGATCGAAGCTGCGCACATACTTTTCACACTTGAAGTACAATAGGTCACTTTGACCTTTTGTAGTTTCCTTGCTACTGAGTTTTCTATCACCCAGAACATTTTGTTCCTGCAAGCTTGTCCTAACTTCTAAAAGCTTGTTACATATCTTTAATAATGATTATATGATTATATTTCTTTAAATGCTTCATGGGTACAAATATATGTTCAATGTTAAATGTTCACTGTTAACAAGTGATACACATCTAGGAGTAAAAGATTCACATCTATAAGTGAAAACACATCTAAGTAAAATGAACACTTCTAATAGTAAAACCACATCTAAGAGTCAAAAACATATCTAAATGTAAAATTTCCTTCACAGGTATTATAATACAGCAGTAAGTAGTACAAGCTCCTGAGCTCCTGACTGGTGGAAAGCAAATGAAAGGCGCTGGCTACTCTAGCGAGGCGTTATCTCTGTATTCCCGGGGCATCCGTACCATCAGAAGCCTTGTTTAAGGCTTTTCGTAGTGTGGTTTTGGTCAAGTTTACTAAAGTAAACATTATCACGTATGTTCTTCTCGCCGCTGTTTTCTGATGGTTTATAGAACAATTACCCCGAGTCACCCTCTATCGTTTCAAAGAACAACACAACGGCGAGCATGCAGTCAGAAGAGGCTCACGCTGCGGAGACAGACGAAAGTATAAACAAGGCTTGAGAGGTTGTTTTCTGCCGCAGGTTTAACTGTCAACAGGCTGTGCTCCAGACTAACCCACATCACTTAGACATGTTACTTAAAAAAAACAACAACAACATACAAGGTGTGGATTGAGGTAGGCCTGCTATTTTTATTTGACAAAAAAACTATTCCGGTTCTTCAAAGCTTCAAGCGGATTCAGTGTATTTTCGTTTTGTCATCTTAATTTGGTAATTATTTAAGTGAAAAATATTTAGTGTAGGCCTATTTATTTTATTCTTTATATGCATATTTTATCTGATCTGTATGCTGCTGTTTGCACGGTAAAATAAACGGCACGGTGAAAAGTGTCTTTTTAACGGGTCACAGACAACTCGTCAATCATATTTTTATTTAATGTCAATTCAATATTATAATCTTATCCGTTAACTGTTAATAATCGGATAATGAGAAGTGGTTGTCGTTGGGAAAATGAACCGAAATGAGCATCCCTACAGCAGTGTATTTTTTTATTTAATTTAATTTTAATTAAGAATAGGCAACATTATGCCAGGATGACTGTCCTTCCTTTGCCGTACCTGAAGTTGCTGCATTTTGGCTGCTGTCTGTAGATTCCTTCATGCACAACTCGTGTTCTTTTCTAACAGCAGCTATTGTTTAGGGTCCTTGCCACCACAAGACAAATCGGCATTGCAAATTGAACATGTAGCTCGACTTGAATCTCATTCTTTTGACTGAAACAACCTGATCTCACAGAAATCCGTGAAATGAACACGGGCCCCTTAACTCAAAATCCGTGGCAGTTTCACGGAATCGCCGAAAATTCCGTGATGGGTCCACGGAAGTGATGCCTATGTAAGTCAATGACAGTATACAGACGCGTTGGGCATGGTTATCGTCATGAAACTATGATTTTGCCATTATGACATGGAGTGTGATTCTCGATTTAATCAGCCAGCATAATTTTATTTACAATTATTTTCATTTTTATTTATTTACAGTATTCAGACACGTTTTGAACAAGAAAACCAATCCCTTCCCTAAACCTACCCATTTATGTATTATAAAAAACAGGATATAACAGGCAGATATGACTGCAGGCACAATTTATTCAAAAAGTACAAATATTCCAAGTGTTCCGAGGCCAAACGATTGATTTGTGTGAAGAAAATCCCCAAAAGCGATCAGCAGCGTCGAGTCAATCCGCCAAAGATCAAAAACACATTTAAAATTTTAGAAGAAACGTTACGTCAGCTTTGACAGCATTGGCCAATTGCGTTTTGATTGTAAAATGATTGTATTGATTTGATTGTATTTGATTGATTTGATTGCGTTTGGCTTTGATTGTAAAATGCCATTGGCTCTTGTGTGTCTCGTGACAGATTGCGTCATGAAAAAAGTTGTGTGTATTATTTGAATGAGATATGAATGAGTGCGTTCACGGAGCGGCGGGATCATCATTTTAGTGATTAAAACATTAAGATCAACCCTCTTCTTTACATGAAGATATCGTGTGACTTCAGAAGACTTGGAATGCAACATGAGTTAATACTTTTATACTGTTTTTGGTCAGTTTTTGCAATAAATACCTGTGACTGTACTTGTATTTGTTACGGCTGTGAATCAGAGACAATGGATCCAATAGCGAAGTGAGAGAATGCTCATTTATTTAAGTAAGACACCAGCTCAAAAGTAGATCAATGTCAAAAGAGATGAAGAGGACAACAGGTCAGGCAGAGTACTGCGTGCAGCAGACAGGCAGGCAAAACCCAGGTGATGAAGTGCAGGCAGCGAAGCAGGGAATGCAGCGGGCAAATGGCCAGGCAGAATCCAGGAAACCGGAACGAAGAAGACACACGGAGAACAGGAACACAACACCAGGGAAGCCTGTAACGAACTGACAGTGAGTGTGGGTGAGAGAGCTGCAAATAAGGCCTGGTGATAACGTGCTGCAGGTGGAGGTGATGAGCACCGTAATCAGTAACCACGCCTCCACACAACCTCACAAACGCAGAGAAAAGAGACCATGAATTGATGAACCGTGACAGTATTTGCCTGTACTGGGTAGGTGTGGGTAGGAGTGGAGTTAGTTGCTCCAAAATATAAAAGTAGACTATAAATATTCATAAAATCATGTCTACTTTTTACTGTCATTGACTGACATAGGAATCACTTCGTGGACCCATCACGGAATTCTGCCACAGATTTTGACTTAAGGGGCCCGTGTTCATTTCACAGAATTCTGTGAGACCAGGTTGGACTGAAAGTACTGCCAAACAATACGTTTTCTGTTCACGACTCACAAGTTCCATTTTCACTTTCTCACAGCCGACTGCATTTGAACGGTCCACCTAGTAAACATGTTCCCATAATCAACGGCGGCGTCATTACATTTGCTCCGCGTGTAGTGCAAGCCTAGGGTCCGGTTCGGTGGAAAAAAATTCTAAGGTTTGGCAGAAACCGAACCCCGCCAAAAAGCCCAATATTCGTCCGAATCCGAACCGAACCCGAATCCTGGATTCAGTGCATCCCTGATCTAAACATTGATCAGCGAACATAAGCAGAAACCTCATTGGTTCTTGAGGAATCTGAAACGTGCTGCGTAACACACGAGAATGAACCTCAATGGTTCTTGAGGAAGGTAACACACGAGAATGAACCTCATTGGTTCTTGAGGAAGGTAATGTTAGTTCGTGTGGGAAGAAGGAGGCGGGAACTGGCGAACATTCAAAACGTTTAGTCAAAATAAAATGGCGGCGGCAGCCCCTCACGGCCGACTGCCGCCAACATACAAAAACAAAACGTAAATAAAACACAACACAAAATCCAGGCCTGGTCCTCTCTCGTCCTTCACTGTTGTCGCTCCTCCTTTATACTCCCTCACTCCTCCGTGAGACATGAGACCGCTTGTCCCGCTCTCACGGTCCCTCGGCCTCGCTGCTCGCCACAGTAACACACGAGAATGAACCTCATTGGTTCTCGCACATCAATCGAACATGCTTGAGCTTCTGTTTACCATGACTGATGTGTTAGTCGATGAATGTTTCTATGTGAATAAAAGCTTAAATTCAATCTGTTCATCATATAAAGCAATTGCGTCTCTTCATAAAATGTGGACTAAACGGCTCAGTTCATGTTTCACAATCTCTTTTTGAAGCATCAAAGTTGTAGTTGTGTACCTGTCAATGGAGGGGCAGAAAAATCTCAGATTTAATCAAAAAGATTTGTGTTCCGAAGATGAATGAAATGAAAATGAAGTTTGGATTGACATGATGGTGAGTAATTTGACAGAATTTTCATTTTTGGGTGAATTAACCCCTTAAATAAAGTTTGGCATTAGTATGTTTTATCCCCCCACAGTGTAATGCCCATGACACTTTTAAAAAATGCATCCTAAACTGTAAACTTAAGGAAACCATGTAACCACATTGAAGGTTGTTTTGGCTAGAAGTGGGTTACTCATATTGCCGGACTATACTGGGTCTATAGTTAACCTAGACAGTGAAATGACAGCAATTGCTTGCTGGGATGCTGATCCAGGAACATGTTGTACTTGGAGAAATCACATTCACCTATTATTTTGCTGTTGCAGCTACTGTATTTTATAAAAGCATTAAGCCACAAGGTGCGCACACAGACATTCATACCATACCATCTAATGCATATTGCAAAACTTTAAAGAGCTGGCAGAAATTGACATCTCCAAACTTCTTGGCTGGCTTTCATTTGGAAGTGTATGGAGAAAAAAGTCACATTTTAAAATATAAAGTTCCACTGTGAGATCCTGTCAACAAAAAGTGGGCAGTTATTGGCAGGAATAAGTTGTAATCTGATAGCAAAAGTTGAGACTTGATTAGTAGATTTAGCAGAAATCTGGATAAAGACATGTATATAAAGAATTACCAAAGAAAACACTAGAATTTTAGTTGAAGAATGTGTTATGTTTAATTCAACACCATGAAACCATTTGATAACACTCAAGCATGTTTATGATGACATACTGTCTTGACTGGTTAGCAGAACCATATAAAGGTGCAGATATGTTTTAGCAAAATGGAGAGTCCACGCACAGACACACGCAGACACACACACACACACGCACACACACACACACACACACACACACACACACACACACACACACACACACACACACACACACACACACACACACACACACACACACACACACACACACACACACACACACACACACACACACAGACGCACATGCTAATAGATTATTCTGTGTATTACTTGAGAACGTCAGACTAGAATGATGAAACTCTTTTCCTCCTGGCAAGGTGAAGTTATGCTGATAGTGCTGCTGGATCATTTACCAAGAGAGAGAGAGAGAGAGAGAGAGAATCAGGCTATTAGGCTGTCGTGATAGAGCTACTCCCGGTGCATGCTGAAGTCTAGTGTTCAGTTACACCTGTCTCTATGTGTGATGTGTGTGACTAATTTGACAGGACACTTCCTGAGCACCCCAGGATGCTGTTGGTTCCATCATAACATTCACGAGCTGCAGACAGTCCCATCTAATCACAAAACAATGTGTTCCTGAAAACCACAAACCAAGCTCTCAATCATGTACTGATATTCTCTGAAAATGACTTGCATTACTGTATGTCATGTTCTCTATCTTTTTTGACCAACAGCTCTTTTCTCCATTTCTAGTAATGTTATCTTCAGATGAACGAGTCGCTGTACTGTTGAATGAACATTTTGAAACCATTTGCATGGAGTTTCATCATTCTTTCACAAAAAAAAGTCATATTTTAGGTTCATCGTTTGAAAAAGAAAGAAAGGCAGCATTTTAGGAAATCATACTGTAGGTGCGCTCATGACACGAAGGCTGTTTCAAAACATTGTCTTTTTTCACATTTTCCCATTTCGGTAGCCTGACGTTGTCATACTCAATTCTAGTCAGAATTTGAGTCTGATGCTGCTCCGTTGGGCTGTGATTATGGGGCGTGTTTAAACCGAACCAGGAAAGACCTCAATTGGATAGACCTACAACCAATCAGAGCAACGGAGCGACGCATAACGTTAGTTGTCAAATGTCAACAGAACTCAACTGCACTGTATTCATCGGAGGTGAGCTTCCCTCCCTCCAGGACATTTATGCCAGGCGGTGTGTGAAGAGAGCTCAGAGGATCATCAGAGACTCTAGCCACCCGAGCCATGGGCTGCTCTCACTGCTGCCATCAGGCAGACGGTACCGCAGCATCAGAACACGCACCAGCCGACTCCAGAACAGCTTCTTCCCACAAACAATTAGACTACTTAACTCCTGATCCATCAGGATCATAACACACACTGGACAGAATATCACTCAGCACAACCCACTGTAGATACACACACATTATATACACATTTATTTATCATATAACATCTACTGTACATTGGATTTCTATTGTGAATAATATTGTATACTGTACATTGTATATTATTATTATTATAGCGTAATGTATATTGTTTAATGCATGTTTAGTGTATATTGTTTAAAGTATATGTATATTGTAAGTATGTGTATATTGTTTAAATCTGTGAGAACTACACTCACATTGTGTAAATTATTTATTGTTTATTGTAGTGTATACTGTGCTGTGAGTAATTGTGTGCGCATCAGATGTGTAATCTGATGTTGCTTTAAATGTTGTACATGTCATGTCATGACTACTATGTTGCTCGGAACTGCACCTAAGAATTTCACCTACTGTTGCACTTGTGTATATGGTTGAGTGACAATAAAGTGATTTGATTTGATTTGATTTGATTGCCAAGTCCGCGGGTTGAAGCGACCCCAATTATGTGATATACAGACCCAGGAATGCAAATTTTAGCAGGTAGCCCTGCCAAAATAACACATTTTACCCCCAAAATGCCATTTTTCCCGGAGAACCCCCCACCCGGAAAGCTATTGGGCTTGTTTTTAGCTAGTTTTGAGTAGCAATTGGGCGAGTTTTGCTGTAAAAACTTGGCAACCCTATCTGCACGCAAGCTAGAATAAGTCACGTTAGAAGAAGAAGATGAGTGTAAACGATCTTTGCCGGTGTTGTAAAACAATAATTTAAGGATACACAGAGTACTTACCAACACCATCATCATTTCTGAGAGAAATAGTAAAGGTGAACGCATATACGAACAAGTTCTCCGTTTAGGATTAGAACAAATTCAACCCAAGCGCCTTTGATGATGTGGATGATTACGTTACTGTTTATCATCTGTCCATCATCGTCTAAAGCCCGCCCTGACAATTTCATTGGTCCGAACAGTTTCTGTTCGGGCATAATTACTTCTCTATGGATCAAGTCCAGACCGAACTGCCCGTGCAAATTTTTTGTGGGTGGGGCTAAGTTCGTCTGGCATCCAGGCTACCATTTCGGAGGATATTCTGGCTATTTAAATGCCATGAAGGGGGGTCT